>CM061138.1:25532788-26732788 GCA_030789695.1 Scilla litardierei | reverse complement strand
TGTTAATCACCCAGCTGCATCAAACGCAGAATCATATACCATGATATTCATAACACAAATCATTGCCCTTCACAAACAAAAAAAATCATAAAGAACAAGATTTTTACAAGAATCAAAATGCAAAATAAAGTTTGCTGCACATATTTTGCAGCTAGATGAAGAATCAACAACTGGTTATTGAGTTGGGGTTCAAGGCCTCTCAACTTAAATAAAGTGCATGCATTGTTAGATATTCCCCCCTATTTATTATGTTTAAAAGGTGGTTGAAATAACGGAAGTATGCCAAAGATTAACAAGTGATCGCATGCGACCAAAAAATGAAAATTCCCGAAAAGACAGATCTTGACCCCTAATACAGGAAATGCCAATAATCAGCAAGTTGTTATGGAACCAGAACAAATGAATGCAAGAATGCAATTGGAAAATCTTCTGCATCACAGAGGACTACTCCCCTGAATAGCCTGAACAAAGCCTCAATAATGTGACAGGAAAAACAATTAAGAAGTGACTGAAAAAGAAACCATCGTCAACAGACAGAATGGTCTATGCATTCCATTATATAATTTGTCCTGTTTATTAACAACGGATCATGCAAGTATCAATTCAAAAAACTCAAAACGTTTCATGAAACCAAGATATTATGATATTTGACCCATTTAGACTTTACAAATTCACAGCATGCTACAGATAATGGATGCTGACCCACATCATTTTATTACTTTCATGTACATATATCCACACACAATAAAACAAACATAATTTCAGTATGAGATAGAATTGACTACTTCGAGAAGGATTTGGAAGCTATTCCTTCCCATTCAATTACCTTGTTAGACTTCTCAAATTGAAAATCCACACATAGGGCTGTTGACGAACAGAATGTTCGACGAACTACTCGTGAACAAGATTGGTACATGTTCGTTTACGTTCGTTCGGGAAGCTTAATGAACAAGCTTCAACATGTTTTTAGAGTTCGGTTAATAAACGAATAAAGCTTAACAACATAACTGTGTTCGTTCATTTATGTTCATGAACAAGCTCGTTAAGTGTTCGTAAACAAGCTCGGTAAGTGATGTTTATGAACAAGCTCGTTAAGTGTTCATTATAATACATTGACAGTGAAATTATTGGAATAGTGGGTTCTTACATTGTATTGCATTTAGACTAATACTATATTTTTTAGTTTTTACTATGCTTGGAATGGATGCTTGTAATGTGAGTTATGGAGCTTTTATGCTAGATTTGTTTGTTTGTTTTTGCAAATATTTAATCATTTTATTTAATTGATTTAGTCATTGGCAATTATGGTTAAATATTATTATTCCTGATTAAAAAATTGACGTTGGTTCGTTTGTTTGAAAATCTGTTTATGAACAAGATTGCTTGTGTGTTCACGAACATGTTTCTGGACATGTTCACGAACAAGCTCAATAAGTCATGTTTACGAACGTTCTGTTCGATGAACTACTCATGAATAAGCTCGGTAAATGTTTATTTACGTTCGTTTACGTTCGTTCGGTAAGCTTAACGAACAAGCTTGAACATGTTTTTAGAGCTCGGTTAGTAAACGAACAGAGAGCTTGAACATGGATTTTCTTCATGAACAAAACCAAGCTCACTGTTCAAGCTCATTCAATTGTCAACAGCCCTATCCACACAGCAAGTTGACATGCAAGGTGTACAATGCAGAGAAACTAAAAATCAAGTGAACACCAATTTTCTTTCCTACGCATAACCCATGAACCGCATTTCACTCATAACCATGGGTTGAGACGTTAAAAGTTTTGATACAAAGTTATGATCATAATCTAAACATTTAAAACACGTACAAAAATTTTTGTTAAACATTATTAACTAACAAATTAAACTTGTGATTTTCTGCTTATTTGATGCATGCATAGACAGAAACTATCTCCACTTCCTTTTGGTATTAGGTACCATAAATATATAGATCGCTACAGGTGAATTATCAGTTTGTTTTCATGTCACCAAAATTGCATAGGAATGATTTTCTTTCGATTCTTTTCTAAAGGAACCAACACATTCTTATTTTATTATTGCCTCTCCACATTTCTATGTATTAAATTTTTAGAATCTTCTGTATCCGAGTAGCCGTATTGTGTGGTACCATATCCTGCATCCATATTAGTTCATTCCAGAATAGGACCATCGTAGATATGAAAAGGAAAAAAGCAGTTCTATTGATGTAACAATATGATAAAAACTTAGTGAGCTAGCATTAAAAAGGCATGACAACAAATAAACATTCAGAAAGATTTTATATGAGGGGAAAGTTAACTACCAAGAACAGTACAGAAAGATAGGTGGCAGTTAAACAAAAGAAAAATGCATATTCAGGTACTTCTATGGCACACCCAACTGGAGATTATATCGTAAGTCCCAAACTCCATGGTCACTAATAAATCAACACGTAATCCTAAGAATCTTAACTTATTTAAGTTATATGGGAGAGTGAGATAGGATTAATCAATACACAAAGCTATCATGATGTCGTTAGGTGACAAAAATAATTTGGCACATGTTGATGTACTGAATGATGGTCTCAATTGAACCATGAAATCAGATACCACGTATACCAATATAACCAACTCAATAACTCATCATATATTTTTTATTTTGTCGCTCTCATAAGACATCAAACTTAATTGACCATAACATCAATGTACTTATTAGTCTGCCTGAAATGGCTCTTAGTTTAATATTGAATATAAAATGCAATAGATACCTTAACAGCCTTGTACTGATGAGCTAAAGATATGCTTTCATTGTGGAGAAGACAACAGCCTTCCAGAACTCTGAGAGCCAAAGCAATTTCAGAATCAGTAGCAGGGCTGTTTATCTTCATAGGCTCCACACCAAATATGTGATCAAGCTTCAATATAGGATCACCTTTTAATTGTCGTAGGCTATTCTCAAAAAGAACTGGAATCACTGTTGCAAATAAAATAATTTATTTAGTCAACATCATCAAATTCTATATCAGGCATAAGTCTAACATACAGCTAGAAGTAAATTGGACAAAGTAACAACACCAACAAAAATGAGGAGGTAAAATGAGGTCCAAGCAGTCCATCAGTTTAAGGATATTTACATTCACTAAGTGAGCATTCATTTTAGCATCTACAATATGTAGCTTTGTAAGACTTGTGAGATGATAGAGAATGGTACACCTATATAGTTCATGTAGTCTAAGGTAGCCATGCATTGTGACACGCAGTGTTATAAAAGGCGGTTTCATTATGCGCGCGGTCTAGAAGTGCATATCGCATAAGCGGATTACGCGGCCGATTATGCGGTTTACGCGGTTTACGCGAAAATGAATAATTTAGTATATAAATAAGCAATAAGTTTATGTATATGTGTTTGTGTATATTAAATTAAGAAAGATAGGAACAATGAAAAAATCATATCAAGTTTTAAAAGTATGAATACTAAAACATCAGCGCCATTATGACGATTAATACATAAAATAACTAACGTCTAACGTCTAAAGCAATCTACACACAAAACATAACTATTTAGTTTTACGTCCAAATCAAAAGCTTGTCAAACATAAGCACTTTAAAATTAAAAAACTGATATTTATGTTTAACGGGTCATGTTTCTTAATGGGTTGAGATTTTTTAGTTGCCGATTATGCGCCCGCATATTCGCATATGCGGTCACATAACATTTATGCGACCGATTATGCGACCGGCCGCATAATTCAACCGCATATCTTAATTTTCATGCGGTCAAAGGCCGCATCCTTATATACGGCCGCATATGCGGCCGCATATAACTTGTTTTAGAACACTGGTGACACGTACGTAAGATTTAAGTGTTTAAAGATTGAGTTAACATGATGGAAACTATTTTAGACAGTGTGGCTAGAGCATGGTTTACTTTATCAATTTCCCAAAAAATTTCTAGCTATTTGTGATACAAACTCTCTGCTATGGTGTATAATGTATCCCAAATTGAAAATTCAACCGAATGTGGAATACATTGTCAGTCTGCGGGTGATTGTGAAAAGTTGCCTGAGGGTTTTAAAAGTCTGCTAATGGGTTGTGTACAATGGATCAAATCTGAGACATATCAAATTTGGGTTAAATCCATTAATAGGATGAGCCCAGGTTAAGTGGCCTACAAAGGTTAGGGTTAACATCAAATCCTTGGTTACAGAACACACAATTCCCACTCCAAATACAATGTAGTTTGTGGATTAAATCCATTAATAGGATGAGCTCAAGTTAAGTGGCCTACAAAGGTTAGGGTTAACGTCAAATCCTCGGTTACAGAACAGACAATTCCCGCTCCAAATACAATGTAGTTAGTGGGTGTGCGGTGTTTACAAACATAGTCCGTCTTTATGGGTATGTTACCTTAATCCCAGCCTTAAAACTCTTGCTCATGATTGATGTATAGGAAAAATACATCCGTACCCAAACTATGAAACTGATCTATTTTTAAGTCTAACCTGTTTCTAAATGCCAAAAGGCCCATAAATCCGTATTTGGTGACAGGTTTAAGTGGGGATTAAGAGATTTTAACCCATGTTTTTGTAGTGAAATAATGTTCTACCAATTGGCATTAGAGTAACTCGAGCTACAAGTTAAATGATGTTGATACTACTTCAGTAAGGATTTACAAACCCATCTTTACTCGTAACTTCATTAATACGATCCGAACCAAAATATGATAATAGGATGCTTTATCAGATGCGAATATGATTCAGTTCTAACATTCTAGAGCCAAAACGATGCAAATATGATTCAATTCTAACATTCTAGACCCAAAGCGACCCACATTCAGGTCAAATTATGAGTTCCATTTACACCACTAATTTTAACCCAAATTAAATCTATCAATGAGTATTTTTAACCTTTATTCTTTAGCCTGGATTAAGCAAAAGTCTTTGCTCATTGCTGAACACACCATATAGCCAAGGATTTGTAGACAACATTTATGAAACAGAAGCATTTTTTTCTTTCCAAATAATATTGGTTTTATGAACAAGGGTCATGCACTAACCTAGCATACCCAATAAAGAAGGAACATGCAAACAAAATGACAAACACAAAACCACAATTGTGTTGGAGTGTGAATGGTCTACTAATATGCGCCCAAGAGTTTAGTAGTAATCCTAGTTATAGTTCTATCATGTTTATCTTTAATCACATCAATTACCTTCTAGATACTTGTTTCTAAAAACCCAACCCATAATCTCCTTTGGGAATCTTTCATAATTTCTAATAAATAGAACCACGTGCATTATATTCTCTATCAAATTACATGTATAACAATGGTGTGTATACTTACTCCCAACTGGCCTTGAGGTTCTATTGCATGTCCTACCTGCTAATAATTTCATTAGGCAATGATTTCACACCACCCAAAGGATTTGCACTAGAAGAATGGTCAGTTTGCAAACTTTGTGGGCGCTTTATTGACTTTTAAATCACACTCTGACTTTGATTATTTGTATTCAAACCATGTCCATGGCAATCAAGTGAAACTCAAAATCATTTGCACAGTTAGTTAAAATCAGTAAAACTAGAACACATAGTGTGAAACTTTGAGTCCTTTCATAAAGAACTCCATCTCACCCATATTTCTTTCATCCAGTGCAATATAACCGGCAGTCAGATATATCACAAACATAAACTAATGATCTATTGGTATCTAGTGGAGATAGCATCTGTTTAATGCGCCTTGAAAAAGAAAATTTATTTTAATTTAAAATTATATCATAAAGCTATAGGATTTAAGGACTTACATTATCATTTTTTAAGCATACAAGGTGAATATCAAGCGATGGCATTGTCTGCATTCAATTTGTCAATCCAACTTCTAGCTGGAATTCGAGTGATGCTGAGGTAACATTCCTCACGAGTAAATGATTTTATTTTTTCAAAATTTTATCCGTTGTCTCAAATCCTGCTTTTGAGTTCACCCTCAAGTTGCTTGCATAAATTTTTCGTATTATCATCTTCTACTAATGAATTTTTAGTTCAAAATTTATCGATATAATGATTCAACTAAAAAAATCAAATCTTAAAGTTGAGGTAAGTGCCTTGGAGTTGAGGAATGGTCTGAGCGTCGCCAAATAGGCGGATGGCAGCGTCGGAGCCGGCGATGAATTTGAGGGACTTGAGGAGATTCCGGAGGCCTCTGAGCCTGAGGAAAGAAAAATCGGCGGACGAATCTCGGAGACCAGATCGGAGGCCCAGCGTCACCTCTCTGTACAGCCTCCGCCGATCCAGCGACGAGACTAGATCAGCCACCACCGATTCCGCTTCCAGCGAGAGCTTGGACGCCGCATCTTCTCCGCCGGCGGAAGCTGCTGCTGTGGCGACGACGGCGTTGGACGTTAGGGCTCTGTTTGGGAGCATTCGTGCCCTCTGATTTCAACCTTTGATCAGTGGCGATCTTTTTCGTCGTTTTCCTTTGGTGTTGTGGTTGCAGTTGGCTAACTAGGATTGGGCTTTTAAGGCCCATGTAAACATATTGGGCTTTGAGAATGATTCTTTTTCATCACAACAATCCAATACTTCTCGCATGTGCAAATCCCCCATTCTGAAAATCTTTTCCTTACATGGGCTTTATGGGAGGGCCAATAACACTTAAATAGATTTGCAGAGTTGAAGAGTTGCAGTGGATTTCATTCTATAAGGAGTGACCAGAGTTAATGGTATGTTTGGCATGCATGAATTTATGTGGAAATCTAAAATTCATATATGTATACTCACTAGAAATAACTCGTGCAAATCTAAAATTCCCATATGTATACTCACTAAAAATAACTCGTGCACATAGTGCACGGAGCCAAAAAAAACCCCCCACGAAGAGGATGCGTTGAACGCGCGCAATCAAAAAGGAGTGAGAAATTGGGTGTGCGTGCCGGTATTGTCGGGGGGCAAAAAGTGCAAAATCTGGGGGTTAAAATGCAAAAAATCTTGGGGTGGCAAACATGTAAATAAGTGGGTTTTTTGGTTTTTTGGGGTGAATGGCAAACATGTAATTCAGTGAGGTGGGTGGGTTTTTTTTGAGGGGATAGCAAACATGTAAATAAGTGGCTTGGAGTTGGTTTTTGGGTGAGGTGGAGGGTGAGGTGGAGGGGGTGATGTGTGGGATGGTGCCCACATTTTGTCCTAATCATATTTTCATGCCACCTATGACATCTTCATCAAATGTATAAAGGATGTTTACCATAAACCAAATCCAGTTTCCTCAGAAATAATGAATTCATGTTGGAATCATATTTCTCCGTTTCACAAGAATATGACTCCCTAGTGTTGGATATCAAAGCACACTGGTGTATTTATTATGATAAGCAAACAATTAAATGTGATGTTCAAGTTTGTGAGTGTGTAGGTATTAAAGATTAATTACTAATGATGATGAGTTCAAAGCTAGGATTAAGGGTTGAGCTCACCAATGAAGATAAAGCTTACAAGCAAGGAGCCCAAAGTCAAGTGTTGAAGCTCATCCAATCTTTATAGAGTACAAGAAGTCAAGTGGACCAAGCTCAAGTGGACAACATCAAATATTCAAGACCATTGTATTTTTTTGAGTTTTTTTGATGTATTTTTAGTCCTGTCAGTCATTTACTGAAGCTTCACAGACTTATGAAAATCTTGTTTAATTATTTAAAAATGTTTTAAAATCATCTTAATGTTATAAACGGGCTTTGGAGGCCCAACCCGTTAGTGGGTATCCACCCATTATGTAACCCTATTACTATAAATACAAGGCTACGGGGTTCCGTAGCCGCCATGGTTTACAACACGTTATCAGCACGATCGAGGCTGAGCCGATCCCCTGCCGACAGACGAACGCGACGCAAACGGGCTTCCCTCACCGAACGTCGCTAGATCCGACGGGTAGGATCTAGAGGTAATTTTCTTTTCCCTAGATCTAAACTTTTATGCGCATACGATTAGATCTACATGCTTAGATCTATTTTTGATTAATATAGATCGGAGTTTTAACTTAGATCTGCATATTAAATCATTTTTTTCAATGAAAAGTCGACGTTTTTATCAACAAAAATCAAATTTTTACGATGAAAAACGTTGTTTAGAAGACTAAAAATAGTTCTTTTAAAATAAAAATCCTATTTTTATGATCTTCTGCCCCAAATCTTGAAACCCTAGATGGAATGTTTCGTCGCTACGCGGCCAGACTAGCACACAAATTGATTTGGCTGCATATGTTTCAAACACTACAGCCACTAATTGGACTTTTGAGGTTTTATATGAAGACCATCTCTTGCTCATTCTGGACTAGGAGTTTCATACAAATGAATAGGTTCGTGTCTGGTTGGGAACCATTCTTGAAAACTTGGTCGATTCTTTTGGGGAGATTCTTGGTTTTGAACTGTTCCCTACAGATGACCCATTGTGATGGTTATAACGGCTTGAATTGTTACATAGCCAAAGAATTTCTTGACCAAACTTGTGCCCAAATAAAGAACCACTTGGACATTGTTCCAGTGTAATAACTTTTCAGTCAACCATGACATGTTGTGTTGTTCTTAGCCTATCCTAACGTTTAGATGTAGATAACTCCAATGGGACACGTGACCATCAATCCTTCGTTGTGCCATTTGTTTTCCCTGTCCTGCTTGCACTGTGGCATCTATTGCTCAAGTTGCTGCATGATGGCTATGTTAGATTGAATTATGTATGCAATGTTAATTAAAATATCAAAGCTTCATCAAATCATGGTTAGCTATTGTGGAGTTCAACAATCATCTCTCTCAATGAACATTGTTTAGGATTGGAAGATTTTAAAGATGTCATTTCAAGTGACGTGTTCCCCTTTTGACTCCATTTATTAATATATGGAGTATCAGTCCAGGCTTTCCTACTTTTCTCAGTGCCTACCTTGACGCTTTCCTTGAATATATGCAATTTCTATCCTTTCCAAGCTACACTATATCTACCTGCAAAGATGCAACAGCTTTGACATCCCAAGCTTCACACCATATTGAAGTACGCTTCATATATACAACGTTTTTCAAACGGCCAGACTAGCACACTAAAAACGTTGTGTTTGAAACATATGCCGCCGCTTTCGTCCGACGCGACAGCGGCAAAATCCCCCTCCCCGTGCGCGCGAGACGCAAACGCTAGCCGCCCGAAGCGATAGCGCGCACGATGAAACCCTAGCCGCCCGAAGCGGCGACGCGCACGGAAAAACTCTAGCCGCCCGAAGCGGCGGTCCCTCCGGCGCAAATGCTTTCCGCCCGCACGGGTCCGCACGAACGATCGCATCCAAAAATCCTAACTGAGTTTTTCCCAAAAATTTCGTTTTTACAAGTTCTTTTTCAGATTTAATTAAGTTTTTCTTCGTTAAAATCTGATTAATGCTTTATAAATCATCGCAATTTTTTCTTGGATTATTTGATTATTACACGTTTAATAATTAGGAAGATCTTGTGACCGCTCTGCCGTTAGTTAACTAACCTAACGGTGTATGACGTTGCCCAGTGGTCCAATAATTATTAAACGAAAAATTTTCATTTCCATTATAAAATTTCTGTGATGATTAAATGCATGTGTAGAAATTTATATGACTGCCGCATATTTAATGATTCTGTGATGTACATTTTTATTTAGCATGCTAAAATCACTATGACATAGTTTAATGCCTGTAGCAAAACTGTATGTCTGCGATAAGATTATTTAAATCCCTGCAGCATATAAATAGCAAGTGAATACATCATACTTGTTTCAATTCAGGTTAAATGAGCACAACTTTTTAGTTTACAAGATTTACATTATATTATATGTATGATGTGCTCATAATATGACAACATTTTATGTCAAGAAACCAATAATGATTTCAAAAAGTTTAACATCATATCCTAGTTGACAAAATGAACCTGGAGTTCAAAACCAAAATGAACCTGAAGTTTAAAATCAAATCAAAAGTCAACACCCTTTCACACTAATAAAAATTAACAAATACGATGGATTATACGAAAAACATTTATGCGTTTTCTTTTAGAAATACGCATTTCGCGGTAAATAGATCTCTCAGATCTACGGTTTGTATAAACCAATATTGACACCAGCAATTGTCATAACACCGCCAAACTATTTTGAGTAATCTCACTTTACAAGGTATGATTCTTGAATCTAACCTTATTTTTTAAGCGTACGCCCGAAGTCGTGGCTTAATAGATAAGTGAGAAATTATAAAATTCGTACCCACGTAATTGTTTCCCCTAGAGTATGATTCTATATCCACACAATACTTGAATGACTCAATAAAAATGGCCTGAAGACCATACTTGAGTTTTCAAATAGACTTTAAAAAGTCTATCATAAACTAGAAAAGTGGAAATATAGAAACTAACTCATTTCCCTTGTATAAGTCTACTTTGTAAGACCAATAAACATTCTTCCTTATAAACGACAATAAGGACGACTGAAAACAGGGGAAGTCTTGAATAAAAATGAGAAAGGGAAGATATGATGTACCTCGATATGGAGTATGCAATGGCAACCCAATATCAGACCAGAAGTTCTGACAAGACCCATAATGCTTTTTGCAAAATTAATGGGCATTAACGTATGCCATATAAAAATATATACATATCTAGTCTAAACGACGAAAGTCAAATTGACTGTATGTATAATTCGCTACTTCCCGAGGACAAATAAATTTTAAAAATAAATTTGACCTGTTGTCATAATATGAGTCTAAAATGAGCACAATTGTGGACGTATATTTTATAGAACCCACATCATACTATGAAACTTGTTGCTCTAACATAATTATTAGTAGTATTCTCTTGCAGTATATATGTGATTTTTACGCATTTTATTTTACTGTAAATGATTTGTCATCCTGAATACTCCTAAAATGAGGATGCCATGTACTCTCTGAAACTTATAAAGTTTCAAAGGATATTCGTCAAAATGAAATCCCTAATGACTCAAGAAACCAATAAAGCCTGAAGCTTTATCCAATTATGATCCGCATAATAGTCATTGTGAAGATGTAAACCTTCACAGTTTGAACAGCGTCCACCTATTACCGGACAATATTAACTTGAGCATTTTAATGGACATTCAAAAGCCCCACATAAATTCGAACAGAGGAATTAATTTGGAACACCAGAAGTGTCCAGAATCGACCAACTTTGGATCGATGTCACCCTGGATTGATGATGCAAGACATCATTAACCAGACGAACCCGAAGATTCTTCAAAAAAGGGTGAAACTCTCATTATCCCATTCAAAAGGGAAAAATGATTACGAGATCATCTCCATGGAACTTGACTCTCCTTACTTCCTCAAACGAATTTAAAATGATATACTATCATTAGTAGAATGAGACCTTTAGGCCTCTTGAGAGTATTTGAGGGATAAAAGTGGACTCACACACTCCCTTCATATGGCTGATGATGTACCTTAGAGTACTCATCTATATATCCTCTTTAAATGGTCATAATCAAAACCTTGTTATCCAACCGCAGTCCAGATTATTATTAATCACAACGGACATACTAGCTTACTGGGATATTGGTTGGGCTTTTACTTACCCTCATACCACCCTCAAAAATGCCGCAGTGGAACTTATTCATCGGGACTAACCCTCCTAGATGAATATGTTCCGAGATCCCCAAACGGGGGAGGCATTAGAGCACATCTTATAGATGGAGCCTTGACGGGTTCATATCCCTAGTTCTATGCTCAACTTCATTGAAGTCGAGCTTATTGCGGATTTTTGGGATAACACTGGGAAATCAATTTAACAACTGGAAGAAAATTGAACACCCTGAAGCTTTGTGTTCACACCCAGAAATGGGTTATATGTAAATCATTAAAATGATTTAAACGGATTACTTGTCCACTAGAAATCCAGTTGTAGGTGACCATATGGGAACATGCAAACCATCAGAACGCCTCCTTAGAAACTATTTATATGAGCCTGATCACCTCATATAAACAGTTTCCGAGAACCCCTAACGGGGGAAGCGTTTAGTGCACATCTTATCGAGGGAGTCATGATGAGTTTACATCCCCATATCACCACTATGGACCATTTAAAACATTAAAACCTATGATCTGATTATCATGAATAGTGATGAGATCCTGAAGATCCACAATTATGAAACTGTTAAACAGCTATCAGACATAGCTACTGACAATATAAATATTGTCAAATTCACACATCCCTGCTACTAAAAATCCAGCTAGGATTGACATACCAACTATAATGGATGCAATCTATCAGTAGCAGAAGTGGATATCCTCAATGGATGAGAGGACATACCACGAGACCCTAAAACAATACCACCACAGAAAAGTGAGCTCATCTCCATATCCTCTCCCTTTCTAGAACCTCCAGAAGAGATAAATCTGGAATAAATTGAATAATGTACGTACACGGAGAGGTATTTGGATAAAACACACTTGTCGACAATTACTCACATTTCATTTTGCCATTGATATCGTTCACAATCTCCGTTTCCTGAAGCAAACGCAGAAATTTGGCCAAATTATGTGAAACGAGGCAATAATAAGTTGAGCTGGACTCACTTATGAAATGTGAAGTGTTTGGACCTGAAGTCCTGATATCAAAAGATATCAAACCTGTGGGCTACCGAGTATTGTATAAATAAATAAAATCGTATGCTATAAGCAAAAAGCTATAGCTTAGAGGTTTATTTCGCAGAAACCAGGAAGTAACCATGTAAGATGAGTTTACTCACTTACAAATTTAATCAAATTGATGCATCAGGCTCACTGGTCATGATTGCGAAACCCATGCGATTAGCAAAGATAATTTTAGGCTATGTTGCTATGGATGATGTGACAACATACCCTTATGAATAATCATCCCGAAGATGAAACCATCATCCTGAAGATGAAAACCTTCATCCTGAAGATGAATAATCATCCTGAAGATGAATTATCATCCTGAAGATGAAACCTTCATCCTGAAGATGAATTATCATCCTGAAGATGAAACCATCATCCCGAAGATGAATAATCATCCCGAAGATGAAACCATCATCCCGAAGATGAATAACCATCCCGAAGATGAAACCATCATCCAGAAGATGAATAATCATCCAGAAGATGAATAATCATCCAGCAGATGAATTACCATCCAGAAGATGAAATTATCATCCAGTCGATGAAGAAACATGGAAAATTGCAATCCACCAATACACCTACTGGTTGTATGGATGCACATTAAGACCCCTTCCGTTCGCTGGAAGAGGGGAAGGATATCCTAGGTCCTGAAGTGCCTTACTCAAATGTCTTTTGTACACTCCTTTATCTGGCAGTAAACACTTTAACCAGATACAGTGCAGCGCCTGCAGCACCACTGGACCAGAGATATGTAGCTTCTGCGCTATCTCCAAGAGTCAAGGATCATACAACATGTTAAATGTATTTGCGGATACAGGTTACAGATCATCGCGATGACTGCAACAAAGAAGCGACCAACTCATGGAGACCAGCAAAGCATACTTCCAAGGCAACATCAATCACACCATCCCGAGAGGCTCATCAATCCAAGAAGCAAATCATAAGTACGCACAGCCAGGTCCTGCAGTACCTCGTAGACACAGTGAAGCCTGGGTCAGAGACGTGATGCTACCTACCGAGTCTGCAGACCACTCCTCCTCTGAAGAGATCCCTCAGATTCAGTAGCTGTCATAGATGAGCGATACTTTTATAGATGAGCGATGTCTTGTATAGGTGAGCGATGCCTTTGTACTCATTACCGGAACACTGTAAGAGATTGATGTATAGTTGCCTAGGAGATCTGCAAGCCTGCAGCTTGTACAGATCAGGGGGAGTCAAATGTAGTGTTGTACTCTTTTCCATTGGCTATTGGTTTTTCCCACTGGGTTTTCCATAGCTAAAGGTTTTAACGAGGCAACCTCATTGACTCTGGATCCAGAAGTATCCACCCCCTAAATACTTCCACTAATCAGGGGAAGTTACGGAAACTGTACTCTTTTTCCTTGGCTATTGGTTTTTCCCACTGGGTTTTCCATAGCTAAAGGTTTTAACGAGGCAGTTATCCCTAACTTAGGATCCAGAAGTATCCACCTCCAGTGATATCCATCGATCAGGGGAAGTTACAGAGACTTGTACTCTTTTCCCCTAGCCATTGGTTTTTCCCACTGGGTTTTCCTTGGCAAAGGTTTTAACGAGGCAAGTACTATTAAACTTGGGATCCAGAAGTATCTATAGACCCATGATCAGATAAGCTATATGAACCCTGAAGCGTTCATCACGGCTTACAACAATGGATGGATAAGGGGAAGTGTTATAAACGGGCTTTGGAGGCCCAACCCGTTAGTGGGTATCCGCCCATTATGTAACCCTATTACTATAAATACAAGGCTACGGGGTTCCGTAGCCGCCATGGTTTACAACACTTGAAAAGTTTTTCTAGAGGTAATTAAGGCTATAACCTAAGTTTTTAAGGCAAACTAATCGACTACTCTGACACCCAGTTGACTAGTTACAATACATGAAACCTAGGCCAGAAGTATGTCAGAAAGTAGTCGACTATAGTTATAATACTAATTGACTAATTGTTGAACATTGATCGACTAATACATGAATTGTGGTCGACTAGTTTTTACAAAAAGAATTAGCTCCTAAAGACATGATTGGACGAGTCGACCAATATACATTGACTAATCGACTAGCTAGTAAGTGTATAGTAGTCAAGTAGCTAGTAAGTAGTAATTGGCCTATAACTGTAACATTTTTTAGCTGTTTTACTAGTCGTTGGAGGGTATTTTGGAGAGTCTTTTTAGGCAGATTCGCCCCTTTATATTGAGGGCTGTTGAAGGTATTTATTATGAATTTATCGAGTAACTTGTGGAGGAAAAAATTTAAAGTTTTAAAAGCCTTCTTCAAGCCCTCTTAAAAGACTATCTTAGCCCAAGTTTTAAAGCTTTTTAAGCAATATTTTGGCCAAATTAGTTTTTGATCTCCTCACGCTTTCATCTTGATATACTTGAGATCAAAACTTTGTTTTCTTGGCCACTAAATACACTTTCAAGCTTCTATTCTGGCTATAGGAAGGTTGTAAAATTTCACCAAATTAAGAATGTTTGTAAAATCTTTTATTGAGAGATGGTAAGCATATTTGTTGTATTGCTCAGTGATTTGGAAATCCTCATTAGGTGAGGTTGTGTTGTAAAATCCACACTTGTTGTGATGGAAATATCCTTGTTGTTGGCAGGGCGGTTATAAAGTCCTCTTGTGTGGAGGTACGACAAAGTCCTCAGGTTTGAGGCACATACAATATTCTTCCATCGAGGGAAGCTAATAGTGGAGTAAACCCCAAGCTAGTGAGGATTGGAGGTAACTAGAAATAGATGTTACGACCTAAAGATCGTGGGAGCCCTGCTCCCGCCCGGATCCGCTAACAAATCCCACTAACTCGCCCTGTCACAAAGGGGCCGCCGCCCCGAAAATCCGGGGCATCATGGAGACAGGCGCGCCTGGCAGCGTTCCCCGAACCGGTCGAGGCGAACAGCCGCAGCCGGCCGAGGCGAACAACCGCAGTCGGCCGGGGCGAACGACCGCAGCTGCCTGACCCGCCGAGGTAGCGCGCTTGGTGACACTGGGGCAGCTAGGCCAGGCCTGCTGACCGGCGTGGACGTATCCCTCCGCACCAGCGGGCCGTGCCCCAAGGCCAATCGGGACGGCCCGCCCGACTCCCGCGAACCACGACGCCTAGGGTGACACCGCCCGGCCTTTAGCTCGTCGCTAGCGACAAACGGCCAAGGATAAGGACACGACCGACACATACGTCACCCGACCGTCTGACAAAGCACCCCCTGGCGGCTGAACCGCCTGACAGCTGATGCTTTCGGCCCTGACATCCCGACAAAAGTGCCCTTTGGCCGTTGCGCCGCCTGACAAAAGCGGATCAGGACCTCCAGTCCCCGAGGCCCCTATCCAAAGTTTCCGCCGTCACACGCGCCAGCTCAGCACGCCTAGTCATCACCCGTCAGGTATAAATACCCCCATTCCTCTTACGGAAAAGAGGTTGAAGAATTTCCCCATTATTCTGTTACTCACACACGAGAGCTAAGGTCTTCCATATCTTTGCTCTCCCACCTAAAGCTCGTCACGGGCGGCGGACACACAGAGAGTCCGACCGGCGTGTCTAGCCCCCCTTTTTAAGCCCTATCACTGACTTAGGCATCGGAGGGGCTAAGGGTTGAACCCCAACCCAGCCCTTCTGACGAGTTGCTCGTGCTGCAGGAGAGCTCGCCACTGGACCGGAGTCAGCTTCAGCCCCCTGCCGTCCAACCTTCCCTAGCTACTTCCGGCGAGATTCGACCCCGTGTGCATCACCGGCGACGGACCCGACTTCTTCACCTCACTAATCACTTGTAAAACAGCCTACCTAACCCCTCATTTCCATATAACCACCGTGCCCTTGGTTCCCCATAATACAAATTCATTGTACGCGAGTTCCACCTCGTAACAATTGGCGCCGTCTGTGGGAACGAAGGGTCACACCCATGTTAGACTCCATGCCAATTTCGCGGAACCCTGACCACGGCAAGGATCCCGTGGATCAGGAGCCGCTCTCTCTACAAATCACCCCGGCGTCCGACGCCCTTCCGGGCGTGCGCACCGAAACTGAACCTACTTCATCCCGCGTCGTCCGAAAAAACTTCGAGGCCGTCACTCAGGCCGGGGGAGGCTATCAGACAACCGGAACGGGGCCACCGCCCGGCCCTTTGGAGCCCCAGAACGTGAGGTGGAACCTCCGCCTTCAGTTCGAGGAGGAGGGAGAAAACGGGAGGCTCGCCGAGGAGATTGCGGCCCAGCAAAGGCTCCTGGAAGAGGAGATGGAGGTTGCGCAGCGGTGGAAGCGCCTGGGGGAGGCGGCCGCGGCGCAAAGACGTTTGGACGAGGCGGCCGAGACCGCCCGGAGGGCCTACCAGGAAGAGGAGGCCGCCCGCCGCCAACTCCGCTTCATTGTCGCGGAACGCGAGAAGCTGAGGAGAGAAAACAGGAGTAACCAAGAGGTTCTTGAAGAGACGGCGACGGGCCGGCGGCCCGGGGGCGGACGGGACCCGTTGCTGAACAGGTCCCCGCATGGAGGAGGCGACCCGCATCACCAGCACCACCCCTCCGATACCCTGCACGAGGAAGTCGTTTGTCGGCAGCTACGCTTCCGCACCGCCGAGCGCGAAAGGCTCCTCCGCGAGAATCAGGAACGGATGGAGGCCCGAGGAGAGTTGGCCGGGAGGCGCTGGCGCTGGGAGAGCCGTAGCCCACAACCCGTCGAGTCCTCGGCCCAGGAAAGGAGCCCCGCCAGGCGACCGTCGGGCTACTCCCCGGGGGCGGAGGACCGTCGTCGGCTGTGGCGCGATCGAAGCCGGACCCCCGAACGGTGGAGAGGGGAGGCCCCGGATCGCCCCACCTATCCGGAGGAGGCCACGCCGCTCGCACGGTGGATCACGGCCGCCCCAAGGCCCATAAGGTTCAAACCTCCTCACTTGGCCACATACAACGGGAGAGGCGACCCCCTCATGCACGTGCAACAATACCGGGGGGCGATGGAAGCCCAGGACGTGGATGAGGCGTTCCTATGCCGACATTTCTCCCAAAGCCTGAGGGACACCGCTTTGGACTGGTACTTTGGTTTGCCCGCGAGATCCGTGGGGAGCTTTGGCGAACTGTCCCATAAGTTCTGCCAAGAGTTCCGGGCCGGGCGGACGAAAAAGAAGCCCTTAGACTATCTCAGCACGATAGTCCAAGGGGAGGGAGAGACAACGGGCAGGTACCTCCGCCGCTTTCAGGAGGAGAGACGGGCGGTGGTGAGGTGTGGCGATGAGGTGCTTATGCTGGCCTTCAAGTCGGGGTTGCGGACTCGGAGCCTCCACAAATCCCTGCTCCGGGATCCGCCAACCGACTATGAGGCACTAGTTGCTATGGCGGAGAGACACGCGTTGGCCGAGGAGACTCTCGGCGCCAAGGCCTTATTCCCCCCGGCGAAACCCCCCCAAGGCGAACCCCGGTCACACCCACGGCCGAGGCAGGAAGAGGGACACCGTGGTCGCGACCACCTGGCCCGACCAAGGAGGGAACCGCTAGGGCCTCGCCCGCAAGATCGACCTGGCCCGGCGCGCGATTTCGCTCCGGCCCAAGGGCTCCCTCGGGTTGTCCCGAGACAAGAAGGCCCCCTACGGGCACATTACACGCAACTCAATGCCTCCTTGATTGAGGTGATGGCCGCGGCTACACGGGCCGGACTGCTGCCGGAGCCACCCCGGGAAATGAAGTCGGACCCCGCCCGGAGAGATTTTAAGAAGTACTGCCGATACCACCGGGACCACGGCCACGACACCGACAACTGCTTCACCCTCAAAAGGGAAATCGAGCGGCTGATCCAGGCGGGCCACCTGGGGGACTTCGTCGGAGGCCGGAGACCGGACCGGGAAGACGGGCACCATCGAAGGGCCCGGAGGGCAGACCCTCCGGCAAACGACGAGCGGGAAGAGCTTCACCCCCCGAAACCCGTCATGCGCATAAACACGATATGCGGCGGGCCATCTTCAGGAGGGGCATCATCGTCAAGCAAAAAGGCGTATGCGAGACAAGTAATGACGGTGGGTCTTGGAGGGGACCAGAGAGGGAGAAGGATGGCCTACCCTCCCATTACTTTCAGCGACGAGGATCTAGAGGGGATCGAGTAGCCCCACGACGACGCCATCGTCATTGAGGCACAGATTGGGACGGCCATTGTCAGCCGCCTCCTAATCGACACCGGGAGCTCTTGCGACATCCTGTTCATGTCCACAATCGAGAAGATGGGGTTAAGGCCGACGGACCTGAGACCCTGCACTGGACCCCTCGTCGGTTTCACTGGTCACTCGACCCCCATCATGGGAGTGATCACCCTGCCGATAACCCTCGGAGAAGAGCCACAGGTCGTCACTCGAATGACGCTGTTCGTTGTGGTCGACATTATGTCGGCGTACAATGGGATCATAGGACGACCTTACATGTCGGCCATTGGAGCGCTCCCCAGCCTCCTCCATCAGATGGTCAAGTTCCAGACCCCCCCGAGGGGTGGGGATCGTACGGGGAAGCCAGAAGCTGCCTAGGAGCTGCTACGTAGGGTCGACCAAGCACAAAGGACCAGAGGTGAACCTGAAGATCGACTCCCCGAGGCGGAGTTATGACCCCCACCAGCCTGAGTTAGCTCCAGCCGATGCCACTGCCGAGGGAAACAGGGTCGACCACGCGCCCAACACCACCACAACCCCCCCCCGAGAAGGACGGGCTAATCACTCCAAGGGGCGCGGTGCGCCGGTCGTGGCATAGCCGGGAACTGTAAGTCCTGAACGAAGTACCTTGTTCCTTTCTTTTTTTGAATTTCGCCTTTTCTGCATGACAATTTCAGTTCAACCCTCTCAAAGACTCCGGGGCAGGACTAGTCCTCGCCACCCAAACCGGAGAGGGGCACGGGCCGAGCTGCGTACTCGCTCCCCCCGGAAGACCTCCGGGGCAAGTTCACTGAGCTTGGCCACCCAAACCGGAGCGCCATATGCGGGGTAGGCGACGGCCCAATACCCGTCCGACTATAGAGGCTGCGGGGAGGCGACGGCCCCATACCCCCCCTCTCAAAGACTCCGGGGCAGGACTAGTCCTCGCCACCCAAACCGGAGAGGGGCACGGGCCGAGCTGCGTACTCGCTCCCCCCAGGAAGACCTCCGGGGCAAGTTCACTGAGCTTGGCCACCCAAACCGGAGCGCCATATGCGGGGTAGGCGACGGCCCAATACCCGTCCGACTATAGAGGCTGCGGGGAGGCGACGGCCCCATACCCCCCCTCTCAAAGACTCTGGGGCAGGACTAGTCCTCGCCACCCAAACCGGAGAGGGGCACGGGCCGAGCTGCGTACTCGCTCCCCCCCAGGAAGACCTCCGGGGCAAGTTCACTGAGCTTGGCCACCCAAACCGGAGCGCCATATGCGGGGTAGGCGACGGCCCAATACCCGTCCGACTATAGAGGCTGCGGGGAGGCGACGGCCCCATACCCCCCCTCTCAAAGACTCCGGGGCAGGACTAGTCCTCGCCACCCAAACCGGAGAGGGGCACGGGCCGAGCTGCGTACTCGCTCCCCCCCAGGAAGACCTCCGGGGCAAGTTCACTGAGCTTGGCCACCCAAACCGGAGCGCCATATGCGGGGTAGGCGACGACCCAATACCCGTCCGACTATAGAGGCCGCGGGGAGGCGACGGCCCCATACCCCCCCTCTCAAAGACTCCGGGGCAGGACTAGTCCTCGCCACCCAAACCGGATAGGGGCACGGGCAGAGCTGCGAACTCACTCCCCCCCCCAGGAAGACCTCCGGGGCAAGTTCACTGAGCTTGGCCACCCAAACCGGAGCGCCTTAGGCAGGGTACCCGACGGACCGACACCCTCCCTCCCTCGAAAGGGCCTATCACCCCTCTCCTCAAACCTCGGGAAGCTACTCATGGACCGCGAATCAAGGCAACTCCAACGCAGAGCCATCCCTAAGGAGTAACGCCTGACCCCCATAAAGCCGACACCCGAATTGACCTGTCCACCCAAAAAGGACACTCGGGACCAACACCACTGACAAGTGTCATGCATGCCTGAGGGGTCGCATCACCCGTCACCCATCGGGAACGCCCCCCCTAAGAACGAAATTCCCAGACGGCCCCGACTCTCAATAAAGAGTGAATAAGGGCAGAAATTCACCATTATAAATCCCCCCTTACTTCCTTGAGGAGGGGAAGAAAGGCGAGGGGAAGGATGTGCAGAAAGACTAGTCGTTTTGACACCTTCTCTCCCTCAAAATACGCGGAAAAGGCGAGCTTCGCCGACCTCCAAAATAAACGATCCCCCAACAGGATATTCCCCTTACACGACGGTTGCTCAGCCTGCTGCTCCCCTCCTTCCGTTAGACAACTTACGGCAGGGGAACTGGGGCTCCACTGACATACCAGGCCTCTCCACGGATGCCCTTCATACGCAGGCGCGGCTGGCAGACAACCCAATGGAGGGGACAGACCTGCCAAATCACCTCGCCGGGCACCCCGGCAGCCGCCCGCGTCACCCCAACCGAGGGGAACGTGTCCCCGAGCGCCGGCCCGACCCAACTGGCTATTCCACTTACACCTGCAGCACCCCCCTTCCACTCATCGGCCTTCCCTGGGCCGCTTAGGCCAGGAGGCCGCACAGGGGGGCAGCGGCCCACGTCCCTTCGCGCCTACCACGCAGAGACTCCAGACGGGGCGATCAACGGGGCCCCTTGGGATAGAACAACCACCAAGGACTCCATCTCCCCCCAATTCTTGGATCGAAGGCCAAAGCCACTGCCTGGCTCCGACGCGACCACCCACCCCTCCGCCGAGGAGGAACCCGCTAAATCCACTCCACGCCCCATATCAGGGGCACAACACCAGAGAAAGGCGGGTCAGCTGCGATGGGAACCTCAACCTACCTAGAGCGACACTCGGTAACGCCTACGGGCCAATACAATGTTACGCCCACGGGCCGATTCAATACTACGCCTACGTGGCGACCCTGTTTAATTAAACTATCAATAATAACCGAGGGAAAGACCGAAGACTAATCCCGTATGCCCACTAGTTATAGCTCGGTTACACCGGGACCCGACCAACCCTCGAAAAGGGGGGGAGCCCGGCCGTAAAATCTATCGAACGCGCTACGAGTAATAGAAGGAGCTACCACGGTTCCCCCCCGCCAGGATCTAAATAGCCGCACCAAGGCGTAACTCTAAAAAGAGAATTTATGCACACACAGGCAGGAAATCGCAGAAAAATGCAGGTACCGACCCCACGAATCGTCACTTTCTTTCGTTTTTTATAAACAGAGAGAGGGAAAGGGGGGTGGGGGAGCCTACACAAAACTACTTGGCGCTCTCGCCAGTCACGACGCCCTCTCCCTCATGGGAATCTCCAACTGCCCCGCCGGCCTCCGGCTCGTCACCTTCCCCTCCGTCTCCATCCTCCTCCTCCTCCTCACTGCATGCGGCGAGCCCGTCGAGGTCGATCTCTACCGGCGGTACCAGGCCCGCCAGCTTCTCCTTCACCCGAGCCAAGCAGGCTTCCCATCCCTCCTCCTGGCCCTTCTCCAGGCCCTCGGACATCGACTTTGCGAGGGCGGAGACGACGGTACTCTCCTGGTACGTCCGAAATTCCTCGACCCTACGGGCCAACTCCTCCTCGGTGGCCTTGGCACGCCCCGCCAGATCCTCCGCCCGAGCCTCCTCCCTCCGAAGGGCCTCCTCCAGCACCTTCACTCTCTCTCCGGCCTCGGCCGCCCTCTGCTCCTGGTCGGACACGACCTTCGTGAGGCGCTCTACCTCCGCCACGCCGCGGTCGCCCCTCTCCCTCTCCTTGGCGGGGTCCTCGCCAGCCCTCTTGCGAAAAGCAGCGAGCTCGGCGACCGCCTTAGCCACGGCGCCCTCTGCCTTGTGGATAGCGGGCACGTGCCTCATCATCCCAAGCATCAGGTTGATAATCTGAATAAAGACAGAAAGCAAAGCGAACCCATTTAGGATGCTCCATAAAACCGATTAAAAAACGTCGCCCGCCTTACAGAACATACCTGGACGCCGTGCATCACCGCGGTGCCGCACAGACCCTCCGGCCCCACCGCTTCCAGCGCCACCTTATCGCATGGCAGGAAAATGTTCTCCGCCAGCCTCGCCACCACACCTCCATCCTCAAACACAGATTCATCGCTCGCAACTTTGTACGGAGCCCGATGAAGCGCCAGGTCGGGGTAGCCCTCGATATCGCTCCTCCTGGCCTTAAACTTCACCAAGGCGGCCTCACAGCGGGGGTCGGCGGCCCTTTCGAGACCAAACGGGGGACAACCGTAAGGCCAAGGGTCCCATCCTCCGGACCCGGTCGGGCCGCTCGACCCTTCGGCCCTCACCGGTTCACCGCTAGCCGTCACCCCCTCCCCCTGCAGGTGCCTGGGGGGTGGACGGCACCGTTCGGGGCATTTCCCCCCGTCCCCTATCGACCCTTCGTCCCCGCCCTCCAAGTTGATGACAGGGTCCGACATCCCCTCCCCGGCTCCGCCGCCCGCCGCTCCGGTCCCCCTCGGCACCTCAGACTCAGATGCCGTCGCCGGCCCCTTCCTCTTCTTCGCTGACATTGGCACCCCAGTCGAGCTCCCTGCCCCTCCTTCCGCTCGCGACCTCTTGGGGCCCACTCTCGATGATGATCGCCTCGCCTGCTCCGAAGCCCGCCGCATCATTTCCTCGAGGGACAGACTCATTGTGCCACCTGCCACAGAGAGAAATTTCAGCGTAAGCATATCAGGCGCATGAACACCCAAATCTTTTGTACCTTCAGGCCATGTATACGCCGTTATCATCTCCGCCCGAGAGAGCGTCCGATAATCTCGGCCCTCTGCTGGTATGGCCATTAAAATCTGGGCCACCTCCTTCTCCTCGTCCCCCAATTTCACCGCCTCTCTCGCCTCGGGATTCAGCTCCGCCCAGTCAGACCTTATCAACACCTCCTCCGGCACCTCCACAAACACATACTGCTGGGGCCAAAACTTAATTTTGCTAGGCAACCCCCTGATGAGCGGATGAGTCCTCTTCGCGGACAGATAGTAGCCCGACCCCAACCTCTTGACCGAGAAGAAGTGTCGAAATAAGGACAGAGATGGGCGAACCTAGTTGCTCAAGCACAGCACCAAGAACCCCACAATGGCACTGATGGCATTGGGCATCAGGCGATAGAGGGGCAGCTCCAGGAAGTTCAACACTTCCAGCAAGAACGGATGGGGGGGAAGCGCAAACCTTGCTCAAACGAAGATACGTACACTCCCACCTCCCGGTCGCCCGCAAAACACACCCTTTCTTGCGGCTCAGGTTCACGTACCGAATATGGCGGCCGGACGTACATCGTGAAGATCTCCGCAACGGATTTCTTCAGCTCCGACTTCACGCCCGCAATCTCGAGGGGCACTCTTCCTGTCTCCGCGGCGGAGCTTCCTTCGCCAACCCCCCCGATCCCTGACCCCGAGACGGAGACATCGAGGAAGACATTTCTAAAAAGGGTGTCTTACCTAACGGTTGCCGACGACTTGGCCGCTTGCGCTACTCCGCTGACCGCCCCCACGAGGTCGACTCTGGCAAGATCACTGAAACCTCCTACGAGCCCTACCTGCTTGTCGAAAAATTTTATCGCCAAACAATCAGCTTAATTTGCTCACCCCCCATTACGATTCCTTTAAAGCGTCTGCGCCAAGCATCGCGACCGTCGAGCCCAAGACACGCGTCACCAATCCGTGCCCTCTCCACCACCCACGTGCTCTGACGCTTCGCGTACTGTCAACAAACCGTCATTTCCGCCACGCGTCAGCACTTCAGTGGTCGGCCCGCTTCGATTCCCGCCCGCCGTCGAATCGCCAGGCTTACGTGATAAGTCATGCGACCGCCTAAAATTCCCGCCCAAATCCCGGTGAAATGATTACCCCTATTTGAAAATCACTCCACGCGCCGCCCCATACACGGTTGAATCCGGCCCCCGTCAGGGCGGCCAACGCATGGAGGCGGCTCTCGGTCCATGATTAAGTCCGGTCACAACACGGAGGCGAGGCTCGATCCCAGGTTAAGTCCGCCCCCCCCCCCCCCCCCCCCAGGGCGGCCATACAAGACGGCGGAACGCGGTCCATGACTGATTCCGAGCTCCGGCAGTACGGCCAAAACACGAACGCCTCCCTCGCACCAATAAGGGTCCGATCTCCGTCGGTTCGGCCTGATCAAGCACCCGCCCCACACCCTGTCGGGTTCGCGGTCCCAACCCTTGGCATACTTCTGTGTGAACCAAACCAGTCCGACCCGCCACGGCACCTCCGGGCACCGTACTGGGCATCGGAGCATCACGACCACCACAAAACACGACTCCTCTCAACTCCCCTCTCCCGAAGATTTCGGCAGAGTGCAGTTGGGGGCATTCACGTCCCTCACAGAGCAGACATTCTACGAGCAAACCAAGTAGGAATACAGTTCGACACAAGACCATAACAATGTATTTACCCAGAAATCACGCCATACACTGTTCTTTCCACACATTACAATAGCACATCACATTGTTCATAACCCTCTTACAAGACGATACCGTCCTCCACATACCCACGATTCTAGCGGCGCCGCCTTTCATCCGACCGATCTCGCATATCCTTAACCACTTGCCGAACCGCAGCCTCCTTAGCCTCTTCCAGCATCGGCACAACATGCTCATCATGATAACGGCGGATAGCGGCTTCGATCACTTTGCTCTCATCGTCTCGCTTGTCCTCCAGTCGCCGCACCGCTAGACCCCTCTCCCTCTTCTCGGCCTCCAGAGCGACCTTTAGGTCCTCAATTCGTCGCCTCTGCAACCCGATCACCGACTCCTTGCTAACAATTTCCGAGGTATGCTTCGCCCGGATATCATCCCTCTCTCGCGTTACTTCTTGGAGCTGCTTCTCGACCTCCGCTTTGGACGAATCGAAATACGCAGCCCGCCCCTTCTCCACTCCGTAGGCCGCCCTAACCCTCTCCAGCTCCGCCTCCGTGTCCCTCAGCTTCGCCTTGACCTCGCCCAGGTTCGCCTTCGCTGCGTCCAGAGACACCTTGGTGGCGACTGCGGAGGTACGGCCCCGCAGGGCTAACACGTTCGCGATCATCTACATAACTCTCGAATCAGCGAAACACGAATAAGGATAGCCTATGGGCGAAGAGAGAAAGCCAGCTTACCCGCACGACGTGCCATATAGCCGAGCCACCCAACCGTTCCGCTCCCACACGAGTCAAAGACTCCCGATCGCGCGGTAACACGCAATACTCCGCAAGACGCGCCGCCACTCCCGCGTCCTCAAACACCGACTCGCTGCCGCCGACTCGGAAAGGAAACTTGTGGAGACGATCCTCTGGGTACGCCTCGACCTCTTCTCGGGTCCTCTTAAAACGAATAAGGGCGCCCTCGCAAGCGGGACTCGACGACGCCCCCATCTCCCACAAAGGGATCCCGTAGGGCCACTTTTGAACCACAGGCCCTCGGCGAGGCGCGACGGCCGCGGATACCCCCGGAGGGAAGGAGGGTCTGCCCCCCCGCTCGGGCGCGTCCCCCTAGAGATCCCTTGCGGGCCCACCGGCGGGGATACCTGGCCCGGCTGCCCCTCGACCCGGGTAGGTCCTCTCCCCTCCGGGTGCCCCGCCCCCACGTCCCCGGGATCCTACCTCACTGGCCACCCCCTTGCCCTTCCCGCGGGAATCAACATCCTCCGATATCGGGGCCCCGGCCGAACCTGACTCCTCCGCCGGTTCCCTCATCGCTTCTTCACCTGCAAAAGGAAAAGAGAGGCAATCAGGGCGCGCCTAGCCCAAAGTTTGCAAAACTTCTAAGATACCTAGGGTCCAAAAGTCCTGGGCGAGCCGACTGCTCAGCGTTAGACTCGCCCAATGACGGCACGCCTCGGGCAGCTCCCTCAAAATCTGAGCTTTGGCAATATCCTCCCCGGTCAGCTCCACCCCTTCGTTTACAAAGGGATTCCGCGCCCCCCAATTCGACATCAATGCCACGTCGCTTGGCACTGTCACGAAGACGAACTCCCTCATCCAATCGCCGACATCGTCAGGCACCTCGAGGATGAGTTCTCGCCCTCTCCTGGCGCAAACGCGATGATACACCCCCCACTTCCGAATCACGAAGAAATGCTGGAACAACGCCAGGGAGGGACTCAAGGAGCAAGCAAGACACAAGACGACAAACCCCACTAACAAGCCCCAGGAGCGGGGCGCCAAGGCAAATATCGGCAGCTCCAGGAAATTCAACAAATGAAACAAGCACGGGTGGATCGGAAAGCGGAGCCCCAACTCGAAGGACCGGACATAGACCCCGACCTCGTTATCCCCCGGTGAGCTCACCGCTTCCTCCAACCCGGGAACCCGCACCTCATAGGGTTGTCGCACATACCGCACGCGAATCTCCCTGATATTAATCCTATCCAACCTACGTCGGATGGACTCAATGTCTCTCGGTACAACGGATCGCCATGACCGTCTCTCCCTGGGCCACCGCACCCCCGGCTGCGACGCCCCCTCACCCGCCGACTCCTCTCCCACCACCCGGCTACTTCCTCCAATCTCGAAACAAGAAGCCATTGACCGGAAAGGAAGGAAATTAACTGTGGTTACCTGTTGATCCTCTGAACCCGGAAGGCGATCGGAAGAAGATAGCCGGCGACGGAGGTGACAAATTAGCCTGCAAGCTCCAAACAGAGATATCGAACGCCGGAGAAGAAATCGGAGAAAGACAAAAACTCCCGCCGACCGCCTCCCAGCCCCTTTTAGCGGAAAGGGTGGCACTCGGGCCATCTTGGCCGTCAAACTTTCGCCACGCGGAGCCCATCGGGACGCCCCCGACGCCTCGACTGGCGTAAAGGTCATTTCATCCACGTGTCGCAAACTCAGTCGCGGAGACGCTTCGCCTTCCTCTGCCCCCCTTTCAAATCATAATAATGGCCACCAAGGCGGGAGTTCCGAAGCCGCAATAATCACTACCCGGTGGGTCCCAAGACCCATATCGACGGTCCGGAGTGTTGAAGATGGTTCGTCCTCCGAGCTGAGCCGGGTTGCCGCCTCAAACTCGAAGGCCGGGGGCAATTGTTACGACCTAAAGATCGTGGGAGCCCTGCTCCCGCCCGGATCCGCTAACAAATCCCACTAACTTGCCCTGTCACAAAGGGGCCGCCGCCCCGAAAATCCGGGGCATCATGGAGACAGGTGATTCGGGATATAAATTGCATATTTTTCCCCCTAACGACCCCCATTTTGTGCCAAAGATTAGACTTAATTGTGCTCTTTTTGGGTATATTTTCATTTCATATCAATTTTAGGGCTTATTCTCATTCTTGGTACAAAATACGGGTTTTATCGTCGTTATTGGCTTCCTATTATTTTTCCTATGCTCCTGCCATTATTTCGATCATATCGCCATTTTTTGGGATTTATTTGAGCGTTGGAATATTTTATATAGCTTATTGGAGGTCAATATTGTGTTATATAAGTCGTTAAATTAATTTTCATATCAAATGGACTAATTTCTCCTTCTCATATTTTTCAGGTACTCCTGGGAGTCTTAGAGATTTTCCAGAATTTTTTGGGATTTTTCTGAGATTTCTGGGTATTTTTGGTGAATTATTTGGATGAGAAAGGGGGTTTAAAAACCCAGAAAATAAATTAATTGGGTGTGCCACGTGGCGCAATCTCGTTACGCCACGTGGCAAAAATCTGGCCGCAGATCCTTTGGGCCGCCGCTGGGAATTTGTAAAGAAAAAAAAAATAATTTTTGTTTTTTTTATCAGCGGGCCGGCCCGCTGATGGCCGGCCCGCTTGGATTGAGGCGGGCTTTGCGGCCCGCTCCTTAGGAGCGGGCCGCCGTTTGTTTCATTAAAAAAAAAAGAAATGCAAACGACAGCGCGCGCGCAACGCTGAAGCGGGGGCACGCGCGATGCGCGTGCCCCCATTCTTTTTTGCGGGCTTCTGTAGTCCGCGGGTCGGGCGCACAGCGCGCCCGACCCGCAACCCAATTCTTGGGTTTTTGGCCTGGGTTGCGAAAATTGCCAGGGGTTGGGTTTTTTTGGCCGGAGAGCACTGTTCTTGGGCGATTTTAGGGTTTCTTTGGGGGTTCTTCTTCCCCATTAGGGTTAGGGCTAGGGAAGGAGGCCATTGGAGCTTGGGAAGCTTGGAGGAGGTGCCCAAGTGAGAGGGAAGCCTCATTTCTTGAGAGATTGGTGATCTCTTCCCTCTTTTCTTGTGTAATTTTGATATCTCTCTTTGTATTGAACTTTGATGAATTTGTTATGAATATCATTTTGGTTAATATGATTGAGTAGTATTGAATGGTTTGGGTTGTGATTAATTGAGTTGGATGTTTAGTTTAGCCCTAATTTCCTATCGCCAAATTTTGAATGTGAATGTTGGATGATTATTATGACACAAATTTTATTGGTTAAGTCCCGAGAGGGCAATTTGAGAAAATCCACATACTTAATTTGATTAGCGTCGTGATAATTTGTTCATCCCTCTTGCAAAATTACGTGTTCATGAAAGCTAAATTTTCCGATTGGGCTTCCTTAGTCGGATGACTGATTGTGTTATATGCGGTAATTAGGACTTGATTAACGCCAATTTTAATGAACCCACAACCCATGCTCTCTCTCCTAGCTATCCTAAACTCCACATTTGGCTCTCTAACCCTACCAATTTAGGTTAGATTTAGTTTTCACCACGATTTTCACACTTCCACCGTTAGTTTAGGTGGTTGTAACACACTTTAATTTTCTTTATCGATCAAATTTTGTGAACATAGAACGAATTGTCCCGGTGATCCGACCCGGTACTCACCGGTTATTTTTATATTGCATTGACGCTCCTACGCTTGGGAGCGGAAGGCGTGCGCTTGCGCGTTTTCCGAGTCAACCAATTGGTGCCGTTGCCGGGGACAACGGTTTCTATTTAGCAATTTTTGATTGATTTTGAAACTTTTAGTGTGATACTTCTATCTTTTAGTGTGTGTCTTTCTATTTGTTTATTTTCCACTTTTTGAGTCTTTTGCTTGTTTATTCTCATTTTCTTGAGAATTTTTTTTTTAAAACCATGGCATCTTCTTCGGACTTTTCGGACTTTGATTTGGAGGATATCCCACTTCCGCCATACTTTCATGGCACGGAGTGGGAGAATCCTCACTTACATATTAAAAATTTTGAAGATTGGATGCATTCATGTCTTGGTGGGAATATCGATGATGATTGCATATATTTTAGATTCTTTCCCGATTCTTTACAGGATGATGCTAGACTTTGGTTTGATTCATTGTCTCTGGACTCACATTTTACTTGGTTGTCATTTCAGGCTGAATTTCTCCGAGTGTTTTTGCCTATCTTTTTGGAGCAGGTACATGGACGGCAGGCCATGGAGCATGTAGCGAGCTTTATCCAGGCTGAGTGGGAGGCCTACCATCAGGCTTGGCAGAGGTTCACTGATTTGGTGCTTGCGTGCCCACACCAGAGCTTTCACGAGGATCATCTTCTGCAGATCTTCTACACAGGGTTGTCGCCATCTGGGCGAGATTTGGTGCAGATGAGTTGCGGTGGGGAGTTCTTTGAGTATTCGACAGAGGATTCTTGGTGTTACCTGAGGGACCTTGCAGAGTGGGAGCGGACTGCGCCATCTGGAGAGCCGTCACTTGGATATGAGGATGATGGTCAGTCTCAGCTTCCACTTCAGGATGCAGAGCTGCAGGTCCAGTGCCAGCCTGAGGAGCCAGCCGAGGGCTCATTCCAGTGCGACCCTATGGATTATCTAGAGAGACCTGTGAAGAGGGTGCATTGGGGCCAAGTAGAAGAGTTTGAGCATATATATATTGAGGAGTCAGAGGAGACAGATGACGGAGTGCGTGTCGACCACGACGGTGACACGATGCATTTTCATTTTGAGGTTGAGGATGAAGCGGATGTGCATGATGGCCGAGAGCAGATTGAGGACATCATGGAGCCTGAGCCACGATCCACTTCAGAGTTAGCTTCACAGGTCGAGGCAATTGAGTATTTTGGGAGGACGACTGAGATGAGCTATTTCTGGGATGGCGAGGATGATGCGTGCTTGGATTTGCCCGAGACATGTCTACCTCCAGTCCTGTCACAGATGTCACTTCCCTCGCCTCAGGATGCGCACTTGCCAGTCATCGAGAAGGTTTGTCAGGAGCAGTTACCAGTTGTGGGGAGTGCTGCAGAGATTGTTGATATTGACGTCGAGGAAGAGGATAGCGACGGGGATTACGAGATGGTATATATTGAGCCCGAGCTCCCTCCTACTCCAGTTTTCTCTCTGCAGCCACTTCCACCTCCTCTTGAGGCCGTGCATCATTCTGAGCCTAGCATCACATTTCAGGGAAGTTCCCACCTTTCTTTTCCCTCCACCCCCGAATCCAATTATTTAATTCCATATCATAATGATTCGGATTGTCGTCATTTGATTGTAAATTCCTTTATTCATTTCGACGACCCATTTTGGCAAGCTTTTCAGTTGGATGGGCGCTCTCGCCCAATTATTTTTGACATGACCTATCTCCCCCATTTTGCAGGATTCCATCACAAGGAGATGCTTGGGGTTGTGTCGCTTGCCATTGATGCCCGCACTGGAGGTAGGGCATTGGACGTGGCGACGCTCGCGGAGGAGCGAAAGGATATGATCGAGTAGTTGCCACCACAGTTACACATTTTGGATCCGCCATTTGCCACGGTGTGTTCTTTCCATTAGTGTAAATAAATAAATGTCTTATTTTAGTATTTTCGTATGATTTTCTTTCCTTTTTTTAGGATCTTTTGCGAGATCTAGTACTCTCCCAACATTGAGGACAATGCTTATTTTAAGTTGGGGGGAGAGTGTTAGAATCTTTAGGTTTGTTAGTATTTTGGCCTCATTTTTTTTTTGAGATTCCTCCATGTTTCGCCTCATTCCATGAATGTTATTGCATATCATATTTGGCATTCTCGTTCCTACGCCATTAGCTTTGCTTAGTCCCTATATGCTTAATGCCAGGCAATTTTTCGGATTATCAATTTGGTATCGACTTCTCGATGTTGGATTGGCATGTTTCATTTCTTTTCCAATTTGGAGTCGAATGTTAATATACCTTGTATGAACTATTTTATACGTCGTGATATCTCTTTGAAACAATTTGGGAAAAGTTTGGTGTAAGTGATTGCATTTGTTGGGATGAACGGTGTGGTTTTTAATTGGATTGGATTTGGCCAATTGTGCATGCTTTGTTTTCCTCTTAGAAGTGGGTGGATGAGTTGCTAATTTGTGTTGGAATGAGAAATAGAGTAGTATAAAGTGAATGTTTCTTTCTAATCGAATCGAGTAGCCGGTGCCCCACGAAACATTGGGGAGGACGTCAAAGATGAGATTTAGAAGATCATTCCATCCATTTGCATATATAGCGTCACCGCGTGTATGTAAATGTGATCGTGTTTGCATTTATGGCGTTATCGCGTGAATGCAAAACATAAACATCAAAAACAAAAAAAAAGAAAAGAAAAGAAAAATGAAAGAAAAATGAAAGCATAACCCACATGAGTGATGCAATCTCATCTCCCACCTCTTAGAAGAAATACTCTTTTGTTTTGGCCACTTTCATGAAAATTGGAAATTTTGACATCGTGATATCCCGATACGTGTGATATGTGGCTTATTTCCTTACTTTTCTTTGAATTGGATTGATGAGAGTTTCATTTGTTATTTACTTTCATACATTTGGTATATTGGCTTTGAAATCAATTGGAAATATCATTTGGGGTGTGCCATGAAGATATTGTGATTTTGGTGCATGTCATTCAATTTAATCCGAATTTATCGCATATTTTGCTAGGGACTAGCAAAAAGCTAGTTGGGGGTGTGATTCGGGATATAAATTGCATATTTTTCCCCCTAACGACCCCCATTTTGTGCCAAAGATTAGACTTAATTGTGCTCTTTTTGGGTATATTTTCATTTCATATCAATTTTAGGGCTTATTCTCATTCTTGGTACAAAATACGGGTTTTATCGTCGTTATTGGCTTCCTATTATTTTTCCTATGCTCCTGCCATTATTTCGATCATATCGCCATTTTTTGGGATTTATTTGAGCGTTGGAATATTTTATATAGCTTATTGGAGGTCAATATTGTGTTATATAAGTCGTTAAATTAATTTTCATATCAAATGGACTAATTTCTCCTTCTCATATTTTTCAGGTACTCCTGGGAGTCTTAGAGATTTTCCAGAATTTTTTGGGATTTTTCTGAGATTTCTGGGTATTTTTGGTGAATTATTTGGATGAGAAAGGGGGTTTAAAAACCCAGAAAATAAATTAATTGGGTGTGCCACGTGGCGCAATCTCGTTACGCCACGTGGCAAAAATCTGGCCGCAGATCCTTTGGGCCGCCGCTGGGAATTTGTAAAGAAAAAAAAAATAATTTTTGTTTTTTTTATCAGCGGGCCGGCCCGCTGATGGCCGGCCCGCTTGGATTGAGGCGGGCTTTGCGGCCCGCTCCTTAGGAGCGGGCCGCCGTTTGTTTCATTAAAAAAAAAAGAAATGCAAACGACAGCGCGCGCGCAACGCTGAAGCGGGGGCACGCGCGATGCGCGTGCCCCCATTCTTTTTTGCGGGCTTCTGTAGTCCGCGGGTCGGGCGCACAGCGCGCCCGACCCGCAACCCAATTCTTGGGTTTTTGGCCTGGGTTGCGAAAATTGCCAGGGGTTGGGTTTTTTTGGCCGGAGAGCACTGTTCTTGGGCGATTTTAGGGTTTCTTTGGGGGTTCTTCTTCCCCATTAGGGTTAGGGCTAGGGAAGGAGGCCATTGGAGCTTGGGAAGCTTGGAGGAGGTGCCCAAGTGAGAGGGAAGCCTCATTTCTTGAGAGATTGGTGATCTCTTCCCTCTTTTCTTGTGTAATTTTGATATCTCTCTTTGTATTGAACTTTGATGAATTTGTTATGAATATCATTTTGGTTAATATGATTGAGTAGTATTGAATGGTTTGGGTTGTGATTAATTGAGTTGGATGTTTAGTTTAGCCCTAATTTCCTATCGCCAAATTTTGAATGTGAATGTTGGATGATTATTATGACACAAATTTTATTGGTTAAGTCCCGAGAGGGCAATTTGAGAAAATCCACATACTTAATTTGATTAGCGTCGTGATAATTTGTTCATCCCTCTTGCAAAATTACGTGTTCATGAAAGCTAAATTTTCCGATTGGGCTTCCTTAGTCGGATGACCGATTGTGTTATATGCGGTAATTAGGACTTGATTAACGCCAATTTTAATGAACCCACAACCCATGCTCTCTCTCCTAGCTATCCTAAACTCCACATTTGGCTCTCTAACCCTACCAATTTAGGTTAGATTTAGTTTTCACCACGATTTTCACACTTCCACCGTTAGTTTAGGTGGTTGTAACACACTTTAATTTTCTTTATCGATCAAATTTTGTGAACATAGAACGAATTGTCCCTGTGATCCGACCCGGTACTCACCGGTTATTTTTATATTGCATTGACGCTCCTACGCTTGGGAGCGGAAGGCGTGCGCTTGCGCGTTTTCCGAGTCAACCAACAGGTGCGCCTGGCAGCGTTCCCCGAACCGGTCGAGGCGAACAGCCGCAGCCGGCCGAGGCGAACAACCGCAGTCGGCCGGGGCGAACGACCGCAGCCGCCCGACCCGCCGAGGTAGCGTGCTTGGTGACACTGGGGCAGCTAGGCCAGGCCTGCTGACCGGCGTGGACGTATCCCTCCGCACCAGCGGGCCGTGCCCCAAGGCCAATCGGGACGGCCCGCCCGACTCCCGCGAACCACGACGCCTAGGGTGACACCGCCTGGCCTTTAGCTCGTCGCTAGCGACAAACGGCCAAGGATAAGGACACGACCGACACATACGTCACCCGACCGTCTGACAAAGCACCCCCTGGCGGCTGAACCGCCTGACAGCTGATGCTTTCGACCCTGACACCCCGACAAAAGTGCCCTTTGGCCGTTGCGCCGCCTGACAAAAGCGGATCAGGACCTCCAGTCCCCGAGGCCCCTATCCAAAGTTTCCGCCGTCACACGCGCCAGCTCAGCACGCCTAGTCATCACCCGTCAGGTATAAATACCCCCATTCCTCTTACGGAAAGGAGGTTGAAGAATTCCTCCATTATTCTGTTATTCACACACGAGAGCTAAGGTCTTCCATATCTTTGCTCTCCCACCTAAAGCTCGTCACGGGCGGCGGACACACAGAGAGTCCGACCGGCGTGTCTAGCCCCCCTTTTTAAGCCCTATCACTGACTTAGGCATCGGAGGGGCTAAGGGTTGAACCCCAACCCAGCCCTTCTGACGAGTTGCTCGTGCTGCAGGAGAGCTCGCCCCTGGACCGGAGTCAGCTTCAGCCCCCTGCCGTCCAACCTTCCCTAGCTACTTCCGGCGAGATTCGACCCCGTGGGCATCACCGGCGACGGACCCGACTTCTTCACCTCACTAATCACTTGTAAAACAGCCTACCTAACCCCTCATTTCCATATAACCACTGTGCCCTTGGTTCCCCATAATACAAATTCATTGTACGCGAGTTCCACCTCGTAACAATAGAGAACCTGGATAAACATTCTGTCTTTGCATTGCTCTCATTGTCTCTTGTGCTCTATCTTTAGATTAATATATTGGTTTATATTTTTGCTGCTTATATTCTATTTGCAAATATATGAGGTTGTTGGTTTAGAATTAAGTTAATTAACTCTAGTTGATCTATTAGTTGAAATTTAGAGGGAATATTTTTAAGTGCAAATTTTATTTAGATAATATTATTCACCACACTCTAGTGTTTCACTTGCCGTCTACATAAGATCCTAACACGTGGTATCAGATCAAGTTTACTGGATGACGTCCCAGAGAGGGTCACTCAACTTCCTGGCGAGTCTGGAGGGCGGCAGAGGCCACCCAAAAGCAGCGTCCGACACGGCGTCTCGAAGCAATAACCACCGGGTCCACCGCCAAGGATAACCACGTGTCGTGTCAGTGTGACGTCATTTCCCATATCACCGCCTTCTGTTGTTGTTGATTTTTTCGACTTTTTACCGGCAAAGGAAAAGGGAGCTGCTGGCCTCGGTATATTCAAGATCGACCCCACTGCCGGCCGGTGGGCCGGAGTTTGACCGGCAGGTGCGGTGACTTGCCGGGTCTAACGGTGGCCAGCGGCCTGGCATGTGTTCTTCTTTTTGTCGGCCGAGGCGGGGGGAGTGATTGGACAGTAACAATGGCGACCACGTTGTGGTTCGTACGCTGATGATGATGACGATGATGCTCCGGTAACGTAATCAGTACGCTTTTGGAGATTCTCTCTATGCATGGCAGTGATTGGCACTGTCACTGTCTTTTTTTCAGCAGCGTCATGGTTCAAAATCAAACCTCTCCATTAAGGTGGTGATCACAGGTCCTCTCTGTTCTCTGTTGATTGCCAGCCAAGAGATCTAAAAACAGTGCCATCACAAGGTTCACGATTTGAGGTGATTAAGAACGCAGGCATCGCCGTCGGCATAACAATCCAAGCACTAGAATTGTTCGAATTAGAAATAATGGTCAAATATCAAGAACTCAACATCGGCGGCCGCGTTCTTAATTGATGTGATCAACTCACCGTCCATTCGTCTTTCCTTCAACCCAAATCTTGCAGAAATCGACATGGAGAGATCGAGAGGGAGGGCTTGAGATATCGTGCGGGCATTTCGTAGCCGTTACGGCAGTGAGATAGTTGCGCGGCTTTAAGCAATTTAGGATAACGACTTGTTGTGCTCCGACATTCCCTACATTGTTTTAGTTTTTAATTTTTTTTTTTAAAAGAGTGATCTACACACCACAAGGATGAAGCATATACTGAACATTCAGTGAATGCAATGATGTTTGACACTCAATCTAATTGTCACAAATTCAACATTTTCATAATATTATTTTTTTCTTAACGAGCCATTCGAGAGGCAAATCACCCAATGGATGGTTCACTCATGGTCTTGGTTTTGTAGTTTTAATATGTGTGTACAACAACTCTTAAAAATTGAATATAAAATTAAACAATATGAAGTTTGCGCTACGTGCGCAGAAAATTTATTGTCCATTAACACACATGGATCCATTAGCGCGCGCGCCCACACACTATAACACACACATCTATTCTATAAACGATGCGGATGTCCTACGTGAAGGGGGGAATATGACTAGGACAAATGTCCCATCACCCCCCTCCACCTCACACTCCACCTCAAACAAAAACCCACCCCCAAATCCACTTAATTACTTGTTTGTCATTCCCTCAAAAAAAATCGAACCCCACTTATTTACATGTTTGCCACTGACCCCAAAAAACCAAAAACACACTTATTTACGTGTTTGCCGCCCAATGTTTTCAAGTGTTTTAACCACCGAACTCCACACTTTTTGCCCCCCCGACGATACCGACACACCCACCCACACTTCTCGCTCCTTTTCGGTTGCGCGTGTGCATCGCATCCTCTTCGTGAGATTGTTTTTTTTCTCCATGCACTATGTGCACGGGTAATTTCTAGTGGATATATACATATATACATAGAGATATATACATGTCTGTGTAATAAGAGGATAATAGATATCATATAACATATGAGGTTAAGCCTTACATAAGCCTCCACTCTCGAGTAATTGTTTTGCCAAATTGGAACAATTCATTTTGAACTACATAGTTTAAACCCCCAAACACCAAATTTCGGGTGAACCAAAGGGTTTTACCCGTTCGTCCACATGTTTTAAACTTAACGGTTCCACATGGACAAAACTTTTGCCACAGGTAATGAACATACAAAACCATTTGAGTTCACCTGATATTCGGTGTTTTGAGATTTTATAATATGAAAATCAAAATTAATGATTCTGAAACTCCAAAAAAATAGCAGTGTGTGAAGTTTTGGAAGCCGCATATAAGGCTTAACTCTATATGTCATGTGATAACCATCATTCTCATAAAATAATGGGAAGCGTTTGACATATATGGCTAATTAAGCAACATATACGCCTTCAAAAAACTCATCCTACCATATTTATTCAAATTAGTTGAACAATTCTTATATGGAGGTTTCATGTATCTATAGTTTTTTCAACAATTTTATTATTATTATTATTGGTAACAAACGCTGAATATTGAGTCTCCTCATGTAATTTTTGACGTCGAGCAAATATATTAGGTACCAATGGTTCCATAAGTGTAGATGTGCATATGATGAGCAAACACGAAAATCAAGGATGCGTGGAGTCAACAAAGACAATAAATTTCAAAGAAAGACAAGAGAACGAGCTTCATGATTAAATTAAAAAGCTTCAAGAAAATGTAATTTGTTGATGTATTTTTATATTTATCTTGGTAAATTGTTAAAGTCTTTTTTGAAGCTCATACACGCTTGTGAACACTCTATAAATATGTTAAAATATTTTTAAAATCATCCATAAGTATTAAATAGGTCAAAAACATGTTTGTAGGTTGATTAGTCGACTGGACAGATACCTAGTCCATTGGACAGTCTGGGACAATGTCTATACATGTATCAAAAAACTAGTCGACCAATATTGTTCATGGAGTAGTCGACTAGTCCCAATACTATGGTTGACTAGCCAATGAACTATGGGCAAATAGTATTTACAGCAAACTCAACTACTGATCTGAAATGAACTACTCGACCAATGTTCATGGACTAGTCCACTAACTCTTGACTAGTCGATTAGTACATGAAACGTAGTCGACTAGTACTAGTCTTTGGGCTCTAAGGGAGTATTTTTACTAGCCGTTTTGACCATTTTAGTGGCTTTTTGGTAATCTATTTTGACCTAGATTTATCACTATATATAGATGGTTGTTCAAGCATTTACTCTAAGCTTTAATGATTTATTTTCTTAAGTTAAAAATTGTTTTCAAGTGCAAAATTTTTTAAGCAACCCCCTCTTTTTTGTCCATTAGTTTCAAAGTTTTTCAAATCTTTACTTGGCCGATATTGATCTCAAAGAGTTTTCATTTTGATCAACATTATAGCTAGCCACAACACTTCATCACAAGAGCTTCAACATTTAGATATAGGTAAAAGAGTGTTGTAAGTATTTCTTCTCAGTGTGAGGTATATTCTCTCATAGGAGAGGTGATTTGACCTTCACTAAGTTGTGGCGTAAGTGATGTACGTTGCAATCATTATTCCGTTTGGGAACATGTTTAGTGGATTTATGTCCTTGTGAAGATGTGTCGTTGGATGTAGGGTATGTGATACCTGAATCAGGGTAAATCGTTTGTTTTTATGCTTCTCTCTTTGTATCTGTTGTCTATTACTTGCAATTAATAAGCTTCCTTAATACTCTTTTTCTTACTAGTTATTGTTGATTAAGTATTAATTTGGTTACTCGGGATTTTCTAGAGGATTATTTTATTTGATAAACATTATTCTCCAACCTTTAGTGTTCTACTTTCCATCTCAGGACCCAACATGTTTAGTAAAAATCAGCTTGAGTGGGGGAAAAGTGATGTCCAAAAGTGATTTTTCGTACATTTCAGTGGTTAATTGTGTCTTGATATTCTCTCCTCTCTTAAGCTCGTTTATAATAAGAATCCTTTAATCCATAATATAATTTTTAGAAGTTGTATACAATGCATTATGCACAATGATATGACTGTGTATGTTATACCGTTGAGTCCAATTTGTGTGGGTGCCATCTTTAGTTAATGTAATATAAATAAGTCTGTGCTTAGATATAATGATGATGTCGTTACCAACTTTTGATTAATTAGCATTAATAACTTGCAGTTTATGATGTATATATGCATGGTGTATACATCTTGTGGGTCATACAAATCCACTGATTGCATACTTAAGAAGAATTTGTCATGAAAAGACATGCTTTTTGTTCTTTGTTAATATTTATTAACCATTTATGGCAGCTGTATGAGTCTGGCGGATCAATATTCTCCGCATACAAAGCTGACAATCATGGCTTACCATTGATGGATATGGTCAGAAGAAAGAATTTCACATTGTTCTTTTTTTAATGGTTCAAGGATAAATTATTCAAAGCTCTTTTTATTTTTCACTATTTATCAAAACCATCTTTTTGCTTCCTTTCAAAGACAAATTTTGGTAAGCATACATTGGTATTTGAGACTTATAATATTGGTGTTGTTTTCTTGAGACTTATATAACGTTAGAGGAAGTAATTTGAGCATATTTAGAAAGATTAAGTAACAAATTTTTTTTTGTTATAATTTTCAGAGTAATTCATTAGTGTTTTGAAAAATGGTGAAATATATATCCCTCTGAAAATTAGCCTAATTCAAAACTACTTTCAAACGTAAAGCTTAGAAAGTTAATTATAGCTGGTACAAAGTTAAAATAGTAAAATCTTGCCATTACTTTCCCCAGCTATCCATCCTTGTGCAAAAAAAGAGAAGGGAATGGAAAAGGATGTAACTGTGTGATGCCATTGACCTTGCAATGGACGGCCATGATGAGGGAAGGAACAACCCCTCTAAAGCTCGAGGAGACAAAATTATAGGCCTTGATGCCATGAATAATGGGAACACCTTTGTTCTTGTAGGGGGCCAGAGCTGGTGGCTGCTGGCCCACACACAGCAGCAACACTGATGAACACATTACGCACACTCTTTTGTGCAGTGCCAGCTTTAGCAAAGCCACAGCATGATGGTGTCCGGAATTAGGGTTTTGATTCCAAGGCTCCCTATCACTATTTTTCAATTGCGTAGCTGCTGGAAGACATGAACAGGACAGAAGGGGGGGTGAGTAGGAACCCTAGAAACATTCTTTCTGTAGGCTCTCAATCATATGGGAGCCAAGATGATTGGATTAGTGAGATAATAATAATAACTGTTGTTCAGTTGTCCGTAGGATTAAATGAATAGATGAATGGAGTATAGGGCTGCCAACCAAGCTCAATGGCAGTCAAAGTTATTTGAAAGGGTTTTTGTAGGGTTTGTGTGCATGTGAGGGGGTTTAGGGTTTGTGTGCTGTGTGGCTAGGGTTTTGGGGAGGGGTGATAGCTATCTCTTGGGGGTAAGGCAAGTGGGTGTGTGGACAACTGTCCTTAACATCCATAATGGGGTATGATGGGTACTCCCTAGTCCCTGTCTTTTTCGCACTATTCTGGGTAGTGGCTGGTTCCTAGGGTTTCTGTCTAAATACAAAGTTTGATCCAGTAAATTGGAGGGTGGTATTGCTGTGGATCTGCATCAAGAATGGGATTTAGCATCACCGACAGTATTCTAGGTCTCCTCGGGTCGGATTGTCTTTCTCAAGATTCCAATGTTTTGTCTTAAATTGGAATACTTGTGGCTGATCATGTGAAATACTTCAAGCATATATGGTTCTTATTCTCTGATAGTTAACAGAGTATTCAAAAAAAAATTAATCGATGAAACCATAACATGCATATCATTTCCATCATTATCTCCAAACAAAACATCCATGCCAAAATTTATACATTTTTGTAAAAACACAAAATGTTTTTAATTACATAAACAAAAAATGCAAAAAAAAATTTAATAACACAAAAATTAACAAAAAAATTGTATCCATTTCTTAATATGGTAGAAAAAACTAAAAATTAGTTACATTCAAATAATTAACATAAATATAGATCCAAGCATTATGGCATGATCTTGTTGTTATATAAAACTACATACGTTTGTTAATTGACCAAACGTGGTTGTAGTTGTATTAAATAAACTTTGTTTTATGGTATAGACGTCTTAAGTTGTAACTTAGTAGTACCGTTCTATCAACCAATAAATATATGTAGTTTTATGTGTAAGCGAATCTATCCATTAGGATCAGTTTGAGGTTCATGCAGGGCTTTGAGGTTGTTGGTAACCTTAGTTTGTATAATTTTTAACATGACGTATGAAACTACGGCACTAAAATAACTCATTCTATGGCACCAATAATTAGCAAACTACTAACGCGAATTTATTAACTTCAGATCTTTGTTTTATGTTGCCCAAATTTCCAATAATAATTGAATAGAACAACAAATTGGTTAATGATAATTTATGAACAAAATAATGTAAATTAACTGATAGAAGGGACACCAAAAACTTTCTGAGACTTCTTGTTAATTAGCTCAAATTAGAATAATAAAAAATTTGGATTGCTAATTATTTGAATAATAAGAACAATAGTAGAAGGTCTTCAAAACCATTAATCAAGAAAAAAATTTGCACTTGTTGAAGAATTTCTTAGAGAGAATTAACCATGGCAACTAGCCATGGTGATTTATTAATAAAATCACATGGGTATTCCAAGAGACTCTTGGATACCAAAAGTCTCCACCACATTAAGAGTGGTGGAGTAATGGGTGGATAAGTGGTGGGGAGGCCAAAGGCATCCCCCTACTCACAACGCTCCCCCTTATCCATCCATTACTTTGGTCATAGCGTATAAGGCTAAAAAGAGGTGAATATTTCTGGATCCTGAATAATTGTGTTTGCCTCGTTAAAACCTTAGCTGCGGAAAACCCAGTGGGAAAAACCAACAGCTTAAGGGAAAAGAGTGCAACACACAGGTTACTCCCCCTCATCTGTACAAGCTTTAGGCTTGTAGGTCTTTCAGTTGTCTCATACTGATTCCTTTTACAAGTTTTACAAAAATACATTTTGGTAAAGATTTGGTAAAAAGATCAGCTAAGTTGTTGCATGACTGGATCTGCTAAACTTCAATCTGCTTGTCTTCCTTTAGCTCGTATGTCCAGAAAAATTTGGGAGATATGTGCTTTGTCCTGTCGCCCTTGATGTAGCCCTTTTGAAGTTGAGAAATGCACGCAGTGCTGTCTTCAAACAGGACAGTAGGCTCCAAATCACCGGTCTTCAGGCCAGTGGATTGAAGAATGTGGTGAACGAAGGATCGTAGCCAATAACACTCTCTGCTTGCTTTATGGACCGCTATGAGCTCTGAATGGTTGGATGACGTAGCTGTTGTGGTTTGCTTTACCGATCTCCAGGAGATAGCAGTACCTCCGTAGGTAAACACAAAACCTGTCTGTGATTTTGCCGTGTGCGGATCTGAGAGATAAACTGCATCAGCATAACCAAATAATTGGGGGGATGCACCTCTCTGGTAGTAAAGTCCCAGATCTATTGAACCCTGGATGTATCGCAGAAGATGCTTTACTCCGTTCCAGTGCCGCTTTGTAGGCGCTGCACTGTGTCTGGCTAGGAGATTAACTGTAAACGCTATATCGGGACGCGTAAAGTTAGCCAGATATAGAAGTGCTCCAATGGCACTGAGGTAGTGTACTTCAGGACCCAGTATCTCCTCCCCCTCTTCCAGTGGCCGGAAGGGGTCCTTATGTACATCTAATGATCTTACGACCATAGGAGTACATAAAGGATGACATTTATCCATAAGAAACTTACGTAGAAGTTTCTTTGTATAATTAGATTGGTGTAATAGGATTCCACCTCTTAGGTGTTCAATCTGTAAGCCAAGACAATACTTTGTTTTGCCTATGTCTTTCATTTTAAAAGTATGTTTTAGGCTTTCAAATATCTCATTGATCTCTGCAGGAGATCCTATGAGATTTAAGTCATCAACATATACTGCTATGATGACGAATCCTGTTCCCGTTCTCTTGATAAAGATGCACGGGCAGACTTCATTATTCGTGAATCCTTACCGTGCAAGGAAATCACTAAGTCTGTTATACCACATCTTGCCCGATTGCTTTAGACCATATAATGATCTAGGCAGCCTTACAGAGAATACGTCCCGAGGTATCTCTTTCATCTCTGGTGGTAGTTTAAACCCATCAGGAAGTCTCATATAGATATTTTTATCTATATCGCCATATAGATATGCAGTTATAACGTCCATGGTCTGCATTTCTAGGCTTTCCAGACAAGTTAGGCTTATTAAAAATCGGAATGTGATCGAATCCAGGACCGGGGAATACGTATCTTCGTAATCAATCCCCGGTTTTGGGAAAAACCCTGGGCTACAAGGCGTGCCTTGTAGCGAACGATCACATTATTTTCATCTCTTTTTCTTATGAAAACCCACTTATATCCCACAGGCTTTACACATACTGGTGTTTGGACTACTGGTCCAAAGACTTTGCGTTTCAAGAGTGAGTCCAGCTCTACTCTTATTGCCTCGTCCCACTTTGGCCAATCATCTATGCGTTTACATTCCGCTGGAGATCGTGGTTCGACGTCATCGTCATATTGAGTGACGCGAATGGCAATATCGAACGCAAAATCGTCGACGACGACCATGCAATGTCTGTACAGTACCTCTCCAGTACTTACACAATTTAATGATGTTTCTCCTATTGTTTCCTCTGCATAGGAAATAAGGAGGGGAGAAGTAGCTAGTCTGAGCTCAGCATCCTGTGGAGGGATAATCTTATTATCTCCAGGAGTCTTCCTCTTTCGATGAACTTTATCTTTTGAACCTGGTGGGCGTCCTCTTTTTAATTGCGGTACAGCCAATTCTGCTGCTGGTGGATTGCATCCATCTATGGGGATGTCAATCCTAGCTGGCGTATTAGTAGCAGGGACGTGTGAACGGACAATCTTCTGGTTGTCCGTGAACTTATCCGATAAAAGATGTACTGTATTCTGAATGTGAAGGATCTTCATGATCTCATCTTCACACAGATTAGTACGCGGATCATATAGTGACAAATACTTCTGGTCCCAACTAATGGTCTCAGTAGCTTCAGGCTTCTTAGACTGTGTGCCTAGTTTAGGAAAAATTTTCTCATCAAATTCACAGTCAGCAAAACATGCCTTGAATGCGTCCCCTGTTAGGGGTTCAAGGTATCTGATAATAGAGGGCGAATCAAACCCAATATAGATACCTAGACGACGTTGAGGACCCATTTTGGTCCTCTGAGGTGGTGCTATTGGGACATATACCGCGCAACCAAACACTCTCAAATGAGAGATATCCGGAGGTGCGCCATATGCAAGTTGCATCGGGAATAATGTATGACCTCCAGAGGGTCTTATCCTAATAAGTGACGCGGCATGTAAAATAGCATGCCTCCAAGCATCCACCGGCAACTGGGATTGCATAAGCAATGGACGTGCAATCCATTGGAGTCTCTTTATAAGGGACTCAGCTAATCCGTTCTGGGTGTGAACATGTGCTACGGGATGTTCAACTGCAATGCCCGTTGCCTGGCAATAGTCTTCGAAGACTTGTGTAGTAAATTCACCCGCATTATCAAGACGTAGTTTCTTGATATGGTTATCGGGAAAATGAGCACGCAACCTTATTATTTGTGCCAATAGCTTTGGAAAAGCTAGGTTGCGGGTGGACAAGAGGCACACATAAGACCATTTAGTCGATGTATCAATCAGTACCATGAAGTACCGAAATGGCCCACTTGCGGGGTGAATATGCCCACAAATGTCACCATGAATTCTCTCAAGAACGCCAAGAGACTCTAATCCCACCTTCAGGAGGGAGGGTCTCATTATAAGTTTCCCCTTGAAACAAGGGAGACAAGAAAATTCACCCTTATGAAGAATCTTCATGTTCTTCAATTTATGTCCACGGGATTCAGTGATGATGCGTCGCATCATTGCTGATCCAGGGTGACCAAGTCTGTTGTGCCAGAGTTGAAACTCTGGCAGTGATTGGCACGTCTGGTGCTCAGTCATATTGGCTTCTATTAGTTGAATGTATGCATGGTAGAGACCCGACGGGAGTCCCTTGAATCGCTCGCAGATGATCTTCTGGTCATCTTTTTGACGAGTTATATACAGATATTCTACCTTATTTTCATCTCTAGTTTCTAAGTGATATCTGTTTAAACGGAAGTCCTTGAAACTTACGAGATTCCTATTTGATTTAGGAGAGAACAATGCATTTTTTATTTGAAGTCTTGTGTTATTTGGGAGCAATATAATTGCTTCACCATATCCTTCGATTATTTGGGACAGTCCTGAAATTGTGATAACAGGACTGTCATATTTATTTATGCTATTAAAATAGCAATGTTCGCGAAGAATTGTGTGAGTCGAGGCACTGTCCACTAGGCATTCATACTTCATCTATATAGGCAAAAACGAAATTTTATTTGAGTAAATGTAAATGACATTCAAAAATAAAAGTTCATACTAAAGCAAACAAAAGATGAAGATACATGGAATTTTAAATGCATAGATAAAGGATGGTGCTTAATCAAGCAGGTCGTCGTTCTCGAAGTCTTTTGCAGTTAACATCGTTGGCGGCTGAACAGCCGCCAAATTTGTTTCAGTTAGAGACTTCTAGCTCGCCTAATATAGATCCTGGAGGTGGCGAGGAGTGCGGCAGTTTCTGGACCAATGGCCAGTCATGCCGCATCTATGGCATTTATCCTCCCAGTTCTTCTTAGGAAGTGACACTTGGTTGGTGTTCTTTCGCTTCCATATGAAGTTTCTCTTTCCCTTATTATTTTTGTTTGTCTGGGGTGCTGTACCTCGTCCATTCTTCATCACATCTTTCCCTTTGTTATTTTTAGCCTTCTTCTTGTTTTTCCACTTCTGGGGAGAAACGTGGTGGGCTTCAGGGATAGGGGCAGTGCCAGCTGGACATAAATTATGAGTAGCGAGCAGTAAATCTCGATTCTGCTCTGCCCTAAGGAGGCAAGAGATCAAATCGGAGAATTTCGTGAAGTTGCGTTCACGATACTGCTGCATGAGGATTGCATCTTTCTCGTGAAACGAGGTAAATGTCTTTTCCAACATGCGTTGTTCTGTCACTTCTTCACCGCACAACTTCAGGCGTGAGGTGATATTATGAAGTGCAGAATTATACTCAGCGACGGACTTATAGTCCTGAATTCTGAGGTTTTCCCACTCATAACTGGCACGCGGTAATATTACATCAATTTGATATTTATACCGTGCCTCCAGCGCTGTCCACAGCTCCATTGGGTCCTCTATCGTTATATATTCGGCCTTTAAGGTCCGATCTATATGTTTCCTAATATAGATCATGGCTTTCGACTTATCCACATCGGAGACAGTGGTAGGAGTGCTGCTGCTAGCTGTAGCAAAAGGATAAAATTGAGCCAAGGAGGGCCATTGAACGCAAGTGGAACTTCAGGTCCACTCGCCAGCTCAGGTAATTTTTTCCTGCAGAATCAAGAATCTCGAAATCGACGCTTGCCAATTTTGCCATTTATCTACGCAATTTAAAATAAGCATGAATTAATTAAAATTGAAATTCACGCATAAAAAATAAAATAAGTAAAATGTGGAGATCGGCCAGATACCCAAAGAAATACAAAGTCCAAAGTCCGAATATACAGTCCATAAAGAAAAAAATACAATTTGGAAACCCAGAATGGGTCCCTATATTTTCCAATTTTTCGCCTCTGTCTTCATTTGTCGGTACACCGGTCTTTGGCCTAAATACATATAACCCTCACTTACAAATTCTCTCAAAAATAAAATAAAATTGCAAGGAATATAAAGGGTATCAAATTGGCTGATCCCAAAAATCACATTTTAGCTTATATTAACATCCACGCAGTTTATAAATGCTACATGCACAAAATAAACAACCACACATGTATATAACACATGCATATATAATATGGAAAAATAGACTATAAAATATAATAATCTTTCGGACCACGGGAAGACGTCATACACAGTTAGGTTAGTTGGCTAACGGCAGAGCGGTCGCAGGATCCTTAAGATAATTATATTTTGAAAAAAATCCTAATATTCCATAAATTAATAATAATGCAAGAGTGTTATAATTTTAGCAATATGATGCGACAGGCTCATAACAAAGAATTAAAATAAATTAATATTTTGAATGGGGCTGCAGGCCCATAAATATTAATCATTTTAATATATTATGTATATTTGGGCTGCAGGCCCATTTGCCAAAAATTAACAAATCAATTATAGCAATTGAATTAACTAGGCTTCTAGCCCAATAAGACAAAATAAAATGTGGGCTTCAGGCCCAGTAGCAAAATTTTAATTAACTTTATAAGTGTGCAATAACTGGGCTTCAGGCCCAATAAACAGCCCATCTACTGTAATGATTTAAAAATTAAAATTAAAAATTAATTTAAGGTAAGATTAACTTATACCCTAAATCAAATCTTTTGGTATGGAGGGGATCTGAAGAGTCCCCAAAACAAAATGAAATAGTAGCCTCCACCATGCCCCGTTTACAGAGTCCCCCGCCGGAGCCCCCACTGTCGAGGGAGGGGTAAATGCCGGACCCCCCCCCCCCCCCTGCTGTCGGGGGGGGGGGGGGGGGGGGGGGGGGGGGGGGGGGTTATTTGCCGGAGCCCCCCTCCGCTGTTTTTTTTGGTGGGGTCTGAAACAACAGAAGGTTGGGCTAGTGTTTATTATTATTATTTTATTTTGTTATTGGTAGTTTTAATATTGATGTTGTACAATAGTATTAGCAGATTTAAACAAGTCGAAAAATCGGCTATGTAAAATCGTTGCTTAAAAAAATTTGTTTGTAGCTATCTACGGGATCAATAGATATTACCTCTAGATTAAAAAATCTAGGGACGATCGTAAAAATTGAGATCCATAGAAAATTACGCTCCCGATACGCTCCAAAGAAAAATCCTCGCAAAGCTTCGCCGCAACGGATTGTCGCAACAACAGATTCCTTCGCGTGTAGGGGTTTGATTTTTGGTAGGAGACGGGAAGAAAAGCTCAAAAGAGAAGAGCGTACGTGCTGATAACGTGTTGAAGGATTTCTTAGAGAGAATTAACCATGGCAACTAGCCATGGTGATTTATTTATAAAATCACATGGGTATTCCAAGAGACTCTTGGATACCAAAAGTCTCCACCACATTAAGAGTGGTGGAGTAATGGGTGGATTAGTGGTGGGGAGGCCAAAGGCCTCCCCCCACTCACAACAGCACTCTTTTTTTAAAAAAAGAATATAGATCACCCTATTTAACGGCATAACTCATTCTCTAGTATTAGTCCCATATTATTACCATGCAAAAAATGATCTAATAATGGTCTCAATGGGAACAAACCAAAATCCCCTTAAAAATGATGTATGCATGTAAGAAAAATAAGTTGAAATCTAATGAAAACTCCTTGCCTTTGGCATGGCTAATTATTAATTCTATGGTTAGACCTAAAGAAGAGCTATTAACTTTTAAAATCATGCCCTAAGAAAGATTTATTATTCATTTTGTAGTCAATTAAGTTATTATTTTTCAAATAATACCAAATTTCTATAATTGATGTCTCAAGAAGACAAATCAAAATTTCCAAAATGATGATATAAACTTAAAAAAAGATTTAAGGCAAATCCAAATTTAACATAATCTCACAAATGAATTCTATACTTGTAATCAATGGAGAAAAATTATAACACCTAAAGCTAAAATCATGTTAATTGCACAAAATATTTATTTACAGTATGCATGACTAACTAATCCAATTGTCTATTATAAATTACTAAAATTGTCAATGATCCATATAACATTGATAGTACATATCATATTGATTGGTATGGTGCATCATTCCCTACGTGTGAAAATTTTGTTAAATTTGCTTCATTTCCAAACTCGTTAATCTTTTATATGTCAAAATATTGAGTGCACCATTATTTCCCAAGTTGTGGGTAGTTAGGCTGCTAACACTGACATCACCAAATGCCAACGTAACGTGTGGGTGACTATGCATATTCCAACTGTTAGCAAGCTGCCACAAAGCCTATGCATTTGTATGCAGGCTATGCTCAGCCTCTTCAACAATTTTTGAGGGTAACAATGCTTGCTATTGCTACACACCGAGTGAGCATTGTCGCAATATTAGCAATGGGTTACCCTCGTTGATGTGCGAACTTATCTAAGCTCAATGTCATCTCAGGCAGTGGCCCTGATGATGGCCATCCACACTATTTAGGCACTTGGCCATGGTCGAGCATTACAATAGCAACACCAGGTTGTCCCTGCCACCATCGCAAGATAAGCAATTGGGACTTGATCTATCTAATATACATATTGATGGGTCGGGTCATATTTTGGGCATACTAGTTCAGACTTGACCCATGCTCGTTTATAATGGGATATGTTTTTGATTGCCACTGTTAGGGTTCCTGTGCAGCGGAAACTGACGGACAACGACACAACATAATCGCTACGCCACGATCTTACAGAGAGAAACATTATAGCAGATTGTCCATCCAAACCAAACAAAGATAAAAGCAACTAAACAAGAAAGTAACAAAACAAGCAAAGAACGACATGTAGCTTACCATGTTTCGGCCCGCTAACGGTGCCTACGTCCAACTTCCCAATGACAGTTTCCATTAATAAGATCAGAGAGAATACACCAGACTCCTTCAATCTTCTTCAACACATAATAGCACCAAACTACTCCCAACCTGGAGTTCAAACTCTTCTAACGAGAAGAAAACACACCGAGCTCTCTCAAACGATTTCTCAACCTGAAAAGAAAGATCGCAAGAAGATGATTACAAAGAAAGTCACTCACCAAATCATGCATTCAATCTCCAAAACACGTGAAGAAGAAGAACTTTGATGACGACTCGCACACACGCTTCTTCTCTCTTGTCGTTTTCAAATCAAACCTTAGGAAGGTTTTAAATAGCCTTTGGAGTCGTGTGGAGTTGTGGCTATTCGATTTGACCCCAAAACAGATCAATGGATAGATCAAAAGTCAAATTCTAGGCGATTTGACTTTTCTACAAATCGGCATGGTCGTGCTGATTTTGGCATGACCATGCCACTTCCTACGCTGGAGACTGTGCAAGGTACTCTCGACTCTGCACGACCATGCCAATTGAACTGGGACTTTGGCAGTTGGCACGGTCGTACCATTTCCTAAGCACCTTCATGTCAACTTGGCACGATCGTGCCAATTGAACTGCAAGCTTGGCATGACCGTGCCAAGCCCAGATTGAAGATTTGAAGCATAATTTCAACACTCTACCATACTTCAAAATTCAACCAAGCATCAAATAACTCTACCCTGATTATGAAACCATCAACCTGTCATCAGGAACTGTGCCCTCTTGTGTATAAACGCTCCATGAGATCCTCCAAGCCGAAGCACCGCTTGAGCTTGAAGAACTACACCATCTTCGCAACTCTACTTGTGACGATCTCTCTCTCTCTCTCTCTCTCTCTCTCTCTCTCTCTCTCTCTCTCTCTCTGCGTGCGTGCGTGCGTGCGTGCGTGCGTACGTGCAAGGTTGACTTCGCGACTTTAGGCTCCAACATCGACTGATCTACCACCGCACTTGTATTTCTTGCTATGCTCGAAGTCGATCAATGTCCACCATCTACAATAGTCGCCTGAGTTGATCTATCTCTACATTCTGAGGAAGCACTGGGCACCATCTTCCCCAAACATGAATTGAGAGCACCTTCTTCATGAAACTTTGATATTCTTAACTCAATACCTTTGGATTTACCCCTCCAGCAGGTCTTCACAATAACACCCTCACAATCTCTGTGAGATCCTTCGCTCATGTTAATCTCTGAACCACTCGTCCTGCGTACTCCAGAAGATGCCTTGGACGTACTATATCTTGCCAGATGTGAGCCAATGCCACCTGCGCCATCTCTTTGGGTCCTCTTTAAAGTTCTATGATCGCTCTACGCTAATTGCCAACTCCTCCTTGCGCTCATCAACAGATCTTGCTAAGGATTGCAACTTTACAACCTTAAAGCCACATGCCTCCCAATATACAATCTGAGCCAAACACGAAGTTGTGCTACAATGGGATGTCCCCTGAACCCTGTCACCTGACGATACCTCGCTACACATTGCAGCTATCCCATCATGTAACTGACCCTGCTTTCCTTTTACGACATCACTATTAGTTCCAACTGCTCTTCCACTTGAGCTCTCTGGTGTGCTAGACCTCTGACTCATCACCGTATAACCCTGAAGCATATAAAGGTTCCTTACCTTCTTTGCCAGCATCACAAAACAACCTCTTCTGGAAACCCGTGGTCGCTCTCCCCTGAGCACCACACAACAGGGTAGACCCACTCCCTGGGATACGCAGGGAGGCAGGGTACGCGACGAGAACTAAAGACGTATCTGCAGGTCCACTGCGCATTACTGGGAATAGTACTTCAACAAACAGCCAACCAACAAACACAGAACGACACAAGTCACAGAGAAAAACTGCAAACCAAACATTGAACAATTTCTTATACATCTCAAACATCCCATTGTATCAATTCATATAGTACAAGCATCTCTCACCCCAAAAGAAAACCCAAAGTACACATAGCTCTCTCCTCACCCCTCACCATCCAACCTAAGCTCCAACTCCCAACACCAGAACTCCAGACTCAGCCTCCAGCTCTAACAGCCATCTCCAAGAACCACACCTGAAAAGTCAGCGGGGGCACGTTAACGCGTGACCCAGTAGGAATGCCAACTCCCTCTAGTATGCTATTATGAAAATGCAACTATTTTACATGCATTCATAGCAAGGTGCAAATGAAGTACGAAATGAGCTAAAGGGAACACGTGTATGACATAAAGCATTGAATGCATAACATAAACGAAAGTACAACAACCAAAAGAGTGCAACAACATAAGTAAAATAAACGCAAGCGACAAGAACTACCATAGGAGAAGTATATAACAAGGGTATACAACATGGAAGGCCTACAAGAAAAGAACGTACAAGTAAGCAACAATTGACAATGCTAAAAAAGTAATGAAAGTTATCTGACGTGTTTTGGACCCTAAGTAGTGGGTAGACCCTCTTGGGACTGGACCTCACCCCCAGTTGGGGTGGAACATGCAAACTCCCCGAGACAAGCTCTTACTAAAGGAGCCATGTTTTCCCCTTATTTCCCCTTCACATTTCTCCAATTCTCCACATTTCCGCCACTCCCTGCCACTCGGGCAAGAACAGGAGGGCCACCAACCACCAGTCCAGCCCCTCATGTTTTCCCCACGACTTAGTGTCCCCCAACCCCGTGTCACCCCCATTTAAGAGGACTTAATCACTTATTAACATTCAAGTCAAGTGGGCTAGCATACAACATTTAGAGAATTATATTTAACTACACTAAAGTGACATAAAAATGACATAAGGAAAACAACAATGCTAGCATATTAGAGTTACATTTAAATTAACAAGAACATGAACCATTTACATTCAAACTTGGTATGCATTATTAAGGTGACATAAAAAGCTCCATGATCAAAAGAAAGCAACATGAACCAATTCCAATGGAACATCATGATGGGATTAAAGATTAGTTGTCAACATGGATCCCTTTCCATAATTCTCATTTGTGCACCATACACCATTCTTCATGCAACATACACCACATAAACCAACTCCATGCAACCCGCATCATTTTCCATTTACATCAACAATTCCCCAAACCACAAACATAACTTCATTAGGAATCTTTTACACATGGGACATATTAGAGTCATGACATGAAAAGGGATGCATTCCATAATTAAAGATAATGCTTGGATGAATTTGAATAATAATCCATAAGGAGATGGAATTCCTTCTTCAAGTAACACTAATGCACATGCATAGTAGAAGAAAATTTAGCATAAAGTCATAGTTATAGAATCTCTTAACATTCAGCTTGCTGGAAATTGCACAGCAGTCAGATTGAATGGCAGTTTACTCCGTATTTTTGTATGGAAGATAACCATGCAATATAAATGAAAGTTGTAGGTATGATAGTGTTGGATTCACAGATAAAATTGCATCCAAAAATATTAAGTGGATGATTTATAGTGAATTATTTGGTGAAGTCTGCCAAATCTGTTTTCCAGACAGATTTCAGAATCTGTCTTGATGGCTAATTTTGGGCCTATTGCAGTCAGAATTTCAAAAATTAAACTTACTGATGAAGTTGGAGAAAAACCTGTTAACTTTCCAACGAGACTAAAATCATGCAATTCCAGTGTGTGTGCAGGTAATAAGCTTCGTTTTGCTAAACTGTGTACAGGTTGACAGAATTGCAGACATGCTGTAAAGAATGAATTTTTAACATAATTTTCAGTTCGAATTGGAAAAAGTTGTGAACATGAAAGTTACTCATAACTACAAGATACACAATATATAAAATTTCCAAGGTATTTCTAATAGCCAATTAAGCCCAGCACTTAGTCAAAGTTTCAGCTTTAATCAAGAGATGAAATTATTCAACCAAGATGAGATTTTTACTTCTACAAATGACAACCAAATAGCATACTAGGGAATTTGGATTCCTACCTCAAGTTGCTTCACTTTCCTCCTCCCGAACCACATGCTTTAGCTCCATGAAACCAACATCAAACTCCATCCAAAAGCTCCTTGGTTTCCATTAGAACTCTCTCTTTAAAAGCCCTAAAAGGTACAGTTGCTAGTATGTTACAGAAGGGAGTTAAAGGAGCAGGGAAATGGGAATTTTCATGAGAAAAATGAAGCAAGAAGAGAGGGGAGGGGCTGGCCACGAAATTGTGAGGGAAAGATGAAGAGAAAAATGAGAAATGAGAGAGATGTTTAGGTTTTAAATGGAAGAGGTTTCTATTAACTTCTCATCTCTTCTACACAATTTTCTCCCTTATCTTTTTTTCTTCTTCTATTTTTCTTTTTCTCTTAATTCCCTTTTCCTTCATTCTTAAGAAAACAAGTTGGAAAAGTCACCATGCATCCCTACACACACCCCCCCCCCCTCTCCCACTTAACTAACTAATTACTAATTTGCCATTTCTATACATACTCCCCTCTATTACACACACCCTCTAATATGCATACACATCCAAGGATAATACAACTATGCCATCATCATCAATACACTTATATAATATATATAGCTACTAAATTTCAACCACATCATCCAAAAATACTAGGCTTAAGAGGGCACTACTACATACACCATATTACTTTATACACCACAATACTGTGTGTGTGTGTATGTGTGTGTGTGTGTGTATAACAAACACATAATCACCCTCATAGGCATCAATGACATCATCCATTCATAAAATCAAGCAACACATTCTTATAAATCCACAGTCACCCATATAAGCAATCAATAGGCAACCAAGTAGGCTAAATGCTATACATACTACAATAATACTATACACACTACACACATCGTATAAAGACAAACAAGTATGCAAGGGTATATACACTATGTAGCACACAAATACACATACTATTCATCCATATAAGTACACATATAGCCAACCAAATAGTTACTTACTATGCACACTATGTATCTTCCATACACACTACATGTTATACACGCATAATTATAATATATATATATATATCACACAAAAATACATACCCTGCCGTACATGGCAACTAGGCCATTACGTAACACCCTAAACCGATCAAGGCTTCAAGCAATATAAGATTTCGCTGTAAGTCCGGTACATGTCTAACACCTGTGAGTGTCATAATGGCTCCATCTGCACTTGAACCATACTATGCCGACCCATGCTACTCTAGACATAGCTCTGTTCCATATGTATACATCTGGACTGGCTCTAGGAGTATATGTCACAAATAAACTTCGTAGCAGAGTCATATATGAATTGCATCGTGAATCAAGAATTCCTGAAGCACGTTAAGAAGACACAACTAACATTTCATCATCATTAATATCTGTGTATGCACACCAAGCACTGCTACAGGCTGAGCAGACTCTTTACCCTTAGCCTTCAACTGTGGGCTCTTATTCTTCCAGTGTCCTAGTTTCTTGCAATAATGGCATGTCTGGTCGTTACCACCTTGTCCCCTCCATGTGGGCTTTCCAGTCTTGAATCTTGATTTGGATCGTCGATTCTGGAGACCCCTAAAGAGAGCTACATCCTGATCACCAACACTTGTGTCACCTCTCGACACCTTCTTCTTGAGCTCATGCAAGCATAAAGCTGTCTCGACATCTTCCAAAGAGATTTTATCCTTTTCTTATTTCATGGTCTCGACAAAATATGCATACTCCTCAGGTAGTGAACATAGCAATGCAATTGCTTGGTACTCATCACTTACATTCTCTTCCACAGCTTGCAAATCCAACACCAACTGATTTAGTTGATCAAGATGATTTTGTAGCGATGTCCCCTCTTTCATTCTGAGCATAAACAACTCCTGTAGTAAATACTGTCTTCTTGTGAATGATTTCGTCAGATATAAGGATTCAAGTCTTTTTCACAGTGACTCTGCAGTTTCCTCTTTCGTAACCTTACAAAAGACTTGGTCCGATAAGTCCATCTGAAAAACACGATGGGCTTTCATCTCTAGCTCTGATCTCACATAGTCTGTGATAGTATCTGGAATAAATTTCTTGTCAAAGACTATCATGTATAGCCCCTCATGCTTAAGCATAGCCTTCACTCTCATACATTAGAGAGTGAATCCGCTATTCTTTCATGTGAACTTTTCGATCTTGTACCCGGCTGTTGAACATGTCTCTGTCATTATATACTCTCCGATAAACTGGACGATCCGATACCACTTGTTGGGGTTTCTGTACAGCAGAAACTGACGGACAGTGACCGAACTAATCGCTACATCAAATTTCTTTTTATTATTTTAATGTAATGTAGTTTTGGCCAACGAGAAACCATAGTAGCAGATTTCCAACCAACTAAAAGTATGATAAAAACAACTAAACAAGAAAGCAACAAATCAAGTACAAAAGACACAGAGTTTATCCTGATTCGGCCCGCTAACGGTGCCAACGTCCAGCTTCCCGATGAAAGTTTCCATTAATACACCCGACTCCTTCAATCTTCTTAACACACGAGAGCACCAAACAACTACCAACTCGGAGTTCAAACTCTTCTCACAAGAAGAAAACACACCAAACTCTCTCAAACGATTTCTCAACTCGAAAAGAAAGATACCAAGAATAAGATTACAAAGAAATTCACTCACCAAATCATGCACTACATCTCCAAGAAGCGCGAGAAGAAGAAATTTGATGACGGCTCGCACACCCGCTTCTTCTTTCTTGTCATTTTCAAAACAAATCATATGAAAGATTTAAATAGTCTTTGGAGTTGTGTGGAATCGTGGCTATTCGATTTGACCAAAAAGTAGATCAATGGATCAGAGCAAAATTCGAATTCTGGTCGATTTGAATTTTCTGTGAATCGTCATTGTCGTGCCGATTTTGGCACGACTGTGCCACTTCATGCGCTGGAGACTGTATAAGGTACCGTTGACTCCGCATGACCATGCCAATTGAATTGGGACTTTGGCACGATCATGCTAAGCCTAAATTGAAGATTTAAAGCATACTTTCAACAGCAACCCCATCACATGAGCATGATAAAAATTAGAAAGTCAGTAGCAGTCAATCCTCGATTTTCACTAGGAATTTGTCATGGCCAAAGTTCAGTGCACAAGGATGACATTGAGCACAAGATCATTTCGCTAATTCATGGACGCATCTGGTACATCCGGGACATTATTGGCAAGGCTCTATAGGAGTTCGCTGAGGTATGGAAGAAGAACGGATGAGAAGATGAGAAGAGAGCGAGAGAAAAGAGCCATGGCTTCAGCCCAGTTCAGTTTCCCAGGCGACTCGACCAGAGTAGCAAACAGCTACTCGGTTGGGCAGACACACAGATTTCGCGAGGAAACGGCTATGCCCTTCTCGACCGATCGGACAGCCGACTCGACCCAAGTCGCACCAACCAGAGCGATGATTCTGAGCTTCTCCCCAGGACCATGCAACTCGACCGAGTAGAGGGGCTACTCGACCGAGTGGCCTGTATCAGCCAGAAGCAGAGCAGCAGCAAACGACGCCAGATGTCAACTCGACCGAGCAGGCGTCGCTACTCGGCCCAAGCAGCGACGAGACCAGCAAGTTTGCGGGCCCTGATGCCCAGATTTTCAGATATTCTTTGTGGGGTCTATATCCCTTGTATATAAGCATGTTTTTACCCTATTTTCGGGAATCAAGAGTTTTAGCCTATCTTTAGTTTTAATTAGTGTTTTAGATCTAGTTTTAGTTTTGTGCAGTCGTTATTTTGTAAAGACCAAAGATCGGATTTTTATTGTTCTATTGCGCAAGGAATCTTATTATTCTTAATTGTATTTGCCTTGATATTGCTCTACAACGCTTTGGTACGTTATTCTAAACTTTTTATGCTCTTGATTGTCGATATGAATTCTTATGTTATTCTTGCATCTTTTATTGTTTTTTTCTATGATCGTGAGTAGTTCCATCTAGGGCTAATGGATTAGCCCATAGATCTTAGGATTTAGATGTAAAGTTAGGATTTTTAGGTTGTGTTGGTATAAAAGAGACGTATTTTGGTCGTCTAGCAAAGTTTGTAGGAGATCTTGTACTGAGATCGTGCCCACGGTCGGTGGAATCGATTGGCTTAAGGAGTATCATATAAACTTAATTAGGGAGTTAGTGGATTTAATTAGCCCTCGTGACCATGTCCGGCTCGTGTCTTGATGGGATCCACCGACGAACTATATTACTAATTGACGGCTACCGTCATTGCGTTAATAAGAACCACCAAAATACATCGAAACTTTAACCCCACGAGAGTGGCACGAGTTGAGATCATTCTGACCACGAGACTGGCATGAATATTTTCGATTCTTAATGCACGGATTGTGTGCGCCTGTCGCAAGAGCAGGGTTAATGCGATACGTTAGATTCATGGCGCTTAGAGCCATGAATTTCACATCTTAGATGCGACAATCCCTAATAAAGCCAATGCAACGTAAGAGTCTTAACCTAGCATCGACATCCGACGATCATAATGGTGAGTCCTAAAGCTCTAGTCTTTATTAATTGATCATAATTCCAAACAAACAATCTGTTGAAACTGACTGCTACCTAAATTCCGAGATTTAAAAATAGCGGGAGACAATAACATCGCTGCCCTCCACGTGGGATCGATAAGCTTTTATACTATTACTTGACACCGTACGCTTGCGTAAAGTGTCGAGAATTTGCATTTGGGATACATCTAGCCATTCGCATTTGTGACATTGCTAGGTGGCTTCTAGGTGTAGGTTTCGAGAGCATCAACGGCATCTTTGAACATTGTTGGCCAAAAATACCCTTGTCTCACGGCCTTTAAGGCTATGGATTTCCCTCCACAGTGGTTTCCACAGTCGCTCTCGTGGATCTCTTGGATCACGTAGTGCGCTTCCTGCTGGACTAAACATTTAAGAAATGGGAAGATGTCATACATGGTCCATCGTCTTTTGTACAATGAACCATTTAGCAGGACGAATTGGTAGGCCTTCCGTTCCAGCTTTTGTGCTTCCACTGGGTCGGTCGGCTTCTCCCCCGTGTCTAGGTAACAGATTATCGGGTCCATCCACGTGATCTCTTGCTCGAGGTTTAACAATTCATGTGCCAGCTCGCTGGGATAGGGTAGACGTTGTACATACACGGTCCGACCGAGTTTCACGGGGGAGGAGGATGTAAGCTTCGACAAGGCATCAGCACGATGATTGTTCGACCTTAGCACGTGATGAATTTCTACGCGTGCGAATTTGGCAAGCTCCATTTTAGCGACTTGCATGTAACTCTGCATTGAGTCGTCGTGGGCCTCGAAGGTTCCATTCAGTTGGTGGACAACGAGACTGGAGTCGCTGAGTAGTTGGACCACTCTCGCCCCTAGGGCTCGAGCTAGTCAGAGTCCTTTGATGGCCGCTTCATATTCTGCACCATTATTAGTGGTTTGGAAATCAAAGCAGAGGGTGTATTCGAATATATCGCCCGTTGATGTTTGGACGATTATTCCGGCCCTGCTTCCCGCTTGTGTGGCCGAACCGTCAACTTGTACGATCCAGGTTCACTCGTCTCCAATTGTGTCTTCTGCTCTTTTGGTGGGTTGGTGCTTGTGGAGGACGAGGGGGTAGGTTCAGGTAGTGCGCTAGTCGCATACACCTCTTCCCAGGGGCCATCGTTGTAGAGGAGTTAGACGATAAAGTCGACGGGAGCTTGCCTTTAATGGCAGTCCTTGATTTATACTGGATGTCAAACTCGCTTAGTTCGACCCCCATTTTTCCATTCTGCCTGAACGACCGAGCCTCTTCAGGGTCTGCTCTAAGGAAGTGTCGGTGAGGACCAAGATGGTGTGCGCTTGGAAATATAGTCGCAACCTCCTTGTGGATTGGACCAGTGCGAAAGCCATCTTTTCGATCCTCGAGTAGTTGATCTCCGTGCCTCGGAGAACCTGACTGACATAGTAGATGGGCCGTTGTACCCTTGCGTCCTCTTTAACGAGCGCCAAACTCGTGGCCTCCTCGGTGGCTGCTAGATAGATGATGAGCTGGTCATCTTTATCTGGCTTGATTAGGAGCGGTAGGGTGCGAAGGTACTCCTTCAACTCAGAGAAAGATTTTTTGCAGTCTGCATCTTATTCATTCGATAACTCTCGTGCCGCTTAATGCAAAGGCAATCGCCTTTCTCACCACCTTAAAGAAAGGTAATGACCTCCCGGTTGACGTAGACAAGAATCATCCTAAGGCTGCTATCCTTCCGTTCAGTCTCTGGAGCTCTTTGAGAGTCGAGGGCTCCTTCATCGTGATGATGGCAGTGATCTTGTCAGGATTGGCCTCGATCCCTCGATTGGTTAGCATGAAACCGAGGAACTTCCCCGACCGAACCCCGAAGGTACATTTGGCAAGGTTTAACCGAAGGTTGTATCGTCGGATCTGTGCAAATATCTCCCGAAGGTCCGCGACGTGATCCATTGGCTTCCTTGACTTGACCAATATGTCGTCGACGTAGACTTTTAGGTTTCATCCTATTTGAGCCTTGAAGACATCGTTCATCATGCATTAGTATGTGGCCCCTGCATTTTTCAAACTGAATGGCATTTTCGTGTAACAGAAAATACCTCGATCAGTGATGAAAGAAGTTTTCTCCTCATCCTCTGGTGCAATCTGAATCTGGTTATATCCTGAGAAGGCGTCCATAAAGCTGAGAAGCTCGTAGCCCGAAGCACTGTCGACCAGATGGTTGATTCGTGGCAGGGGTAGTTATCCTTCGGGCATGCTTTGTTGAGGTCAGTGAAGTCGACACACATTCATCATTTGACATTCGCCTTCTTGACCTTCACGACGTTTGAGAGCCATTCAGGGTACTTGACTCTCCAAATGAAGCCAGCTTCTTGAAGTCAATCCACTTCTTCGATCGCAGCTTTCATCTTTTCACCTACCATGTTTCTCTTCTTTTGCTTCATGGGTTTGGAGGTTGGGTCGACCTCCAGCTTGTGGGATGCCACCTCGGGGTCGATGCCGGGTATGTCCTTTGGGGTCTAGGCGAAGATGTTGGCATGCACTCTTAGGAGGGCGATTAACCGTTCCTTTAGGTCGCGAGGGAGCAGCGACCCAATAGAGGCGGGTTTTCCTTCCTCTTTCGAGACTCGGATGTTCTCTGTTTCTTCGACCGCTGTGGGCCGTCGATCTTCGATTTGTGGGTCGACTGGATCTGCCTGCTCGATCCTCCTCAGGGCGTGTCACGCCCCTCTCCCCAGAATACTCGGCACTTATAAAAAAAATTGTTTTTCCAAGTATCCTGAAGAGTGAGGGTGATGAGAGAGGAAAAGAGAGAGAAAGAAGAAACTGAATAAGCAGGTCACTGCGCACATGCTGAGATAGTACAGATGAAGCTCCACTATAATTTCAAACATTCATAATGACATAGAGCAACACCAATACATTTTATATGACAACTTTCATTTATATACATAATCCAGTTACATCATTTTACATACACCAACACTCTCCACCTCCCAAGACAACCAAGTCACTCTACAAGCTACAACTCACCCCAAGTACTACACCTGAAACTCAACTCCAAGTCACCTCCAACCAAGCTGACGTTGCTACCTGAAAAATGGGGAGGAGCACGTCAATACATGCCCCAGTAGAAACCAACTTGGATTTGGAACGCCATTCTAAGGTTATCAATTCACAAGGCAAGCCAAGATAAATAGAGCATGTAACTAAGTGATATAATTAAAGTTAAATAGCTAAACAAGGGAATCATACCTGCGGTCCAATGTCGAGTTACTGCAAGAAAGAGGTTAGCACGAATAATAATAATAATAATAATAATAATACAAGTGTTCATGCAACCAATATCTAATAGGATAAGTACAAGTGCCTGAGGCATGACACAGAGTCACCAAGAAACAGGCAAAGGGAAGGGGAAGTGCTGCCAGCAGTAGAAGTAACACGCAATTCTTATTTGATAATTTCATAATTGAGTTAATTGGAACTTGGGTAAACTGTGTGATACCAAGACCTGGACTTCACCCCAAATTTGGGGTGAAAATAGCACACGGCGCAGTGGACACGGGCACTGTACGCCGGGCCTCTTAGCTCCCCCGTCCCTGGCAGGAGTGAGGCTCATATCACATCCTCCGTATGCCCTCTTTCCCTCCACTCCTGGTAAAGGCGAGTGGGTATAAAAATCCCCTCCACTCCCGGTAAAGGCGAGTGGGTATAAACTTCACATATCACATAATCATTCCCCCAACTTCTCAGTCCAGTCCTTATACCCACAGTTTACTCAAATCCCAGCTAAAACCCGGGCTTTGCTACTCACCCTCATTAGAGAGGACTGTGACATTCAAGAGTTTCATTTCATCATTTTAGTAATGAAGAAGTCATGTTGCATGTCGTCACTTTTCTCATTCATATCAACATGGGTCATGCACTGAAGTGTCATGCCCTTCATCGTATTCATATCAACCCACAATCACATCACATATAGTACCATGCATGACATGATCCCAACAATACAGGTTCATATCAAATTTCAGTTCATATTCATATGAGTGAGCATTTCTCACATTTAGGGCGTTTGCCTTCATTCAGGCATTTTCACAAACACGTGGTGAGCGTGACGTGCATATCGATAAGCACATTAGCAGATCAATTGGGATGACATATCATTAATCTAATTTAATTGTAAAAACAACAATCATGTGCCATAGTGGGTGGAATAACAACAATACACAATTTAACACATCACTTAACCATTCAGCTTGCAGGAATTTGTAGAAGTTGCCAATACATGGGCATATATCATTAGGTTCTATTAAGAATTTGACAAAATGTGCCAAATGAAAGTTATAGATATGTTAGTTCTTGATTCACAGATAAAATTTCATGGAAAAATATTAAGTATGTGATTTATGGTGAATTAATTGGTGAAGTGCGTCAAAATCTGTTTTTCAGACAGATTTCAGGATCTGTATTGAAAGCCAATTTTGGCCATGTTTGAGCCAGAAATTTGATATATAAGCAATGAATTTTTAGAAAACCTTGTTAACTTTCCAACAAGACCAAGATCATAAAATTCCATGATGTGTGCAGGTGTTTAGGCCAATTTTACTAAACTGTGTCAACACTGAAAATCAAACAGACATGTTGTAAAGATGAATTTATTGCTCCTAATTTCTGAATTGAAACTGTGTCAAAATTTATATGATTTTGGGGTAGAACTTCAAGATCTGCAAGCTCATATTTTTTTGAACCCTAATTCGAGCTACAATAACCACAATCAAGGCAAAATCAGACATCAAGATTTCTGAATTTCAAAAGAAGATGACTTTGCTAAGAATTTCAAAGGGAAATTGTGAAATTGAGCCATAGCGTGTAAAAATTGACTATCCTCATCACATATTGGATAAAACATGCTATAAAAACATATTGGTGAAAATTAATTTGATGGAATTCCAAACCAAGAGAGTTCCTACCTCAAAATTATGATTTTCCTCTTTTCATTCTCTTCTTTTTTCTCCAACTTCTTCCCACTTGCAACCACTTGTGCTGCTTGATTTTTGGGAGAATTAATTAGGATTTTGGAGTGAATAAAATGGAGAAAAGGGGGAGTGTTGGCCGGCCATAGCTTGGAAGGAAGAGTGGAGAAAATGAAAAAAATGAAAAAGAAAGGAAAAATGAAGAATAAAGAAGAGAGGAGAAGCTTCCCTAAAAAAATCTATCTCTAGAATCCCCCAAAAGATAAGCATGCTTCATTTTAATTGACTATAATACACCTCCATCATCTAGGTATTTACAAGTTTGCCATTACTTTACACACACACCTCTTTAGTATGTACACACATCAGTTTTAGTCCAAATGACCGTTTTGCCCCTCGCGTTTCTAAAAATTTACGGGGGTTGCCATTGACTCCTACCCCTTTCACACTAGCATGGCTCTCCATACACACATCCACGCACATCTATACATGCATACATGCTTCGCGCGCGCGCACACACACACATACGTCTAACACATTCCTGTTGTTTTACACCCACGACGTCATTTGCACTTCTCCCGCATTCACATTTTGCATTCTCTTCTCTTAGCCACATATTACGGCCTAATCCCCCTTACACTACGTCATATACATCGATATCTATGCTTATTTCATGCCCACGTATGCATCGTAGTAGAAATACCACATGTGTTCAGTAGAATGCACGTATAGTGCAATATAGGGCATAACAGGGCGGTGGACAGCGTGTAACACGACCGTGCTTGTTTCTGATTCCCTTTTGCTTTTTTGATTCCCTCGGGGGTCTGGAACTTGATCATCTGATGGAAGGTTGAGAGCAATGCTTCTATGTCGTTCAATAGTGGTCTTCCGATGATCCCGTTATACGCTGAGTTGATCTTCACCACCATGAAACTGGTAGGCGAGTGATTTGTCGAGGATACGTACTGAGGGTCACTGGTAAGGTGATGATGCCCGCTATCGGGGCAGAATGTCCGGTGAACCGCACCAGGGGTCCCGTACAAGGCGTCAACTCTATGGATGACATTTTCTTCATCTCCAACGTAGTAAAGAAGAGTATATCGCACGAGCTTTCGGTGTCGACAAGCAACCTTTTCACGCAATTTCTTTGATGGTGGTCATGACGACGATGTCATCATCGTGCGGTAGTTCTACACCTTCCAGATCTTTATCCGAGAAGGAGATAGGTGGTATAGAATCTCGGGGGCGCTTTCGCCCCACGGATACTGTCATCAACCTCCCAACGTAGGAGCTTTGGAGAGAGGTTGATAATGCTGGGTGCGGGGACCTCTCATTATCATGCTGAAGAGTCCGAGCTGGGAGGTCTCGTAGCAACCTCGAAGGATGTGGATGGGCGGGTCGACATGGTCGAGTAGTTCGTCGATCAGGATGTCGACTCGTGGTTTGGATGGCAGTCGAACTCACTAAAATAGGCTTCAACTATGTTGATACTACAAAACATTTTTTATAAATGATTTTGAAACCAATTAGATATTAAACTCCTGACCAACCATTATGAAATACTTTTAATATATGAAAATACGTCGAATACAAATATACGCGTACTAATGGATACGGGTCGTCACATTTTCCCTTTATACAATTAATACAGACATCAAAATCTGAAAAATCTAAAGGTTTGAGAATATCGTTTGACACAAGTATCTCAATTCTCTTTTTGGAGATGTGACCCAATCTCTTGTGCCATAAAGAACCTGAATTCTCATCAGTTAATTTTTTCTTTAAAACCCGTGTACCCACATGCAAGGATTCATTTGTAGCAATCGTATCAAGCATATACAGATTATCAAAACCAGATAAATAACCGGAACCAATTAACTTGAAATTAAGAAACAAGATGAATTTTCCATTCGCAAAAGAACAACAATAACCAGATTTGTCCAATGCAGAAATAAAAATTAAGTTTAGTCGAAACGACGGTACAATAAAAGTCTCAAACAAATCCAAATGCTTTCCAGTTTTTAAAGATAATCTGAAATCCCCAATTGCAACAACTCTCGCCTTCTTGCCATCGTCCACAAAGATGAATCTTTCAGCATCATTTGGCTTTCGGCAATTCAGGCAGCCCTGCATGGACACACTGATGTTAGTAGTTGCACTAGAGTCTAACCACCAAGTGTCTACAGGTACCGAAGTTAAATTAACTTCTGAACAAACCAAATTGAGAAGAGTGCCTTTCTTAGCACGCCAGGTGTGGTAATTAGTGCACTGCTTCTTCACATGCCCTTCAGCTCCACAAAAGAAACAACTATCTTTCTTAATAGCCTTGTTGTTGTTTCTTAGGTGGCGCTGTAACTACAACTTCTTTATCCCTTTTCCTCTTGTTGTCCTTAGGAGTGAAGGCAATATTTGCACTCTCAGTCTTATCTTGCTTCACTCTATCCTCTTCCTGAACACAATGCGAGATGAGCGCATTCAGAGACCAAGTCTCTTTCTGACAGTTATAGCTCACCTTGAACTGGTTGTACTGAGTAGGAAAGGATCGAAGAACCAGATGCACAAGCAGGTCCTCAGAGATGTCAAGCTTAAGTGCTTTCAACCTTGAAGCAAGGTGGGCCTGTTCCAGAATGTATTTCCTTATATTGCATTTCCCTTTATACTTCATTGTGATAAGACTTATCAGAAGCGTACCAATTTCTGCCTTTTCGTTTCTGACAAATCTTTTCTCAATATTTGCGAGGAAATCTTTAGCTGTAGTGATCGAATCAGACATTGAGCCCCGAAAAGCTTCTATGATGGCTCTTTTCATGACCATGACACACATGCGATTAGACTTTTCCCACTTCTCATACTCCCTCTTTTACTCAGAGGTACTCTTTTACATAGTAAGTGGAGGACAGTCTATTCTAATCGTAAGGTCCAGATCCAGTATCCCAAGAGCTATGCGTAAGTTCTCTTTTCAGGATTTAAAATTAGAGCCATTCATCATCGAAATTGTGTTAAAGCTAGCAGTTATATTTGCGGGAGTAGCAGCTGAAAAATAGGACAATAAACATAGACAAACATGCTAACATAAGTATTAATTTTGAAGCAACATTATAAATTCAAAATTGCATGTTCCCATCTCAAGATATCCCACACTAGCTTAACATTTATCTTTGGATAATCTATTACCTAGTAAATGACATTTTGTCGCAGCAATCAAACAAAGACAATAATTAGCATGCCAAAATTAAAACTTCCTTTAGGCCGAATTAAATTTGCATGCATAATTCTCAACAATCATCACTTATTTATTGCCACAAGTGCGCATAAATTGACATAGAACGGTAATCTTCATTTGGGCCGATTTAGCATTCATATTAAAGTATGCACATAAAATTCTTTTTATATTTAATAAATGAAATAATGCAAAACAACAGAGCCCACTTAGGAGAGATGATGATCACACTAAGTCATTTCAAAAATACATATAGCAAAATTTGAATCTATTATAGCACAATTAATACTGACTTTATTGTTGAGGAGAAATATATTTGAAATTTTTTTTATTTACTCCATCGATCCATTTAAAATTATTTTCAAGCAACTAATCATACAATGTATGTATGTAACCGTTTACATTCCAAAATAATAATAATCTAACAGTAAAGCCCACTGTGGTGGGGTTTCGTTTAAATTAGAATCATTTCGAAACGTATAAATAAAGCAAAGAATGCCTAAAAGAATTAAAATATAACGAATATAATTTACTACACAAATAAACCGAATGGGGAAATATGTATAAGATGGCCGTTTATTTCCTCTGATTATTAGTGCATTAATTTAACCGAAATATGTCTTTAAAAGGAATTTAATAGCCCTAAAATCGGGTTCAAAATTATGAAATAATTCAAATTTAAGCCCAAAAGATTACAATGGCCGAAACAGGCCAAATTTGAAGCCCATATACTGAAGTTTAAATTTTTTTTTGGGGAAAAAATCTTGTTGGGCCCAATTTCTGGTCCAAAGCCTATTAGGATTAGAAACCCTAGCAGCAATGTCACGCCCCGTTCCTCAGAATACCCGGCATCAAAAATTTTTTCTTCTTTTTTTCAAGTATCCTGAAGAATGAGGGTGATGATAGAGGAAAAGAGAGAGAAGGACGAACGGAATAAGCAGGCCACTGCGCACGTGCTGGGATAGTACAAGCAAAGCTCCACAGTAATATCAACAACTCGTAAGTAACATAGAACAACAACAACAATTTATATAACAACTTTTCATTTACGTACATAGTCCAAGTGCATCACTGCACATACACCGTCACACTCCACCTCTCAAGACAACCACGTTATACCACAACCTACAACTCACACTAAGTGCTACACCTAAAACCCAACTCCAAGTCACCAACAACCATGCTGCTCCTGCTACCTGAAAAATAAGGAGGAGCACATCAATGTGTGCACCAGTAGGAACCAACTTGGATTTGGAACGCCATTCTAAGGTTATCAATCCACAAGGCAAGCCAAGAGAAATAAAGCATGTAACTAAGTGAAATAATGAAAGTTAAATGGCTAAAATAAGGAAATCGTACCTGCGGTCCAATGTCGAGCTACTGCAAGAAAAAGGTTAGCATGAATAATAATAATAATAATAACACTAGCGTTCAAACAACCAACATCTAATAAGATAAGTGCAAGTGCCTGATGCATGACACAGAGTCACCAAGAAACAGGCAAATGGAAGGTGAAGTGCTGCCAGCAGTAGAAGTAACACACAATTCTTATTTTATTATTTCATAATTGAGTTAATTGGAGCTTGAGTAAACTGTGTGATACCATGACCTGGACTTCACCCCCAATTTAGGGTGAAAATAGCACACGACGCAGTGGACACGGGCACTGTACGTCGGACCTCTCAGCTCCACTGTCCCTGGTATGAATGAGGCTCATATCACATCATCTGTATGCCCTCTTCCCCTCCACTCCCGGTAAAGGCAAGTGGGTATAAAAATCCCCTCCACTCCCGGTAAAGGCAACTGGGTATAAACTCCACGCATCACATAATCATCTCCCAACTTCGCAGTCCAGGCATCATATCCACAATTTACTCAAATCCCACCTAAACCCGGGTTTTACTAGCTTACCACCTTTTGGAGGGGATTGAGATATTTTCATTCATCAATTAAGCATTTTAAGCTTCATTATAGGAAACATGGCGGCATGGTACACGTTCAGTAACTTCCTTTCATCAACACGGGTCATGCACCTAAGTGCTATGCCCTCAATCATCGCATCATCACATAGCAATCTGGGTCATGCACTCACGTGACATGCCCTTCATCACATCACATACACATTCATGTATAATAGTGTATCCATGCCATCCATGTCCCCAACATCATCGATTTATAACAGGGTTCTTGATACAAGAGCATATAGGCCCAATTTCCATGTTTCTTTAACTTCACATTCATTGGGGCATTTCAACAAACATGTGGCAGGCGCCATAGAAACGAACATAGTCACGTTATCAAATGTAATAACAATAGCGTAACTAAACATTCCGTCATTAGCACAACATCCATGCATAATGGGATGGAGAAATTAACATCATCACACGATTCAATATTCAACCAACACTCCAACTTGCTGGAATTGCAATAACATCCATAAAGATCAACACATTTCATCCATTTCTCTTGGGAATTTGACACAACTTTATAAATGAAAGTAGAAGACATGGCAGTTATGGATTTACAGATAAAATTTCATGCAAAAATATGAACTATATGATTTATGATGAATTAATTGGTGAAGTGTGTCAAATCTATTTTTTAGACAGATTTCAGGGTCTGTATTGAAAGCCAATTTTGGGCATGTTGGAAGCAGAAATTCGACATATAAGCACTCTGATGAATTTTTAGAAACACTTGTTAACTTTCCAACAAGACCAAGATCATAAAATTCCCTGATGTGTGCAGGTGGTTAGGCCAATTTTGCTAAAATGTGTCAACACTGAAAATCAAACAGACATATTGTAAAGATGGATTTATTGCTCTCAATTTCTGAATTGAATATATATCAAAACTTATATGATTTTGGGGTAGAACTTCAATATCTACAAGCTCATATTTTTTTCGAACCCTAATTCGAGATAAAGTGACCACAATCAAGGCAAAATCAGACATCAAGATTTCTGAATTTCAAAAGGAGATGACTTTGCTAAGAATATCAAAGGGAAATTGTGAAATTAAGCCATAGCTGTAAAAATTGACTATCCTAATCACATATTGGATAAAAAATGCTAGAAAAGCATATTAGCAAAAATTAATTTGATGGAATTCCAAACCAAGAGTTCCTACCGCAAATCTTGATTTTTATACTTTCTTTCTCTTCCTTTCTTCTCCAACTTCTTCTCTCTTGAAGTAAGCTTGAATTCCTTCTAATTGGAATTCGAAATTAGGGGTTTGGAGTGAAGAAGAAGGGGAATAGATGGGAGGGGGTGGCTGCCATGTTAGGTAGAGGAGAAGAAAAGAAAAATGAAAAGAGAAGAGAAAAGAAAAGTAATGAAGAATGGAGAACTTTCTCCAAAAATATCTAACACTAGAACTCTCTTTAGGATAAGCATGCACTTGGTTAAATGACCAAAATACCCCTCCATATTCTAGGTATTACAAGTTTGCCATTACTTTACGCACACACAACTTTGGTATGTACGCATAACAGCTTTAGTCCAAATGACTGTTTTGTCCCTCGCCTTTCTAAAAATTTACGGGGGTTGCCATTGACTCATAACCCCTTTCACACTAGCATGGCTCTCCATACACACATCCACGCACATCTATACATGCATACATGCTTCACACACACGTCTAACACATTCCTGTTGTTTTACACACACGACGTCATTTGCACTTCTCCCGCATTCACATTTCGCATTCTCTTCCCTTAGCCATGTATTACGGCCTAATCCCCCTTGCATTATGTCACATACATCGATATCTACGCTTATTTCATGCCCACGTATGCATCTGTAATGACCCCAAAATTCATATACGTGTATTTATACGTATTTTTGAGCGTATATATGTGCGTATAAGTTTTGGGGAGTCCTTATGTATTTTATTTAATTTTGTCAAGCTAAAAATTATTTTTAAATAATTTTGTATGACATATGGTTTTATTAAATAAAGTATATGGTTGGAATACTAATGTCTTGATTAGTAAGTATTGCATGTGTATTAAGTGTGTATAATTATTTTTCTAAAAGACAAATCCTAATTTTTCCTAAGTGACACCTCACCCTTTGATGTGTCAATAGCTCCTTGATCCTTACCTAACCCAAGGCTTGGTGGCATACTTAGAGGATTTTAGGGAGATGAGGTGGCTACTCTAAGAATTAGAAGAAGGTTTCATTCACTCACTCTCTTCTCAAAGATCAGACCGAATTCATCCCTTCCCGTTGCTCTCTCTTAGACATTAAGGGGGCTGAGCACCCGTAGGGCTACGTCGCCCTCACTCTGCATACTCATGTAGCATCCCTGTCGTCATTTGGGTTCTGTTGCTCATTCTGGGAGCTTGTGAAGGAGAAGAGAAGGAGAAGGAGAAGGATTTGAAGAAGGAGGAGCCATAGGGATTTGGGCTACCCCCTTGTCTCTCATCACCCCTAAGGTAGGATTCCATCTCCAACTAGTATTAGAGTTGCATACTTAGTTTCATGGTTGTTGTTGTTGAGGTTTTACCTTTTCTTATGTTAATCCTGAGTTTTGTATGGTTGTGCGCGGTGAGCAATCCTGAGTTTTGTATGGTTGTGCGCGGTGAGTAATCCTGAGTTTTGTATGGTTGTGTGCGGTGAGCAATCCTGAGTTTTGTATGGTTGTGTGCGGTGAGCAATCCTGAGTTTTGTATGGTTGTGTGCGGTGAGCAATCCTGAGTTTTGTATGGTTGTGTGCGGTGAGCAATCCTGAGTTTTGAGTGGTTTTGTGCGGTGAGCAATTCTGGACAGATTTACATGCTGATTATTCTGCTTAGTCCTCCCAATCTAGAATTGAGTTTGCTCTAAAATTTTTATGGCTTAAAGATTGGACTGTTATCTATAACTTTCATGTTGAGAACTTCTACTAATTCGGCCTGTAATTAGGATTAATAATTCTATCTTTATAACATGTCGGAATTTCATCTAGTCTGGACACGGTTTGGCAAAACATAGATCAGTCTCTGCACACTCCATAGAAATTGATGAACTTGGTCTCGTTGGAAAGATAACAACTTTTTCTACAACTTTCTGTGAGTGCACATTTTCGAGATTCTAACTCTAACATGTCTTAAACTAGTAATCTTTACAGCTCTTAGAATCTGTCTGAAAAACAGATTCGTCATGCCTTACCAAATAATTCGCCATAAATCACCCAGTTCATATTTCTGCATGAAAATTTATAGGTAAATTCAGAACAACTATATCTACAACTTTCATTTGTATTGTATATGCATGTTTGATACAAAATTATGGAGAAATGTGCTTCTTAATCTGACTGTTCTGTTTTTCCAGCAAGCTGAAAGATTTGAATGTTGTTTTAAGCTCTCTTTTTGAGGTTAAACTTGCCATCAATGTTCTTGCTTATTTCTGTTACATGATGATATGTGGTTTGTGTTCTTGGCACATGCAAAATGATGATGTGAATATGGTTATATGGTTCATGTATATTATGGGAAATGAGAAAGGGAATGCACAAGGCGATGCATGTCCCAAATATGTGATGAACTGTGGAAAGAAAAGAAATGGAAGATGTTATGTTGCATGAAAATGACTAAGTCCTCTTAAAGGAGGGTGACATGGGGTTTGGGGGAAACACAGGTAAATTAAAGGAGTTAAGGAGCGGACAGATGATATGAATTCTCACCCGCTGTATCACTCCCGGAAGGGCGAGTTGAAAGGGTTGGAGAGGCCGCTGGTGTACCCGTGATGCACCATGACGGTAATTGATGGTTTACTCCGTTTGTCCCACAGAAAAACCGAGCAGGTCTCGCTCTAGTGCCTTGCCCCATTCGGGCATAGAGTTGCGAGAGGCCCCCTCTGGTGCCCGTGTTGCTGGTTGGGGTACCACGTTTCACCCACCCTGGGTGACGTCCGACTCCTTAAGGTCCTAAGATTTATCCGGGTTCCAAAATGCTAACCAATGAATTAATTGTTAATCCTTATTACTCTTGTAGCAATGGTAAATGTATGTGTTGTTTACTTATGTTTCTTTACTATGTTTCTTTTATGTTGTATATCATTTTTGTACACCTTGCCTGTTGCACGAGCACGCTTTCACATGTTCATAAGTATAGTTGTTACTTACTTTACTACAGTAGATGTTTATGCCATGACATACACTCTCCATGTTCACGTGCACCCTTTCTACACTTCATGTAAGGACTAGTTGAGATATGGAATTCCTACTGGGTCACGCGTTGACGTGCCCCACCGTTGACTTTTCAGGTTGGTTCTTTGAGTTGGAGGCACTTGACTCAGTTGGTTGGATTTGCGGGTGGTGAGAAGTGTGGATGACTTGGGAGTGTTGTTGTATTTGGGTGAGATGTGAGTTTTTGTACCTTATTGAGATGTGGGTATATTATATATGGTTTTGTATAAGGAAGTTGTATCTGAACAGTTTTATTTATATACATCAGTGCTTGAGTTGTTGGTTCTCTTGTGTTTTGGGTTGTCTGGAATGCTATATGTACTATCCCAGCAGTGCGCAGTGGACCTGCTTGTGTTTTTAATTTCGTAATTTTCTTCGTAGCACTAGTCTCTTTGAGAATATCTGATACGGATTCGCACTTATCGGGTATCCCGGGGAGCGGGGTGTTACAGCATCGTAGGTAGAAATACCACGTGTGTTCAGTTGAATACCCGTATAGTGCAATATAGGGCATGCCAAGCAATTTGGACAGCCTGGGGCGACAGACGCTGCTGCCCCCTTCTCATATCCGGCGCCGGCAGGAGGCCGGCGCCGACGTCTTCCGACAGGGGCGGTCGCCCCCTTTCTTCCCTGATGCAGGCGCGGGGCACGCCTGTTGTTCCAGCGGGGAGGGGGGAGCTGCCCCCTTCTTCGATCTGCCAACCGGGGGGAGGGGGGTCCGCCCCTTTCCGATCACCGACCGGGAGCGACAGGTCACCGCCCCCCCTCTTTCCCCATTTTTTCCGACGGAGAGGGGCGGTCTCTGTTTGTCCAAAAGGGGCGGCCAGGCCGCCCCTTTCTCTCTTCGTCGGCGTCGGCAGCGCCGGCGTCGATCTCTTGACGGGTGTCGCCCCTCTAGAGCCGCGTCGGGCGGCGGCCGGCGGGCCGCCCCTAATCTTCATTTAATTTTTTTTAAAACAGGAAAAAATCAAACAAAAAACCCAAAAATTACAGATCTGAATCTAAAATAGATTAAAAATCTAATTTTTATCAGATCTACATATGAGCAGGCCAAAAAAATTTAAGATCCACAACATGCAGGCTCCGATACCACTTGATAAAACTAAAGATCTAGATGCGTGTACAAACCAAATAACACAGATCTAGATAAACATGCGGAACCTTAAATCTTTACCTTCTCTGATAGGAATCATACCTGAATCCATGAAGCCGACGATCTGGATGACGCAGCGGAAAGATCTTCCAGATCCACACGAATCAACCGTTGGAGAATTCCTTTAGCATTCTCACTGTTTCTCTCCTAGCGATTGGGCGTAGAAAAAACGACTCCTTCGTTCGTGTGTTCCGGTGATCATGACCGCATATATATAGGCTAGACTCCTAGCCACAGGGTTTCCAACTCGTCTCATCAACGAGTTGAAGCCGAATAGCCTCTACACATAAAGACACACTACCTATTTAACTAATTTAGCCCACTTAATTAATTAAATGAGATCACTAATACATTGTGCTTTAATATGATAGTATAGTACTATATAATTATGCATTGCATATTAGCCCAACATTGGATTAAGATCCAACTGTATTGGATAAGTTGGACTTGACCAATGCTCGTTTACAATGGGATAGGTTTTTGATTGCCACCCCATCACACGAGCATGAGAAAAATTAGAAAGTCGGTTACAGCCAAGCCTCAGTTTTCACTAGAAATTTGTCATGGCCAAAGTTGAGTGCACATGGATGACATTGGGCAAGATCATTTCGCTGACTCCACGATTTTGCCCCAGATAAGAAAAGCAAATTATCTGCCATATACCCGCGATGAGAAAACCAAATTTTTTAGCATATCTAATTATTTATAAACCATATCCATTCTTATATCCCAGCCTTATTGCTGTTGTAACTCAAAATCCAAATCCTCCAAATTACAATTAGTACATATGTTACCAAATATCACCATTTAAGAGTATTAATTGATAGGAAATCATGATTAATAAATAATACTTCCATCTTGATTACGGGCAGTAGCCGGTCGCCAACCGGCCAATCCAGAGGATCTTTGTCCGAGGAGTCAATTTACAGAATTACCCTGCAGTTTTAATTGGGGGAGCATCCTCGCCCTCCTCTTCCCCCGCTTCACAGTATCTCTCTCAAGATTTGCTCCCCAAAACCGCCCATTTAAAACTCACTCACACTCCCTCTCTCAGAAAAAGGAGGAGAGCAAACGAAAGTGGTTTTAAAAAGGAAGGATTTTTAACGGAAACCCGCCATCTTTGCTCTCTCTCTCAGTCTCTCACTGTGATAATACAACATGGACCTCGGCTGAGCTTTTCTCTCCTGCTTGCTGCTTCGAGATTAGCGCGAGGGCGGCGATGGCGCCGGGGATCAAAGAGGCTCTTTGCGGCCTCTGCCGGAGTTTCGGGTGGTCCTACGCAGTCTGCTGGCGATTTGATCGACGCGATCCTCGGTAAAAAAATTCTTCCTTTTTTGGTGTAAATTTTATGTTTTTGGGTTACTTTGAATTTTTTAACATGATGTGGTACCAGGTAGAGTCTGTGATTTTTTGCTTATTTTCTATGTTTTATTTTATTTAAGGGTTGAAGTGTGTATATGTGCATAATTACTGCGGTGACTGAAGAGAGACTTACTTTTTGCCTTCCCAAAAGTAAAAGCTTTCTTCTTTGCCTTTTGCCCACTTTTTTCTTTGGCTGTTTGTAGAAATTTTGTGATTAATTTTTTTGGTGACCGAGTTTTGGGAGATGGGTTTCCATTTTTGGGCGCAATGCCGAGTGCTTTGATGAACTTTTTTTAAATTACTGCCCTCTTTTTGATGAGAATTTGGGTCAAAAAATTAAAAAATTTCCTGTTTGGGGACATGGGTTGTTGATTTCATGGATGCTACAATTACCGTTGCTTTGTACAAAGCAGCAAATCTCGAGAAAGAAATTAACGCACTTAAATAGAAAGTTTTTTAATTTTAGACGATGGATTTAGATTGTAGTGGTCTTTTTATTTTAAAAAGCAAAATTTTTAATTATATTGTTCATTGCTAGGTTGCTGGTGATTGGTGATAGTTACTATGAAGAAGAGATTGGAACATCGATCGACAAAACAATTACTTATCTCCATTTGGTTGGCGAAGGGTAAGCTTGCTGACATCCTGCATTTGCTTCAACACGCTCAAGTATCTCTTAGTGTCTGACTTTTTAGCTTCTTTGTTTATGATTTTTGATGGTTTAATTGTGCATTGAGCTCTGTAAAATTTGTTTTGAATGTAATCATCTGCGAACGGAATACTTGATTCTTGTTCTTCTTTGATGTCACAGAACTATAGGAGTTGCGGCTGTAAGTGGAAAGCATCAGTGGATTCATTCTGATACTTTTCTTGAGGTAACTAAGGTGTCTCTCAATGGCATTGTAGAAATGTTAAAGATGCATCTGAGTTCTTTCTCATGACATGTAAAATGCAACCTAAAGAAACACTATCAGTCAATGGTTGGTCATGGCTGCATGAATTATCATTGTGAATTTTGATGGCAGAACTTTGTAACTAGAGACAATTCTGCAAGATTATGTAAACTATATATAAAGGAAAGTATGAATTTAAACTACCAAGAAAAATTCTTATTCTAAAAATAAAAACTTTCTATATAAAATTGCAGTGTCAATGTACTAAGTGTTAGCTCATTATTGGCTCTCAATTTTTAGAAATTGCAGAGTGGGGTTTTAAGAAAAAGAAGAACTAAAATAGAAGGAATTATGTCGTCAAACCATAAAGATTAGCTTACTCTTCTATGGAGAATGTAAACTTTAGGAAAGTAGGAATTTCGTGCCGTAACTTCACGATTTTCACTAGCGAATATGTTTTACGCTTAACCAGAATCTTGTTTTGTCAAGAACTATGATTGCTTCTTCGATCAAGTATATATATTGTGGTCCCTGTTGGGGGATTTTCGGTTGCTAGTGGATTGTGTAGTCATTGCAACATGGTGCACAGTTATGTGACTATTTCTGTCTTTTTTCAGGGCAATGCTGAGTGGCAACATCAGTTTTTGGCTGGAATGAAGGTATGTGATTGTCTTTCAGCGACTTGGGTCCTAGTTTTGGCATATCGAACTTGTCTTATTATGCTAGCTAGTTTGCTAAATTTTCCACGACTAGTTGATTTCTCTATCATAGACACTATTTATGCTAGTTTTTGTTAATGAATTTTGCATGGGACTGAAGATAAGGCTCCATCTTGCAGACGATTGTGGTCATTTCTCTGCCATCATTCGGTGTGGTTCAGTTTGGCTCCACCAAGAAGGTCAGTGCTTGTATCCTCAAATTCATGTGCTTTCCCCAACTTTACTTCATTGTTTTCCTCCGGTTCATGTATGCTTAATATGGTCCCACATTGGAAAAATGAAAGAACAGGTATGAACATAAATTAGTAGTTGGGTCTTTACCCATTGGTTTAAATTTTTGGGCTAGATAATGTTCCGGCTTAGTTTATGCCTTCATCAATTTGACTCCCATAGGAGCCTGATCTTGTTGTGACACTTGTATCATCCGGTTCATGTGTTTCCCCCTATGTATTTCGTTGTTTTGACCAAATTTTCTTCCTTTCTTAATTTGTTTTAAAACAGCTACAAATCCATATAGTTTATTTTGCAGGAGTCGTATGAATACATGTTTTACTCATTGTGTTTAGCAGATAACTGTTAATTCTGGAATAGTGTTTAATTAATATCTGTGGTGTTATAGGATTATTTTTGTGCGGATTGTGGCCTGAATGTGCAATTGTGCTTTTGGTCATGTGGTGATTATTATATCTTAAGCATGATTTAGTCCCAAATTTCCTACATCACATTGGAAGATAAACAAGTAGCAAAAGTGATACCTTTGCTTTGGATCATGGACTTCTGATTGCTTGCTGTAGCTCGTTATTGTACTCCTTGACGAGAGAATGATGCCACCAATTGGAACGTCTCTTAGATGCCCATAACGTAATGGCAACGGAGAGCTCTAATCTGTTGGTGGTTAATCCTTAAGGAGAGACATCCCTATTAATAGTTTGTCATCCTAACAGTCCTACTCCCCTAAGTAATCATCATCCACTGTAGAATGGGATCCAAAGGTACATGACGGCGTACTGTATTCGGTTAGGAATATAATATTAATCAATAATTAGGACTTTAGGGCTATATTCATTACTGAAGGATCAAGACCCTTTATGACTCAAACCTGACCCCGATTTGCACCAGTGGCTACACTTGTACAGATGCTAGTTGGATCTGCTTCCAGCGAACCTGGATCTGAATTGTGTAGCACATAAGTCCAACTGGTCAAGAGACCGAAAACTTTGAATTATGAATTACTGAATCTGATAGTCAATCATGGAGATGACAATAGACACCAGTTTGTACATGTTCATGGAATCTATACTAGTTATAGCATGATGCAAGCTCTAATTATAATGGGAGCATGTCAGCAGAAAAAATGCTTGAAAGAAGAATTTGACAAGTCGGAAATTTTGGATATTAAATGATACATTGATAACGTAACTAAGGGAAAGGATAAATGTTAGTATTGAGGGAAAATTATCACACATGTTGCTTATTGAAAATTATAAGGAATATCAAGCAAATCAAGCCAGTCAACCAAATCTCCACAATATCTGGCGGCCATCATTGTCACCTACATCAGATAGTGACCTGGTGCATTGCACCGAATCTTGCCAAGATCCGTAATCAATGGAATATCAAGCAAATCAAGTAAGTCAACCAAATCTCCACAATATCTGACGGCCATTATTGTCGCATCCATCAGATACTGACCATGTGCATTGCACCGAATCTTGTCAAGATACGCAATCAATGTTTGTTAATAAATCTAGATTTCTCTCCTCATGTAAATTACTATTTTACCTGTGATACTCTGTATATTTAAACACATAATGAGAAATGAAAAGCTAAGCTGGTTTCTCTTCATCTTCTTCTATCAGTCGTATATTTTACGCGTTTATAATTTCTACATGGTATCAGAGCTTTTCTGCTTCACAGCGTTCTGATCAGTTATACTTTTCCTAAAATTTCAAACCAACTACTCTTATCAAAACCTTTATCCTTCTCAGATGGAGCAGATCTCTCCCAACCTAAAATTTCTTATTTCAAAATTTCCCACACTTATCACCACTCGCCTCGATTCCACAAATTATATTCTATGGCGATCGCAAGTTGTGGGTGTCCTCAACGCTCATGACTTCCTCAACTACATTGATGGATCGAAGTCTTCTCCCTTTCCCACTATTCCAGATCCTACCTCCACTGATTTAACCAATCTTCCTCCAATTCAAAATCCCGCGTTCCAATAATGGTTGATCACCGATCAACATATATGCATGTGCATCCAAGTAACCCTGTCCACCTCTGCTCTCAGCATCATTCTCGGTGTTTCCTCCTTACATCTACTATGGTCAAAATTGGAAACGTGATATGCTTTTCTCTCTGAAAGGCACATTGAGTTACTTCAAGAAAAGTTAAATTCTCTCACCATGGAAGACGAATCCATGGCGACCTATCTAGATCGAGCTAAATCGATCTACGATCAACTGCTCGCTGCGGGCCCGACACTGTCACAACTCGGCATGTCCGACAAATTCTTTGTGGCCTCCCCTTCTCCTACAACTCTTTTTGCATCATGGCCAGAAACCACGAAAAATCATATACTGTTGAAGAACTGTTGAATAGTCTCCTCGTCGAGGAGGCCAAAATGCAACTGCAGCGTCAACTGAACTTTGCTCCTGCCTCAACCAACACCTTTGCCCTTTTCTCCAACCCTGGTCGGCGTGACAATCGAGATCATAGGGGTCGCCCCAGCCTGACGACCCGAGGTGCTTTTCGACCGCCAATTCAATATTATAGCTCGACACCCGGTCCTACCGGATATTCTCACTCGGGAGGCAGGCCGTGTCGAACGTTCAACTCGGCAGGTGGACCGAGTTGTCCCCTTCACTCGACAGGTGGGCCGATCGGTTCTTTTCATCTGTCGGATGCGTCTAAGCGTCGGGTGCCAACTGATGCCTCTGGCCGCTACATCCCCTGTCAAGTGTGCTCCAGCACGACTCATCACACACTTGACTGCTTTCGGCTCGCTGACCACCTCAAAAAGACGGAGCCATATGTTAACAAGTCCGAGGCACATATCTCTAACCCGACCACATCTGGAAGTGGTGAATGGTACCTCGACACTGGTGATACGGATCATGTCATGTTCGACTCATCTCAACTGAAAACGATGACACCGTATGATTGTAACAAACGAATCCTAGTTGGCACTGGCTCCAGTGCAACTATTGCCAACATTGGCACTACCTTTATTTCTTCTCTTCATTCTTCCATACATCTCAAAGGCATCGTTCATGCTCCTCAATTCTCCAAGAATCTCCTTTCTGTTTATAAATTCACTCGTGATAACAACTGTACAATTAAATTTTCATCTTCTGGCTTTATTGTGCATGATGCCACTACTGGCCACCAAATTGTCAAGAGTCCAAGTAAGAATGGTCTCTACCCGATCCTCTCAAATCCCGAAGCACTCCACACTTCTTTCTCTTTGGGCTCCCTTTGGCACTCCTGCCTTGGTCATCTAGCTCCTCTCATCGTATCCAAAGTTGCTTCAATGATGTCTCTCAAGCCCTCTCTACAAACACCTTGTTCGCAACGCTTTATGAGCAAGAGTCATAGACTTCCATTTCCTTTATCTACCTCTACAACTAATTCTCCTCTCTCCTTAGTTTACTCTGATGTATGGGGCCATGCTCCTGTTCTATCTAATAACGGATATCACTATTATGGTAGTTTCATTGATGACTATTCTCGTTATATTCGGCTATTCCTTTAATTCACAAATCTGATGTGTTTGTTGCCTTTCAACAATTTCAAATTTTGGCTGAACGACAGTTCAACGTAAAAATAAAGATTTTTCGGTTTGATGGTGGGGGAATATTGCAATAATCAATTTTCTCCCTACTTTCGTCAATTCGGGATCATACATCAGATTTCGGCTCCTTACACACCAGAGCAAAATGGTGTTGCCGAAAGAAAACATAGGCATATCATTGACACAATTATTGCTCTTCTTTTAATAAGGTCCATGCCTATCAAGTATTGGCCTGATGCGGCAATGACGTCAGTGTATCTCATTAACCGCCTCCCTTCCACAAATCTCCACAACAGGTCTCCGTTTAAGATTCTCCATCACAGGTTTCCCTACTACAACTGGCTACGCATTTTCGGCTGTCTGTGCTATCCATGTCTTTGCCCGTATGAACCCAACAAGCTTGAAGCTTGATTGCATCCTTGTGTCTTTCTCGGATATACCAACAATATGAAGGCCTACAAATGCATGCAACTCTCCACTCCGAGGATTTACAATAGTCGCCATGTAAAGTTCGAAGAGGCAACCTTCCCATTCTTCAACCTTTCCTCTAATCCACCAGCTCCGATTTATTATTGTCCTCCTCTGACCCATTACCCCCTTACTCGACCAGTAATCCCACTCCTCCGACTCATATCCACCCACCTCCGATCTATCATCCCCCGGATTACTCCCTACACCAACTCATTCCTCCGACTCATCCCCGAGTTATTCCGCCCTACCCACCATCCCCTCTTCAGCAAGCGGACCATCTTCCACAGCCGGCGGACTCTCCATCTCGACCTGTGACATATCCCAATCGACAACCAAACTATTCTACTCTGTCTCCGACATCTCCCTCTCAGCTTTCGCCTCTCCCACACATCAACTGCCCAATGTTGCCGACCCACCGAGCCAAACTCTCCATCCGACTCCCCATCGCTCGGCTATCCACAATCCCACGACTCATCCACATTCTTATCTCCTGGTAAATCATCCATATGAGCCATCCACCATTACCCATGTTGAGTTCACTCACCCTATGATCACCCGCTTGAAAGCTGGCATCAGCAAACCTTGCCAACCTCTCAACCTACATACTCAGCTTTCCTCTAAGGAACTACTATCCTACAAAGCCGCTGCTAAATCACTCAAATGGGTCACAGCTATGCAGGAAGAGTTCACTGTCCTTCGTCAGCAAGACACATAGGAGCTTGTTCCTCGTCCGCCCTCTGCCAACATTATTGGCTGCAAATGAGTATACCGCATCAAGCGCAATGCTGACGGCTCCATTGCTCGTTACAAAGTTCGTCTCGTTGCCAAATGTTTTCACCGGAAAGGAGTTGATTATGCCGAGACATTCAGTCCGGTGGCGAAGCATGTCACCATTCGTCTTCTTATCTCTCTTACTCTCCACTTTGGATGGCCTATCCGACAGCTTGTTGTTTCCAATGCCTTCCTCCATGTGATCATAGAGGAAGATCTCTATATGACACAACCACATGGCTTTGAGGATCGCTCTTTCACAAGCCACGTCTGTAAGCTTCGAAAAGCCATATACGGCCTGAAGCAAGCCCATCGGCAGTGGTTCGCTGGCTTCTCTCTTTTTCTCCGAGCACAAGGGTTTCTTCCAAGCACTGCCGACTCCTCTCTATTCATTCACCATGTCGGTGATCATCGCATAGTCGTTCTTCTTTACGTCGATGATATCCTTATCTCGGGCTCCTCTCCAGACTTTATTGGTCAATTCATCACCAAATTAGCCGATGAATTCGCTCTGAAGGACCTTGGTGAGCTTTCTTATTTCTTGGGCTTAGAAATACATCGCAACCTGACAAGTTGTTTTGTGCATCAAACCAAGTACACTAAGGAACTCATCCAGAAGGCTGGCCTCTTCGACTGTAAGCCAAGTCGCACTCCCGTCTCATCCAAGCGACCCACCCCTGAGTCAGATCCTCTCCTCTTCGATGGATCCTTCAATCGCAACATTGTCGGTGCCATGCAATATCTTACTTTAACTCGTCCCGACATTTCGTTTGTCGTCAACTAGGCGTGTCAGTTCCTCCATGCCCCTCGAGCTTCTCATTATACTACTGCAATACACATCCTTCGCTACCTTCGGGGCACTTCAACTCATGTCATCCTTCTTCGCCCTGGCCCTCTTTCGCTCATCGCCTTTTCTGATGCCGACTGGGCGGGTTACCTGACAGATTGGTGATTTATCAATGGCTTCTGTGTTTTCCTCGACAAGAGTCCCATCACCTGGAGTGCTAAGAAACAGTCATCCGTCGCCCACAGCTTGACAGAATCGGAGTATCGATCTCTGTCTCTCACCACCAAAGAACTAATATGGCTCCAACTCTTCTTCTCTGACATTCACATCCTCTTCATGATAGGCCTCTCATCTAGTGCGATAATAAGTCGGCAATCTCCATCACTGCCAATCCGGTCTTTCATTCTCGGACTAAGCACTTCACCGTTGACTACCATTTCATCAGAGAACAAGTAACTTTGGGCAATCTTCATATACAACATATTTCCACTGAAGACAACCCGGCTTACATCTTTACCAAAAGTCTTCCTCCGGATCGTTTCGAGTTTCTTCGTGCCAAATTGTTCGTCATTTCTGCAGATCAATTTGCATGTGCGTATAAGGAATATCAAGAAATCAAGCCAGTCAACCAAATCTCCACAATATCTGGTGGCCATCACTGTCATCTACATCAGATAGTGACCCGGTGCATTACACCGAATCTTGCCAAGATCCGCAATCAATGGAATATCAAGCAAATCAAGCACGTCAACCAAATCTCCACAATATCCGACGACCATTGTCACATCCATCAAATAGTGACCAGGTGCATTGCATCGAATCTTGCCAAGATCCGCAATCAATGTTTGTTAATAAATCTAAATTTCTCTCCTCATGCAAATTACTATTATACCCGTGATACTCTGTATATTTATACACATCATGAGAAATGAAAAACTAAGCTGGTTTCTCTTCATCTTCTTCTATCAGTCGTATATTTTCCGCTTTTATAATTTCTGCAAACATGACTTGGATTTTCAGTCAATATAACCTGAAGACATGAAACTAACTCACGTAAACCATTAGCTATTACTCTGTAAGTTCTTCATAGCTATACTTCAATTCAAAAGAAATAAGACACCTTAAATTCCAAGAAAAAGTTTGCCGGTGATATTTCTATATTGATGTCCACATGTAGAAAGTGGAAAATCAAGACATTTAAAACCCACAAAGGTCAATTCTTAATATGTGGCTATACAATACTTGCTCAACATCACCAATCTCATTTATCATTAAATCACCTTTTTGCTTTTTTTTTCCTTTTTTTGCTTGAAGTAAACAATACATTCTTAGCCCACTATTTAGTCCTTTACGATACATAGCTTATTAATGTTGTTTCGGAATAAATCCGTACATCAGAAGTGAGTGTGTATGTTGAGACCTCCGGTAGCAGTAGCTGGGGTGAGCAGCTAACGGTCGATTGGGCGGGTTGATCCTGAGGTGATTGGACCTTGAACCGAGCTATGGAAGTTAGGTCCGAGCGATCTGTAATACAGAAAGCTCGTCAGGGGGTCGGACATGTGGTTCAACCTATTCTCATTCGATGCTTAAGTCAATATTTGACTCGGAGAGACTCGGTGAAACTGTGTTCGACCTATTGAGAGGTCATCTGCTAGTTCTTAGGCCAAGCTATGTAGGGAATATGAAGTATGTGGATCAGATTTGGAGTATTGGAATACCTGAGTGTAGGATCTCAAAGATTCTTCCACTTCTCCCGTTGCCTCTAGAAGTTCTAATAGGTGGGCCATTGCATCATAACATCCGTGCCAATAATGATGATATATTGTCAATATTGACGAGGAGGCATTGATTGGAGTAATGGTCATCATTGATGAAGAAAACGGTCACCATGAATGCAAGCCATAATTATTGGATTAATGACCATGAATGCATGCCATACCTGTTGTAACAATGGCATCCATATCCCGAGCTCAACAGTTGCAAAGGTTGTGGTCCGATGATCTGGTATTATGCATGAGAGAAAAGTGACTCTGGTCGTATAATTAGATCGGCTTGCGAGGTCAGCTAATGGCAATATTAGGTCGGCTTACAGGTGGAGTGACCACCCGCTTTACGACGGACTTGGAGATACGTCGGCCCGCGGGGGAGTGACACTCTGCCTTACGACGTGCTTCGATATATGCTTGCAGGGGTCTGCAGGGGCTGCGGCAGCCCGCATGCCATCTACAGAGACCGGGCGGTAGCCCTCGGGGGAGTCGACTAGGGTTTCCGCCCAAGGGGGTCATCATCGTTGGCCTGTCGATATCCTCGGCATCAGATGGAAATCCTTCTTCGTATTCCATCATCTTTCCATTTCCCTTCGTCAAAGTCTCCATCTTTTGCCGTAGGTTAAGATTTTTGACCCCGTCGGATTGCTTAACCATCGCGATATTCGAAATTTGTTGTAATATTTGTGCTAGGTTTTGCATGATTGTATCAGACGTTTTACTTTGCCACACCATACACGCTTGATGTGAATCATCGCAAGTTTTCGCCATCTAGATCTACGCTCTGGTACCACTTGATAAGATTTTCTAGTGTTTTTATGTAGAAAAATGTGATTTTTGGTGGAAAGGAGAGATATTTGGGGGAAGATGAGATTTTTAGGGTTTTTCTAGGGGTTGGATGGATAAAGATGTGAGTTTTGTGGAAAGGAGTGGGTTTTAGAGGAAAGATGTGATTTTAAAGGCTAGAAAGAGAAGATTTTGGGGGAAATGGCTGTTTTTATTGATAATACCTGAAAATAAATGGGATACAAGATGGTTGGCCACAAATCTAGAGGTGGACCGCTCTCCCAAGTCACCGATTCGAGAGGGGGCCGCGCTCTATAATAAAAGAGGGAATTCTCTCAACATCTCACAATTTTCTTCATCAAATCAAGCATAAGAATTCATAATCCACCTAGCCCCTTATATATAATAAACTAAAAACATAAAATTACAAAAATACTCCTAACACCGAAAATTACAAAAAATGCTCCTAGAAATCCGAAAATTACAGAAGCATCCCTAAAGGGCCAAAATTGCAGTGTCTCATACTTAAATGCACCATATGGAATGCTAATTGACGATTCTTCAAGTTAAGCTATTTGGCACTTGCAACTCTCAAGTATCAGGATCTTTCATGTCTCTTCGTTTCATCTACAAAATTTTGTTATTGAAGTTTCCTATCAATGGTATGTTACCTTATAGTAATTGCCCCACGGGTTGAGGGAACTTTTTGCCGGTTGAACCATGGGATTTTGCATCGTGCTTTTTCTTTTTTTAAATCTACTCATCAAACATGCACATGTCTGGATGTAACCCTTACTTTGATACAAATAAGTTAAAAGTTTGATGTCTTGTAGAGAATGCACGGACTTGATGATCCCACACTGTCGGGTATGTCGACTCCGACTATGCAGGCGACTTGGATGGGAGGCGATCAATGACATGCTATGTCTTCACACTGTCTGGCGCTCCAATATGTTAGCGGAGTATCCTTCAGTCTACGGTGGCCCTGTCTATTACAGAGGCAGAATATATGGCATTGACTAAAGCGGTGAAGGAGACGTTATAGCTTATAGGTCTGATGGATGATCTGGGAGTCTACCAAGAGAGGTACGATGTCCATTGTGATAGCCAGAGTGCAGTACACTTAGTTAAGAATCAGGTCTTCCATACTCGTACAAGAAGACGACATCAACTTGTTGAAGATTGGAACAAATGACAACCCGACGGACATGCTCACGAAGGTTGTATCAGAAGTCAAGTTTAAATATTGTTTGAACTTGCTCAATGTGGTTCCTCAAAGAAGTTGACGTCGGTTCCAGGAGGGGGCATTGAGGCTCGGTGGAGCCATTTGAGACTCGAGAGAGTCAGCCAGTCTCAGGAGGAGACAATCGTAGATCTGACGAAGCATTTGGTTCTTCAGAACAAAACGGGGAACACCATTCGATGCTCAACCAAGGTCAGTGAAGGTCGTCTGTTGGACAGAGACTCGAATCTTGCCAAGATGGAGATTTGTGAAGAAGTTGGCTCGATTCGGCGCAGGAGAAGTAGTTTTATGGTAGAAGAGTTATCTTGTGTAGAGGTAACTCGACTGCGTCTGGATTCGACCTATCTGACTCTGCACAAGTCAGATACGAGGATGCTAGGCATGTGGCTTCGTCAGCGCAGTTGGGTGGATCGGTCGTCAGTTCGAGTCTGAAGGTCGATCACTTGGCATTGGGTCGATGGGTCGTAACGCGGTTAGAGTCCGTGTTCGGTCGATCGATCGTTTGGAGGCTCGAAGGATGAAGGCTCGTACGCGAGGCTTGGCACTTAGGTCGTTCAACACAGAAGGAAGGTCGATCGGTTGATGTGAGCCCATTGGGATGCGGTCCACTAGGAAGCGGCGATTGGCCCACTTGGTTGCGGCAGCATTAATTGCGTAGAGCGGCGATTGGATCGGATGCCATAATTGTCGGGATCCGTATCCTTAGGAATTCCTAACCAATGTGACACCTATTGTAACCTAGGGTTATAAATATGGAGTTTTAGGTTAGGATTTCGTGTGGAACACATTGTATTCTTTGAGAGAGCCGCCATTTGTGAGAACCAACTTGGAGAGATTGTAGCGTGAGCTTTTAGTGAGATCTTGTGTGCTTCTTCTTCGTTGGACGAAGGTGAAGATTTGTATTGTTCTCTCCTTTCATAATAAAGCTCATCGGTGTTCCCCCTTGGCCGTCCACGGCCTAAAAGCAATCTTGTTTGTGCTTGATTTGTTTTTGTTTGCTATTGATCTTTCGTCCTCGATCCCCACGATTTTGAGTATTCCGCTGTATTTGTGTTGGTAGAGCTGGGCTCCGCCGCACAACAAAAACTTGAGACTGTCAATTTTAGCAATGATGCATGAATGATTTGTTTGGTTATTAATGTTGCGAGGGATTGTTGTAGTCTAATTGCAATATTGAACACTTCGATTGCTGTTTGCTGATCTTTCTCGTTGTCATGCAGATATGTGAAAATTTGGTGTTCCTCAATCAAGCGCATAACTTGATTTGTCATCAGGAAGATATGATGGGGCATTCTCTACCAGGACACACTAATGACACTCTAGATGTTCATGATTCATGTGAAGCGTTTGCTTCATCCATTTATTTTGCTCAGACTCATGCTTCAACAAACAAGAGCATCGGTTCCTTTCATGGTGTCATCGCGAAAGAGCTGCAGGATAATCCAGAGCCGTCAACCAGTCATATTCTAGCTTCCGGCCATTTTCCTTTGGGATCATGCAGCGGTGTTTTATCAGAAAGCGTAAGCATCAGTCCTCGCATCAGTCCTCATCTGTCAGCCATTCCCGTAAATGCCAGCCGAGCTGGTGTATCTGTTAGTCTAAGCAACACATTTCCAGAAACACCCATTGCCAGTAGCATCGCCTCGTTGCAATTCGCAGGCCAATGTCTAGAATCCAGCGCTGAGACTCGGGTGTTAGTGCCGCCTAACAATAACACTCAGGCTAGTTATAGTTTTCCTGGCAACCTGTTTACTTCCAATTTGAATGTGAATACTTGGGCCAAGGAAATTGTCTCGTTGCCTTGGTTGTCGACAAGCTCCCCCTTTTCTACCTCCCATATGAATCCATTTCAGTATCATTGCGGGAGCTCAACTTCATCTCATGGAATTAGAGGGTCACGGGGCATGATCCATGGGTCAGGGAAGTTGGCAGATCCATCTTCTTCTTCTTCGCCCTCTAAATCCTCTTCCAAATCATCCTCAATTGCTTCAGAAGCCTCTGACCTTTTTCTCTCTCTCCCTCGAGACTCTTTTCCCTGTCATTCGACATGTTTACAGTTTAAAGATGACCAGACAAATGATCAGACGGATCCATGTGACCAACCATCATTGCATGTGACTGGCAGCATTAATCTGTCAACAGAGGATAACATTGCAAGTGTTGAAGGTGAAGACATCGGCTGCATCCTATCAACCGATGTGCCGCGTAAACCAGTTGAAATTTCCGAGGACACGAGCCGTGACGGGAAAAACAACAGCACCTCAGACGGACCCGAGCAGCTCGTCTTGGATAATGACTTGTTTGAAGGCATAGAATTGGATCTGAGCCCCCGAATGCGGAGGCAGGGGTCTTGGGATGATATACTGTTGCCGGTGGGCAGTAGCGGCTGCTCAAATTTGAGCACTAGTGTTTCAGACTGCGTGTCTGAAATGGAGATGGGCACCCTTTCAGCAGCCAATAGAGGGCTATTTCCAGGGCCAAGCTTCGAACAACTATTGGATGCAGTTGTGGGGCAAAGTGCCAATTTATCGTGTAGTCACGGTTCAATTCCCCTTGATGTTAGTGCTATGGGTGGTCTTGAGTTTGATCATCGACCTTCTACCACTAGCAGAGTGGATTGTCCTCAAACAGGAACAAAGCTGGCTCCTTCAGCCGAGTTCAGCTTTGAGACGATCATTCAACAATCTTCGGATGAGGCTCTCCTGAAGTCACTTGTCAGTCCATGGACTGATGACAGTTGCGCAACCAAGCAGCCAAAAAAGCCGGAGCAAACTGCCAGGGCTGTTAGGAAGAGGGCTCGGCCGGGGGAAAGCACTCGTCCGAGGCCAAAGGATCGGCAGCAGATACAGGATCGTCTAAAAGAGCTGCGAGAGATTGTACCCAATGGTGCTAAGGTACTTCCAGACAGCTTCGAAGTCTGTATGTATGCTCTAAACTTGGATTGGTCTCTTGTATGCTCATCATATCGCTGTCTGATTTGATGCAACAGTGTAGCATTGATGCATTGTTGGACCGCACGATTAAGCACATGCTCTTCATGCAAAGCGTGACGAAATATGCAGACAAACTCAGACGAACTGATGAACCAAAGGTGCAGGCATATTTGTTTGCCATTCGACAAATGTCCTATGTGTGCATCCAACCGAATTATGTTAACTTGTATCGTGTTCTAGTAGATGATCGGCGATGAGAGTGGTGTCGTCCTAAAAGACAACCCCGGCAGTGGTGCTGCTTGTGGCGGAGCTACGTGGGCCTATGAAGTTGCAGGCCAGACAATGGTTTGCCCGATCTTAGTTGAGGACATCAACCCTCCTGGTCAGATGTCAGTCGAGGTTATAACCAGAACCAGACCTTCTGTTTTCCCGTTGTTACAATACATCTAAAATTCATAAATTTTGACAGATGCTTTGCGAAGAGCGTGGATTCTTTCTTGAGATAGCAGGCATCATCCGCGGCTTTGGCCTGACCATCCTGAAGGGAGTGATGGAGATTCGAGAAAATAAGATATGGGCACGGTTTCTGGTTGAGGTAGGAATACAGCTAACTGAATCAAAATAGAATCGTCTTTTTCGAGTAGTAGAGAACTGATCTCAGGTTCACTGGCAGGCAAACAGGGATGTGACGAGGATGGACATATTTTTATCGCTTGTCCAGCTTTTGCAGCAGGCGAGCAGCATTCGAACCAGCGAGCAGCAGACCGATTCTCTTGAGAAAGGAGTCGCCGACACATTCACCACTTCTCATCAGCCTCATGTTCCGATTCCCATCAGCCTCGCCGAAAGGTTGCAGCGGTGAACACACCTGATTGGGCTGTTCCTGTCCAACGGCGAAGTGCATTTTATCTGATTGGCCCTCTTGATGAACATAACGACCGTGGCGATGAGAAACATCACCGGAGATCCGAAAAGAAACACTCTGGAAAGGGATGCAGAAATCGGGGTAAATTTACGCTGCTGCCCGAGGAGTGATTTGTTCATTGCACGAGGGAAACATGGAAGTATTGTCCAATGGTGAGAGTGTCTTTTAGCCAGTTTGATGAAAAGGCTGGTAGGATAGAGATTTCTTTTAGCTTTGTAAAGCTGATATGGGATTTGCAAAACTGTATTCTTGTGTTGTTAGTTTGTTTATATGCAATCAGAAGCAGTAGTGGTTAAACTAATCATAGATTGACCTGCCATTAGTTTGTGTGATAAGTCTACGTTTAACGTGGAGTTTGTGTTTGCGAGAGACTTTCATCAACCAGGGCTAGTTGGTTGAATTATGTTCCTTCTAATTTGTTGGGTCATACGTGGTGTGACTGTTTTGTCATTAGTGGCACTTAATTATTTCAGTGGATCTTAATTATATTGAAGAGGAAGATCTTTTTTATAAGTCATGGTATGAGTCATGTTGCAACATGACTGACAACATGCTGTTGTGACTCAATAGAGAGAAGTTCAAATTTAAGGGGATAAGCGTTATTACTTGAATGGCTTCAGATCTTATATTATTATTTAGATTCTTTCAAAGATATTCAGTTGTATGCTGGTGTGTATGAGATCTGCTAAAGATGAAATAGGAAGTTATTTACCCACAAATAGTGTTTACAAGATCTGCTGAAGATATAATCGAAGTTATTAACTTGCAAATATTGTTTGCGAGATCGCTGAAGGTTTGTGCTGGATTACTTGCCCTAAGTGGTTCCCAGATTTGTGGCCGAGAAAATCTGCATGGTTTTTAAATCAGTTGCTTTCCATAACAGTTTATATGATTGAAGGGGTGCCGCCATATGTAAGCATCATGCGGATTGATCTAGGGTTCATCTCTTTCGTGAAGATTGGTGATCAATATCCGGGGACGGAGTCCGACGGCTACGCACGTATGGATTGAAGGGAGTTCGATCCAGCCGGTTCATGCAAGGGGATCTTGCGGTTTCTACATCCGGGGACGGAAGCCGACGGCTACGCACGTAGGGATTGAAGGGAGTTCGATCTCGTCGGTTTATGCAAGGGGATTTTGCGCGCAAGGGGATCTTGCAGTGATTACTCCATGGGGTTGATTGGGATCACCCCTCACGGGTTGTATTGAGGGGGAGTATGCTCCTCCGAATAGAAATCTGATATTAGTGATTATAATCATTTTTATTATAGTGGGGTAATCTGTTTTCTGGGCGTGACTCCGCAGATGTGGGTGTGCGCACCGAACCGCGTTACCAAGTCTTGCGTGCCATTTCTTGAATTTCCGCATATTCATATAAGTTTATTTGATTAACATCTTAGTACTGAATTACATAATTGACTGCATTGTTACAGCGCGCGCACACACAAACACCACGCAGGAAAAACGCTTATTATAAATGAGAGAAAGAAGCTCTTGTAAAGAAAAAAGAATGAGCTGTATGTTAATCTATTTTATTGAGCATTTGGGGCTTGCTTGCTTCGTTAAAACACATAATTAATTAGGACAATATAATAGAAATTAAAGGGGGTGAGGTTTCAACCAGTCCTTTCTTGATAGCCTACTCAAGCTTTCACTCAGAAAGCAGGAGAAATTACATGTAGAAAGGGAGAAAGAGAGGGAGATAAGTGCTCCTCTTTGGCACTCACTATCAAATTAAAAAAGGAACAAAATCCTAATCAAATCCAACAACCAACTTCACGTCACATATATTTAACAGCATGCACAAAAAGTCCCTTTTGGTTTCTTGGATCACTGCTCCTGACCTAACTATATATCAGAGAGAGAGAGAGAGAGAGAGAGAGAGAGAGAGAGAGAGAGAGAATGTGAGGATGTGATTAGTTGGTCAAGGTTATCTCATGGCCGTGGAAGTTGCTTTCAAGTTGGTAATGGGTTTTCCACTAGGAGGAGGCCACCATAGAAAAATCTAAATTTTGGTGGATTTTTGGTTAGGTGGCGGGAGATACTGCTGCATGAGCTTTGAATTTGACCAATGTTGAAGTTCCATGAAGTTTCTCTCTATAGCTGGAGTAGGATCCAAGCTGTTACGCCTATTTGACTGAGGTCCGAAAGACCCAAGCCCAGAGACCCGACCGCCGGTCAAGAGCCCATCTGCACACTCAGGCCCACTCGATAAGGCCCTATGGGGAACCCCCCCACATGTCGATCCGACCCGGCCCCGGTAACATGCCGGTCACTCGCCCACTCCTGCGATAACCGCCCCCTTGATCCCGCTACCACTTAATGACAGTTATAGGGAGGTGCGGGCATGGCGCAGGGAGCGGCGACCGGGGGGGGGGGGGGGGGGGGGGGGGGGGGGGGGGCGGCGGATCAAGGGGGCACGATTGAGGGCGGGCGAGCGACGTGGGTCGGGGTAATCACGGCGGAGGTCTATAAAGGGGCTAGGAGGACGACAGGACTGTGGACCGCCTCTCAGGTATCTAGAACCTAAGGTACTCCATCAACGACCTAGTTCCCCCATTTCATCTCCTTCCTCCCCCGCTCGCGCCGTGAGACGCCGTTCCGATCTCCTCACGAGTCGAACCGTCTCCGCCGGGCCTCCTCTTTCAGATCTCTGTCTGACTTAGGCATCGGAGGGGATTTGGCCGGAACCAAGGTCCGGCCCCCTGACGAGTGTTCTCGTCTACGTAGGAGGGCATCAGATCCACGGGCTGAGGCTTCCCCTCCGCCCCTCGCCGACCACGCAACCAGCTGGACGATTGAGGCTTCCCCTCGTCGTCCGACCGCCGAGGCCGAGCGCAACCGACCGAGGCCGAGCGTCTCGACCCGGGCCGAGGCTACCCCTCGCCCTACCAACGGCCGAGGACCCCGATTCAACCCAGTCGACGCGCTCTACGTCGTCTGCTGGTCCGACTCGAGCCTCAACTGCATCAACTCGACTCGCCCGAGGGACCCAATCGGGCCCCTTGACCACGTTGACCGGGTTGTCCACGGTCAACGCTTTGTAGTGAGAAAACACTCTGAAACACAAGCCATACTAAGAATGCCCTACACAGTGAATTAGTCCATCATTACCACCTTCAAGTACTAGAGACAGACTAAATGCAATGCAAATTATTGCGATGCCTGCATTTTTTCACCAAGAAAAGCAAAGAACGAGACATAGATGTGACGATACATCACATCAACACATGGTTTCTTATCGTTTAAAGTAAAGATATAACCTGCCCCGCATTATTTTGTTGTGCAGGTAGCAAATCTCTAAGTAAATAGCATGTCAATTACTTCCAGATCCACCAAAGCAAACACCCTGAAATTTTCCTTTAGACCATCGATGTGACCGTTTCAAGAGATTGCTTATATTAACACTAGTCATAACCCGTTAACATTTGTAGCATTCAAAATATTTCTCGGAAAAATTTCAACCAATGCAAAATCTCCACATCCCCCTTGAACACAAAATTTGCTGCCCCTTCAAAATCACCCCAAAAAAAAAATCTGCATCCACATTCAAAATATTCCTCGGAAAATTTTTATCCCATTCAAAATATCCCTCCCAATTTAGTTCCCTCCATATTTTGTTTCTTTCAAAATCGAAAATTTTAGTTTATCACTAGATTTAGTTTCTTCCAAAAATTTAGGATTTTCTCCCAAATTTTTGGACAGTTTTCCTCCAAAATTTTCACAAAATCTCATCCTACTAATTGATTCCTCAAGATTCAAACTCACCAATGTGTCTTAGTGAGCAACTCTATGCAAAAACATCACTCAATGATAAAATCGTTGTGAGCCTCAATCTTAAGCATATGACAAAAAATCTCAACTTATGAGAGTATCAAAAAATAAATACGTAGTTCTCATTGTAACTTTAAGGCTGTAGTAGGTTGGTGGGAAAAGGAAAGAAAAGGAAAGAAATTAAGAAGGAAATTGATTTTCCATTGTTTGGTTTAAAAGAGAAGTGAAAAGAAAAAGAAAATGAAAGAAAATGGTGGAAAATAAAAATTAAAACTTTTCTTTCAAGTTTTCGTCCTCTTTGACCCAATGAAATTGAGGGAAAAGAAAGGAAAACTAACTATTCTCACATTCATGTATTTGTGTTTTTTAATAAATATAATTAGTTGCTATTTTAATGTATTCATGAATAATTCATGAATTTTTTCAAAAAATTATGAACGAATTTTTCAAAAAATTACGAGTCCTTATCAAAAGTTTACACATGAATTATTTAAAAGACGCGAATTATTCAAAATTCACGATTTTTTTTCTGATTTTTTCAAAATAGTACGTGAATAATTCATTTTTAAAAAAATCATGAACATTTAATATATTTTTATTCATGAACATGTTAGAAAAATCATCGAATAATTCGTGAATTTTCGAAAAATTCATGAAATTTTCGCGTGTTGCTTGAAAAATTCGCGCACTATGCATGAGTTTTTCAAATAGTTGCAAATTGTTCCAACGTTTTCATATAATTTGTAAATTATTTATGTACTATTTAATATCAAATTATTTACGAATCATGATATTTGTAGGGTTTGAGAATTATTCGTTACAATTCATAAATTATTTGCTAACTTTATGAATTATTCAAAACAACTAACAATTTTTTAATTTATTGTGAGACTAAAACACCTCATAAATTTTTTAATAAATTATTCATAAATTGGTAAATACACCTCTTAAAATATTTAGCAAAAACACCTCTTACTTTTTTTAATTTTGAATTAATAACCTCTTGGAAGTAATTTCCTTATTTTCCTTTCAACTTTCCTCAAAATTTTCTTTGGTAACCAAACATGGAAAAGAATTTTATTTCAGTTTTATTTTCCTTCATTTTCATTTCACTCTTCTTTCATACATTTTCTCTCAGTCCAAACACATCCTAAGAGTTGTGTTCAGCCACAGTGACATCAAGATCCCTAGTCGTTGTGCACATGTTGGACAATACATTCTCCCCTATGCCTTTGCCTTGGATCTATGTCAATATTGCCCCCACAAAGCCCCCATTCTCTGTACCAATACATGCTAGATACATCAGCATGAGTGCAGACATGCTCCTAGAGCCATCACATCACTACAACATCGATCAAAATCCCTTATGAGACGAGCATCACTAACATCAAAGTATTAGAAAGTACCATATATATATCTCTCACCCCCTATGATGAGCATTTTTTTTAAAAAGATACAACAGAAAGCTTTGAACCCTCGAGCTTTCTGAACCCTCGACCTCCCACTGGGGAGGGAGAGGGATAGCCACTGGACCAATTGGCTCGGGTTAGAAATTAAAACTAATGTTGCATGTAAACGCAAGCGCATCATGTTTAGCATTACTTCGAGCTTTCCCATGGTCTGACTTTGGACCTAGCTATATCAAGAATATTAGTCCATGAAGCTCCCATATTTTGTACCAATGGAGGCTAGATACATCAGCATGGGTGCCTACATGCTCCTATCGTCATCACACCAACACAATACTGATCAATCCTAAATTTTCCAAGCATCACTACCATTAAGTACCATGAATTTAAATTACCTTATCTCTCCCAACACTGAGTATGTTTCCAAAGCTATGGGGGAAAAAAAATGGTTATGTTGCATGAAAACGCAAGCTCATCCAGTCCTTTCAAGTTGTAGGAGCACTTGAAATTTTTTTCTAACCCTTTTACAAACACTAAATTAAAGCAAGTCCAAATCTAAATATTTTGTCATCAACAACGTACCTTTAGCGTATATCTTTGGAATTTTGGTACAATGATCGTGATTTAAAATGATATCACAACAACCCAAATGCAATTGTCGTGCAAAAAAACACAACTTTCGGCCCTAAAAAGAAGCTGACGAGTGTTAAAATATATTTAAAAAAATATTATCCTCGGTTATAATCATAACTTAGAAGTGTTGGGGAGTAATATTGACTTCCCATACGGAGGATCTCCCCCTTGCTCTAACTTTGGACATGTCCACATCGAGAATATTGGTCAGCAAAGCCCACATGTTTTGTACCAATAGATGCTAGATACATCAGTACATGCTCCTAGTGCAATCACAACAATACACAATATTGATCAATCCAAAAGGTTGATGCTATATACAGTCAATGTATAAAAAATTGACTTTTTAGGCAAACCTGTCATATCAGCTGTCACATTACTAGCTAACATGACAGGTTTGTCTAAAAGGTCAAAAAAAACACACACATACACCACAGTGAGTACGGTATATATAGTATGTATCATCCAAATTTAGCCAAGCCATCATGTACTTAAAGTACCATAACTCACCACAAAATGCCCATGTTGCGTGAAAAAGCAAGCTCATCCAATCCTCAAAGTTGTAGGAGCACTTGCACAATATTTCTCTAAACATATTGTGAGCTAAGAACAAATTAAACGCACCCAGACCCAAGAGCGTCTCGTCATTACCTAAAAGGCGAGCCCCCCATGTACAACGTCATCCCAACTAAAATTGCATGCCATCTGCATTCTGTACTCCACTTGAAGTTGAGCTAATTCTCGTCTCCTAAGAGGCCCAACGATAAGCAAAATTCGGTAAAGCACACAAGCTTTTGAGACCAAGACATGGATTTAATTAATTTGTTGATCTAACTTCTGGGCTCACTGGATTTCTCATTGCTCAGGTGTACGTGCCATGATCAGCAACCACGCACTAGCAGCAAAATACCCCCCATGGACCGTACATCAGTGGGTACGTGTAGATCCCACACGTCCATGGCCAGCACTCCTGCAAGAAAAAGACACGACAGACGTGGAACTCAACATGAGCCAGCCAATAAGCAAACATGCACTTATGGTGACCACATCATGTCACGCTGACCCAACCCAACAGGTACGGCCCCCATGCACTTTAACCCCAAAAAAGTCATAAACAAAAGGAATTAACACATCCCATCGATCTCCTGTTGTCCACCCATGAAATTTCCCTCTCCTCTCCTTTTCATAAAAAAATACATTACCTTAATACAATCAATTAGTCACACAAATTGGGTGTTGCCACTCCGACATTCCCTTTGCCCAATCCCTCCCTTATATAACCCCCTCCAACTCCCCATCCATTACATGACACCAACCACACAAGAATAGCCACTTACACAAGCTCTAGCTAGCTTTGTCCTAGCTTGAGCATATACTACTCCCCTTCCTCATCTCCTTCCTTCCTTCGATAGGGCGGCAATGGCCTCGGGGAAATCGGCGCCGTCCGGCCTCGAATGGCGGGTGACCGTGCCAGAAGGCTCGACGGCGCGGCTCGAGCCGAAGTCCGGCCCGATCGAGAGGGCGCGGCTCGGCCTGCTCGGGCTAGCGTCCTCGGCGAAATCTAGATCGTCGGACTTCGCCAAAATGGTATGGAAGTTGGGAGCCGACGACCCGAGGAAGGTCATCCATGGCATCAAGGTCGGGATTGCGCTAGCCCTCGTGTCGCTCTTCTACTACACCCGGCCCTTGTACTACGGCGTCGGAGGTTCGTCCATGTGGGCGGTCATGACCGTTGTGGTCATTTTCGAGTTCCCAATCGGTATACTCTCATTCTTATACTTTATATCAACGAGTTTACTATTGTCACTAAGATATTTGACTCGATCGAGCAACTTCCCTTGATGTAGGAGGATGCTTTTACAAAGGGATCAACAGAGGGATAGCGACATTCACGGCGGGGGCCCTCGCCATCGGCGTCCACTGGATCGCTGGCAAGTCCGGCGACACGATGGAGCCCATCATCCGCAGCGCCGCCGTTTTCATACTGGGTATGTGATCAATTTATATATATGATTTTCATTATAAATAACTACAGCCGTAGGTTGGACTTGAACTTACTAAATGTTGTGCAGCGTCGGCGGCCACGTTCTCTCGGTTCATCCCGGCCATCAAGAAATGGTTCGACTACGGCATAACCATCTTCATCCTGACCTTCAGCCTGGTGGCGGTGTCGGGCTATCGGGTCGAAAGGCTCATTGAGCTCGCGGAGCAGAGGCTGTCCACCATTGCCATTGGGATCGTCATTTGCTTCCTTGTTGCCCTTCTGATCTGCCCGGTGTGGGCTGGGACCGACCTGCATGTGCTCGTCACCCGTAACATGGACAAACTTGCCGACTCGTTGGAGGGTACGTGCTACTGTTTGCCAATACATCTTTGGGATTGGGTTGGCTCAACGCGATGTGGATCGTTCCATCAATACTTTTTTTCGGGGTTCACCATCCAAAAAACTCTCTAAAGAAAAAAAGAAAAAAGAAATAACAAAAGATGGGTGGTGATGCCCACAAAAAGGGTTGATTGAATGGTCCACGTCGAGTTGGACTCATAACTCAAAAGTGATTTTCACATGGAAAATACGACATAAAATATTTCATATAATATATATTCGTAGGCTGCGTGGATGACTATTTCAAGAAGGACCAAGCCACTGATCATAAGAAGGAAGCTACTCCTCAGAAATCACAAGGCTACAAGTGTGTTCTCAACTCGAAAGCGTCCGAAGATTCGCTGGTACATATTCACGGTCTAAATTCTTTCTAATTTCAGTAAAGATTAACTTAGATTATTCTTGACGTTTGAATTATCTCAACAGGCCAATTTGGCGAGATGGGAGCCTGCTCATGGCAACTTCAGCTTTCGCCATCCTTGGACCCACTACCAAAAGATCGGAGCAGCGATGAGATACTGCGCCTACTGCGTAGAGGCTCTCAACGGCTGCATCAACTCCGAAATCCAAGTAACAAACAAGAGTCTCTACTTAGATAAGAAAACAATATCGCGTTCGACATCTTGACTAACATTAACCAAATTATCATGTTCGTCAGGCTCCAGAGTCCCTAAAGGCGCATCTGAGCACCACATGCATCAAGCTAAGCTCGGACTGCTCAAAAGTCCTGAAGGAATCGTCGAACTCCATCCGGTCGATGCAGCGGTCGGGGAGCATCGATTTCCTCGTCGGCGAGATGAATTCGACGGTGCAAGATCTTCACGACCGCTTGACACGGCCGCAAACTGACGACCACAGCAGCAACATACAGCTGCTAGAGGCCCTGCCCCTCGTCACCGTGGCGTCCCTAGTGATCGAGATAGCGAAAAGAGCGGAGGGCGTCGTCGACGCGGTCGACAAGCTGGCGGCCGCGGCCAGTTTCAAGGCCGCGACGGACGAGAAACCAGAGAAGAGTGCCAAGGATGATGAGCCTGCGGAAAGCCTCCAAATTGAGCACGTCTGAGTGCATGCACGTTGATATTTGATAGTGGAGAATAAAGCAGAGGGACAAGGAACTGAAAGAGATGAGATGCGAGCGAGTTTTATGTTCTCTCCATCATCTTTGAATTTAAGAAAAAAAAGGAAAAATTGAAGAAAAATCTAAGAAAAGTCGAGTGTACTGCGCGTACTTTCGTTAGTGGAGAGGGAAAGAACACGACTGTGTGCAGTGCACGGAGTAGGGTTATAAGCTTGCAACATGACAAGTTGAAGTGTAAAATTTATCTGTGATTAAAGAAAAACATATTATAATTAAGCCAGAAAGAGCTTTCTAATTGACGATGGTTCACGTTGTAAATTGTTGTTGTTGTTGTTGTTTGTTAATGGCTGGGGAATTAGTAGTGCATCAAATATCGGCAGCCCATCAGTATAGACTTTCTAGAAGCAAACTCAAAAGTGGGGTGAAAACAAAATATTGGAGTGGATGCATGAAAACTGGATCACAATGAGAGACACACTCTAGTTGATATGCATATGTAGATAGCAATAGAACTCCGCACATAGTTCAGCACTAGGACGAAATGCTAAAGAATTTATATTAGGTTAATGGATGCTGCGTGATACTTTAGGAATTGTTTTTCAAATGGTGGTGGAGAAGTCCATTCGGATGATCCTGCACTGTCGGTGACTATGGTGACTGTAGGTACAGGTTTTGGTCCGGGCCCATCGACGATGGGGGCCCAACCCAGTTCGTCAATAAAAGGGCCTAGCTAGCACTTTGTCTGGGCCCAACATGCTAGAAAGATGCATGTCGCCGGGACCTCCACGGCCCAGCTCGAGGGGATAGCTCGGCTCGGCCCTAGCTCAGCCCACGCCATTCGCGTGGCGCAATCCAGAAAGTACGATCAGCACCCTCTCCGGGTCATTGTCACGGACCCGTCCATTGCATATGTACTAAGCCAATACCGTCGAAGAGAGGCACGCCACCTCTTGCCAGATGGGCGCACAGCCAGCTTTGTCCGGGGGGGTATTGTGGGCACATGTCCCTGCCCTGCCAAACCCTTAACAGGGTTGTGACCAAAGGTATGGAGGCTTGCTGACGCGTCATGGCCGCTCTCCCAATCCTATGAGTAGAGAAGAGACCACCCATCTAGGGGGATACCAGTGGTGGACTATGGCCCACCTTCCGTTGTTACGCAATAATACGATGATAAAAAACAATCGAATGAAAAACAACAAAAGAAAGACACAGAATTGTTTACCCAGTTCGTCCGAAGACTACGTCTGGGAACGCCGCCAAGCCAGGGATTCTTCACCAATTTGATGAGATGAGATTACAGATTACACACGATGCTACGAGGGACGCAACCCTCAAATAATATCGCACAAAGCAATTGAGGACGCAACCTCAAATATTAATTAGCAGCACTCACGCACAAGCACTATATTTCTCCCAAAAAATACTCTGCAGTTAATAAAGCACTAACTTTAAAACACAGGGAGCTTTTTTTTTAAATGCACAGAGCCTTCAATGCATAGGGTAAGCATTAACGCATGGAGCAAGCATTAACGCACGGAACTCCAAAAAACAAATTCTGTTTTTTCAGCCTAAACTGCCGAACAAGTTTTCAACCCAACTCGATGCTGATTGATGCAAATCGCAACCAAATTTTTGTTGATCAGAGGAGATCGCAACTCCTACTCTTCCAAATCGCAACTGATTCCGGCTGATTTGTTCAGGCTCCAAATCCCAACAATCTCCCACTTGGAGATTGAACCAATGTGTAATCATCTCTTCATCTTCTCATCAATAAGTAACCCCAAAAACAACGGCGGCGCCAAGTCTCGAACTCCTCAAGCTCCAAGGCCAGTTGAAGCCATGCATAGCTTCAACTTTTCTAAGGTCACAGCCTTAGTCAGCATATCATCAGGATTCTCATTTCCTCGAATCTTCACTAGATGCAAAATCTTTTCTTTCAAGAGATGTCGAATGTAATGATACTTCAACTCAATATGCTTCGTTCTCGAATGAAAGGCTGGATTCTTGGCTAAGAAAATAGCACTCTGACTATCGCTGTAGAGAATACTATTCTTCTGCTCTTTTCCCAATTCACTCAAAAAATTCTGCAACCATACCATCTCTTTACTAGCCTCAGTCACTGCTACGTACTCGGCTTCTGTAGTAGACAAAGCCACGATCTTTTGCAACTTAGAGGCCCAAGAAATCGATGTACCACCCAATGTAAACACGTATCTGGTCGTACTCTTTCTCTTATCAAGATCACCTGCCAAATCTGCATCAACATATCCAGTCAGCTTTATGCTCTTACCTTCGAAGCACAATGCCTTCTCTGTTGTACCTCGCAAGTACCTAAGGATCCACTTTACTGCTTCCCAGTGTTGCTTACCCGGATTGCTCATATATCTGCTCACAACTCCCACTGCATGCGCAATATCTGGTCTAGTGCACACCATAGCATACATGATACTACCAATTGCTGAGGCATATGGAGTCTTCTTCATATAGGCACGCTCCGAATCACTACTAGGCGACTCCTTTTTAGATAGCCTAAACTGGCTACCTAAGGGAGTACTTACAGGCTTTGCATCTTGCATACTGAACCTCTTCAAAACTCTTTCGATCTATTCAGCTTGAGAAAGATATTACTTACCTGCCACCTTATCTCGATTAATCTGCATACCTAGGATCTGTTTAGCCTCTCCAAGATCCTTCATAGCAAACCGTTCAGACAATTCCTCCTTCAACTGATTCACCTCTTGCGCACAGAGCCTGCTATCAACATGTCATCAACATATAATAGCAAAATGATAAAGTTATTGTCAAACCTCTTGAAGTAGCAACAATGGTCTGCATTGCATCTAACAAAATCAATTTCATGCATGAACCCATCAAACTTCATGTACCACTGCCTTGGAGCCTGTTTCAAACCGTACAAGCTCTTATTTAGCTTACACACAAGCTCATTATTACCTTTGGACAAGTACCCTTCTGGTTGCTTCATGTATATATCTTCCTCAAGATCCCCGTGAAGAAAAGCTGTTTTCAACATCCATCTGCTCTAAAAATAATTTCTCCGCAGCAACTATACTCAAAACTAATCTAATAGTAGTTAGCTTCACAACGGGAGAAAATATATCTGTATAATCAATACCTTGTTTCTGCTGAAAACCCTTCACGACCATCCTTGCCTTGTAACGCTTGCTTCGATCGGCCTCTTCTTTAATTCTGTAAACCCACTTGTCATGCAATGCCTTTTTACCCTTTGGGAGCTCCACTAGTTCCCAAGTGTTATTAGAAATTAAGGAATTCATTTCATCTTCCATTGCAAGCTCCCACTTGCTCGAATGCTCACTCTGCATAGCCTCATTATAACATTCTGGCTCACCACTATCAGTTAACAAAAGATAATGTAAAGAGGGGGAATACCTTTCTGGTGCATGATGCTGCCTTTCTGATCTCCTCATAGGAGCTACAGGCGTACTCGGTTCTGCTTCAATAACCGCTTGCCTCAAAGGAGATACTGACGAATTTGGTTCTGCCTCAACAATTGCTTCTCTCAAAGGAGATACTGGCAAATTCGGTTCTTCTTCAACAACAACTTGATCATTCCGAACAACTTTGTTCACACCTGAATTCGAGATATCTAATTCAACAACATGAGGGCTTTCAACCTGAGTACCTGCACTTTCAATATCTGATGCGCCCAACCTGTCTTTGTACAAAACATGTTCATTAAATATGACATCTTGACTACGAATTATTTTCCGATTCTGATCATCCTAAAATCTATAGCCAAATTCATCACCACCATATCCAATAAACGTACACTTCACAGATTTAGCATCCAATTTACTTCTAGCAGTAGCATCAATATGAACATAAGAAATACGACCAAAAACTTTAAGGAATGATAGGTTTACCTCTTTACCAGTCCAAGCCTCCTCTGGTATGCCATTATCCAAAGGAACTGATGGTCCTATATTAATCAAGAAAGCGGCTGTGTTAACTGCTTCTGCCCAGAACATCTTCGGTAACCCATACTTCAGTCGCATGCACCTAGCACGTTCGTTCAAGGTTCCGTTCATACGTTCTGCAACCCCATTCTGCTGAGGGGTTCCTCTAAGAGTCTTCTCCATGCGAATACCATTCATAGCACAATACTCTTTGAATTCAGCAAGCTCATATTCACCGCCATTATCTGATCTTAAGCACTTCACTTTCAGACCTGTTTCATTTTCTACCAAAGCTTTCCATTTTCGAAAAACATTAAAAGTATCAGATTTATGTTGCAGAAAATAAACCTATACCTTCATCGTGGAGTCATCAATGAAGGTCATGTAATATGACGCGCCACCAAGGGATGTTACAGGCGCTGGTCCCCCATAAATCACTATGTACCAGCTCCAGCTTTTGTTTCTTCAAGGTTCTGCCACCCTTCGAAAAACTGACCCTTTTCTGTTTCCCAAATACGCAGCCTTCACATAAACCAATGTCAACTGTTTTTAGACCTGGCAGTTTACCTTCTGAACACAACTGTTTCATCCCCTTCTCATTCATGTGGCCAAGTCTGCAATGCCACAAGTCTGCATCTCTGTTTGCACCTGCAAGATCAATACTTTCATGGTTGATAGTGGTCATATACAAAGTACCCTCCTTTGACCCTCGAGCTACCACCATGGCCCCTTTGGTTATCTTCCAAGTACCCGAGCCAAATGATAAATGATAACCCTCATCATCCAACTGTCCTACAGAAATCAGATTCCTCTTCAAACAAGGAATATGTCTCACGCCACGCAGCTGCCACACATGTCCATTCTATGTTTCCGAACATCTCCCTTTCCTACAATCTTCAAAGGCTCATCATCAGTAAGATAAACCTTTCCAAAATTTTCAGGGGTATAATTCTCCATTATATCAATATCAGTACATGCATGATACGATGCTCCAGAATCCAAAACCCACGATTCTAATGGACTGCACACACTCAAGATCGATGCATCATTGATCTCCTCTGAAGTCACGTTTGCTGAGTTGTCCATCTTCTTTTCCTTCCTCGGTGCTTTACGCTGATTCGAGTAATGACCCAGCTTCTTGCAATTCCAACACTCAATGGAACTCTTGTCTTTCCTCGATTTGCTCTTATGTCTTGACTTCGATCTGCCTCGATTCCAATTCCTTGATTCTGATCTGTCTCTATTTTCTGTACTCAGAACTGATCCCGAAGTGATACCCGATTCTTTCCTGCGAATTTCTTCACTTATAATCAGATCTCTTACTTCGTCAAACTTCAGTTTCTCCTTCCATGCTGAAGCACTAACAGCAGTAACCGTACCGCTCCAACTTTCTGGTAGAGAAGACAACAGAATTAAGGCTCTAACCTCATCATCAAAATCAATCCCGACCGAGCTTAATTGGGATGTTATCAGATTGAACTCAATTAGGTGATCAGCAACAACTTTGTTCTCCATCATCTTTAGGTTGAAGAGATGCTGCATCAGGTGAACCTTATTCGCTGCTGAAGGCTTCTCGTACATGTCTCCAAAACCGTTAGTATGCCTTTGGTGGTTTTCTCCTTCGTGGTATGGAACGCAACATTCCGCGAAAGAGATAGACGCACCACACTCATCGCTTTCCTGTCCAACACATTCCATTCTTCGTCTTTCATCTCTTTCGGCTTATCCTCCAGAGGTTGCCACAAATCTTTACCATAAAGATAATCTTCGATCTGCATCCTCCAAAACCCATAATCCGATCCGTCAAACTTTTCAATCGTTGTTTTTTCTCCACCCATCGTATCTACTTCCACCTAACCCGGTGCTCTGATACCAATTGTTACGCAATAATACGTTGATAAAAAACAATCGAATGAAAAACAACGAAAGAAAGACACAGAATTGTTTACACAGTTCATCCGAAGACTACGTCTGGGGGCGCCGCCAAGCCAAGGATTCTTCACTAATTTATGAGATGAGATTACAAATTACACTGAGTCTGACACTTACTGTTAAGACCAAACTTGACCGAGACAGTTGTCAAGCTGACGTGTGCCCTTTACACTGAGTCGGAGCCTCGTCATCGGGTGAAGTGGGACCCTGGGTTGGAAGAGCCTGGGTCGAGTGATGGAGGTAGTGACGATGCGGTGCTCGATCGACCCTCGATCAGCTTGTACGTCGATCGTTCGAGGTTGGGAAGCTCGAGAACGACCCTAGCGGGAGATGGAGACTCGTCGATCTACACCACAGAGACACGTTATGGGGTCGGATCTGGGTTCCGATCCAAATCCCCTCCGATGCTTAAGTTAATATGGGAACTTAAGGAAGAGAGGGAGCTTGGTGCAGCTGAGATCGACCCACAGATGTTCGTCTCAGGACTGGTGGCGCAAGCTCTAGATAATAACCAAAAAATAAATGTTTAATAATACCAAACATGTAAAAAAAATGCAAAAACATGATAAAAATAACATACAATAATAAATAAATAATGAATATAGTTGGTATCGAACCCAGAAGCTCCGATTTTGTAGTTCAATGCCCTCTCCATTGGGGCATAAAAAGATGTTGGTTAATTAGCACCCAACACGCAAAATATTGTAAGGAACAAATAATAATAAAAATTAGAAAGTAAAAAATGACTACTTTAGGGATTGAAACCAAGAGCTCTAGTTTTGCAGTTAAACGCCTTGTCCATTGGGCAAGGAGAACACCAACATGCAAAATAATGGAAGTAACAAATAATTAGAAAAATTAGAAAAGACTGCAACAACATGACTCGAACCCATGACCTTTGACTCGTAAACAAGAGCATTTACCATTGGGACTTGAATGAACGATGTGATGTATGGTAAAAAAAATTATTTTATATTTTTGCCCTGGCAGCTGCCCAGGGCAACTTGAACACAGTTACGCCCCTGAGCTCAACCGATGCAAAGGTTGAGGTTGGGTGATGTGGAATGCATAAGAGAGAAGTGACTTCGATCGTATAGCCAGTCGGCCTGCGAGGTTGACTGAGAACAATAATAATCCCTGATTGTATAGCTAGGTCGAACTGCAAGGGAGTGGCCCCTGACCTACAGCCGTCGTAAAGCTAGGTTGGCCTGCGAGGGGTGGCCCCCGACCTACAGCCGATGAATATCTAGGTCGGCCCGCGAGGGGTGGTCCCCGACCTGCAGCTGATGCAAGGTTGGCCCGCGAGGGGAGTGCCGCCCTACCTGCAGCTGACGAATGGGTAGGTTGACCTGAAAGGGGAGTAGTCCCAAGACATATAGGTGACGAATAGCTAGGTCGACATATGATGGGAGTGGCCCCCGACATATAGCTAATGAATAGCTTGGTCGACCCGCGAAGAGAGTGGCCCCCGACCTACAGCCAACGATTAGCTAGGCCAATCCGCAAAGGAATTGGTCCCTTAACATATAGCAACCAGTCCACGAAGTCTTCTGTGTTGATCTGTGGACCTGCGCACTTTAGTGAAAATAAAGTGGCAAAAAATCGATCAAATGCCCTCTCTGGGTAAAGTTGTCGAAGATATGTTAGCTCGGCAAAAAACAGAAACCGAAATAAACACAAGGGTTTGCTCGGTTAGCTTGTTTTACCAATAATACCACATCCGAGCTGTTGGACAAGCTCGGATGGTGGATGCAGTATAAGTCGTCCCGTATAGGTCATCCTGCATAGGACGTCAGTGGGAGCAGAGTGATATCTGCTGACCCTTCAGGAGTTGGACTATCAGTCATTTGGTTGATGGGCCAAGTCTTTATCGATGAAGACATGGATCAGCTCGAATAATATCCAACAGATGGCGCCATGAACGGTAGCAGCTGCAACAAATGATAGGTTCGTTAGATGTTATTATTGATGGAGATTGGACCTTTTGATGATGGTGTTTGAAGGAATTTCCCCTTGGGTAGCCAAGCGGCCATGTATCCCTTGTGAAACATACATTTTATTTGCAAAATTAGATTAATGGGTATTATATAACATGGGTGTCATGGGTGTCATCTACTCTTATACCAAGACACAAAAAGTGGAGTGGTACAACAAATACAAGCACATGTGGGCTTGTACCACTCCACCTTTTATGTCTTGCTTACGAGTAGATGTCTCATATGTCATATGATACCCATTATTCTCTTGCAAAATATACCATATGTTATGAATGTGCCTTGACCCTTAGTATCCACCATCTTGTAATGTTTAAATCATATTAATATAAGAGCTATGGACTCCACCATAGACTATGATTTCTCAACTTCCAACACGTTATCAGCATGCTCCAATCAACTGAGTGTTTTTGCAGAAGATGAAAACATCATCCAGAAGATGAATTATCATCCAGAAGATGAAAACCATGTGACATTAAACTACAAACACCCAAAGTTGATGAAGAGACATGGACAATTGCAATCCACTAAATACACCTACTGGTTGTATGTATGCACATTAAGACCCCTTCCGTTCACTGGAAGAGTGGAAGGAGATCCTAGGTCATGAAGTGCTTACTTGAGTGTTTTTGAACACTCCTTTATCTGGCCAACTGCATGCGTCTCTAAAGAGCGTTGACAATAAATCTGTTAGCCAGTAACTACGCAGCGGCTGCAACGTACCACTGGACCGAAGATATGTAGCTTTTGCGCTACCTTTAAGGATCAAGGATCATCCTTCATGTTAAATGTATCTGCAGATACAGGTTTCAGATCATCGCGATGACTACCACAAAAGAACGACCAACACCTGGAGACTTGCAAAACGTACTTCTAAGGCAACACCAGTCCTACTATTCCGAAAAGCTCATCATCCAAGAAGCAAATCAAGAATATGCATAGCTACGCCCTAAAGTAACTCGCAGACACGGTGATGACTGGGTCAAAGACTAAAGACGTGGAGCTATCTACCGAGTCTGCAGACCATGCCACTTCCCTAGCTCATCCTTGAGAAGTCTACATCAAAGGCGATGAGAAGAGCACACATTCAGATGAGCTCCCTTGGATTCAGTAGCTGACATATATGAGCGATACTTGTATAAATGAGCGATACTTGTATTTTGTATTTTTTTTCTTGGAACGTTGTAGATGAGATTGATGTATAGATGCCTAGGAGATCTACAAGCCTGAAGCTTGTACAGATCAGAGGGAGTTAAAGGTAGAGTTGTACTCTTTTCCTTTAGCTATGATTTTTCACACTGTGTTTTACATAGCCAAAGGTTTTAACGAGGTAACCACATTAACTCTGTATCCAGAAGTATCCATCCCTAGTGATATCCACAGAACATGGGAAGTTAATGAGACTTGTAGTCTCTAAACCAGGATCGAGAAATATCCACACCTTGTGATACTCATAAGCACTATGAATCCTGAAGTATTCATATGTCGAGTTTACAATGATGGATGGATAAGAGAGAGTGTTATGAATGAGCCTTGACCCTTAATATCCACCATCTTATAATGTTAAATCATATTAATATAAGAGATATGAACTCTACTAAAGACTATGATTTCTCAACTTCCAACACCATAATACTAGTTAGAAATAGCACCGCTTTGTCGGGCTTCAACGCACACTGACAACCTGACTCAACTCCAGAGCCGGACTCAATCACAAACCAAGCCCACATACGCTGAGCCCTAGATATCAAATCAAAATGAAGAAAAAACACGCCAACGGCCGAACACAAATCGACAGACGACGAGAACAATCTAAAAGCAGCCATCGCGTCCTCTCTTTTCACGGCTACTCATTCGACTGAAATCCAAGGGACTGAGAATCCAAATCAACAGAAGAAGAAGGTGATGGAGAAGGGGAAGGAGTTGATCATCTCCGAACCATCATCATCCGACGCCGCCAGATTAATCTGCCGCGTGTAACAACCAACTCTCGAAATCTCAACTTCTGTTTGAACTTTTTAAATGATTTCTATTTATTTAATTGCAGATGCCAGAAGCAATTCTCTCAGTACACTTGCCCTCGATGCAACACTCGCTACTGCTCTCTCCCTTGCTACAAGCGGCACAGCCTCCGATGCACCGAATCATTCATGAGGGAGAACGTCATGGGGGAGCTGCAGCAGATCCAGCCAGAGGACGAAACCAAGAAGAAAATGCTCGAGATCCTCAAGAGATTTCACTCAGAAGAAGTAGAAAGCAACGATGATTATGAGATGGGTGGTGCCGATGAAGATGATGGTATGCTTTTTTAATTAAAGTTCATTCCTTTTGTTAATAAGAATATCATTTCGTGAAATTGGGGATTGAGGCAATAAATTCGGAAAAATAATGGCTTTTGTTAAGCTTCTTATGCCCTAGACTACTGGTGTTAATAATCAAATAGAAGACGGGATTAAGGGACTTGAATTGGATTTTCAGAAAAATTTCATGATGAACATTACAATGCCAATGATTTCCCTTGGTGATAATGCTAGTTGCTAGGTAGAGAAACCGGAATGTGAATATTAAGAAATAGTGTTAATGTCCTGCTCATAGGCATGTTAATGAGCGCATCACACGAGGCTTGTTGATATGATTCTGACTTCTCAGCACATTCCTCTTGTGTGCCAACTGTGTATCAAGCCTAAATAAACATCTTGAAACAGGGCTGACTTCTTTGTATTGTATATTCTCCAACTATGGCGCAAAGAGCTTCATTTCAAGTCCATAAAAGCCATCAGGTCAAGTTCAAGCTCTGCCTTGAAATGCATTTGGCTTCATTATCAAGATTAATAGTCAGTCTATGTGCGAGCTATAGTAAATTTTTAGATGTATTTAGATTCTTGACTTGATTTCATATGAAATGTCCTTTGCCTTGTATCTTGGATCTTCTCCTTTATCTATGCTCATCGGATAGTGGTGGTAGGTCAATGATGTGCTCTTTATCGTGTAATTCTAAGTTATGTCATTTGTTGTATTCTTTTATAATCTTTTTTCTTTGTTCGGTCTATGCTAGTTGGCTAAGGAAATTGTTAGGTAGGGAAATTTGAGATTCACCTCATGTTTATGTAGGGAGTGAACTGTTAGAAGTCAATGAACCTCATAATTAATTAGCACGGTCTATGTTGTGTTTATTCATATTGACCCCTATGATATGCCATGTAGCATATAATCTTAATGTTGTCCAATTCTAATGCTGCTTCATTTCATTTCCTGAGTAGACGAACTTCTACCTTTAGTAGCTTTTCTTCCACTCCTACCTAATCCCACGTGCACGTTCGCATTGTATGCTGACCTACATTTTTTATGGTACCTGTTTGTGTTGCATATGTTTAGAACTGACAATTACGCTATCAGCATGTAATATTCATGTTATTTTAAATATGTTTACATACTTGTTAGGTCATGTGGACCTTTTGACCCTGTTGTTTTCTCCTCGATTGATATTTGTCTTACTACTAGGCGCAAACAATATTATATGTACACTTAAGTATTATTCCACAACTTTCTCCCATGTTGTAATGGTATTACAGAAAAATGTGTAGATATGTGTTCTTTTTGGCTCTTGGCTTCATTTTTGCATCTATTGAATGTACTTCCATATAATAAATTTATCATGTTTCACTTCTTTAAGACCTTTTCCCTAGTCTGGAGGAATTTGGAGATCTCTACTGGTATTCCATGGTTTCATTGGCCCTGAATTTTCTTACGAAAGGGCTGATCTTTGGTCGACACAATGACAAACTTTATGAAATCTTTCATGGTTTCCATTGGGGCATTCTTTTCATGCAAAAGGTGTAGCTTATATATATATCGTACGACATTATATGTCGGTATTGAATTTGAGACCAGAACATATATCAATACCATGTGTTTAACCAGAGTATTACCCGTTTACGTACAAAAGATAAGCAAACCTAATAAGATGGCAATGTTTATAATTTATTGTTAATTAGTTTTCTTTTTGGCATGCATATTACTTGTAAGATTTAAGTTTGAAGGGTGTTTGCATGTTTTGCAGATTCCACACTATCTGAGGAGCTCATACAAAAAGTTCTTGCTGGTATGTTTCAATTTTATCCTATTTCTACACATTTATATTCTTATACTTTGAAATCCAAAGCTTTTCTGCAGTATAATCGTTTTCAACTATCTTGATCTAGTAGTAAACTAAAAACTTCCCATATTGTCTTCTTAATTGGACTACTTTTATAATACTAGAATTAAATGAATTTAGTTATTTTCGGTTTTAACAGTGAAAAGCTCCAGGCAGAAAGTCTATTCTGTCTATGGAGTGTTTTACAAGTATTCTAATTAAAGAACATAATAATATAATATGCAATTGAGGACACATTTAAGAAGCATTTGACAATCATCCATGAAGTATGGGTGTTTAACATGTGTACACAGCCTTGGCTTTATGATGAAGGGTCTGTACTGCATAGATATATTTGTAAGGAAGTTAGACCAAAGCTTTAAAGCTAACATGTAACTAATTTTTTCAGCCATGTTCAGAGAGTTAGGGATTAAATACATTCTAAATATGTTGAACTAGCTGGAAGTTATAATGTCACTCTCTGGTTTTGCTTTAACTTTCCATCCTTTATCAAAACCCCCTTCTGCGTGCGCCTACCCCCCTTTCCTCACATTATCAGTTCCTTGCCCTGAACCCCATTCTGAAATGCTTTATCCAAGAACTACCAACTTAACTTCATTTTGAGTTAGAGCACTAGTCATAACCCGTGCTCTCGGGCACGGTTCATTTAAAATCTTTGGTTCCCCAAAAATTATTTTCCCCTCCAAAATTTTGGGACATATAATATGCTACTTCACAATTTAAAAGAACAAAAATTTAACGGACGCATTCGGCGGGGGCGCCTTCGGGTTCATTTAAGATATTCCACTGTCAAAAACTTAGTTCCCTGAAAATTCGTCAATTGTATAATAGACAGTCTCCTTTGTGGACCCTGGCATAATATTATTTTTAAAAAATAAATCCAGGAGAAAATGCCGGTAGCTTCACGATTATATTATACATTTGAAATGGCTAATCAACAGGTTGGTTAATAGATACGATTAGTAGACAAACAGACATTTGAAATGGCAGATTAATTTTACTCACTCGTATCATTTGATTCCCATGTTAATTCAAAAAAATCGTTAATCGGCCTTTATTCTACTCTTTTCAATCATTTATATGGCTTAATTATCAAACCCACGTTCGATTATTATTGTATTTCTATTAATTTTTGTGCTTTTAATTTGTTAATTTTTTCTTTTTTTGGAAAATTATTGTTTTCATATTATCCTAGTCAGCGTCCCAGTCAATAACCCAAAATATGACTGGAACAAAACTGTCGCGTAGGACAAAGATTCAAAAAAAGGTCGTGTTTTATAGAATAGATGGTTTCAGTCAGGTTAAGGATTGTTTGTTGGGAACAGACATCTATGGAAAGAATTGAAGTATAAATGAATAGATCAATTAATTAATAATAGTAATGTAATTAAATCAAAAGCTACTTGTGAGTAAGCATAAATACCACAATCAAAGATTTCAAAGCAAATGACAAGGATTAGAACTGTTAGCAACTTAGTATGAAAGAAAATAAGTTCTTTTAGAAGAATCAAGAACATGAATAAATCGAATAGATGTTATGGTTAGGAAATCAAATAAGAGTAAATAATATATGATGCAACAAAAAATTTAATATAAAAGGTTATTACATTGTAGTTCATTTACAAGTACTAACCTCCACTGTCTCCAATGCATTTATTGAGATGTACTGATTGCGACTGGCCCTGAAGTTGAGTGTCGAATGTAAGGTCCCTAAGTCAACTGTTGTCCATAATGCCATAAGCTGATATATGCACCATATCCAATTTTCCATTCCAATTATTGATCTAGTCAATGGAAGAACTTCTCTGAGAGTGTGGTATGTACATGAAAACAGTGTTCCCACATAGGATGGTTTTACTTGCTTTGTCTGTTTTTAGTTGTACAAGTTGGTATGTACTTGAAAACTGTGTTCCCACATAGGAGGGTTCTACTTGCTTTGTCTGTTCTTACTTGTACAAGTTAGTCATTCAGCTGTAAGCAGTTGGTGACCAGTTATGAGTAATGATTCATGGAAATCTTGAAGCTTCCCAATATTTAGATCTCCTAGATTGAAGGGTCTGTTTAACATGCTCCAAGATAGGGATATAATAGATATATAGATAGGTTGGTAGGTATAAATACAGTCAGAAACCAATTCCATGTTTTTATTTTGACAATAGTACGGATGTCCTAAGTTCGTCCATCTACAATATTTTTACTGCTATCATCTAACATATCCAAATAGACACCTGAATAACCAAATACATATATGAAAATCCAAGAACGTTTGGTGCAATACTGCCTTAATGATGTAACTGATGTTATTTGTTATATTTTCTTATGTTAGGAGGGTTCAAATTATAGCCGAACTTATATTTCCTTCAAATAATAATAATTAATATTGTCCGGATACTATTCATACTTGATCCCAGACAGAAATTGTTTTTTTATTAAACATAGAAGCTGAGTCTTATATCTGGACCATATATGTATTTGTATCTCTATCCTACAAGAAAACAAATATAAATATGACAATATCCCTATTCATCCATTAAATTTCTGCTCAACCCATCGATAACAAAATTAGCAACATATTGGCATTTACCCATAAACCTATCATGCTTCCTTGAGAAATGAAAATGAGTCTTGTCCTTTGGCATCTTTACACTTACAGGTGATGAAATTAAACTTGAAGATCTATCCCCAGATGAAGTTAAACAATTCCAGAGGGCAGTAGCGTCTGGAGAGCTTAGCAAAATGATTGAGCCATGGAACCCATGGTGGAGCAAACCAGCAGCAAGGACCATTGCTCTCAGCCCAGATGGAACTCAACTAATAAGGCCCCTTCAAGAGGATGAAGGATCAACCTTCAGTGATATTCCAGCCGGGCCAGAAACCCCAATTCCGCCACTTAGCCATCTTAGCTCTGCAAACCCATCTCCGCTTCTAACCGTTCATTTGGTGGACATTCTTTACAGCTACTGCTTCACCCTTCGCCTTTACAATGGTGATTGGCACTCTGATCCTCTAGGTGCAGCCACCGAGGTCTTGACTATGTCGACTGTATTGGGTGACGATGGGCGGCCAGAAACCATCCTGGAGGCACTGAGTGCTTGCTTGGAGAAGACATGCTCACCTGTCCATAAACGCACACGGGGCTTTATGTTTGGGGTTGGACTTATTGATGATGTGATTAGCCTTCTATCTCTCGGAGGAAATGCTCTCATCTGCTCTCTTTGCGACCTTCAGAGACTTATTAAAGCAGGAGAAACAATGCTCAAGCATGAAAAGTTAGGGAAGGGGAGGGTCAAGGGTGAGAGCAGCCGTAAGCTCAAGAGTGCAGAAAGAAAGGTGTATTTCTTGATGTGTTGGGTTCATGAACAGCCGAGTGAGGCATGGTCTTCACTTGCTAGCATTGTGGAGGTGGAGAAAACTTCGGTTTTAGCTGTGGCGCGGGGAAGCAAGAAACCACTCAAGGATGGAGGGAATCAACAAGCCAGGGCTCTTATTGAAGAGGTTTAAATTAATGTCCTGATGTTATATGGTTGCTCTCTGCTGTGTTGAGATATTGGCTTCATGAGCAAATGGGAAGCAACATCGAACATGTAAATTGTACCCAAATGCCGACACACGCCGCCCTTTGCACGCCTCCGAGTGTGGTGCGGGGTAAGATGTGCAAAATCCCCTTTGCATTTCATTAATATTACTAAGGGTTCAATGAAACAAGCCTATCAGGGCACAGGGCAAATCATGTGTTTCGCCATGTAATAACTTCAGTTTACAGCAGCACGTATGCATTATACTAGAAGGATTAGAAAGATGAGGTTTCGAGTACGTTCTTGCTGATTGGATGTAATCATCTCAGTTTGTTAATCAATAATTCCCTTTTCTTCTAATTCAATATTTGTGTACAAAACAGAAATTATGAGAAATGGATGACTGATGAAGTGCATGAAACATGTTCTGCAGTGATATGCAGGTCTGGGGCAGCAAGCTCATATACTGCCTGTGCAATGGAACCAGCAACAAGGTCAGCATCTCATGTCGTTTACACCATTTGGGAAGGAAAAAAGGCAAATTATATTGAACATTGTTAAATTTTCAAGCTCTCAAGAGCAAGGCTGATTCTGCAAATCACGAAATTTTTTAGGTGGATTTATATTTTTGGACAAACATATCGGCATAAACATGAGAGAGTTTTGTTGCCCCCTAAGGAACTTTGTTCATTCGATCACCATACCTTCAATTTTCTTTTCTTTTCCTTTTCAAATTGGAGAACTGGCATGCTTGACATAATGCAATAGTTTCTTGAACTTGTGACGTTGCATCTTTAAATGTTACCTAATTAATAGGTAACAGATATGGAGCTAGACCATTTGATGTATTTAGTTCATAGCCTTAAAATTTTTGGGGAACTAAACCCGAAGTGACAATTTTGGAGAACTAAATCTAACGCCTATTCAAGGACTTGCCAACTAATTTAATAATGCAAATGATTTTCAAAAATAGCTGTTCAGTTGTGCAGTAATGGGGCGGTCTTAGCCTGAGTTTCCCCGGCATGTTCCCTCAATCTGATCTGGAAATCGAAGACACACATAAGACAGCCCGAAAGAAGCATTCCTGGAATCTCACGTTTTAGGAACAAAATGAGGAATCACACGTAGACGGGAGAGTTCCTTCGCGTCACTCCCTTGATTGGGGGAAACTTCTGGAGTTCTTTCTGCGTCCACCGTTCCACATTCCGACGACGCCTCCCGTTCTTTCCTCTCTGGCTAAGTAACTAGAACTCGGGATTGGGATGGACTCTAAATAGAGCGGAAGGGGATGACTCAGCAGCTGGACTTGAGACGATGCGTGGCGTTTAGCCCCAAAAAAGAAAACGAATTTCTGACGGGGAGCGAGCCGAGGAAGTCGCTCAGCGCAATCACTAGTTACTAAATAATCTGCGTCACTTGTAATAAACTTTGTGGAAAACTAAATTCTCCGTGGAAAACTAAATATTAGTTTTTCAAATGGGAGAACTGGCATGCTTGACATAATGCAATAGTTTCTTAAACTTGTGACGTTGCATCTTTAAATGTTACCTAATTAATAGGTAACAGATATGGAGCTTCATATCTGGTTCATTTGATGTATTTAGTTCATAACCTTAAAAATTTTGGGGAACTAAACCCGAAGTGACAATTTTGGAGAACTAAATCTAAATGTAACTAAACTTTGTGGGAAACTAAATTCTCCGTGGAAAACTAAATATTACCTTTTCAAATTGAAGAACTGTGATGCTTGACATAATGCAATAGTTTCTTAAACTTGTGACGTTGCATCTTTAAGTGACAATTTTGGTTTCAGCAGCAATAGGAAGCAACCTCCAAAATGTAAATTGTACCCAAATGCTGACACTCGCCGCCGTTTGCACGCGCTAGTGGGGTGCGGCGGAAGATGGGCAAAAGCACTGTTGCATTTCATTAATATTACTAAGAGTTCAATGAATGTAATAGGGAAGTTGAAGAAAATTACTAAGAGTGACAATTTTGGGGAACTAAATCTAAATGTAACTAAACTTGTGGGAAACCAAATTCTCAGTGGAAAACTAAATATTAGTTTTTCAAATTGAAGAACTAGCATGCTTGACATAATGCAATAGTTTCTTAAACTTGTGACGTTGCATCTTTAAGTGAGATATTGGTTTCAGCAGCAATAGGGAAGCAACCTACAAAATATAAATTGTACCCAAATACTGACACTCGCCGCCGTTTGCCCGCGCTAGTGGGGTGCGGCGGAAGATGGGCAAAAGCCCCTTTGCATTTCATTAATATTACTAATATTTGTAGCATCTTCAAAATCCTCTAAAAAAATTCCAACATCTTTCAAAATATTCAACCTCAACACAAAATTTTGCAAAACTAATTGTAAGATTGCATGTATATTAGATGAACCAGCTCCATATCTCCATATCTGTTTCCTAATTATGTAACATTTAAAGATGCAACGTCACAAATTTAATAAACTATTGTGTTATGTCAAGCATGTCAGTTCGCCAATTTTTCAAACTAATATTTAGTTTTCTACAGAGAATTTTTCAATCTCAGCCATTCAAAACTAATTGTAAGATTGCATGCGCATATAAACAATTAAAAGAGGAAATTAAGGGATTGATGTTGAAAACTTGGAAAGGGGAAGATGAGAACAATTTAGGTTAGAGAGGAAATTGTGGAGTTGTTATTGGAAAATCTGAAAATTGTGTAATTACGGTTGGAAAATAAAAGAAATGAAATATGAGAAGAATAAGGGTAAGAAAGAAAACCAAGGACTTGATAAGTCCTGAAAAGAAATGGGTCAAATTTGCATTCGTTGTCTTCTGCATCTCTTTGCTAATAATAGGCTTTCTGGCAGATGTAAAGGCTAAAGAAGAAATTGAGAAATTTGTGTTTGAAAACTCAAGAAGAAATAGGAGCTCTTTCTAAATTGAGAGATTTTAAAAGTAAATCGTCAAGTTCAACTTTTTAACCCTGCCGGTAGTCAGAACAAACACACATTTTCTATAAGCTGCACATAATTGTTGAAGTAAGACCAAAGGTTAATTCAAAGATTCGTCCGAGCTCCGGTGCATATCCTAGTGGTTGAATCACTCGGCTGTCACTATGATAGGATCCAAGTTAACGAAGGCGAGGGAATACGGGCAGCTCGAATCACAGCTGTTGCAAACGGAGAAGAAGAAGGCGGGGAAGACAACGGCAACTTAATCCCAATTCAATTGGGATCGTTGGATGGGAATTAGAGGAATCATCGCAGCCGCACGTTGAGAGCATTTATCTGCACCGTCGATCATTCAAGATGAAATCTGATTCGTTCATTCCGAACGAACTTTGGGCCCCACCTCCAACGGCTCACCTTCTACCTCCTGCAGCTAATCGCCCGACGAAATGACGACGGCTACCCCCCCATTGCTTCCTCGCGTGCGACAGCGGAAATCCTGGGAGTTTGTTATTTTTTTCAAACTCTATAAATACGCAAGTTGTAATAAGAGTTAATCATGGAATATCAATAGAGATTTACTCTCATTTTCCTTTAATTCTTTGCTCTTTAATTTTTCCTTCTACTAACAATTCTTTGATTCTGCCATTGTTGGTGAATCAAGCTTAAGCTTGGTGATAGAGAACAGGTCTCTATCAAATTGGTATCAAAGCCTCTACGCGCCATGGGAAGAGGAAAAAAGTCTAACAATTCGGATGGGAATCCAGGGCAAGGCTCCCATTCTGAATCTCCAAATCCAGCTGAAAATATTGATGATGCTAATACCTGGAGGCATCAGCAAGAGGAGAGGTTCAGGGCTATTGAATCCCAAGCTCTTCTCCTAGAGGGGGGATTGATGGCACAGATCCAGCAGCTGTCTACCCAGCTTCACACTGAGGTTAGGCAACTTGTGGAAGCTCAAAGGCAATCCCAAGAGACGCTAACTACCCAGATCCAGCTGCTGCTGAATCTCCAAGGCAAATCTGAAGAAAGGCTCAACCAACAAGATGCTCAGCTACAAATCCTGCGTAATAACCAGGAATCAGGATCTCGCAATCATCGCGATGAGAGGGATAAAAGCTCGGAGAAAGAGGGTACACATGGTGACAGCTTCCATTCCCCTCACATAAGAACCCTCAAACCTGAGTTCCCTCTCTTCAAAGGGGATGAAGATGTTCTTCCCTGGCTAAGTCAGGTACAACAATTATTTGCTTATTACTCCACTCCGTACGCAAATTGGGTTGATGTATGTTCCTATTATTTGAGAGGAAAGGCATTGCATTGGATGGATTGGGGTAAGGTGAATGTCAACAACTTCCTCCATTGGGAAACATTTAAAGAGGAGATTGTAATTAGGTTTGGACCAACTCACTTAGACAAACCTTTTGCAGTTTTTTCTAACCTCAAACAGACTGGGTCAGTGAGAGAGTACCTTGAGAAATATGAGCAAATTGTGGGGTTGCTTAGGAAGATGCCTGAGGATTATATCCTGGACAAATTTATTAATGGGCTTAAAGATGATATTCGACTTGATGTCATGGCCCTAGAGCCTGAAACATATAGAAAGGCTGTGCAGCTGGCCAGGACCTTTGAGGAGAAGGCAGCTTTAGCAAAAAAAAATAAGTACCCTGTCACCACATCTTCCTATAATAGACATCACCAACCTCAGTCTGGGATAAGCAAGGAAGTTAGCAAGGAAATAGTGCCAATTGTGCCTAGGGGAAGGATGCTGACACAGGAGGAAATAGACATGAGGAGGAAAAGCAACTTATGTTTTACTTGTAATGAGAAGTGGGAAAGAGGTCATAGGTGCAAAAAGCAACTCTATATCATTGATATGGAAGAAACAATTGAGATGGTGGAAGAAGAAAATACAAAAAACCAAGAGGAAACAGACATTGAAATGCAATTAATAACAGTTGAAAGCTCACCCTCCATTTCAATTCATGCTCTAACTGGGGTTCCTACAGCCCATACCATTAGGCTGCAAGGATGTATTAAGGGGAATAATATCAGCATACTAGTGGATACTGGGTCTACTCATAACTTTATACACCCTAGGTTAGTAAAATCTCTGGGGTTGGAAGTAGTAAGGGGGTGCCCATACAATGCCAAGGAGTACTAATAACCACCACACTACTAATACTGCCTCTAGGAGGACAACAGGTTGTCCTGGGAACACAATGGCTTATACAATTGGATGATATTATTTTCAACTTTAAAAAGCTACAAATGAGATTTAATCTGAATGGGAAGGAATGTGTTTGGCAAGGAATCAAACCAATCAGCTCCCAAGTAGTTGATGAGCAGGAAATACAAAGGAATGTTAGACAGCAGGGAGAAATGTTTTTGTTACATCTTAGTTTGCTGGGGGTGGAAGAGAATCATGAACAATCCCTCTCCAATATAAACCATCTGAAGAATTGTCCTGAAGGGTTAAGGAAAATTATACTCCAATACCCTCTAGTTTACAAGGAGCCAATCAAATTACCCCCTAATAGAGCTTGTGATCACAAAATTCCCACTGAAATAGGTGCTAAACCAGTCTGTATAAGGCCTTATAAGCATGCTCATTTTCTCAAGACTGAAATAGAGAAGCAAGTGACAGAAATGTTGGATTCAGGCATCATTCAACCCAGTTGCAGTCCCTATGCCTCACCTGTAGTCATGGTTAGAAAATCTGATTCAAGTTGGAGGTTATGCGTAGATTATAGAGCTCTCAACAAGCAGACTATCAAAGATAAGTTTCCCATACCTCTAATTGATGAGCTGATGGATGAATTACATGGAGCAAAATTTTTTTCCAAGCTAGACTTGAGATCAGGATACCATCAAATCCGCATGTTTGAAGATGATATCTACAAAACTGCTTTTAGAACACATGAAGGGCACTATGAATTCCTAGTGATGCCGTTTGGCTTAACAAATGCCCCTTCAACCTTTCAATCCTTAATGAATTCCATATTCAAACCCTATCTCCGGAAGTTTGTGTTGGTTTTTTTTGATGACATATTGATATACAGCAAGGAGTGGGAATCACATTTGAGGCATATGAACTGTGTGTTACAAGTACTGGAGGAAAACAAATTAGTGATCAAATTAGCCAAGTGTTCTTTTGGTGAGCCATCAGTGGAGTACCTTGGCCACATAATATCACAACAAGGAGTGGCAGTGGAGCCAAAGAAAATTGCAGCTGTAAAGAATTGGCCTGTACCTAAAAACACCAAGGCAGTGATGGGTTTTTTGGGTTTAGCTGGGTATTATAGAAAGTTCATACGAGGCTTTGGAGGTATAGCAGCACCACTCACAGATTTACTCAAAAAAGAGGGTTTTAATTGGAATCCCACAGCACAGGAGTCTTTTGAAAAATTGAAGGAAGTCTTAACCACAGCCCCAGTCTTGGCTATCAGCCAATTGCCTATCTGTTGCTCTCTACCTATGAAAAAGAGTTGTTAGCCATTATCCTAGCAGTCACCAAGTGGAATCAGTATCTTATGGGCAGGAGGTTCACAATAAGAACAGATCACCAGAGCTTAAAATACTTGCTTGAGCAGAAATTGCAACATGGTCTACAGAGTAGAAGAGAAATTAATAACAGACCCAGGAAGACTATTGCTATCTTTCACCTCTCACGACCCATATTACAGGCAGATAAAAAAATGAGGCGAAAAAATTAGTCAAGCGAAGTATGTCAAAGGCAACCAATACCCAATTTAGGATGGGGTCTTCAAACAGCCTACCATTATAGTGAATAGTTCCTCCTACCATTGGAAAAGTTCTACTCATCCTTTTAAGGCCCTATCTTCCCTCGTACCTGCAGACAATACCCTCTTCACAGGGAGGTAACCATGCATCTTGAAAGACAACCTGAATAAAGCCAAGGAGAGGATGAAACACTATGCAGATGAGCATCGCACGGAGAGAACATTTCAGATTGGAGATTGGGTGTACTTGAAACTCCAGCCTTATAGACAGATCAGTGTGTCCATGAGGAGAATCCAGCCTAGCTATGTCGAAGACTGATTAAATGGAAGCAGGGAATACGGGCAGCTCATTTATCTGCACCGTCTGGAATATCAATAGAGAACACTACCCCTATCCTCTTTTTATTTTCTTTATTTTCCAGCTTTTAAGGCTCCGATGGATACCTGACTTCTCCGTGTTTGTGGTTAAGCAATCAGGGCGAGTGTACGGTGTACCGTGTTCCACGACCCATGTTTCCTGCTTTCCGATGTATCAAAAAAAAAGATTCGTCCGAAAAATTTCAACAAATTAAGAATATCCCCAAAAAATATTTGTAGCCTCCTCAAAATCCTCCAAAAAAAATTGCAACATCTTTCAGAATATTCAACCTCAACAAACATTTTTAACCACATTCAAAGTAAAATTTAGTTTTCCACGTAGAATTTAGTTTCCCACAAAGTTTAGTTACATCTAGATTTAGTTCCCCAAAATTGTTCCTTTAGGTTTAGTCCCCCCAAAAAAATTCGGTTTTACCTTCAAAATTAAACTTAGTTCCTGCATAGAATTTGGTTTCACAAAATTTAGTTCACTGTAAATTTAGATCCTCCTAAAAATTTAAAATTTTAGAACTAAAATTTAACTCTCTACAGATTTAGTCTCCCCAAATTTTTTAGGGTTTCCTCCAAAATTTTCAAGTTTTACATCCAAACTTTTCACAAACTGTCATCCTACCCATTGATTCCTCAAGATTCAACCACAACAATCTTTTCAGACATCCTTTTGTCCTAGTCAATAATCTCATTCAAAAACATCCACCGAATGTATAATATATATTAGTCAAAATAAAAATAATAAAGACTAAATTAAAGTAATTTCAATACCAAAAGAAAAGAAAACCATTCAAAATTAAACGTTATAGTTTTCAATTAGAATCTAATTATGACTGTTGAATCTAAGGGCATCTTCTTTTGCAAGATTGTGGTTTGTGGAAAGTTGTAGGGGTGTGGATTCTTGGGAGAGAAAAAATTGGTGTAGTGTGGTTCTTTGTTGGAAAGTTGGATGGAAATTGGAATTGAGAATTTATCAAGGTTCTAAATGGCGTGAGGCGTGGCATGGCGGCGAGGTTAAGCCTCAAGCCTTATGAGACTTGGCGGAGCCACGGCGTTTTTCAAGTCGTGGCTTAAGGCGGCAAATGTGTGTATATATTATATAATATATATAGAGGTAGACAGTAAATTATGCTCCAGTTAGTTGGATTAGTTTCCAAATCCTACCAAATTCATAGTTTTCCATTTACATTGAGATGTGTGCTTACTGCTTACAATAAACTAAACTGTTACTTTACTAAAAAGCAATTGTTTACATAACTAAAAAGCACGTGACTTCAATATGTCATCAATATCAAAGCAATCGATTAACACAATTGTTAAAGCTATTTGGATAATTTGATCTAAACGAAAAAGTGGGAGAAAAATCACCTGAAATCCTTGTAGCAAGGTGGATCCTTTCCAGTAACAGCAGATAAAAACCCAGATGTAAATTCAGGATATTCTAAAAAATTAAGGTTTGAAGTTCCAAGGGCTTGGAGAGGGCCCAGATCAAAATGGATGCAAAAACGCTTCAGCAGGACAACTGAAGAAGAACTAAGACGAAGGCGCCGCGAAAAACCACCCTGCGGGCAAGATGAAAAGCCATAGGCCCCAAATCGAATGCGGGCGGCTACGAGATGAAAAGAAGCCTCAAATAAATAGAACGGGTCGGGTTCGGGTTCTCTTAACCTTATAATGCGGACCCGGGTGGTTTTTTTTTATTTTTTAAGGCGCGCCTTGTGTCGCCATGGCGCGTCATGGCGGCATGCCGCCTCAAAGAGCCAACTTGGACATTAATGGGGCGTGAGGGTGGAGCCTTACCGCCATGGCGGGCCATGGCGTCGCTGTGGCGAGTTTTTTTAGAACCTTGGAATTTATTGTGGTGCCCACTCCACATTTTTGTGTTCTTTTGGTTGAAGAAAGTTGGAGGAAGAAAGTAAGATTCCAGCGTGTGACCCACAACCCCAAGATGTGATAACACCCCGTAGGACCCATCGAGTTTGGATTCCAGCGTAATCCCCGCGTTTCACGGAGAAAACAAAAGACCCTGCGTTTCTCAGTTTTGGCCACCACGTCAGCTTGGATTCCAAGCTCCACTTTTAAGCAAACGAACATGCCAACAAAAAAACCATATCGGATTTCATTCAACAGTGGGTGTTTCCCACTTTCTCGCCCACGTTGTAGCAAAAGATCAGGCCCTAAAGTAAGAATAGAGCTAGAAATTGAATTAAAAAAATTTATTTTATATTTTGCCGTATGTATAAATTGCACCAATAATGCAATTTCAAGAAGTGACACATTTTGTAATAACTCATTCTATCTGGATTTACATCAAAATAGTACACACAAGTCTTAACAGAGACGCGTCTCGAGAACTAGTGAAGAAAGAGGGATCCCTCTCTCACATCCCTTTTGGCCTTCGCGTATCTAGTTGAAACCGATCATTATCATCATCGATCGATGGCGGATCGCGGTGGCGGAGAGGTCGAGGACAAGATAGCCTACTTTCAGGCGATCACCGGCGTCGACGACCCCGATCTCTGCACCGAGATCCTGAACGCTCACAACTGGGATCTCGACCTCGCCGTCTCCTCCTTCACTTCCAACGCCCACCCTAACCCTAACCACAACACTCATTCGAACAGTTCGCCTTCCCCTTCAATCTCTCGACCTGACGATTCGGATTATTCGCAGCCCCTGCCGCCGCCCCCTCCCGAATCCTCAACCCTCGCGTGGAAGCTCGTCACCCTCCCTTTCTACGTCGTTTCCGGTGGCGTCAGTCTCATCTCCGGCGCCGTCGGCCTCGGTTTCTGGGTCGCCGGCGGTGTTATCTCCCGATCACTCAACCTCCTCGGTCTCCTCCCTCCCCAGGCCGGTGGTCCCCACGACCGCCTCATACCCGTATCCGCCTCCGCCGCTGAGGCTGCCGCCTTCGTCGCCGCCTTCGAAAGGGACTATGGGGGCACCGAGGGCTCAGGCTCGACCCGGCCCAATTTCGTAGCGGAAGGGTTCATGGATGCCCTGCAGAGGTCGCAGAGGGAGTTTAAGCTCATGTTTGTGTACTTGCACTCGCCGGATCATCCCGATGTGCCGGCGTTTTGCTCGAGGTGCCTTTGCTCTGCGCCGGTGGCGGAGTTTGTGAACGAGAATTTTGTGGCGTGGGGTGGGAGTATTAGGGGGACTGAGGGTTTTAAGATGAGCAATAGCTTGAAGGCTTCGAGATTCCCGTTTTGTGCTGTTGTGATGGCCTCCACCAATCAGAGGATTGTGCTGCTCTCGCAGGTGAGCTATTTTCTTTATTCTCTTATTGGGTTTTTTGTTGATTGCCGATTGTTCCTTTCATTGAACATTTGGATGCTTAATTGACTGTTAATTTGACTTGTGGAGCTACTGTATTCTGTTCAATTTTAGTTTTGTTGCTCTCAAAATTTAGCAATGTTTGTTTTTTGATAGGAGGATTTGGTTTCTGAGAAGAGTTGCTGGATGATGTTTATGCTTATTAATCACAAAATGCCATCCATATTTATACATGATGGAAAGGTAGCAACGAAAATTGGACGCATTAACTGTAGAGAGAATGGTAGGATATGGAGACTTAACACAGGAATTGAATTAGGATTTGATTGAACTTTTGGTATCCGTTAATGTGTGTATTGAACTTTGGATATGTTTAACCACTGATTGAACATGTTGTGAAGCTGATTCTTATTAAGTTTTAGCATTCTTTGCTTTGAATTTGCAACTCTAGGTTAATTTTTAAGGGATATAGATCAAATTTAGACAGAATATTATGATAATATTTGTTAATCAGATAGAACAATCCCTACAAGAGATGGAAGTGGAAAAAGAAGTTGTTAGATGAGAATCTGTTATGGAGACTGGTAGTCGAAAGAAATTAAGCTGAGGGAAAAGAGGGGAGACAGAAGGCAACCATCAAGGAGAGTTTATTTTGTCTGGAACAATTGAGAAAAGGTTTTTCAACAGTTAAATGAGGTATTTCTCCAAGTTTCTTGGAGTCTGCCTATAGTTTTTTGGCGGTTTGGCTTCTTTCTCTTTCGTTTTTTGGCATTTCAAGATTCGAATTTGTTAATTTGGTAAGATTCTCATAATGATCTTTTCCGTTATAGTCTTACTTCCATGAAATAGTTGAGTTGATAATAACAACAAAATAGTATCATACATATAATTATGACCCATAATTGTCAACCCAAAATTGTTGACTTAACCAATGAATCCACAAACAAATTGATCATGTCTGCCACTTGCCATGATTATTCACTATTTTAATCTGCCACATATTGACACTATTACATGTCACAATCATCGCAATCTCACTACTACTCAAATGCAACATAATACTTCCATCCGTCAACCATGGTTGGCTTTATTGATAACACCTATGTTGGGCAAACTACTTTTGCCGCAGTCCTTGCCATTGTCTCCACCAATGAGCTTGCCTTGTTACCTCACCACTTCAAGTCGTTGCATTTGGGTAGAGGTTGATCACATTGTTTCTTTTAGTCGGAACATGTTTTATTGGTCCATACTCATTTATATTGTATGTTACCGGGTATGTGTCAAGCGTATGATGTCAAATATGTCCTCGCCCTTGGACAATGTGTCAATTTTTAAGAAGGCAAAAATTGATCTAGAATAGACTTCTTAATATTGGAGAAATGACGTAGAATGAATGAAGAAAAGATTTCATGTATTCTTTGTATTTTGTGATCACACGAGGTTGAACTATTTGTTTACTATTTTTTTTCAAAAACATCTGTCAAACCTAATTATGTTTGTCACCCAAGAAATTTACCTCTTGCTAAACTAATTGTGCTTGACCGAGATTCATGTAATGTTTTCGGATGACTATTGGTGGATTACATGAGTGGTTATATGTTATTAGGCAATCCCTTTATCACCAGTATTGGGAGTGTATGATACGTTCAAGGTCGCTTGTTTCTTTTATGATATTCAAAGCAATGCCTCTTGGGATTGACCAGTTCAATCAACCAAGGATGGGGTTTATAGTTGTTAGACTATTATTAGATGTGTCCAATGGGATCAAAAAAATATTGTTTGAAACTTTGATATCTCACTCTTTATGTGCCAATAGTATAGTGGTTTTTGTCTTAATATCTTGTAAACCTTATATTGTGAAGTTTAAATGTGTATTAGATTAGGATAGTCTTATTGGATCAAGTGATGGATTTTCCATGAAGGAGTTTGGGAAGCCTTATAATTTGTTATTTTCTACATGGAAAGGAATTTTCTTTTATAGTTTATTTAATTTTAGTTTAGGTTTGTTTGCTTTGGTGTTTTATTTTCTATTAAGGCCTCTTTGTTTACACAGAAGAGTCTGACGTTCCCAAAGTCCCTTACACAAAATCTGAAGCACTTCAAGTGGTTTTTGGATACTTGCTAAACACCATGTGTGTTTGTTTGCAATGGGACGGAACTCTTATATATGCAGAAATGACTTAAAAATATTATTTTTGAACTTAATATAAAAAAGTGGAACTCGTTTCAACTTTTTATGCGTCTTCGATCCCTTTCTCTTTGAATACAAACGCCAAAATATTCCCCTGTGAGAGATGCATTGTAGGATCCACATATGATTCATGGAATTCGCTTCAGACTCTTCCAATCCCATATTCCAAGCAAAAGAAATATCCCAATAGATCTAGTGTCATTTTAGGAAGTTTGTGATTTCTTTCGTGCAAACAAACAGACAACTAGTTCCCTTCATGGCATATGAATTTTGTTCTCTTGCAAACTTTGCAATTTCCTTCTCCTAGCTAGCGAAATGAATAAAATTTATCCTATTTATTTCCCTTAAACTAGTTGAAATTGATGAAATTTCTCGTCTCCATAAAAAATGGGAACTCAAGAATCTCATGGTTCCTTGAGAAACATAAATTTTCTTGTTTTCATTAGTTTCTAACTTTCTATTAGCCTAACGCTGGAAATTAATGTCATGATCATCATCTGTCTGCCATGTACACTTTCAAATGATAGAAGACTGTTAGAGAAATGATCTCTATTATCATGCATAGTCATGTATTGAAAATTTGTCTAGTTTCTCATTCCATCATAGTTTGTCTAGTTTCTCATACCATCATGTTACATAGGAAAAATGCTTTTATGTGGTTCTTCATGCCCCTCGATGTTCTTTATATTGTATATTTGTTTAGTTTCATTTCCAGGAGTAATATACGATAATAAGACAAAAAAAATACCATTTCTCAATCCTTTACTTTTAGTTTGCTGAAAATTGTTTAGCTTTCCCATCATTATAAAGATTATAAATATAAGCCCTCCTACATCCACCTTGTCATCTGTATCAATTTTCCATACATTTTCTGCTTTTAAATTCTGTGAGATTTTGACCTAAGAATTTTCTGTGTGGTCAGGTATGGTTGTAATACTTGCTTCCATCCCTGGTCGAAGAGAAATCAAAATTGTTAATGCATTCTATCGAATATAACCTGCATATGCGACATTCGTTTAGATTGGAAATAGTCTAAGAAGCTACCAGTATTTCCATGGTCTTCTTGAGCTATCTTTTGTTATCTATTATAATGTTTATGCAGATTGAAGGGCCCCATACTTCTGAAGAAGTGCTTAATATCCTCCAGCGAGTTGTTGAAGAGTGCAGTACATCTCTTGTAGCAGCAAGGCTCGAGGCAGAAGAAAGGAGAAGCAACATGAGGCTAAGAGAGGAGCAAGATGCTGCATACAGAGCAGCACTTGAAGCCGATCAGGTATTCTGCTTTTCTTGGTGTTTGGTGTCTCATTTTGCTTGCCCGTCAGGCATATTAATGTTTTCAAAGAACTATAGGATATGGATGTTACAGTGTGATAATAAGTATTGGTTGTACTTTTAATTTTTAATTTTTTGTAAAATTGAATTCTTTTATATATTATCAGGCTAGGGAGAGGCAAAGAAAAGAAGAGCAAGAGCGATTGGAAAGGGAAGTTGCCGAAGCTGAGAGGAAACAAAAGGAGGAGGAAGAGGCGTTGGAAAGGGCAGCTAGGGAAGCTGCAGAAAAGCAAGCTGCACTAGTTAGAAGACGTCAAGAGAAAGCCATGGCACTAGGTGAAGAACCAGAAAAAGGACCTGAAGTAACACACGTAAGTCTTTGATAACTAATTAAGGTTAAATTTTACTGTTTTCTTTCTTCATTTCTTCTCAACATTGATTTGGATATTTTTTTGAAAGGTTGATTTGTGTGTGTGTGTGTGTCTATATATATATCCCAAAAATGTACCCGAGGTCGACCTCAGGCAGCAATACCTGAGCACACCCCCGTTGTTCGGGGTTTGTAAGTATTTTTTTGAATTTTTTTCGGTAGGTAGATATACTTGTTATGTAGCTCCCCACAAAATTTCGGGTCAATCCGACACCGTTTGAGCCTCCGTTCATCGATTTCAAAAACGTTGCGTAAAACTGTCCAGAGACAGTTTTGCACAACGTTTTTGAAATCGATGAACGGAGGCTCAAACGGTGTCGGATTGACCCGAAATTTTGTGGGGAGCTACATAACAAGTATATCTACCTACCGAAAAAAATTCAAAAAAATACTTACAACCCCCGAACAGCGGGGGTGTGCTCAGGTATTGCTGCCTGAGGTCGACCTCGGGCACATTTTCCTATATATATATATGAGAATAATGGGTATCATACGCCATATGAGAGGGTGTCTCATATGCCCACTCACATTAAAGGGGCAAGTACAAGCCCACATTAAAGGGGGGCTTGTACTTGTACTTGATTCCCTTTATGTTATGAGACACCCTCTCATATGTCGTATGATACCCATTAATCCATATATATTTATATATATCTATATTATAAAAGAGGGATGTTATCAAGAGAAATTGGACAAGAGATATTGGACAAGAGAAATTGGACAAGAGATATCTATATTATAAAAGAGGGATGTTATCAAGAGAAATTGGACAAGAGATATTGGACAAGAGATATTGGACAAGAGATATCTATATTATAAAAGAGGGATGTTATCAAGAGATATTGGACAAGAGATATTGGACAAGAGAAATTGGACAAGAGATATCTATATTATAATAGAGGGATGTTATCAAGAGAAATTGGACAAGAGATATTGGACAAGAGATATTGGATAAGAGATATCTATATTATAAAAGAGGGATGTTATCAAGAGAAATTGGACAAGAGATATTGGACAAGAGAAATTGGACAAGAGATATCTATATTATAATAGAGGGATGTTATCAAGAGAAATTGGACAAGAGATATTGGACAAGAGATATTGGATAAGATATATCTATATTATAAAAGAGGGATGTTATCAAGAGAAATCTATATTATAAAAGAGGGATGTTATCAAGAGATATTGGATAAGAGATATTGGACAATAGATATTGGATAAGAGATATCTATATTATAAAAGAGGGATGTTATCAAGAGAAATTGGACAAGAGATATTGGACAAGAGAAATTGGACAAGAGATATCTATATTATAAAAGAGGGATGCTATCAAGAGAAATTGGACAAGAGATATTGGACAAGAGATATCTATATTATAAAAGAGGGATGTTATCAAGAGAAATTGGACAAGAGATATTGGACAAGAGATATTGGATAAGAGATATCTATATTATAAAAGAGGGATGTTATCAAGAGAAATTGGACAAGAGATATTGGACAAGAGAAATTGGATAAGAGATATCTATATTATAAAATAGGGATGTTATCAATAGAATTTGGATAAGAGATATTGGACAAGAGAAATTGGATAAGAGATATCTATATTATAAAAGAGGGATGTTATCAAGAGATATTGGATAAGAGATATTGGACAAGAGAAATTGGATAAGAGATATCTATATTATAAAATAGGGATGTTATCAAGAGAAATTGGACAAGAGATATTGGACAAGAGAAATTGGATAAGAGATATCTATATTATAAAAGAGGGATGTTATCAAGAGAACACACGCTTAATTGATATCGCTCAATTAAGAGGACACACGGTTAATTGATATAATTTCTTTCCAATCCTGTTTTAATGGTAGTTTACAGTAAACGGTGGGCGGAAACATACAGATAGCAACACAATTCCCTAAGGTTAGATTTTCTTTGATATGGTTGTATAGGAAAGATAACAAGCTACCTTTCTGAATGCCAAAAAGAATGATCTCCCATTTGAAAAAAAATGTCTTAATTGGAGGAATAAAAATGCATTTGGGAGATGATTATCATGTCACCATTTCACCCGTGCACTGCCTGTCCTCCTCGGTTTCGCACTCGGGAGACGACCTTCGCCGTGCCCTATGGGCACGGGTTATGACTAGTATATATATGGTAAAGTGTTCTTAAGGTGAGTCCTTGGATGAAATCAATGAGTCGCCCCCATTTTTCCCCATATCCCACATTTTTTGGAATTTTTTTTTCTTGAGATTGTGTCCACCTCATGGATGATCAACATACCAAAAAGTCATTCCAATACTTTTAGAGCCCACATCTACCCATTGCAACTTCATGGGGTTTTTCAGCACGTTTTCAGACCGTTGAAGTTGCAAGGGGTAGATGGAGGCTCTAAAAGTATTGGAATGACTTGGATTTTGGTATGTTGATCATCCATGATGTGAACAACAACCCCATGAAAAATAAAATCCAAAAAAATGTGGGATATGGGAGAAAATGGAGGTGACTCTTTAGATTTCACCCTAGGAACACTTTACCTATATATATGGATGTTCGTTAAAGTTTAGGGCCAGTATATTATGAAATGTTTATCCAGTCAGAAAAATATGTTGTCCACCTATCAGTCGGGCATACCAAGTGTTGGGTAATCAGAATATACAATCCACAACATAGTTGGTGTAGATTGTTCTGAAAGATATCAGCAGAATTATGAGGTTATTTACGTGTGGATGATTTCTCAAACTACTTTTGGTTATATATTACCTCTGAGTGTGCGCGCCCGTGCATGCACGTGTGCTTTTTTGGGTTTTTATGGGAAGGAATGGGGGTGCTAAGATTTCAACTAATTAAATTTTGGAACCTTCAAGTGCAGCAGATTCTGCATATGCAACATGATATCCTTCCCAAAAGTACCATTGGATTTCTCTTTTCAGAATTATTTATAGAAAATGATCAGGAGACGATGAGAAATTGTAAATTGTATACTTTATTTCAAACTCAATTTTGGTTTCGATTTTGGTCATTAGAAAAATTTTAGGTTTTGCAAAGTTCGCCCATTTCGTAAGTTTCATTTTGAGTTTCGGTTTCGGATTTATATAATTTTTATGTATATATTTCTATAGCAATACATTTGTAATAAATTTTTTTAGAAGTTTAATGACTTTTATAGTATAATTTTTAAAATAGAGTTTTTTTTTATTTTTTTAGAATTTAATAAATATTTTTATGTATATAGTTCAAATAGGTTTATGTATTTAAATATAGATTCATATTTTATTACAAATCGAAATCACTTGGTTTCGACTGAAATTGACCGTAACCAGGTAGTTTCGTTCAGCAGAAACCAAGCAAAACCGATCGAAACCAAGTTTCAGTAACAGTTTTGTCTCGTCCCTCTTCGAAACCGAAACGGCTGAAACCAAGTGGTTTCTGCCGAAACCTCATTCCTAATTTTATTTGATTGGTATTTACATGTAAGGGCCCCTTACGAAGTTTATAGGATCCATGATATGCCTGTAATTCTAGTAAGTTCTTGGCTTTTTTACCACTTCTACCTTGGCATATTTTTGGAACAATAGCCTCTCTCTATATTGTAAAATTTGGACCAATAAGATGGAAAAATCTATGTAGATTTCTTTTATTCTCCAAATAAACATTGGTCGTATTTTAGTACAAAATTTGTATTTTTTGTCGGTTGACATACAATTGCCTATTTTCCATGGATCTGACATATGCAATGTGAGCTTTATGTTTGAAAAGACGTATTGCGCCTTTGGTGGATCTTGTCTAATAACTTGTGACTAAATCAAAGTTACTATCCATGACCTCTAAAATGCCCCTAACATATGATGATTAAAACAATTCAAGATGTGCAGTAGATTGCTTATCTGTCTGTTCGAAATAATTATGGCACATTGTTGTATGTTCTCTAAAATGGTATCGGACAAGTAATTATTATTAATATGAAGAAACCATTTAACATCCTTGTTGTAGATTTTTTTTCTTTTTTTAATACAATGCATTAAGTTGACATCAATGTGGTATACACAATTATATATAACAAGAATTAATATCAGTTCACGAAAAGTATCATATGATATATTGTTTAGATAGTTCAATAATTGAACCAAATTGATTAATTATATGACAGTAATGGTTATGACACCCGGTAATATGTGTTCTAAATGATCATAGTACATAGTAATCAAAGTTATTTTTGCAAAAAATACATTATTGAACATATTTATGTAGATATATGGATTATAAAATCATAATGCAGACACAGGGAATACCTGTAGCCTTTCTGCAGGTAACCGTCTTACAAGGTCTTTAAAAACCAAAATTGTGCTTCGGGGTAATTATATATGATTAGGAAATAATTTTACTGGGTAATAAATGTTCTATAATAGTATCAAACATATAATTGTAGTTAATACACAGAAACATTTAATTAATTGTGTGTTGGTTCAAATAATTATAACACCGTAACAGATTGTAAGTTTAATCCACAAAAAACGATAACAGATTTCAGTTCTTATGCACTAGATTTAATTATCATGCATTGGAGATAATCATAAATAGCTTGTCCACATCTCCAACGTTAGATATAGGGTTTCTGTGCTAGAAGGGCACTTACCACAGCCTCTGATCTGGGATAAGTCTAGCTCAAAAGCTTTATTGGGAAAGCTTATTGTAAATCTTTAGTTGGGGTTGGCACATAGCAAATACAAATTTAAATCAGTGTGTAGGTACCATCTTTAGAAAGAGTCTATGGAATTCACTAGCCTTACAATCTGTTTTTGGTGATGATGGTAAAGGAAATGGTCAGCTTGTTCTTGTTCCTTGACGTTGGTTCTTACAGCCATCTCAAATCCTATCGTCACTATATTTTATTTATTGACTTCCAATAAATTGTCCTTTTCTTGCGGAAGTTTTTAAGGGAAATCAAACATTTGTGGAGGATTACCAATCTATGACCATAAATGTAGCTGCTGTATTGGACTTTCACCATGAACCATGAGGTGGGCACTGTGAACTTCAAGGGATGGGGCAACCCCTACTTGTCAGTGTAAATAATATATCATAAAACATATTCTTGTAGATTTCAATTCCTATGCAGTTAATTGTCGATATTACTGCCATTGCACAATCACAGGCGAGTCAAGTGATATCTATAAATTCATCGAAGTTATCATATGAATATAGATTACTTGCAATAATTCATTGAAAGCAAAGTGTTCATAAGGTGACCTGGTATCTACTTATGTTAAGCATATGCTTACAATTGCATTATGGACAATCCAAATGGATGACCCTTGCCGGTGTCATGATCTCCATTTTAAATGATTGTTTACAAAAATCATGTAATCATGCAATTATGTTATCTATCAATCATGCATTAGATGGTTGCAAAATGAACAGTTTATATCATGAATAAAATAGATGTGGCCAGTTCATTAGTGTTCTGCCAGTATTGAAATAATGGGATGTTTATGCGTGACCATTTGGGGAATGAAGAGCATGATTATCTGTCACCCATTTGGATGGTCAGCCTGGGATATTTAACACAATCAAAATTAATGTTTGTATATAAACTAAAATGTATATTATCCAACTTCCATTGCATTAAATATTTAAATTGATTCCTTATGTTATATGTACTTATGTGCTCATGTAATATTACCTTACTATCAATATGAGACGTAAGAGAACCGTATTTTAAACATATTTGTTTAGATTTCACTAGCTGTGTGTTAAATTGATTTCTGTTTAACAGGCAGTGACATTGTGAGTTTTTCAAAATAGCCTCTCTAATACAGACCATCGAAGTGAAGTTTTTATCTACTTTACATTAACTTTGTTGTTCATGTGCTCTAAACCATTCCTGCTTATAAAAAATCTTCATGAAAAAAATGCATGAAAATAGTGGTGACTAGATTTTTATGGACCATCTACTCTCTTTTTTCCAGTCAACAACCATGTATATTAAACAATTACGAGATACAAGAAGCCCCAAGTCAATTATTTCTGAGCATTTAGCTTTTGAGAAGAGAATCCGGAGAGAGGTATGAATGAATTGGCAAAGGTTTGAAATGCTGAATGGACAAAGCTATAATTATAAAAATGGTTACTTAAAATTGCTCTCTATTGGATGTCAATCTCGATTGTGCAAATTATATGATTGAAGGGATTGAGGTTTAAGACGGAAAAAGCATAAAGTCTGTATCTTCCGGACTGTGTTCTCAGATCATATATTCGTTTGAAGCTTTAGTAGTTGTCCCTTCTGAAATTTTATGGTCTTTAACGGAAGAGTGAGGAGGCGAGGACGGAAGATGAGTAAAACCCCTAGCCGTGTGCACTTCTTGGTTTCAATCTATGCTACGAGGGCACATTATATGCCCTTCAATGGTGCTTTGAGGGTCATAGTGCATTTGTGATTCTTGGTTCCAATCTTTCAAGTTTCAAAACAAGTTTAAATGACATGTATATGTCGAAATAAAACTTGTAGGATAATATAGATTTCTGCAAATGCTGCAATAACGAGCACTAGACTTTTTATTAACAAGACAATGTGGATGGATAAAAATCCGATTCAGTAAGAAGAATCAGAGAAGCCTTCAATACATAAGAAAACGAAGCATTTCATGAGTTTATTTTGCCAATTGTTTTTTGGAGTTCATGGATTGCAGAACTCTGTTCACTCCTAGCTTTCCGTTCTTGTTTGATAGTAAACTTTTTGAGTGAAATCTAACAATTTACCTCTTTGGAGAGTGTATTATGAAGCATTACTGTTCTGTTGTGCAAATTTGGACTGTCTTTATAAGGTAGCAGATAATGAGATGAAATAGGAAAACCTTCATATTTGTAATCTGTTCGTTAGTTTTTTATTATCAGGCCATCTTGCAATGTTGCGTTACATATTGGAGGTTCTTATGTCACATACTTATTGGAGCTTTCCAAACGACATAATCTTTTTTTATTCTTTATAGTTTAATTTTTTATCATAGATCAATTTCTGACGCCATTCCCCATCGAAGTTTCTTTTCTCGTATGCATCGTATACGATTTTGAGTAGTGTGTGAGATGTCTTGGGAGACACCACTGATTCAATTTTATTGGTATTAACAAACTTGTCATTGCTATCAGGTACTTGTGAGGTTTCCAAACGGAGAACGGAAGGGAAGGAGGTTCCACAGCTCTGCAACCATCGAGTCTCTATATGACTATGTCGATTCTTTGGATTGCCTGAATGCTGAGAAATATAGCTTAGTTTCAAGCTTCCCTCGTGTCGTATATGGGCCTGAAAAGCATTCGGTATCTCTGAAGGAAGCAGGTCTGCATCCACAGGCTAGCCTGTTTGTCGAGATTGAATCATGATGTTGAACACTATAAAGGGTAGTCATGGTCCTGATGCTGGAATTAGTCACTCCTGCCTCTATATGATATGTAATTTGCTTTCACATTCTGCGTAACGGCTCTTCGACATGGAAACATTACCCGCTCATGTTATTTTGTAACTAGTGAAAATTTGTTACTATATAAATCGGTTGAGGTGAATGATACAGGGTTGCATCTTTCTCCAGAAACTCAGTGTAGTTCTATTATATAATGGCATGTCATCCCTCATTTTCTCCCATTTTTGCTCCATCAGCGTGGTTCTTGGCATCAATGTTCATAGTGGCATACCACTGCTGTGAAATTCACGCGAATTAATTTAGTTTCAGGTCATGCACTCAAACAGCAATGTGATCCTCTGGGCTGAAAGCTCCCACAGGCTCTATTGCACATTAGCCATAACTAAACTACATAGCTGTGGAATACCTACGTGATATTCATCATCGCTAAATCATCTTCTGCCCACAGTTATGTACATGCAAGCAATATTGGGTCATAATGGGTGTAATGTACGCTGCAACAGGGAACATAAGCTCTTGCCAATGGTAGCCACGGCGGTTTGTTGAAGGTTGGCATAAACAATGCCTTTATTCTCCAAACTGAAAATCAGAAACAAGTTGCCTCAAACTTTGATGCTCTCGTCTTTGCCTCAGTCGTGTTTACAAATACAAGGTCATCAACAAATACATAAATACATCAAGCCTTCAGCTAGGCCTGGTTACATCCATTACAGCAAACAAGTGCAGGTATCCAGGTGCTTCATCTTTACAACACACAAATGGAATACGAAGTAGAACATATTACGGATTGGCAAGTCGGACAGCCACTGGCAACACGCGCTAGCCCAGAAATATGCTCCAATTGTATACCTTAACATCAAGATCCGTAGCTTTCTCGAGTGTTTGCCGCAGCTCTTTCGCACAATGGAGGTCCCTCGCAAGAAGCAGAGCAAACCCACCTCCGCCAGCACCGACGAGCTTATATCCGCTGCAATATGGATCGGCGATGGCAAAAATCTTGTCAACAAGCTCGTTACTACAGTAGGGGTCCAGCTCCTGATGCAGTCTCCAGGTCTCCAGCATTATCGCTCCAAGCTCATCGATGTCGCCGTTCATTAGTGCTTCCCTTCCATTCCTTGCCAATGTAGCCAGACGCTTGATGCTGGATATGAGTAGATTATCCCTGCGAAGGTATCTAACTACCACCTTCCGTAAGACTTGATTGGCAAGGCGAACCTGGGTGTCCATTTCAATGTGAAAAGATATTACTATAAATATACGAAAGCAAACTAGAGCGAGATGTGCTGAACTGATTTTTATCTGATCTGTAATGATAAACAACAGTAGTAACAATTATAAGGCTACATGACAAGGAAGCCTGCACCATAAGATCAAATTACCTACCAGATGATATACGGTGGCCATAACCTACTACTAGCATCTGCAAGATCCCAAAAAGAAGAAGAAAAAGAAAAAGAAGCACAATCATATGGCCTCGGATAATTATGAGCCACGTAGGAAACAGCTTGCAAGTTTTCCTTCTTAATTTTCTTACCTGGAACATGCAGATAATTTATTGATCACTCAAGGAATTCCTTTGCCTGCAACATCTCGTCAACAAATATTATAACTCATATGCGTTAATGAGAAACAATCCATGGTCGTTTATTTATCCGTCCCATTTCAGTGCTACTTTGATTCCATTCAGCCCCATTGTAAATACTGTGGCATAAAAGACAACTATGCACTGCTATTCATTTAAATTCTTCGTAGTTTCAGGGAATCTGAGAGCACGACCTTTTCTATATGAGCTTAAATGAGGAGGAAGGTTAAAAAGAGAGAAAAAGAAACAAACCCCGACAATAAACAAAAAAAGGAGGATGAAGTATGGTCTCTGCCCGAACATGCCCGGCCCTGCCAAGGAAAGACCTCTACCTCATAATGGCCTTAATTATGGACAGTGCCGGACATTTAAACAGCTCAAGTCATACAAATACTTCCTCTGTTATATTTAATCTACTGGAATTTTCAATCACAGTGGCAGTTGTTCATATGGTCCAGCAAGCCAAGCATCTCGCTTATAAGATCAGCATAATAATTCTTTCACATTTAATAAATCTTTCAATTGATAAGAAACGTTAATTCGAAACGACATCTATCAGGATTTCTTCTTGCACTTGTCGCCAAGAAAGTTCAAATTTATACATTCTAACGGAAGGCCAAGTGGGATCTTATTTGCTGATCGTCTGAATTAAACCATTTGATGAACATTGTCAACAGGCACCAACAAAAGATAATCTAATTCATTCTTTGGGATAGAACCCTATATTACTAAAAGTTGCTTTAGCTATCAGCATCAACCCAGCAGCTTGATGTGAAATGTTCCATTGTAACTGGTAGGTTTAATTGGCAGAGTACTAGTACAAAGCAACATGTGGTGGTAGTTACAGTTACTCGGGCCTCATGGGGATCAAATTGGACCTTAAATAGGTTGGGAACAAATTAACCCGAAAGTTTAAGCTATCACCAACCCTCTATTTAAATCTTTCGCTATTTCTTTCTTTCTGATGGTGGACTATACTCATTGACATCTCAATATCCTCCCCTTTCACTGCAAGTATACCTCAATAACCCACGGGAAACCATGAGCCACATATCCAAGCATCATACAAACCATCCATGGGTTCACCTTACCATAGTGTTTGTGGCCTAACCATACCCACGAATCTCTGATATTCATGGTAGACTAGACCTTGGTCACCTTCTGATTCTTCCGTTGGACTCCACATTGGAGACTAGACCTTGGTCACCTGATCATAGCGTCTTCGCTAAAGTTGCAATGAAATTCGATGATTTCTGTAAGAACCGAGAATACACATGTTCAAATACAAGGACTAGTGGTTGTTCGGTAGGACCAACTGTAGAACCAACTGCAACACCTGTGTCAAATCCTATAGTCGTAATGCGTGGAGATCACCCAAATAAATTCCTACAGTAATCTTGGGTATTAGCTTACTGTAATAACTGCAGACCTAAGTTGTAGCATTATTGTAGCACGGTATAAGTGCAAACCACGGTAAAATCAAAATCCATGGCAAAGATGAAATTGAAGACAAAGATGTCGGCAGCATTATTGTAGCACATTGTTGTACCGCATACTATATCATTATCGTAATGCAGTACTGCAATGCTACACCATCATTTTTTCCAGGAAAAGAAAGAAAAGAAAAGTTAGTGTTAGGGTTTGATGTGGTGATTTTAGGCCCTATTTGAGTATGATTCGGGTTTTTGAGAAGAAGATTGGCTCGTATATCATGTCAATAGAAAAGAAATATCATTCATAAAAATCTGAACCCAAATTGAGGTATTAATGATGTTTATATAGCTAACATACAAGATTATTACAACTAGGATTACAATACATATTTGACACTATTTAAATCGTGTTTTAAAACTAGACATTTTTCTTTTATATACACGTATTTCTACATATATTTTTAGCACCAAAAACTAACTAGATCAGCAAAGAGTCGTTTTTTGCAGTGTATCACGGCATCCCCTGATGGACTTTCTCTATTGGTGCAGAATATATGTTCAGCTAGAGACCATCCCTTCTCAAATTGCAGCCAGCTAGGTTCAACCCTACTTGAAACGGCCTGCAAGCCACCCTATGAAATTACCAGTGATCTACATCATGGCTTTTATCCCAAGAGAAAAGGCACCAGCAATGGTGAAAGTATCTGACTGAGTTGACTCACCGCTCACTTTGTTAACAAATACAATAGGTAGTATCAATAGTCCAGATCAGTGTTCTTAAAAACGCTCACTTCGGCGCCTAAGCGGAACGCCTAAGTGGTTCTAGCATGTCAGCCGTTTTGCTTAACTACGCTTAAATGGACATCTATTCTCGTCTTATTGTTCACTTAAATGCACATATTTTTTATTAAGGGGCACATATTAGGTTTATTATGGGTAAGAATATCATACCTTGTTACTCTATATTTAAGCTTTTTATAAATGAATCTAGACTGACATAGGTGTAAAAATATCAACACTTGACGCATAATTAAACCTATCATGTATCCTTCCCTTTACCCATCCCTCCTAACTTTTCTTCCAGAACCTAAAGAAAGAAAGAGTATGTATCATTAGGCAAACTTCAAAGTTTTTCCTTTATGTTGCTAATTTATTCTAGAATTTGTTTCTTTCAGCTTATCTTCTTTTCTCTATTACAGTAATTTCTTTTTTCTACTTTTGTATAGCTTTTCCCTATTTTACCTTTATATTTTGTCTTACCTTTTCCTGTGTCTTAACTGTTACTTTTCTTTTTTTTCATGTCTTCTTTGTCTGTCATTCTATTTTGTTCTAATCTTCTACTCACTGCTTCTGGGATTATATAGTCTTTGTATTATTTTGTTTTGTGTTATTTTTAAGTTCAAAACATTAGTTTTGTTCTCTGTTTATTATACACTAAAACTTGTGAAAACATAGCAAATATAATATGTTTGTATTTAAATTCGTTTTTCAACATGTATTAAAGTTTTGCATCATGTTAATGTCATTATCAACATTTATTTATTTTTGGCGTCATCTCATCCTTTGCATGTCAGAACATGAAAATAAACCTGAATGTTTGAAACATCCATTAAAACAAAAAACATCATTGAAACTTTGAAAAATACATTGTGTTAATTGTTAAAACTTAAATTAGAAAAGGTGGCAATGTATAAATAATTACAAATGACACTACTCTTGATTGATCTCTTAAACTCTTAATTCTACCATTAGTACTAACTACTCGCCCATATACGAGCTGTTATTATATGTTTACGCTTCAAAATCTTAACTTGTCTAAAGGTAAAACATCACGCACAATGTTAGACAACATCTAGAATTAAATGTTTGCTAACCTATCAACAAAAAAGCACCATTGTGTGGCTCTGGCTCAGTTGGAAATCATACAAACATTAGCCACGCGACCTTTTTCCCTGCTTTAAAACACTGCTTCAGAACATAGATAAAAGTGAAAAATGCGAACATCCTATTTTTGAAACTAAGACTATTTTTTAAAAACTAAAACTTTCTATATGCAAATAATTTGATGGGTTATGGCATCCATAAGTGTTTCACTACATCCTGCTACAGCCGACAAAGAGATTGCAATAAGATAATTTTATGTTATTTTTATACATACTAAGTATAAGAGTTATATGGTTAACATGCAGAGACTACAACTAGTTTGATTGCTCTGATGCATGACAGAAATAATAATGAACTTACTTGGCCTGTGAAAGCCACCAAGAGACGTTGCTCCAATTCCAGCACCATCTGAGGTGAAGATACAAGGGGAATGACTTGGAGTCTTAGTGGTTGTCCTGGGAAACTGTAAGTGCATTTAATGCCGGAGTATAGTCCACCAATTTGATCTTGCCATCCTCCTCCTGTACCCATTAACTGCTCTACAACCAAAACAATTCGAGCAACGTTTTCATTACTTTCATCTTCTTCCATTAGATTCAAAAGTCCCTTCACAACAGCTGCAGCCAATATGCTGGAAGTGCCAAGACCACTTCCTCGAGGAACATTTGCACATGTCCTGATTTGTAAACCAGAATTCGACAATATATCATGATGAAGAATACCTGAGACTATCAGAGCAGATTTCACAAGGCGAACGGGATCATCTTTTTCAAATGGTGCACTAATTGAAGTCAGATCTTTAACAAATATATGATTGTCAGCATCATCTACAATCAGAACCCCAGTGTTTTCGGTTGTCTCTATTACCGTTCGAACCGGGAGGGAACCCTCCAAACGTATTGCCATATTAAGAACACAACCTGAACGCTCTAAGCTCCATGGCGGTGTATCACTCCACCCACCCACGAAATCAACCCGAACAGGTAATTCAACAGTTGCTCGTCGTGGCTGAAAGGAGTTTCCAGCAAGTTTATTCTGCATATGTGGCTTCACCACACCATCGGAGCCCAAAAAGCAATCTGACAGTATAACCAGAGCACATGAACCACAGAGCTTGTTAACAAGCAGAGAGTAGCGAATATAATTATAATATATCACATCATTTCTGACACGACTATATTCAAATAAATTTAAATGCTCAAAAAATTAGTGACTGGACTATATATAAGCAATTAAATAAACTTTAGAAACATTGTTTCATGCATAGTAGTAAATTTCAAAACCATATCAACATTTCAACAACAGCAAAATATCCCAAAACAACAAATTGCATGCCGTTCAAAGCCATACTGGAGGGAAATTCATGTATGACCCCTAAAAATTAGACCAAATCTGATGTACTTACATTGGGTTCCATAATTCACTGCAACCGCAGTTTCACTAGCAACTGATGTCCATACTTTCTGCTCAACTGCACACGCATTCAACTCGTCTCCGCACATCCTAAGAAGATCAACTTGGACCTGGTATGCCCTACTTTGTGGAATGACCACAGGATTCTGAGTCTCAACGCTGGGACAAAGTGCAAGAAATTCCTTGCAAATTTCTATTCCTGAGGTATCTTTCTGCAAAATTTCTTCGCACAATTGAGCCAAGTTGCGCCCAAGCAGGCCATATGTAATACATGCTTTAGCAATCCCTGCTGCCAGGTCTGCTTGGTGGTAACTAGAAGCCATGCAAAGCTGAGGAAAGTCAATTGATCGATGCAACTCCTCCAAGCTAACACGGTGAGAAGTTTTCCACATTGAAAGCAAATGTTCACAGTTGAAACTTATCGAGCCCATGAGCCACATGCCTAATCTAAGCATCTCAGAAGAAGCCATGACAGGAAATATCCTAGCATTCCACAAGCACCTCTCTTGGGACTTACAGGAACTCCACAAGTCGTTTTCTTGAATTCCCAGGTCATGCAAGACTTTTCTCCATGGTTTCCCACAAAAAGTACCATCTCCTGTAACAGAATTTTTTGGATTATCTTGGAGTCCGCAATAGACAATAATTCTTCCTGTACTTCCTACCAAGGGGACTTCCCAGAGACAATGGCGATCGGGCAAGATAAATGTTATGATGTTTCCGGTCCGTTCATGATCATGTGGTTCTTGGATATTTACGCCAACTATGATGGATTGTGAACCAATCTGTATTCTGCCTGAAAGAGATGAATCATAAACCACCGAATCCTCTCCAATTGATACCCCAGGTGAAATTTTACTGGAAAGAATAACAGCAGATGCAGCAATGTCACAGACTGTTGTTTCTGGAATTGAACACAAGTGCCTTCGACCTACTAGACCTGAATCAAACCTACTTAGGTGATCCAGAACTTCACCAGAAGTGCCAAAGTGTAAGAATGACAATCCATCTGCATATGGCAACACACAGTTCTGAGACAGTGCAGAAGCAACAAGATATTAGCAGTTGCATACAATTGTTAGAGATTGACAAAAAAGATGTGCATTAATCTACATACACCCATGAATGTAAATGGAATGAAGGCCATAAGCAACATGAAATAAAACTGAGCATGCTCCAAACAGATATGAATGATGAATACTGTACTGACATTTCTACCTGCAGCTATATTATTCAGGCACTTCCAGATTCACACACACACAAAAAGGAAGTTTTACTAATGCATTATTGAAGTCATATGATAAATGTTGCAACCTTTCTGAATTTGAAATGACATCCATATGGTTCTTCCTTCTCCCATTAATAGATCCATTTATGTTCATTCTGTAGAAAATTTGCTAGAGAGGGATCACTCAGAAATTTAAATAGTGAAAAATGACATTTATTAAAGAATTTCGAGATATGCAAATAAACTCCAGATGATAGCGTTATTAATATATGGTTTGGATGAAGTCATAAGGATAATGTGGTTACGGTATATCTCATATGCAGAAAGGTACCTTTTCAAGGTAAGGTATGAAAACACAGTTTTACCCCAGCCGAGCGAATTGGCTTAGTGGTATCCCCCCCCTCTCCCTTGTAATAGGTTGAGGGTTCGATTCCTGCTTTCTGATGTATCGAAAACACAGTTTTTCAATGTTGGCAGCATAAGTGATTTCCACTTCAAATTTCACACACAAACACAGAGGGCCAACATCCCGAGCAAAAATTTCGCCAAAGATTTTGGTGCGAATTTTTTTTGCGAATTTTTTTCAAATTTTTTTTTCAATATTTAATCCATACAAATATATACTCCAGAGAAAATAATAGTTGGAACACTAGAGGGATTTGACCTTCGATTACGCCATTATAAATTTAATAGTTGCAGAACAATAGAATATTTTGTACAGATCCGATCATAGGGCCAATTATGGGGATTTTTTTTATTTTTGGTATGCAAGTGTATTAACGTAGAACACATTCAATGGTTTAGATCGTCAAAAAACCCTACAAAACTCTTTTCTCACAATTTTTGCACCGAGGATTTTTCTCACATGAAAGTGTGTGTGAATAATGTGTATCATGTGACATATGGGTCTCATGTGCGGCCTTTAAAGCTTCCCCATCCGTTATTTTTTGGACGATCAAAACTGTATATTTTGATCTTCATATTCAAAACACTAAAACACCGAATTTGGAGTGATTGCACATTCATCCCCTCGTCGCAAAAATTCTATTCGTGCAAATTGTTAAAATTACGACGTATGGATGAATGGGCAACCTCCATTGGGTTCACCCAATATTTGATGTTTTGGGGTTTTAAAATATGTAGTTCAAAATAAACAGTTCCGATTTTCTGAAAAATTAACGGAGGGTGGAGTTTTAAAGGTGTATATGAGACTTAGACCTATATGTCATATGATACACATTATTCTTATATATATATTATATATGTATGTATGTATATATATACATATATATGTATATGTACATATATACATATATATAAAAAGTATATGATCAACATGTTTAGGAAAATTCATGTTTATCAATGATCAACATCATTCATCTTGATCTACACATCAAAGATGCTTAACATACCAAAAATTAAGTGAATCCAATGTTATTTGACTCTTAATCCAATTGTTACAAATTCAACAGTTTCAAAATAATAATAATAATTGCAATAAGCCGATCGAGCATTAAATCCCCTTAAAGTTCACCTATATTTAGGATTTTAAGGTTTTAGAATGTATACAATAATCACAAACAAAAATTTTTATAAATAAAAGTAGAAGATGAATGTTTTGAGAGCAAGTGTAGGAAATTTCCCGACGCAAGTTGCTCACATACGTTAACCTTATATATAATACAATTGAGAGATGTTTTTGAATGAGATTGTTGATTAGGACAAAAGGATGGGTAGCAGGACAGTTGAGATTGAATCTTAATGAATCAATAGATAGGATGAGTTTGTGAAAATTTTGAAGAAAACCCGCTAAAACTTAGGGGGATTTTTGAATGAAATCCTAAAATTTTGAGGGAAACTAAATCTGGAGGAAACTAAATTTTAAATAAACAAAAATTTTAAATTTTGAGGGAAATTAAATCTAGAGGAAACTAAATTTTGGGATAATTAAAATTTTTGGAGGAACTAAATTCTCTGGAGGGTCTAAATTTTATTTAAAATTTTGAGAACAAAATGAACTAAAATTTTAAATTTTGGGAAAACTAAATCTGAAACCTAAATTCTTGGGGAAAACTAAATTTTAGTTTGAATATGTTTAAAAAAATTTGTTGGGGGCAATTTTTTGAAGATAGCTGCAAATTTTTTGGGTATTTTGAAGAGGCTATAAACTTTTTTGGAGGAAGATTTTGAATGTGTTGAAATTTTTGGTGGTAATAAATTGAATACCACGTGACATATGGTCACGGGTTATGACTTGTGTGAGTGTGAGTGAGTGAGTGAGTGTGTGTATATATATAACAAATGAGAGATGTTTTTGCATGGGGTTTCTGTTAGGAACTAACAAAGATACGATTTTTATAGAGAACAAATAAAGAAGAACAAGATAATTGAACGCAAAAGAGGTGCATTCTCCTCCCAAGACGCCAAAGAGGACGTCCGCACTCGTCTACCTATGGAATCACACAATATCAATAATCAAAAGCATAGGTAAAAACAAGTTATAATCAAAACTAGGGCAAAAGGGCTAGGGCATGCGGCCAAGGGAAGGCCGGCTAGGATTAGGACTTGCGGCCAAAGGGTTTCCTGCGGGTATAAACCCGCAGGCTATTGGATGGGCCGGCAAGCCCATCAATACTCCCCCCAATGAGCCACCTTGTCCTCAAGGTGGAAGTCTGGAAAGCACGCCACCATCTCATCCATGTCCTCCCATGTGCTATCATGCTCTGGCAAGCCCCTCCATTGTAACAACACATGCCTCCCTCCTGTGTCGCTCTGCCGAACCCCCTTCAGCACCTCGGGTTCCAGTCTCACCTCCATATCTGCAGTAAGGGTCTCTGGTAAAGTAGGGGAAGAGGTGTGGTCGCCAATGGCCTGGCGCAACTGTGAAACATGGAAGATGAGGTGAATGGTGGATCCTGGGGGTAATTGCAATCTGTAAGCCACCGGTCCGACTTTCGCCTCGACCTCGAAAGGCCCAAAATACCGCGGTACCAGCTTTTCATTCCTCCTATGGGCCATCGACCTCTGTCTGTAGGGCCGCAGCTTCAGATACACCATGTCTCCTACCTCAAAGTGTATGTCTCGACGGTGTAGGTCTGCTCGTGCCTTCATCACCTGCTGAGCCCTCGCCAAGTGGAGCTTCAGCTCCTCTAGAATTCGGTCCCTCTCTGCCAGGTGCTGCTCCACATCTGACACGGGAGTCGTCTCATGACCATAATGAAGTAAGTGCGGGGGATCTCTGCCATACAAAATCCTGAAAGGTGTAGTCTGTGCCGTCATGTGATATGAAGTGTTATACCAATATTCCGCCCACGGTAGCCAACGCGCACACTCCTTAGGATTCTCTGAAATGAAGCATCGCAGGTAAGTCTACACGCTCCTATTCACCACCTCCGTCTAACCGTCAGTCTGGGGGTGGTAGGCTGTGCTCCGCTTCAAGGCCGTCCCATGTAGTCTGAAAAGCTCCTATCAAAATTTGCTCTGAAACACCTTATCTCGATCGGAGACTATGGACTTTGGCGGTCCATGCAAACAAATGACCTCTCTCACAAAAACCTCCACCACAGAAACTGCGCTGTAAGGATGCCGAAGCGGGACAAAATATGCATATTTGCTGAGGCGGTCGACCACAACAAAAATGACAGTGTATCCACCCGACTTTAGCAATCCATCTATGAAGTCCATAGAGAGGTCCTCCCACACTCGGTCTGGTAAGGACAGCGGCTGTAGTAATCCCCCTGGGGACATCGCCTGGTACTTGTGACGCTGGCACACGTCACACTCCGCTACCATCCTCGCCACCGCCTTCTTCAGTCCCTTCCAATAGACCTCCCTCGCCAGCCGCTGCCAGCTGGTAGGTCTTGAGGACCCTAGAATGTCCTCCAATAGCACTTCCGTGGAACTCCCTGAATATGGTCGGTATAAACAGATGTCCGCGATATCACAAGCCTCCCCCAGTAAAGCAGCCGCCCATCCTGAAGAGAATACCCCGGGTACTCAGTCGACCCCTGTAGAAGGGCCTCTCGTATAACTGTCAACTCCGGGTCCTGCTCCACCTCCTGCTGTAGTAGGCTCCAATCCTCCAGGATAGACATTGTAAGTGTCGCTACCTCTGCCTCCTCCCGCCGGGATAAAGCATCAGCTGCCTTGTTCTCCAATCCCGGGCGGTACTCAATCTCGAACCTGTACCCCATCAACTTCCGCAGCCACTTCTGATGCTCATCCGCTACCATCCGCTGCTCTAACAGGTACTTCAGGCTCCGCTGATCCGTGCAAACTATAAAGCTCCGACCCAACAAATATGGCATCCACTTCTGTATGGACAATACTATAGCCATCAGCTCTCTCTCATAGACCGACCGCAGTCGGGCCCTCGCGGTCAACACCTGGCTGTAATAAGCTACGGGCCGCTGCTCCTGCATCAGTACTGCTCCCAGCCCATGTCCTGATGCGTCTGCCTCTACCACGAAGGGTCTGGAGAAGTCGGGCAACGCCAATACTGGCACGGTGGTCATTGCCCTTTTCAGGGCCTCAAATGTTGTCGTCGCCTCCTCCCCCCCAATGAAACTGGTCCTTCTTCAATAACTCCGTCAGCGGCCAGGCAATCGTCCCATACCCTTCCACGAATCTGCGATAGTATCCTGTAAGCTCCAGGAAGCCCCGTAGACCTCTGAGCGTAGTGGGGCGCGGCCAGTCCAGCATGGCCGCTATCTTTGCTCTATCTGCAGCCACCCCTCCTGCTGATACCACGTGCCCCAAATACTCCACCTGCGGCTGCCCGAAAAGACACTTCTTTCTGTTCACATATAGCTGGTGGTACTGCAGCTCCTGAAATACCACCTGCAGGTGGTCCAAATGCTCCTCCAGAGTACGACTGTATACCAAAATATCATCGAAGAAAACTAGTACAAATCGCCTAAGATAAGGACGAAATACCTTATTCATGAGAGCCTGGAAGGTGGCAGGTGCGTTTGTCAACCCGAAGGACATGACAAGAAACTCATAGTGACCCTCATGCGTCCTGAACGCCGTTTTGGGCACATCCTCCCGCCGCATCCTGATCTGGTGGTAGCCAGACTTAAGATCTAACTTGCTGAACAAGGCTGCCCCGTGTAGCTCGTCCAGGAGCTCATCAATCACAGGTATAGGGAATTTATCTGGGACCGTCTCCTTATTCAGCGGCTTGTAGTCCACGCAGAACCGCCAACTACCATCCTTCTTCTTCACTAACAATACTGGGCTGGAGAACGGGCTCACACTCGGCTGGATCACCCCTACCTGCACCATCTCTGACACAATCCTATCTATCTCGTCCTTCTGATGTTGGGGGTATCGGTAGGGCCGCACGCTAATGGGGGACACGCCCTCTCGTAGAACAATGGCATGCTCGTGGTCCCGCGGTAGTGGAAGACCCCGAGGCTCCTGGAAGATCTCCTTAAACCGCTCCATCAGCTGCTGCACCTCTCCTGGAATGGGCTGCTCTGTACTGGCCTCTGCGCCTTCCTCACCTGTCAAAGAGGACAGCTCTACTAAATAACCTCCTCACTCTGTCTGGATGGTCCTAACCATGGTCTTTAAAGAGATCAAAACCCTGCAGAGGCTGGGGTCTCCCTGGAGGATCACTGCTCTCCCCGCCTCCTGAAACTCCATCCGTAGCAGCTTCCAATTTATTGTCATCTCTCATAATGTCTGTAGCCAGGTCATGCCTAAAATGACGTCGGTGCTCCCCAGGTCCAGAGGTAAAAAATCTGCAATAATCTGTATCCCCTGCATGGTCAGTACCAGTCCCCTGCAAACTCCCCGGCTGCTCTCCTTCTTTCCCGTCCCCATCATCACACTGAAACTGCCGCAATCTGTCAGCTGAAGCCACTGCTGTGCCACCACCCTCCTGGAAATGAAATTGTGGGTAGCCCCACTATCAATGAGCACATTCACCTCCTGGTCACCGATCTCCCCCTTCAGCTTCATGGTATGGTTCGGTGTGAACCCTACCACGGAGTTGAGGGACACCTCCGCCACGTCCATCTGCTGGCCCTCCAGCTCCTCCTCTGCCTCAACTGCCTCCTCATCGACATCAGCCTCGTCGTCGTCCTCCTCCAACAGAATCACCTGAAGCTTGCGCCCCGCACACCGATGGCCTGGTGAAAATCGCTCATCGCACCTGAAACATAAACACGTCTGCCTCTTTTCCCTCATCTCAGCGTCTGTCATGCGCCTGAACTGTCCCTAGCCAATGGTGCACTACCCTTCTCCCCAGTCTTCTCTCTGCTCGTCTGGGCCACCCCCGTTGTGGTCCCTGCTCCTCCAACTCCAGACGGGGTGCCTCTCGGTGTCTGGCCACTGTAAACGCTCCGGACCCTCCTATCATCTGTCTGTGCATCCTCTACCATCTGGGCCATATCTATGACCTCCGAAATCACCCGGGCTTGTAGGGTCTCACTGCTGCTCAAAGACTGAGGCGCAGCCCCTTCAGAAAGGTGCCCTCCAGTGACTCGTTTGACACACCATGTACTCGCCCAGCCAGTGTCTCAAATCTCTCGATGTACTCCCGCACCGGTCCCCTCCTGTCTAAGTGCGTAAAGCTGCTCGTGCAGGTTCCCAAGACGGAGATCTCTAAACTTCTCCAGCACGAGGTCCTTCAGCTCCTCCCAGCTCCCGATCTGCTGCCTCATTTCCTTTCACTGGAACCACCCCAAGGCTCTCCCCTCCATGCAGATGGCTGCCGCCTGTAGCTTTTGTGCCTCGGTCATGTGGTGTGCCGCGAAGTATCGCTCTGCTGTGAACAACCAAGCATGTGGATCCTCCCCAGAAAATAGCGGCATCGTCAGCTTCCGTACCCTGCACTCTCCCCCAAAGTGCCCCTGCTCGGGCCTCCCCTCCTCTCTGTGATGCAGACGGTAGTGCTGTCTCCTCTCGTCCAGAGTTTCGTAATGCCTATGTGGCCCTCTTCTGCGACCACCACAGTCTCCACGGTAATCTCCCCGCCGGCCCTAAAAATCGCCCCAATCTGCATCATCGCCGAACTCCGCCTCGTAGCCACCCCTGCCGTCATAATAATGATCTCTCCCGCGTTCATCTTCGTAGAATAGGTTCTCAGCTGTTGGCCGACGCTCCGAAGGTCGAAAAAGCCTCCCAAAAATTGTCCGCGACCACCCTCTACCGCTGTCCGCTGCCCGGGGGCTCGAAACCCCCCTCGGGCCCTGGTCGTGAGCATCACCCCCGGCGGCTGCCAGGGGGTTCCCGCCCTCTGCGGGACTCACCGTGAGCATCCCCCTGGCGGCTGCCAGGGGGGTCCCCGCCCTCTGCGGGACTCGGGCGGGCCCCTGTGGCCTTGCCGGAGGGGCTGGAGGCCCTGCCGGGCCTCTGCCGGAGGTCCGGCGGGTTCGTCGGGCTCCTCCGAAACCCGGCAGGGCTTGGGCCCCCCGTCGAAAGTCGACGCAGGCGGGGGAGGCCCCCCGCCCCTCTCCCGCAGCGGCCGAACCCCCGGACTATTTTGGGGGTTCGGCCGAGCCTCCTCGTTGGCGCGTCGCTCCCAATTGGGGCGGCTAGGGCCGCCCCCTGGCTCTCCATCGCCTTCTGCTGTACCTCCTCGCGGTAATCGCCCTTCCATGGCTCTCCATCGTCTTCCTCGTCCAATTCCTCCACGTAATAGGGTTGATTTTGGGTAAAAATCTCCTCCTTTTCATTTTCCTTCTTCAAAGGTGCCGCCTTTGGTGTCGGATTAGGGTTTGCTTCCCCTTTGTTGTTTGTCGCCAATTGATTTAGGGCTCTCATCAATTGCGCGAATTGATCGTCGTGCTTCGCTTGATTTGACGCCAATTGGGAGATGGATGTAGTTAATTTTGCCATGGACTCGTCGTTCCCTGCCAACGACTTTTTGATTGCATCGATCTCGCTCGTGAATTTCGCCTCCAAAGCCTCAATTTTGTCTTGCGATCTTGTCGAAGCCGCCATGGATCATCACGTGCTCTGATACCAAATTGTTAGGAACTAACAAAGATACGATTTTTATAGAGAACAAATAAAGAAGAACAAGATAATTGAACGCAAAAAGGTGCGTTCTCCTCCCAAGACGTCGAAGAGGACGTCCGCACTCGTCTACCTATGGAATCACACAATATCAATAATCAAAAGCATATGTAAAAACAAGCGGCTAGCCCTCCCTATTTATAATCAAAACTAGGGCAAGAGGGCTAAGGCATGCGGCCAAGGGAAGGCCGGCTAGGATTAGGACTTGCGGCCAAAGGGATTCCTGCGGGTATAAACCCGTAGGCTATTGGATGGGCCGGCAAGCCCATCGGTTCTTAACTGATTTAATCTTAAAAGAATCAATTATTAGGATTAGAGTTTGTTATATTTTTGAGGAAAACTAAAGTATTGTGTGGAACTAAAATTTTAAATTTTGAAGGAAACTAAATTTTGAAGGGAACTAAATTTTGAGGGAAACTAAATTTTTGAGAGAACTAAGTTCTCTGGACAAACTAAATTTTAATTTAAAATTTTGAGAGGAACTAAATCTGGAGGGAACATAATTTTGAGTGAAACTAAAATTTAAAATTTTGGGGGAACTAAATTTGAATGGAAATAAATTTTCAAAAAACTAAAATTTTAAATTTTAAGGGGGACTAAATCTGGAATGAACTAAATTTTGGGGGAACTAAATTTTTTGGAAGAACTAATTTCTCTGAAAGGACTAAATTTTAGTTTGAATATGGTTAAAAAAATTTGTTGGTGTGATTTTTTGACGGGGCTGATAATTTTTTTGGGGGGGTTTTGAATGGGATTGAATTTTGTGGGTAGGATTTTAAAAATGAGGATGCAAATTTTTTGGGAGAGATTTTGAATGTGTTAAAAAATTTGAGAGTATTTTGAATGCCTCGTGACATGTGGTCACAGGTTATGACTTATGTGTGTATCAGGAATACGTATATTAGCTAGCCAAGGAGAAAATCCATCCTTGAATATCATTCAAAAGTTTAATCTCCATTATATTTTTACAATCAGAGCCATTAACTTTGATCTTCATATTCTTAAAACCCAAAACACCAAATATCTTGTGAAACCTAAAGGTTTTGATCGTTCATCCACTTGTCACAACTTTAACGGTCACTTGTCACAACTTTAACGGTTTCACATTACTTGAACGCTTTGCAATGGAGCAAAACCTCTAAAGTTTATTAGATATTTAATGTTTTGGGTTTTTAGAATATGAAGATCAAAATAAACGGTTGCTAAAAAAATGGAGAATGGAATTTTATTGTCTTTTAACAATAACAAGTAAGGGATTTCCTCCTTAGCTAGCTGACCTATATATTCCATATGTAGGCTTTATTGGACATTTAAACAAGTACTGTTTGAGTCACAAGGAAATTCTTCAAGTTCAGAAGCTAAGTTAGTCATGATTTGAGTTTAATGTAGGTACAAAACTTTAAAGAAAATAACCCACCATATTTTGGAAGGTAAGTTACAACCAGTGCCCTTGGATCAATGGATGTGCAATGGATGTGCAGTTTGTAGCAGGCAAAATATATGTGGTGCAAATCTTGCTTGCACTAGGATACTTCCAATTCTCCCAACAAAAAAGGAGGGTTTAATCTGTAAGCTTAGAGTTTTCATTCTGTGTATCCGTGGAGTGGGTTTCTTTTTCAGTTCTTTACCCCCTTCCGTGTGTGTGTTTTCCCTTTTTTTGCAGGGGCTGTTGTTCTTTTCTTGGCTTGGGGTAGGGGTGGAGGGAGCCTCCATCACGATGTAAAGCTCTCCCAAAGAAGGGAGCGAAAAACTGAAATTAGTGATTTAGTATCATCCTGAAATTGTCCAGCTACACACACATATCACAACTATCCTTGAAGACCCAACAATACACATCCATGTGCTGCAAACGTCTAATGTTGCATGATTTGTCAGCAATTGTGTGTGCAATAAAAGACCTTCAGTATTGAACATGAGGAAAGACAACCCAATGACCTCCGATGTAGAGGAATATGGGTCACGCTTCAGCTAATATAAGCTGGTGTGGGCATAACCGTTTGGTTGGGCAAAACAAGAATGATGGAGATGAAACTCAAGATATGCGAATGTAATAGCATAAAAAGATGTTACTATAAAGACACACAACAATCCTAGGAAACCTAGTAATATAAAGGCCAAATCAGTACAAATTATGTAATGGAAGCACTCACCGCCTAAATCTGAGTTTGGATACGCTGATGCAAACTAGGGCAAACCATTGCAACTTAAACCAAGCCATAGCCATGCCTCCTATCTTACTTCATAGTTTATATGGCTTTTAAAGGCTTTTGAGTGGATGTAGTACTTAACCTAAACATGCAGACTTGGGCAGTTCAGCCACCAAAGCCAGGAATCATTGGGGCCAACTGAGTGGATCATCCAATTCCTACATTTAGTAATTATATATTTTGATCTTGACAAAGATTGGGTGTAGAACATGAAATCAACTTTGCATTACAAATGGTTGTAGTTAACCAAATGGCTCAGTATTATCCATAGGTTTGATCGAATGCATGACCTAGTGCTTCAATCGTAATATTCAGTGCCTAACAAGGGAGGTTGGAACATCATCTAAGGCAAGTAAAGCCGAGCAAGAGGTGATATTAAATATATATAGTCATATGTTTAATTAGTTTATTATTAAATGAACGTGTGTGTATCTTATGATTCACAAAACAAAATGATATGTGATACTATACCTAAGAAAAATGATATCCGATATGTATCATGATATGCCAGCTTTGTTGGCAACCGTGATGGTGTTTGCAGTAAAAATGATTTGAGATAGAATTTTTATGAAACACAAAATTACTCCAAAATGGTCGTAATGGACTATCAAATACAAAGGTTCCACGAAAACATGTCACAAGCATGAAGATCTACTATTCAATTGTTACTGAAGAATGAACATGTCTTACTCTTGTCATCTTGGAAAGAATGTTAAATTTGAGTGCGAATTTACTGTGTGTTCTGATTCTCAAAAAGAAATTTGGCATGTGTTCTCAATGCTAAACTCTCAAGGACTAGAAAAAAATATGGGCACCAACCACTGCACCTACAATTTGTGTTCTCAATGCTGAAGTCTCAAGGACTTGAAAACATATGGGCACCAACAATTGCACATACACTTTGTGTTCTGGAGGAGGAGCCATTGCATATAAACTTATTATTTTCAATTGATTTGTGTTCTAAGGAATGTTAAATTTGAGTGCCAATTTGGCATGCTTTTGACATACGGCTTATTTTTCTCATGTAAGAAAGGATAGCAAATTAAATGCCAATTTACTTGTTAACGAATTAAATTTGAGTGCCAATTTGGCATGCTTTGACACACGGATTATTCTTCTCATGTAAGAAAGGAATAGCAAATTAAATGCCAATTTACTTGTTAACGAATCTATGCAGAAGCTAATCCATTTCATACACATAGGATACCTAACATTACTTGTCACCGATGTATCTCTGACGAGTCTCACCTCATCTCCAAGCATAAGTTTATGTTGATGATGCTATGGGAATAGAAAAAGAAAATATAGATGCTCAATCATCAATGTAAACAAAGCACCTTGTACTTGGACAGAGTCTGTAAGAGGCACCTAAGGATAACCTGTTGGGCACATCTTAACATGTGCAAAAGGCAGACCATCAGGGGAAAATTCATATGGTCTACTTAAAGACGTAGGATTGTGCACAATCATCCTCGAGACCAAATAGTTGAGGATCATTCCATGGTGACTTGATCTTCTTTAATATATTTAGAAACTAATGCATTTGAATCATAGTAATCAATATCTTACAATATGCAATATGTACCATACAATACAACTGAAAGGACTTCAACACATCGTGTAAAGCCTAGTTTTTTGGAAGAGGCCGGCCTTTCTCTTTTTCTCTCTCTTTTTCTTTTTCTGTCTTTCCTTTTTCACTTGCGACCCAGCCTAGCCCGCATCAACGGCCCACCTGCTCCCCACTTAACCATGGACATGTGACACGTGCGTAGCACGTGTCCCACTCTCTCCCTCTCTCGTTCTCTCTCGTTCTCTCTCCCTCTCTCGTTTAAGGTGGCGACAAACAATGAATTTCACCGACCTCTCTCTCGTTTCCTTTGGCAATGGAAGAAAGAGGTAGCAATCGAGGCCCTCTCCTCGTTCCAACTCACATAACACGCGTCACGGCCTCCCTTCTCCTCTATGCCTTAAAATTCTAGGGGTTTGATACGATTACTTCTTGGCCCGCAGCCGACTAACTTCGTGGCGAAACCACATCTTCTCCTGAGCTCCACAGGTCTTATTTTCCTCTATAAAAGCTCAGAAGAGCTTAGAGTTTTGGTTTTCACTCGGAAAAATTATTTTCAAAGAATTTTCAGCTTGAGCTAGGGTTTTTGCATTTGATCTCATCTCCCTCCTTTCCAAGGAGTTGCAGCCGTTCTCCGACAAGACGACGAGACCCAAATTTCCTCCCGGTTTTCAAATTTCGAAAAATCACTTTAATTCTTTAATTTTTGGATTTAAATTTGTGATATTTATTTATGTGCTTGTGATGATGATTCTAAGCAAGATTCAGGCGCCGTCGGGGCTTGGCGACGACCCCGTCGCTGCCCCTAGCTGTACCATGACCGCCGTGATTGTTATTGGTTCCTTTCTTTTGGCCGTGGCTCCTCTGGATAGCCTCCCTAGGCCTTGTCGTGAGCTTTCTAGCCTCCCTAGCCCCTGTCATGATTTGTCTGGCTTCCTATCCCCCTGCCGTGACCTGTGGGCCCCTGCTAAACATTGATGTGCCTCCTCTTGACCTGGCCGTGACTGAATCTAGGCACCATGCCCTAAGCCGTGAATTGTAAATGTGAGATTTCCCATGTCATGACTGTTTAGGGATTTTTCGATGCTGTTTAGTTTTAGATAATGGTTATAGATGATGTTTTGGCTAGAGTTGAGGCTTGGTGGTTGCCATGGGATGGTATGGAAATTTCGGAACTTTGTCCTACATGTCTGAGTAGGCCTAGGATTATCCTATGATTGTAAATGAGGGTTTGGCCACTAATGATTGTTGGAATTATGTGATTCACTGCCTGTTAGATCATACACCATGATACTGCTTGAAGGATCATAGTTTACCACATGTTGGATCATAAATACTGGCCGAAGGATCATATAAACCATGAACACATGGTTAAGTCCCGTAACGATCGATGATGAGAATTATCTGAGATCACCACAGATGTTCTTTCCATCATTGTCCATCTCCCATATTTTTAAAGTGCGGCACTATTCACTACATCAGCATTCAAGTTAGCTCGAATTTATTATTTATATTTCAGATTTAGACTTTCTAGCATTCTTAGAATATTTTGCATGTCGTCTGCCATATATATGCTCCTTCATACATGTTTAAAATAGTATGACACATATATGCTCCATGTTATATGTTTAAATTCGTGAACGTTTATGGCATGCTAAATGTTTCGTTGTTTCCATCACTATATGCAACATGTTCCATGGATAATCATAATATAATCTTGTGTAGTTGCTCATAACATTGAAAATAATTGATATGTTGAGTATACTATGGTAACCAAATAGAATTGAAATGTCAATAGAATATGTATTGTCCCTGTCCAGTTGAAACACGCTTGATAGAACAAAATCTTGAAAATATGACTGGAAATAGAATAACATAGCACACCATCATATGATTTAGTTTTAATGTGGCGCTAAACTTAATCCCGAGCTTTACTTTTTAATCATGTTTTAAATAATTAAATAGTACTAATTTAGAATTTCACCTAGACTGTATCACTGAGACGTTAATAGATGTACACTTGACATATACTTGTCACTTCCGACTCACCAGGTTTTGAGGTAAATCATATTAGTAAGAGTGCGGGAGCAGCTGGAACCAAGCTCTTATTAACATTGACACATCAAGTGTTCCGACCGGGTCACATCATAAATCCGATGGACCCCTAATGGTATCACTGGACTTAATTGTTGAGTCTCATACTGTCACTCTTTAGACTCATGACCCTTACTGTTCCGACTTTGGACCTGGTCCGGGTGAGCGTCCCCGTGGTACGAAGTGGACTCCTGGTTGCTTATTGTACTCTTCAATATGATTCATAGCCCAAGATTGACATAATTAATATGACCATATTAGTATCGTTTTAAATTTTTAACTAAGTTGCATAATTGTATTAAATTTCCAACACATGCATATTAGTTAGTTTTAATTAAGCTGTTACCTGCTCCTAGTTCTTGTTTGATAGTTAGATTTACTCATGCTCACATATTTTAATTCCAAAATTCTAGAATTAATGTGATTTAACTGGTGGTCCTTCGTTTTTGTTGCACCATTAGGTGTTGAGTCAGAGTTAAAGGAGTCCCTGATGTACGAGGATACAGACTTTGCGGTGGAGACCGTTGATTTCTGATCTCGAGGTAGTATATCCATGTTGTACCTTGTAGATGTATTTTGTTAGTATGTGGATAGTACGATGTATATGATTTTTTTAAACTCGTAAATATATGAATAAAATTTTTTATTAAGAATTTTGATGCATCTCTACTCATATCTAGATTTTTTCACTGGTTAACTGCATGACCTGATATTCTTTGCGAAACATGCTACGACCCTGGGTTACGTGGGTTACAGGGCGTGCCATGTTTTTCTTGATGGTCCATGCATGTCATCGCAACCAACCTTTTGAACAGTCTAGAAAAAATTAAGATGCATCGTGAAAAAATATTTAATTGAAATTGGCATTGCCCTGTGAACGCAGACACATGCGAGTATACAACGTTGTAGGCACACCATGAAGATGGTACATAACACTTCTGGATCCGGTCCAAGCAACCAACGATACATCAGATCTCAAACCAGGCCTTACAAGAACTTATTCAGGCCCTTCGAGAAGCCTAAGTCTACCACAGGGATACATCAATTTCGGGCCATGCGCCCAGCTACATTTAATAGCCGAGAAGACCCCTTTAAGGCAGAAGAGTAGTTGTGTAGCACCGTGGATAATTTGACCACTATAAGGATCTCCACAGAATCCTGTGTAAAGTTAGCCACGTTACAGCTGGTAAAGGAGCTAGGATTTGGTGGGAGAGGATCAATTGGAGAAGCCTATCAACTATGATACATTCAAGGAGAAATTCAATGCCCAGTATTTCTCTCATGAGGTTTAGATGGAGTTGGATGCAAGGTTCCCCAATCTAAAGCAGGGCACCATGAATATAGAAGAGTACGATGTAGAGTTCTCTATGCTCGGTAGATTTGCGAAGGAGATGGTGTCCACGCCCTTAGCCCGAGCTCAACGTTTCCAGCAGGGTTTGAAAATAAAGCTCCGGGAGAAGATGGTTGTGTTGAACCTGAAGCCACATGCAGCAGTACTTGCGACAGCCCGCGAGTGCGAGTACGAGTACATACAGAGGCAGGCTGACCAGGATCACTGTTTCTTCGAGGTGACCACCACCATTCACAGCTGTCACCAATGGGACGAGTCGACGATCTCTGCTTCCAGTTAGACATTTGCACCGACTCATGAAGCAGATCCAATTCAAGAGGCCGACATCACAGCAACAGTCACTTCCAGTGTGCCACTACTGCAGCAAGAGTGTGCATCACAAAGAGTGTCGATGGCGTTTAGGCCTTTGCCTGGTTTGTGGATATAAGGAGTATAGTGCTAGAGACTGTCCGCAAAGAGGACCACGACCAACAACACAAGCGTCTTCTGTTCCTGCTCCTACTCATATTCCTACCCCAATGTGGAGTGCACCACGTAGACCACCGCTTCCTTCCCAGAAGAAGGTCTTCCAGCAGGCAAGACCACAACCACCACCCTCGAAGCGCCAAGTATTCATTATGACTGCAGTGGAAGCCGAGACCACTAGCCAAGTGATTACTGATAAGATTATATCACTTTCAGTAATTACTTCCACATGTCATTGCATGTTATTTAGACATAGTATCTTTAACATTAGGTGTTGTACTAGTCGTTGGTAGACCTGACCTTACATTATTCAACTCAGGAGCCTCTCACTGCTTCTTAGCCACTCGATTCGTTAGCGCGCACACCATTGTTGTTAGCACTGGTGGTAGTATGTTGAAGACAACTATTGAGTACCCTCAGTGCCATGTAGTAATTTGTGGACGAGAGCTATTCACAGATTTTCTAGTGATCGAGATGCCAAGTTTTGATGCTGTCTTTGAAATGGATTGGTTGTGTACATTTTATGCTACCATTGACTATCGTTAAAGAGGATAGTATTCGAGATACCGGACCATCCAAAGTTCGAGTTCATCAGCAGAAGCAGATCTGAGGGGCCAGTGTAATTTAGAGCCCGACCAACAGAGGCAGTGGTTAGCACCATGAAAGTTAAAGAACCAGAGATACCAGAGGCAGTGCAAGAATTCATGGACATGTTTTCGGACAATCTTACAATATTGCCTCCAGAATGCGCCATTGAGTTTTCCATTGATCTGATACCGGGCACCATGCCAGTATCCAAGACATCATATCGTATGACGTTGTCAGGAGCTAGAAAAGTATGGGCCCAGTTGGATGAATTGCTGAAGAATGGGTGGATACGACCCAGTGTGTCTCATTGGAGTGCTCCTATATTGTTGGTACCAAAGAAGGATGGATCCCCGCGCATGTGCATCGATTGCATAGAACTGAACAAGGTGATAGTAAAGGACAAATATCATCTTTTCCGTATCGATGACATATTTAACCAACTCAAAGGGTTAAGTGTTTTCTCGAAGTTTGATTTAAGGACGAGTTCCATCAGGTGAGAGTAAAGAGTGAGGGCATCCACAAGACTGCATTTGGGACCAAGTATGTGCAATATAAGTTCTTGGTGATGCCATGTGGCGTGACCAATGCGCCAACAGTATTCATGAGCCTCATGAACAAAGGTTGTATAAGTATCTGGATAAATTCGTAGTTGTATATCTTGATGATATCCTGATATATTTGAAGGACGCCCAGGAGCATAGTGGACATTTGAGGAAAGTTCTAGAAACTTTGAAACGACACCAGTTGTTCGCTAAACTCAGTAAATGTGAATTCTGGCTAAACTAGGTGGCTTACTTAGGCCACATGGTGTCTGAAGAGGGAATCTACGTAAATCCCGAGAAGATAGAAGCTGCGTATAACTGGCATGTTCCGTAGTGAATGACAGAGATTTGCAGCTTCTTAGGATGAGCTGGTTATTATAGGAGGTTCATTCAGGATTTCTCAAAGATCACTGAACCTATGACGCAATTAACAAGGAAGGATGTAGTGTTCATCTGGTCTAAGGCGTGTGATGAAGCTTTCCAAGAGCTAAAGAAGAGATTGATCCCGCACCAATCTTGGTTATTTCTGATCGAACTGGAGGATTTAAGGTATTTTGTGATGCATCAGGTAGAGGACTTGAATGTGTACTACATCAACACGGCCGAGTCGTAGCTTATGCATCCAGGCAGTTGAAGAACCATGAGAAGAACTATCCTATCCATGACTTGGAATTGGCAGCAGTTATCTTTGCATTGAAGATTTGGAGTCATTTCTTATTAAGGGAGCATGTGAAGGTATTTACAGATCATAAGAATTTGAAGTATATCTTCACTCAGAAGGAGCTTAACATGCGTCAGCGCCGATAGATTGAACTGATGGCAGATTATAATATTGAGATTCAATATCATCCTGGGAATGTCAATGTTGTGCCAGATGCGCTGAGTCATCTTCCCACAGCAGTAATGACACTCACGACTTAGTGAAGACTGCAGCAGGAGATCAGAGAAATGAAGATAGATGTGATTTTACCTAGGCTGACTGCCTCGTTGAAAAATACGCAGATTCAATCAACTCTGGTGGATAGGATCAAAGCCGCTCAGGCAAGCTACAGAGGATTAGGAATCTGGTAGTGGCAGGACAAAGACCAGCGTTCAGAATTCATGAAGATGGGTCCTTGTGTTATGGCAACAGAATTTGTGTCGTCTGGAGATATTCGAGGAGAAAAACTATTGAAGGAAGCTCATAGTTCGACATATTCCATTCATCTAAGCAAAACCTAAATGTACAAGGACCTGAGGCAACATTACTGATGGCATGACATGAATAGGAGCGTTGCACGGAGTATGACGAAATGCATGGTGTGCCAGCAGGTGAAAGCTGAACACTGGTTTATTACAGCATTTACCCATTCCAGAATGGAAGTGGCAGCATATTACGATGGCTTTTGTGACTGAACTACCTAGAAGCACGAGGCACACTAACGCTGTCTGGATAGTTATTGATCGGTTGACTAAGTCAGCATACTTTATTCCCTTCAAAGTTGGCCAGTCAATAGAAGTGCTTACCAAGAAATACATTGAGGAGATTATAAGGCTACATTAAGCTCCTGTGAGTATTGTTTCAGATAGAGACACTCGATTTACATAAAATTTCTGGAAGAGCATATAGGATTATCTGGGGACCCACTTGAGTTTTAATCCGGTTTATCATCCTCAGACAGATGGCCAGTCAGAGCGCACTAGTCAGATCTTGAAGGATATGTTACATGCGTGTACGCTAGACTCTAAAGGGTCATGAGAAGATCATTTTCACCTCGTAGAGTTTGCATACAACAGTTATCAAACCAATACAGGTATGTCACCTTTTGCAGCATTGTGTAGGAGAAAGTGTCGCTCGCCCTTGAGTTGGGATGATGTGGGTAGTAGGGAGCTGATGAGACCAGAGATGATTATAGAGGCCGTAGATGTTGTGCACTAGCTTCAAGTGAAACATGATCGGTACAAACACTGGGCAGATGCAAAGCGTAGACACATAGAATTCCACCATGTTGATCATGTTTTCTTGAAGATTTCTCCTACCAAATGCATGATTCGATTTGGGCAGAAAAGAAAACTTAGACATTGCTACATTGGGCCTTTTGACATCTTGGAGCGCGTGGAAGAAATGACATAGACTTGCACTACCTTCATCATTAGATGGAGTGCATGATGTATTTCATATATCTCAGTTGCGCAAGTATATAGCGGACCCGACGCATGTTGACCACTCAGAGATAACGGTGCAGCTTGATCTGATATATGAGCAGCAACCAGTACAGATTATTAACCGTCACCAGAAGACCTTTCGGAATAGAGTCGACAACTTGGTGAAAGTAACGTGGCATCGAGAGTGGCTTGGGGAGTTCAACTGGAAAAGAGAAGATGAGATGCGTAAGTGTTATCCTCATTTGTTTGTTGTATCCTTGTTTTGTTTTGTAATTTCGAGAACGGACATTTTGTAATGAGGATAGAATATAAAGCCCAGTTTTTTTGGAAGGTCCGGCCCATCTCTCCCTATATTTCTCCATTTCTTTTTCTTAGCTTTTTCTCCTGCGACCCAGCCCAGCCCGCAGCGGCGGCCCGCCCGCTCCCCACTAAACCCTGACCACGTGTGAAGCACGTGTTCCACTCTCCATTCTCTCGTTATTTCTCCCTCTCTCGTTTAAGGTGGCGACGAACGATGAATTTCATCGAACTCTCTTTCTTATTTCCTTTGGCAAGAAGGGAAGAAAAAAGGGAGCGACCAAGGCACCCTCTCCTCGCTCCACCTCACGAAACACGCGTCACGGCCTCCCCTCTCCTCCACACTTTAAAAGTCTAGAGTTTTGACACGATTACTTCTTGGCCCGCAACCGACTGACTTCGTGGCGAAACCACGGCTTCCCTGAGCTCCACCGGTCTTCTTTTCCTTTATAATCACCCAAAAAAATTATTTTCAAAGCATTTTCAACTTTAGCTAAGGTTTTTGTGTTTGATCTCATCTCCATCCTTACCGAGAAGTTGCAACCGTTCTCCGGCGAGGCGACGAGGCCCAAGTTCCTCCGTGGTTTAAGTTTCCTCCGTGGTTTTCAAATTTCGGTAAATCACTTTAATTCTTTAATTTTTGTTATAAATTTGTAATTTTTCATTTATGTGCTTACGATGATGGTTCTAATCAACACTCAGGTGCCATGTAGAATTGGCAGCGACCCCCGTCACTGACCCCTAGATGTGCTATGACTGCTGTGAATGTTCTTGGTTCTTTTTTGGCAGTGGCTCCTCAAGCTCTGTCTGGCCTCTCTAGCCCGTGCCATGAGCTGTCTGGCCTCCCTAGCCCCTGCTATGATCTGTCTGGCCGTCCTATCCACCTGTCGTGACCTGTGGGCCCCCTAAGCCTTGTCGTGCCTCCCCTTGACATGGCTGTGACTGAATCTAGGCACCATGCCATAGGCCATGACTGATTGATGGTGTTTCCCCCTGTCATGACTGTTTTGGGATTTTCTGATGCGGACTACTTTTAGATAATGGTTATAGATGATGTTTTGGCTAGAGTTGAGGCTTGGTGGTGGCCGTGGGATGGTATGGAAAACCCACGACGTGGCTCTACATGTCTGAGTTGGTTTAGGATTACTATGTAATTGTAAATGAGGGTTTGGCCACCAATTGTCGTTGGAATTATGGGATTCCTGCTGTTGGATCATACACCAAGCTATTGGCTGAAGGATCATAGTTTACAACATGTGGGATCATGAATACTGCCTGAAGGATCATATAAACCATGAACACATGGTTAAGTCCTATAACGATTGATGATGATAATTATCTTAGATCACCACAGATGTCCCTCCCCCATTGTTCATCTCCTATATTTTTAAAAGTGTGGCACCGTTTACTCCATAGACATTCAAGTTAGCTCGAATTTATTATTTATATTCCAGATTCGGACTTCTTAGCATGCTTAGAATATTTTGCCTATCGTCTGCCATATATATGCTCTTTCATATATGTTTAAAATAGTATGACTCATATATGCTCCATGTTATACATTTAAATTTGTGAACGTTTATGACATGCTAAATGTTTCATTGTTTCAATCACTATATGCGACATGTTCCCTGGATAATCATAGTATAATCTTGCACAGTTGCCCATAACATTGGAAATAATTGATATGTTGAGTGTGCTATGTAACCAAATAGAATTGGAATGTCAATAGAATATATATTGTTATTGTCCTATTGAAACACGCTTGATAAAACAGAATCTTGAAAATATGACTGGACCTGTAATAACATAGACACCATCATATGATTTAGTTTCAATGTGGCCATAAACTTAATCCAGAGCTTTACATTTTAAATCAGGTTTAAATTTTTAAATAGTACTAATTTAGAATTACACATGGACTGTATCACCAAGACACTGAGAAATGTACACTTGACATACACTTGGCACTTCAGACTCCTTAGATTTTGGGGTAATCATATTAGTGAGAGTGTAGGAGCGACTAGAGCCATGCTCCTATTGATATTAATGCATCAAGTGTTTCAACCGGGTCACATCATGAATCCGATGTACCCCTAATAGTATCATCGGACTTAATTGTTGAGTGCCACACTGTTACTCTTTGGACTCATGGCCCCTACTGTTCCTACTTTGGGCATGGCCCGGGTGAGCGCCCTCGTGGTATGAGGTGGACTACTGGTTGCTTATTGTACTCTCTAATATGATTCACAGCCTATAATTGGCATAATTGATAGGACCATGTAAGTATCGGTTCATGATTGTATTACATTTCTAGTACATGCCTATTAGTTAATTTTAATTAATCGGTTACCTGCTCTCAGATGTTGTTTGCTAGTTAGATTTACTCGTGCTCACATATTTTAATTCTAAAGTTCTAGAATTATTGTGATTTACATGGTGGTCCTTCGTTTTCGTTTCGTTGCACCACTAGGTGTTGAGTCAGAGTTAGAGAAGGCCCCGGTGTACGAGGATACAGACTTTGTGGTGGAGAATGTGGATTTTTGATCTCGAGGTAGTATATGTATCCATGATGTACCTTATAGATGTATTTTGTTAGTATGTGGATAATACGATGTATACGATTTTTTTTCTAAACTGGTAAATATATGAATAAAATTTCTGTTAAGCATTTTGATACATCTCTGCTCGTGTCTAGATTGTTTTCATTGGTTAACTGCAAGACCTATCATTCTCTGCGAAATATGATGCGACTCCAGGTTGCGGGGCATGAGATATCGAATGACCATATAGGAAAATGCAAGTATTATACAATATGGTTGTTATATTGCACCAATTTGGTGTATTATTGGCTGATATTTAGATCGACCAATATTCATGTATGCATGATCAATCAGAAGTGGGTTCAGGGTCAGTTTTTATTGAGTTGGATCTAATTTTGAGTTTGATCAACTTCATATTTGGGCTAAAATTGATCAATTTCTTCTTTTCTCAATGAAACCACCTAATTCTCTCCTTAGCTCCTTTGGGCATATCAACGCCCCACTGCAACACTTGCCGACTACGTTAACCATCTATAGAGCTTGTCAAGCCGTACCAACCATCAAGAAGGACACATCTACCCTTGCCAACCATAGTGGAGGCCCCATCGACACTTGCATACCCATGCAAACCTTTGTAACTACATTTTTTGGACTTTTATCACACCTACTTTCTCCTTATGTATTGCTTGCATATAACTAAATCTCTCCATATTTTTTGTGATATATTTTGTTATGTGTAATTTTCTTAATTATGGCACAAGATAAATTTATCTTAAGATACGTGATGTGATACCATATATGATATAATAATTATTAAAAACAATATATGATATATCTCATGACATGAAAACTTCAATTTGTATTGCATTTGTCCCAATGAAGCCTAAAATTTTATTTATCCACATGATGAAAAATCAGCTCATACAATTGATAGATAAAAGGGGGCTAAACTTTTCAAAGCTACATTTTACTTTAGCTACATTTGTCAAAATTACCTTCATGTTTCTAAATTATTCAACACTGCCTAAAAATAAAGTGCTTGATGGTTTTGGCTAAAAGTTCAAGGATGTTGGCTAAAAGTTCAAGGATGTTGGCTAAAGTTCCTTGTAGATAATCTGGAAACATAAAGGTATTTTTGAAAAGTCGTAAAGGTTAAAAGTAATTTTGAATAATTTACTAGTATTGAATAGTTTATTGATAAAAAGGAAGGTCTTGAGAACTACCTAGGATTGGGACAATTAAGAATGGGTTAAATGACTTCATTATTGTGGTTAGAAATAATGTATAGTACAAAGGACTCAACCACACAGATTTAATTGATCAAGATGAACATATGCACCAGCTGGTATGATAGATGCTATATGTATGTTGCTTGGATTGTATGTTTAAAATTTACAAAATAGATGATAAAATTGCAGTTTCAAATGCATGCACTATGGAGAAAGTCTATATAGAATCCTAAATCATCCTTTTGAAAATCATGCATATTAGAATAATGTTCTAAAACTAGATTAAAACCTTGTACTGTCTTTTTCCCCCATTGGAAAAGGGTTCGGGATAGGCATTTTTTTACTTGTTAGTCATAGTTATACCAAATGGCTAATTCCATGTAGGATTCTCAACCAGTGCTGCTAGTTTTAAGTTTTTAACGATAGAACTTGCCTCTTTGAGTTTTGCCTATTTGAAAAGTAACCGCATAAGGAGATAGTAAGTTGAACCACCAAGTTAGAGAAGTACAATGAGAATAACGGATGTCAGCAGGAGTTCAGCCAGCTCTTTAACTTCATATCTTGTTCTCATATCCCCTATTTCTGCATGTCATTGTTAGTTATCTATAGCTCTGAAAAAGTAGTCTGTCCACTGTCACTTAATTAACGATCAGACCCCAACCATGGGGTTGTTAAATGGGTAATAATAATAGTAAAATGTACAAGGAAACAATATATAGATAATTTGTATGAAGCCCGTAATAACGAAAAATATAACGCTGCGGGAGAAGTCCACATCTAGAAGCTCTTGTTTGTCTGTCAAGATGAATACCAGATAGATTTGTAACTTTTGAATATATAATTCTTCTTATATTATGTTTTATCAAGAGAGAACGTATAAAGATGTAAAATAAGTGTGATGATGTAATTTGTAAGTATGCCAAGGGATGGAGTCAAATGGTGTCTGCCTAGGAAATTAAGGCAATATAGTTAAACTTTAATCTCAAATAGAAATTAATTCAGGCATGCAGAGTAAACAAATACAAGGAGAGAAAATGAAAAGGCCAATACAAACACATTGATCCATTAATAAGAAAGCAAGTAATGAATCACAAAATACGAGCGTAACTACCCATGCCAAATGAAACATACAAGCACAATAGCTGAACATCTTTTGATTCCCCAGAGCACCAACAAGCTCTTTTCCAAAAGGTCGCAACTTCAGCCATTCATGTCTTGCAGGTACCCATGCTGCTACCAAATCTTCATATAAACTTAACTGCACTGATGTCAAAAAATCTTAGCTCCTCAAGCATTGCCTAAAATTGACATGATACTGTATAGATCTAACCGAATGTCATCATGTGTGTTTGAGTACAGATCAAATAGATAACTGCATAATTGATATCAGTTCGTTATTCATATAGGTGTAAAGTTGCACAAGGATAAATTAAAGATGCGAGGAACTCTATCTGAAGATAGCTCAAACTACTTCAATGAAATGCCAAAGCATCACTAGCTTACGCACTGGCCCGAGTAGCATGGGCCACATAAAATCACGCATGAATCAGCATGACTAAATAATCCTAGGTGGCCGATAGTTAAGTAGTATATGAGCAAAAAGTGAAAAGAAACCCCCATGGGGGAGTGAAATATCTACTTTAGGTTGTATTTTGATCCGCTTAGCTGATGCGATTTGGGCTTTTTGTGGACTAAAAGAGAGATCGTTGGGTGGAAGACAATAACAATAGGATTTTTATTTTTTTTTTCAGATCTGAAATAAAAGGATAACACGCCTCAATTCGAGTCGAGACAAACTCCTAGCTTTGATTCGAGAATAAAGCCTAAATCTCCAACTAAAAGCCTAAAACAAACTATCTAAGAAATAAACTTAATGGTTTTCTCAACAAATCTCGCATCCACCCCATTAGGACCAGCCCTAGGCTATAAATAGAGAACAATTACATAATTTGTCAAATTACGAAAAAGCCCTTGGTGCCAAAAATCCCAGCCGCATCATTACTCCGCCCCCGAAGAACCACCTTGTCCTCAAGGCTATGCGTGAAGTGCGTCGACGGGCTATTCTAAGTGTAGATGCTCCTGATCCTCCTCCTCGCCCGCTCCAGCATTATCACACACTCTCCAATCTTCCTCATCATTCACTACTAATAGCCGCAAGGTACGGTCGCCACGCCGGTGCCCCGGAGAAAACTTTTCGTCGGACTTGAAGCATAATCTTTTAGCACGCTTTTCTCGTATCTCAGCCTCTGTCATCCGCCGTATCTGCCCCCTGGTCGTGCCTCAACACGCTTCTCCTTGCTGGCCGTTGCCCCGTCTGTGGATGTTGCTCCCCATGTGGCCGTCTTCTGTCCCGCTACAGGATCCTGCCCCCGAAAGGAAGAGCCTCCCCAAACCCCACGGGCCTTCCTCTCCACGTCCTAATGGTCCTCCACCATCCTTGTCAGATTTATCCTCTCTCGCAAATCCGCAGGCTTCTGGATCCTTAGCTCAGATCTAACAGTGGGTTTCAACCCCTTCATGAAGCACCCCTCCAAGGACTCTCCTGACACCCCCGCGAACTCTACTAGATAGCACCTCAAACTTTTTGAAGTAGTCCCGCACGGTAACATCCTGTCTCATAGCATACAGCTTCTTATAAGCGTGTGCAGCATGCACCTCTCCAAAGCGCTCCAGTAAGAGAGTAGTGAACTCTTCCCACGTACGGAAAGGTCTATACTGATGTGTCTATCTGAACCACCCCAGTGCCTCTCCCTCCAAGCAGACACCCACTGCCTTGAACCAGTCCTCCTGTACCATCGCCACCTTAAAGTATCTCTCCACGATATAACCAGGCATCGGAATCCTCACCCTCGAAAACGGGCATCTTCAACTTCCTCACTCGATTCTCCGTAGAGAACCCCCCATGTGCTCCCCTTCCATGTGGATGGTCCTGGCGCCGCTGCTGAAATGGATGAGGCCCTTCATGCATATAACCCGTGCTAGGTTCCGTGCTCCTCCATCTATTCCATCCCACGTAGTGTCGCCCAACCTACTTCACCACCCTGATCATCCCCATGATATCGATCGTAGTTCTCTTGGGGCTATCTGTATGGGCCTTGATGCCCCTCCAATCTCCCGAAACTCTCCCAAAAGGTGGTAGATACATTGACGGTCCCCAAAAAATTGCTGGTGTGCTCTTGGGTGCTTAAAAACTCCAATGGGACCATTCTGGGGCTGAAATGGAGGCAACTGCATCTGGCGGGCCCGTACTGGGTCTACAGGGCATCTGGAAATGGAGGCGGGGCCTACCTGCCCCCAAAAGGGCCAGCGTGCCCTCCAACAATAGCGGCGGGGCCTGCCTGCCCCCAAAAGGGCAGGCGCCCCCTCTGCGAAAGTCGACGGGGTCCGTCGCCCCCCATCTGGGTCGATGGGCCCCCAGATGGTGGTGGCGGGGCCGACGGTCCCCCAGATGGTGGCGGCGGGGCCTGTCGGCCCTTCCCTTGGGCCGGCGGCCCTCCAACATGTGGCGGGGGGTTTGGGGATGAAGACAATGCCCTAGTGCAGTCAACTGGCTCGACCGAGCAGTCCATGGGCGCTGCCGCCCATGATGGAGGATTCTGGGATCTCCCATGTGATGCTCCTTCGCGGCCTCCTCCACGAAGTAATTGTCGGCGTCAGAGAGGAGTCCTTCAAAAACATCGTCTTTTTCATGCCCCTTCGTTAAAGGTTGCCCCTTTTCCCCGGATCTAACTTTTCGTCGAGTGCCTCCAACAAACTTTGCCTTGTCGCCTCCAGTTTTTGATCTGATACCGCCGTGCTTTGTTGGATGGCCTTCATAAGCTGTATGAAACGCCGATCCACAAGGCTTGCTTGATCCGCTGTGCTTTTCTTGATCTTCTGGATCTCGTCTTCAAATTTACATTCGAATCTATCTAACTTCTCTTCCAACAAATCAATCCGCTCCTTGAATCTCGTGGTAGCTATGGATCACGTGCTCTGATACTAAATTGATGCGATTTAGGCTTTTTGTAGACTAAAAGATGGATCCTTGGGTGGAAGACAATAAAAATAGGATTTTTTATATATTTTTTCAAATCTAAAAAGATAACACGCCTTAATTCGAGCCGAGACAGACTCCTGGCTTTAATTCGAGAACAAAGCCTAAATCTCCAACTAAAATCCTAAGACAAATTATCTACGAAATAAACTAAAGTGTTTTCTCAACAAATCTCGCATCCACCCCATTAGGACCGGCCCTAGGCTATAAATAGAGAACAATTACAGAATTTGTCAAATTACGAAAATGCCCCATGGGGCCAAAAATCCCAGCCGCATCATTAGCCATATCCCCTTCTAGGGCGGGTAGGTTACGTGTGAAGGGGGTGTATATTGACAACTTTTCATGCTTTGTATCTGGAGTACTTCATTTTACTTCCTTTGCAGTCTTTGGTTTTGGTGGCATTTATCATGCGCTTCTTGGACATGGTGCTCTTAATGAATTCTTTCCTTTCAATGGTTATGTATGGAAAGATAGAAATAAAATACTGCAATGCAATTTTGGGTATGCACTTAATTTTGTTATGTATACATGCTTTTCGTGTAGTACTCTTTATTTTGTGGGCATATATATACATAGGCCCCTTGTACCTTTATTGTCTTCTCCCACCAGATGTATATATAATAATATAACTACTAGAAAATGGAGCTTTTGCTTAGATGATACATAGCTAACGAACAAGAATAAAAGTAATTGTTAGATGAGAATTAAACTCCTATCTAAAAGGAAGGGTGGAATCATATGATATGCATTAAGAAACATAAGTTAGTTGATGGCATTTATAAACTAACTGACATTAACTTTAAGATCACAAAGAAAATGCACTATTGAAAAATAAATGTGTGGGTGTATGTCACTTGTATATAAGTAAAAGGTTGTATTGCCGGTTAAAAAATGTATATATAGATACCAAATAATACCGGTTAATATATGTGTATATATATATGATATGATACTAGTTCTCTGCACGTGCTATGCATGTGATCTAGGATATAGAATGTACAAGCAAATTTATTTGTCAAAGATCACAATAAAATATAACTAAGTACAAACAGAGATTAAATCACAAAGCTATAATTCAAAATCTTCAGCATTGTGATACGGTGGTACTTACAAAAAAATATAATTAAACTTGGTGGATGCTTTAGAAATGCACAATAGTAAAACAGATGTATTAATCTAGTAGTTAGTACGAATGCGAGCTTATTACTAGAGGATCCACATTTATGGATGGTATGCATACCAAGTGAAAATTTCTTTTTTAGTGAGAATAATAACAGTTTCAAAAAGTTAGCCATCCAATTGCAATATAAGAAATTTTGAATTTTATACTAAAGAACAAAAGACTAATGTGATAGAATTAGAATTTTAATAAATTGGAAAAAAAATTTACCACAACTGCTTACTTTAATAATTAGGTTTACATGAAGAAGGAAATTTCTGTCATTAACCTTACTTTTTAAAAGATCATGTAAAATATATTACCATGGATCTTTGCGTAAGTTTCATCCAAGTTCTTAGCAGGTTGGTCAGCACAAACCAAGAACATCCAGCTTGTTGAAGCATATATAGATTGAGATCCACTTCCTTTTGGAAAGGGGAAAAAAGATTTTTTTTGTTTTTGTTATTCCAAAAAAAAGCCAGTGGAGTCTCAAAGTGGAACCCGCCTTTGTGTTTAAAAGTTCTCAGTGTGAGATATTTAGATGGCTCTAGACATTTATTGTTAATCAGGTGACACATCTTTTATTCAAAGTTCAGACAGCCGCCTCATCTCCTTTTTAAAAATTGTATTTTTTTTGTTGGCCAGACTACACTCTTCAATCTGCCATGCATGATCGATCTGCCATGCTTGTAGCCATAAGAACCCTTTCAGGTTATATAATAGACTTGCAAAGATACCTAAGATTTACATATAAATATAACTCTGTATAGCCGGTTAGTGTGTGTGTATGTTTGTTTGTGCGTGCGTGCGTGCTTGCGTGCTTGCTTGTGTGTGTTTGTGATACCCATTAGAACATGTGCATACATATATAATAAATACATGTGTGTGTGTATGTGTGATGGCGATAGCTTGCCTCTTTTCTGCATTTTAACAGCTCTGAAACCATTGTTTGGCCTGAGGAGTATGCAAACATAACAAGCTCCACCCATGCTTTACCTCTCACTGCTATTATGCCGGTATCTAGTAATGCCCTACCATCAGGCTGAATAGCATTGCCCTCCACAAGTTGTTTCGTAGTTGGCTTTTGCAGGAGATTCTCAACCAGACAAAGCGAATAGTTCTCGTTCATAATTCCATTTTTGGCTGCTACAACAACACCATGATTAGATGCAATATCCAAGGTAATCGGTACAGTGATGATGCAGCACGAGTCATCTGGAAGAATTATTGTGGAAGCATCAAAACAGGGGAGTACATCTCCTGTCATTATGAAAATTCCGCCTGCCAAGAAAACGAAAACAAGATAAAAATTTGACCTCTATATAGTATCCTAATTGTGACCACTAATAAAAGTATAAATTATAAATGTAAAAGCTTCAAAAAGCATATTTGTGTCATACAAGGATACAACCAAACAAATACTAAAATAAATTGACTTTTAACTCATAAATATAAAGAATAAACAAACAAATGAATGAATTGTCATAGAACTATAATAATTATCCTCGATATATTAAGCAAAATATCAGGTGGCATGTTGGATCAAGCCCGACATGTTGGGAAAATGGTCTAAAAATTGGTGTAGGATATATCTACCTTCAAGTCGTAGCAGCATGTTGACACAGAATGTAAGCGGGAGTGGATGTGGTGGAAATTTGAGGAAGAAGTAGAGTAGGAATTTGATAAATTTTCGGATCACGTATCCCGAAAATCTTTCGATCACCAATGCGCACGCCTCGTACATGGAGATTCTTCGAACCTCTCGCCCAAGCAATCAAGCCCATTCTTGCACGATATTGCAAAAGATTTAATTTGTGGATAAACTAAAAGTTTGCATCAACAACTAATTTTCATTGAATTCTTCATTTCAAAAAACTAATAAGTTTGTTGCCTTTATATACTTTCAACTTGACTCTCTGAAACTGACAACTGACTTGAACTAGAAATTCTAGATCAACTAAAACATTCAAATAAAAAAGACTCAAATAACTAAAATTCTCAAAAAACAAAAGATTCAAACTAATGGAAATTCTTTAAGGACTCAAACTCTATCAAATAAATAAAAGACTTTCAAATTGAACACCTTTTCGAATTTAATCTCTATCATTCTCTCCTGCTTAAGAACGTCACCACCTGGTGAACGGCGATAGGAATGTATAGAGAGGTATAAATTAATAGTCACTTATAGTTAGGGAAGATGTATCGTCAAACATCTTCTATGAAATTCTCCCAAATAGCAAAAGAGATGAAATAGAACTTGTTTGTTTGTAGGATGTGAAGAATCTGGGATAAATTAATAGTCACTTATAGTTAGGGAAGATGTGTCGTCAAACATCTTCTATGAAATTCTCCCAAATAGCAAAAGAGATGAAATAGAACTTGTTTGTTTGTAGGATGTGAAGAATCTGGGATGACAAATTCAACATGCTCGATCTCCTCAAGCTTCTGTGAAATACTCGACTCAATCACATTAGAATTATCACTCTGTAAAACTCGTTGAGAACTTGTATGATGCAGGCAAAAACTCTTTGCTGGTTCTAATACGAACTTCTCTGAGCTAACATTAATCTTCTCGTCATCCATAACTGTAAATTCATGTAAATTTTTATTTTATTATGTAGCAAAATTGTGATTATCATCGTTAATTCCAAGAGTTTCATCAATCTCGAAATGCAGAGCACTCAAATCAGAGGCAAAATGCTCCTAAGATGAACTTGGTATAAGGTCACAATCTAGCTCTAAGGAGATGTGATTCACTTGAGGAGGAACTGGTGGTGGTGATGGTGGTAGTGGTTCTTCAACCTTAGCCTTTATTTTCTCTTTAGTGGTATTAGTTTCAGATTTATTCATATTATCTCTTGACCGCTTAAATTGCTCCCCGGCTTTAAAAGTAGGATTCCTGTCTATATGGAATTTTTTGGATTCCAAATTTAAGGTTAAGTCGTATGCGTGTGGCACATTATCTACAGCATATGGAAGCATCTCACGCCCAATGTCTGCTTTCAATCCAAAATGAAATCTAGCAATGGCATATAGATGATATTGTGTTTCACTCCTAACAAATAGGTCGTTGAACTTAGTCGTGTACTCCTCAACAGTCATGCTTTCTTGACGTAAATCGTTCAATTTTGTAGTAAACATTTTCTATAGGTATTGGTAAATATTTTTTTTAAACTTCATGTCAAATTTTTATTCTTTAATCAATTTATTTTCTAGGGCCTCTAGTCAATCTTCTGTACGATATCGTCTTTTAGTTCTCGACAAATCTTTTGAAATTTGTTGTCTAGCCTTTGAATTGCATTATTATCTATGTCTGATCCTAAGATTCAAATCTATATAATAAAATGCAATCCTAAATAGTAGATGCGACACACGGATTGAGACTAGAAAAATGTGCAATACCAATGATATCAACTAATCTGAACAAAATCAAATAAAAGAATTTTGGAATTAACAGTGAGGATTTGATCAGATTAGAGGTTATCTAGAGTGCAAATCAGTGTTGTATCATGCAAGGTCTCTAGAACTTGTAGAGCTTTTTTCCAGACGATTAGGGCCGAAAATTTTGCACGTAAAGCCCAAGAAATTGTCAAAACATGCTGAAAATACGGATGAAATATGCTGAAAAAAATCCCTTGAAATTTGCAAGTCCTTGTTGTTTGCTGAGGGGTTTTTTTGTGTTTTTGTCGGTTTTCTGTGTTTTCTGTGCTTTTGATTTTTTCTGTTTTGATTTTTTCTGTTTTGCTTTTTTACTCTTCCTTCCTCTCTTTTCCCCCAAGAAATTTCTTCTCTTTTTTCCCAAAAATTCGCTTCTCTTTTTGTCTCTTTTCCTCACTGTTTTTTTTTCCAAAAATCGTCTCTTTTTTAAACATTTATTTATTTTGAATCTAACTAAAAAGAATATTTTTGATGGATGAAGAAGTTGATGAAAAAAATAATTAACCAGATTTAGCTCTGATACCAAGTTGACACATGACGGAAGTGAGAGTGGATGTGGTAGAAATTTGAGGAAGAAGTATATTAGGGATTTGATAAATTTTCGGATCTCACATTCCGGAAATCTTTCGATCACCAACTCGCACGCCTCGCATGTGGAGATTCTTCGAACCTTTCGCACGGGCAATCAAGCCCATTCTCGCATGTCAATGCAAAAAATTTAATTTGTGGAGAAACTAAAAGTTTAAACCAACTAATTTTCATTGAATTCTTCATTTTCAAAAAAAATTAATAAGGTTGTGGCCTTTATATAGATTTACAACTTGATTCTCTGAAACTGACTAGGACTAGAAATTCTAGATCAATTAAAACACTCAAATAAGAAAGACTCAAATAACAAAACGACTAAAATAACTAAAACTCTCAAAATAACAAAAGACTCAAACTAATAGGAATTCTCTAAGGACTCAAACTCTATCAAATAAATAAAAGACTTTCAAATTGAACTCCTTTTCGAAATTGATCTATCACATTTGCTCAATTGAAATGCCGGATTGACATGTAGAGCCATGTTGATAAATGGTAGTACCAACGTAGCTATATCTTGTCATAGTGTATCCCATATATGTATCGTGCATTAAAAAAACTACTCCCAGATCTAAACTAAGAAAGTCAGATGACTTGTCCCTTTTATGTAGTGGCACAAAGAACTCTAGGCCACTGACAGATACAAGACAAAGGGTATCAGGTTACAGATGGCACACACAAACGGTAGCAGATTACAAACTACACATGCATGCACTAAAACTCAAATAAACAAAAATCTAGTGCACCCCAAGATCTTTGCTCATTGATCTAGGATGAAAAAAGCTTTATTAACATGAAACCACTCAAATACATGTACAACCAACATTGGTTCACTAAATTTTTGGTATATTTGGTTTCAGTATATGTAGGTCTCATATCAAATAACGAGGTGGAAAACAGAATTTTGAGGGCCAATGAAGAAAATTTCTTACATTGGCTAGTCATCTACCTTATTGTCACATGCGTGTGTGTGTGTGTTGTCGGTAGCTGCAAAGTATAAATAAGCAACATAATACGCATAACAGCATTGACATTTTGAGCAAATGTTCTGAGAAAGTGCATGTGTTAATATGGTTTTCTATTGCACATCAAAGGCCGCATACTTGACAATATCGGTTCAATTGTCTTAAGGGGGGAAAGGACTATAAATCCAATAGATAAAAAATAGAAAAAATGCAGGAAAATCAGAAGAAAATGAAACCCAAGTGAAAATGTAAAATGCCATTATAATGCATAGAAATGACAACAGCAGACAATTTTTATGTGTGGAACAACTAACACGTGAGGAAGGACTAGCCTATACTAAAACGTTGGAACAACATAATTTATGAATAAACTGTATCCACATTTAACAACTAGATTAGAGACTATGACTAGTGAGAACTGTTTGACTTAACTTACATTATGCATATCAGGCTCCAAACGAAGACCCATCGACTACCATGGTAAGATTAACATGTAAGCAAATATGTGCCCACACAGACAAATATGCGGCAACATATGTATGGCTTCTACATGACTGAGCATGGTTTATGCTATGCAGTTGCCTAGTGCTTGGCTGCATATACTGTAATCCAAATTCCAAACCCTTGTTTGGACAACCCGTGTAATTTTATGATTGACTGACCAGTGTGGTGCCGTACCTTTACAGGACATGTGGTGTCAAATACGGCAATCATCCATATCTTTGACTAGGGGCACTGTTATGTATGCATGTATTTATTGCATAGATTGTATTTAAAACACATAAGCATATATGTATCTGTTTGGTTGTTTCTAAAAGCACTTGAATGATCCATAAACAATTTGATTTGGTTGAAAGGGGGCATTACTTCATATTAATATTGCTGGATTAGTAGAACTAATTAACTAGTGGTTTGGTTCTGTTGAGCCGTTTGGTCCGAACCCGCATTATTAGACTATAAATATGAATAATACATGTTAGGAGAGATTATGATCCTAACCCTATTCTCTAATTCTCTAATTTCAATATGGTACCAAAGAAAACCCTAACCATAACTCAAAACATGACCCTGATTTCTGGCTCTAATCCCTAATTACCATAACTACCTCATACCTTAGCATCTACCATGATCAGCCACTTCTTTATCCGTCTTCTCTCGTCATCTTTCAGTGGAAACTCGTCGAATCCCACCATTAGCCGTCATTGCCTTACCTTGTCGACATGCCACGTTGCCTGGATCTCATCGCCTAGAATGTCCTAGATCTTGTCGCCTCATCTTGTCGTTGTTCGTGTTGATCTCATTGCCATTGAACTTGGATATCAACCATATGTCCTATTGTTGCCCCGATCTTCTCTCTCCAGAGCATGACTGAAGTCTGTGTATGAGAGGGAACTTATGGCTATTGTCTTGTCAGTGCAGAAATGACGGCCGTATCTGTTGGAGAGGGACTTCGTGGTCAGGACGGATCAGCGTAGTCTCAAGTATTTATTGGAGCAGCGGTTGGTCACAGCGGAGCATCAGAGGTGGCTGTCCAAGCTAGTGAGATACCAGTTTACTATTGAGTACATGCCGGGGCTGGAGAATAAGGTTGCAGATGCCTTGTCATGCAGAGAGGAGGGCGTTAGCGTGAGAGCTCTATCTTGCCTATGTGGTTAGAGTGGGAGCCGATGTTACAGGAGGCAGAGGCCGACTCCGAGCTAAGGCAGATCAGGGACTCACTGCAGAGCGGAGCAGGTGGGCCGAAGGGGTACTCGATGGAGGGACAGAGGCTACTGTACCAGGGGAGGTTGGTGTTGCCACAGACGTCCACTTTCATACAGGTCTTGTTTTAGGAGTTTCATAGTTTAGGGGTAGTTTAGGGGTAGATGGCCACTCAGGGGTGCAGCAGACCTATATGAGGATGGCTCGGGAGGTGTACTGGCCAGGGATGAGGAAGGTGATAGTGATGCGACGCAGGTATCAGGCGCGGCGTACGAGGAGGCTAGGCCAATGGGTCTGGTTCAAGTGTACCAAAGAAGGAGGCGACTTGGGTCCACCACGGACCCGGTCCCAAACTTGTACCTTCATATTCACAATGGAGGGTCGTTTAGTAATTCCACAATTGACTAATCCTTCCCTTAAACAAGGGCCGGCCGGCCCTAGCAAGGATTATCGAAGAATTGATTGAAGGTATTTTAATTCCTAGAACCCTAGAATAATTTTCTCTATTAATCTTCTATTGCTCGTCATTTTAAATTAATTATTCTAGCATTATTAAGCAATTTCAGATCAGTTCTTCGTATCAAAGCCCTAGATTTATTAGTTCAAAGCCATAAAAATCCAACTTTTAACCCCACAAAAAGCCCTAGACGTATCAATTTGGTATCAGAGCATCAGATCCATGGCGAACACACAATCTATGGAATGGATCGAGTCGTTGGAAGAGAGGATGGAAAGGATTGAAACATGAGTCAGTGAAGGATTTTGTGATGCCCGAAAAGAGGATGCCGAGATAGCCGCAAAAATCAGAGAGGAAATAAAGGAGAATTAGGTGAAAACTGAAACAAAATTGACGGCGATAGCAGAGACAATAGCGGCGTTGACCGTAAATCTCAACTCGAAGGTGGATCCAAGCAAAAAAGAAACCACATTTGGGAAAGACAAAGTTAAAAAGGTGATTTTTTAACAAGGAGGGGCCGAAACATGATGACGACGGAGGCTTCGACCCTTCCGACAGAGATTGGGAGGCAACCATTGCCTCCCCACCGCCGCGCGCAAGAGATCCACTCATCGGGGGGGTCTTCCCCCGATAGCCGTGGGGGTTGCTGTCGAACCCCCACGGGCACCTGGGGGGCCGCCGAACCCCCAGGTGCACCTGGGGGTCCCGCCGAACCCCAGGAGGGGCCGCCACCGCCGCCCCTTCATGGGCCGTCGGCGAACCCCAGGGGCCTCGGTTGGGGGCCGTCGGCCCAAAACTAGGGCCGACAGCCACCCCGATTCCCCGTCCGACTATTTTGGAGGCCCACTGACACTCCAGGGAACCCAACATCCCTTTCAGAACTCCACGGCGCCACCTGGAACCCATTTCGGGGCTCGAACAGCTCATACGGCCGTATTTCAGCAGCATGGTACAGGTTTTCAACAGCCTACAGGGCGTCAGCAGTTTCCAAGGGGCCCGTCGACTCAGCCCCCACCTTTCGAGTGAGTGATGGGAGATTGGAGAGCATACCAGGACCCTCCTAGGGGCCATCAGGTAGAGTATGGACATCCACAGGGGGATGCGAGAGGAGACTGGCAGTGGGATGGAGCGGATGGAGGTGTCCGTGATCGTATCGATGCATATTTACCTGACAGACCACCGGGGTATCAGCCGAGGGGAGGATTTCATCCGCAGGAGAGAGATGGATTCGCTGGGAAGAGACGGCTGAGGAAGCTGGAGGTGCCTATTTTTGAAAGGGGAGATCATGATGACTGGTTGTACCGAGTGGAGAGGTACTTTGAGGTGTCGGCAGTACCCGGGGAGGACTGGCTTCGAGCGATATGGGTCTGTTTGGAGGGAGAGGTATTGTGTTGGTTCAGGTGGACTGATCAGCAGCCGCCCTTTCAGACTTGGGAGGAGTTCACCTCGCTCTTGGTGGAGCGTTTTCGTGCAATGCAGTCTGGGTGAGTTTTTGAGAGGCTTTATTCATTGAAGCATGAGGGGAGCGTAGGAGATTATATTAGGAAGTTTGAGTCGCTTTGCCATCGAGTCTTGAGGAGTTTTAGGGGAATCATTGTAGGGCTACTGTATGAAGGGACTGAAGCCCACTGTTAGATTTGGACTGAGACAGCTACAGCCAGTGGGTCTGCGGGGATGATGACGTCGGCTAAGAGGATGGAGGACCATCAGGAGACAGAGAGGAGAGCCCGCAGAGCGTGGGGAGGTACCACTTTTCGTGGATAGGCGTCTGCTACCGGACAGAGGACTGCTCCTACGCCAGGGGCCGCTCCTGTCTAGGGGGTTACAGCCGTTACCGGTGGCAACAGGGACAGAAAACAGGAGCCACGGGTAGGAGGACAGGTACGGAGGATGACTGATGCAGAAATGGGGGAGAAGCGGACAAAGTGATCATGCTTCAGGTGTGATGAGAGATTTACCCCAGGGCACCGATGTGCGGATCGGACTCTTCAGATACTGTTAGTGAACTACGATGAGGAGGACGATGTCGTAGTGCTAAAGGCAGGAGAGGACGAGGAGACTGAGCACCAGCACTTGGCCTTGGTAGAGGTATCCCTCAATTCTGTGGTAGGGTTCACACCGAACCACACCATAAAATTGGTGGGACAAGTGGACGGCCAGGAGGTGATCGTATTAGTAGACAGTGGGGCCACCCACAACTTCATCTCCAGCAGGTTGGTGGGAGAGCAGGGACTATAGCTGAGCGGCACAGGGAGTTATAGAGTGATGCTGGGCACTGGACAGGTGACACAGCACCGGTGTCTGTCGCGGAGTGATCGTGTCGATCCAGGGAGTACAGATTGTCACAGATTTTCTTCCCTTGGAGCTAGGGAGCACTGATGTCATCCTGGGGATGAAATGGCTGCAGACACTAGGGGAGACCATGACGAGCTGGAAGATACTGAGGATGGAGTACCAGGATGGGGGAGAACAGTGGTCCTACAGGGGGATCCCAGCCTCTATCGTTCTTTAGTGTCATATAAGGCCATGTCACGAGCGATCCACACAGCAGAGGGAGGTTTTCTGGTCGAGCTACAGGCAGTGGCAGCAGCAGAACAGATGGAGGACCAGGCACAGGCAGTAGCACCAGAGATTGAGCAGCTGTTGATCCAGTATAAGGCTGTGTTTCAGACACCACAGGGGCTACCGTCGCACCGAGACCACGAGCACGTCATTGTCTTACGGGAGGGCGTGTCCCCCATTAGTGTGCGCCCTTACATATATCCCCAGGTGCAGAAGGACGAGATAGATAGGTTGGTAAAGGACATGTTGCAGGCAGGAGTGATTCAGCCGAGCACTAGCCCGTTCTCCAGCCCAGTTTTATTGGTTAAAAAGAAGGATGGCAGCTGGAGATTCTGTATAGACTACAAGGCCTTGAATAAGGAGACCGTTGCAGATAAGTTTCCTATTCCGGTGATCGATGAGCTTCTGGATGAGCTCCACAGAGCTGCATGCTTTTCTAAGATCGATCTCAAGTCTGGGTATCATCAGATAAGGATAAGGACAGTTGACGTGCCCAAGACGGCTTTCAGGACTCATGAGGGGCACTATGAGTTTCTCGTCATGCCTTTTGGCCTGACGAATACTCCGGCAACTTTTCGGGCACTGATGAACAAGGTGTTCCGACCTTACCTCCGGAGATTTGTGATGGTATTCTTCGATGACATCCTCGTGTACAGTTGTAGTGTGGAGGAGCATGTTGGGCACTTGCCGGCGGTGTTGAATGAGCTATAGGACCAGCAGCTGTGTGCTAATAAGAAGAAGTGTTTGTTTGGTCAGCTTCAGGTGGAGTATTTGGAACATATTGTCTAAGCTGAGGGGGTGGCAGCAGATCGGGCCAAGATCGCAGCGATGTTAGATTGGCCGATACCCACCACACTACGAGGCTTGCGTGGCTTCTTGGGCCTGACAGGGTATTACAGGAAGTTTGTTTAGGGGTACAGTTCAATTGCATGGCCACTAACAGAGCAGCTTAAGAAGGACAGCTTCCACTGGGACGAGAAGGCCACCAGGGCATTTGAGGCCTTGAAGCATGCGATGACGACAGTGCCCGTCTTGGCACTACCGAATTTCAGTATGACTTTTGTTATAGACACAGACGCATCTGGACATGGGTTGGGTGCAGTGCTGATGCAGAATCAGAGGACTATTGCATATTTTAGCCAGAACCTGTCAGCACGAGCGAGGCTGAAGTCAGTATACGAGCCGGAGTTGATGGCGATCGTGCTCTCTATACAGAAATGGCGGCCTTATTTGTTGGGGAGGAGATTCATAATGAGGACCGACCAGCGGAGCCTGAAATATTTACTTGAGCAGTGCACGGTCACAGAAGAGCATCAGAAGTGGCTCTCCAAGCTGGTCAACTACATCTTTGAGATACAGTACCGGCCAGGCTTGGAGAACAAGGAGGTGGACGCCTTGTCTCGCAGAGAGGAGCTCGCAATGGTGGCAGCCATTTCCGTACCGGTTCTCCAAGACTGGGAGCCGTTGGGAAGAGAAATTAAGGCCGACACAGACTTGGCACAGATACGGGAGGCACTGCAGCAGGGATCAGCAGATTTTCTTGGATACACCATAAGCGGGCAGCGACTTCTATATCAGAGGAGACCGGTGATTCCCCGGGGCACCACCCATATTCCGTTGATTTTCCAGGAGTTCCACGGCAGCGCCATCGGAGGGCATTCAGGTATACAACAGACCTACAGGAGGATGTCTAGGGAGCTATACTGGACAGGGATGAAAGACATTGCCCAGATAATAGCGGAGTGTGACGTTTGTCAGCATCACAAGTATATGGCAATGGCACCCGCAGGACTTCTACAGCCTTTGGCTCTACCGGAGAGAGTCTGGGATGATATCAGCATGGACTTCATTGAGGGACTTCCACGGTCAGAGGGTTACAACTATATATTGGTGGTGGTAGATCGGCTCAATACGTATACTCATTTCGTGTCACTCAGACATCCATACACGGCAGTGACAGTGGCTACATCTTTCATGCGGGAGGTGGTTCGCTTGCATCGGTTCCCCGCTTCCATAGTGTCAGATCGCAATAAGGTCTTCATGAGCAAGAACTTTTCAAGGTTCAAGGAACCAAGCTGAGAAGGAGCACAGCCTATCACCCACAGACAGATGGTCAGACGGAAGTGGTGAATAGGAGTGTGGAGACATATTTGAGGTGTTTCGCGTCAGATGTGCCGAGACATTGTGCCAGGTGGTTAGCATGGGCAGAATATTGGTACAACACCTCGTACCACTCGGCAGCACAGAGCACCCCGTTTCGGATTTTGTATGGTCGAGACCTGCCCCAATTGATACATTACAGCAGAGGGACTACTCCCGTGTCACATGTAGAGGAGCATCTTGGAGAGCGGGACATATATTTGGAGGAGTTGAAGAAGCATCTACTGCGAGCCCAGCAGATCATGAAGACTAAGATGGATGAGCACCGGAGAGATGTGCAGTTTGCTGGGGGGAACCGGGTTTATCTGAAACTACGGCCATACAGACAGAAGACTTTGGCCCGTCGGAGCAATAAAAAGCTGGCAGCCCGCTACTATGGACCATTCGAGATTACAGCTCAGATCGGGAAGGTGGCGTATCGTCTACAGTTACCTGCTATCTCCACCATTCACCACGTGTTTCACGTTTCACAGTTGAGGAGAGCCAATGGGAATCATACTCTATCACCGACTTTGCCACCTACTTTGACAGAGGACATGGAGGTGCTTCTTAAGCCTCAGGAGCTGACAGGGGTTAGACAGGCCACAGATGGGACACAGGAGGTGCTGATCAGATGGAGGGGCCTACCGGACTACGATGCTACTCGGAAGCCATTTGCGGTGATACACAACCAATTTTCAGACTTCCACCTTGAAAACAATGTGGCACTTTTGGGGAGAGTAGTGATGTGGCGCGGGTATCAGGCGCGGCATGCAAGGAGGCTAGGCCAAGCGGTCCGGTTCAAGTGTACCAAAGGAGAAGGCGACTTGGGTCCACCACGGACCCGGTCCCAAACTTGTAACTTTGCATTCACAAGGGATGGTCGTTTAATAATTCCACAATTGACTAATCCCTCCCTTAAACAAGGGCTGACCGGCCCTAGCAAGGATTATCGAAGAATTGATTGAATGTATTTTAATTCCTAGAACCCTAGAATAATTTTCTCTATTAATCTTCTATTGCTCGTCATTTTAGATTAATTATTCTAGCATTATTAAGCAATTTCAGATCAATTCTTCATATCAAAGCCCTAGATTTATTAGTCCAAAGCCATAAAAATCCAACATTTAACCCCACAAAAAGCCCTAAACGTATCAGATAGCTCGTTTGGTAGCTGCTTGTGACGTCTGCCAGCGTCATAAGTACATGGCCATGGCACCAGCGGGGTTGTTGCAGCCGCTGACCTTGCCTGAGCAGGTTTGGGAAGAGATCACGATGGACTTTATCGATGGGCTGCCAAGGTCAGATGGATTCACGGTGATATTTGTGGTGGTGGATAGGCTAAGTAAGTATGCTCATTTCATCCCTCTGAAGCATCCTTACACAGCAGTTTCAGTGGCGACAGCGTTCACTCGTGATGTGATAGATTGCATGAGTACATGCGTCTATAGTTTCTGACAGAGACCAGGTCTTCATGAGTGGGTTTTGGAGGGAGCTATTCAGTGTCCAGGGAACAGTGTTGAAGAAGAGTACGGCCGATCATCATCAGACGGACAGTCAGACAGAGGTGGTGAACCGCAGCATAAAGACATATCTGCGGTGTTTTGCTTCAGAGACGCCCCGTCAGTGGCACAGGTGGTTAGCATGGGCAGAGTACTGGTACAACACTTCGTACCATTCGGCAGCAGGTACGACGCTATTTCGGGTTTTGTACAGGCGTGACCCCGGTATCATAGGTGGAGGAGTATATGGAGGAGAGTGATAGTTTGCTGGAGGAGCTGAAGAAGCACATACTGAGGGCGCAGCAAGTGATGAAGGCTAGAGCTAATTGACACCATCAGAATGTGCACTTCCAGGAGGGGGATAGAGTGTATCTGGAGCTAAGGCCCTACGGGCAGAAGTCACTAGCAAGGAGGCGGAATGAGAAGCTAGCTGTCCGGTAATACGGACCCTTTGAGATAGAGGCCAAGATTGGTCAGGTGGCATACAGGTTGAGACTACCACCTATAGCGACGATCCACCCGGTGTTTCATGTGTCCCAGTTGCGGAGAGCCATTGGGAAGCAGGCAACATCGTCCACGCTACCACCTACATTGATGGAGGACATGGAGGTGATGTTGGAGCCGTTGGAGGTTCGGGCAGTTCGACAGATCCTGGCCAGTGCAAGAAGGTGCTGATACATTGGGCGGGTTTACCAGATTGCGATGCTACATGGGAGGCATACGACGTGGTTCAGGAGCAATTTCCAGACTTCCACCTTGATGACAAGGTGGCTCTTTTAAGGGTGTATTGATGCGGACGCATCCCTGGCCGACGCACCCATAGCCGCACCCGCATTCCCTCAAGCCCCGGGTCCCACATGGATGACTTACTTTCGGCGCAGGAGACGTGCGAACATGGCTTAGTGGGCCAAGGGGTATTCTAGTCTTTTCAGACTAGAGTAGTAATTCCTCTTTTCTGTTTATCTAGGGCTAGCCGTCTTTTGTTATTTTCAAGCGTATTTTGTGAAGAACATTTAGGCATCTTTTGTGAAGGTGTTTAGGCTTTTATCCGTCCATTAAAAGCTTGGAGAGAGAGTTTCCTCTCGAAAGAGACTCAATTATCAATCATAGTTCTTTGTTCTTCGCAATATTTCTTATAAAAATTCCATCTTTTCATATTTTTTCACTTTAAATCGCTGATTTGATTGTACGATCAACCGGATCGTATCAGCATGTCAAAAGTGTTGGACCAAATTAATTGCTATGATTAATCAATGCAATAAATTTTGATCAGGTATCCAAATCAAAATCAACTCAGCTTCACATGTGGATGTTCTAAAGATAGGATCCGACTAGAATGACATCATAGGGTATGGATGTGAGGAGACAAAAGCACCTGGAGCTGGAACGGGATCAAGATGTGGCATTCTGCTCATGTGGCATTCTCCTCATTTTTCATCAGGAATATACAAGAACAATCTTAAACCTTTGTGATGGTGACACATAAAGTAAAAAACTTATCATCAGTATCATAGTCTAATGGTTAGTCATCATCTCTAGATTCGATTAAATATGGTTGAAAGTCAAAGAATTTGACACACGTTGGATGTCACAAATGTGTTCTTCAGTGGTATTCTTAAAGAAGTGTATATAAGGTAACCCACATGCTTTGTTACTCAGAGGGAGTTGGAAAAGGTGTGTAAATTAAAAAAATCACGGTACGGCCTAAACCCGTCACCAAGAGCTTGGTTTAGATGATTTGCTGATTCTTTAAGGCGATTTAACCTCAAGAAATGTCACAGTGATCATTATATTCTCTATCGGATCAATCAAGGAAGGTGAAATGTGCCGACAGTATATGTTGATATTATGATCAGTGTGGATGATATATCTAGAATTCATAATTCGAAGTAATTCATTCAAAAAGAGTTTCAAACAAATGATCTCATACCACTCAGATATTTCTATCAGATAGAGGTTGCATGCTTGAAAAGTATCTGGTTATACCCACGGAAGTATGTTTTAGATATATCAAAGATAAAAATGACAATGTGTAAGACTATTTTCTCACCAATGAATCCAAACTCTAGACTTGCACCAAATCAAAGAGAGACAATGTGTGATCCAGGATAATACATTAGATTGATTGGGAAGCTCTCACCAATGAATCCAAACTCTAGACTTGCACCAAATCAAAGAGAGACAATGTGTGATCCAGGATAATATATTAGATTGATTGGGAAGCTGATAGACCCCTTTGGGTCTATACCCGCCGCACCCATGGGCCCAAGCTCCTAGCCACCGGCCCTAGCCATGCGCGCGCCCCCTAGCCAAGTAACCCTAATTTCTATTATTTATAGGGGCTAGCCGTCGCTTGTTTACGCATGCTTGATTATTGATATTGTGTGACTTTATAGGTATACGAGTGCAGACGTCCTATTTGGCGTCTTGGGAGGAGAATACACCTCTTTTGTATTCACTTATCTAGTTTTTGCTATTATATTCCCTATAAAAATTGCGCCTTTTGTTAGTTCCTAACAATTTGGTATCAAAGCGACAACGATCCATGGCGGCGACTACAAGAAACAAGGATCGAAGTGACGCGGCGGAGGAGAAAAACAATGGAGAAATTGAAGAGATTAAGAAGTCGGTGGCGGCAAATAGCGAAGCTATCGCTAATTTGACGAAGATCATGGGGGAGATCGCGACAAGGCAAGGCAAAACGGAGGAGGCCGTGACCCACATGGCTTTCCAATTCGCGTCGTTCAACGAAAAGATGGGTTCGGGGGACGTAAACCCTAGTTCATCCAAAAAGGTCACACCTTTGGGGAAAGGAAAGGAAAAGGTGGAAGCTTTCGAACAAGGAAGGGATGTGATCTTCTACAAGACGGGGTATGTCACGGACGAGGAGGAGGAGACGGAAGAGCCATGGGGACGCGAGGAAGGCCAAAGGACGCAATGGGAGGGACGGCCGAACCCCCAATTGCAGCGGGGGTCGGCCTCCACCGAAAAAGGGCGGGGGCCCTTCCCCGCCCTCAGCGACCATCGGCAGGGCCGGCAAGACCCTGCCGGCCTTCGACAGGGTCCATCGACCCCGCCTGGGCTGCGAAAGGGGCCGCCGCCCCTCCGGCAGCCCCGGCGAGGGCCGCCGGAGGGCCCGCGTGGCCGGGCGACCCCCTGGCAGCCGCCAGGGGGTGGAGGCAAGCACGATGGAGGCCCCGGGGTGTTCCGACTTCTCGGGGCAGCGGCGAGGGGCTGAGACACACTTCCAGGGCAGGACGGAGCACTCTCAGAGCAGATCAGACCCCTTGGGCTTTCCCGGACAGCAACAGGGCCCAGAGGATCACTTTCAGGGCAGAATGGCGGAGGGTGAGCCCAGGCAGGGAAGGGGGCAGCATTACGGAGGCGGAGGAAGGGGTCGAGACCACTACGACCACGACGGGGGAGGCTACAAGGCTGAGTTCGGCGATGATGCAGGATGGAATGACTTCGATGGCAGGCGTGAAGGTCACCAAGGGGACTATGGGGGTCGTGGAGGAGTGCCCCCTAGACAGTACGAGACCCAGGATGAGAGGAGACAGCACTACCGTCCGCATCACCATGTTGAGGGGAGGCCCGAGCAGGTGCACTTTGGAGGAGACTGTAGGGTGCGGAAGCTGAAGATGCCGTTATTTACTGGGGAGGATCCACATGCCTGGTTGTTCACAGCAGAGATATACTTCGCGGCGCACCACATGACCGAGGTACAGAAGCTGGAGGCGGTGGCCATTTGCATGGAGGGAAGAGCCTTAGGGTGGTTCCAGTGGAAGGAGAGGAGGCAGCAAATTCGATGCTGGGAAGAGCTGAAGGACCTCGTGTTAGAGAAGTTCAGAGATCCCCGTTTGGGGAACCTGCACGAGCAGTTATATGCCCTCAGGCAGGAGAGACCGGTGCGGGAGTACATCGAGTGATTTGAGACACTGACAGGGAGGGTACATGGCGTGTCGGACGAGTCTCTGGAGGGCACCTTTCTCAAGTGGCTGAGGCCCAGCCTTCGAGCTGCAGTGAGGCCCTACAAGCCCAGGGGCTTTCTGAGGTCATAGAGATGGCGCAGATGGTAGAGGACGCTCAGACAAGGGATAGGCGAGTCAGGAGCGGCTACAGTGGCCAGGTACCGAGTGGCACCCTGTCTGGAGCAAGAGGGGCAGGGACCACCGCGGTGGCGGTCCAGACTAGCAGAGAGAAAACGGGGGAGAAGAGCGGCACTACCCCAGCAGGAGGACAGTTCAGGTAGATGACCGATGCTGAGATGATGGGGAAGCGTCAGAAGGGCTTATGTTTTCGGTGTGATGAGAGGTTCACGCCAGGCCACAAATGCGCGGGGCGCAAGTTGCAGGTCATACTGTTGGAGGATGACGACGAGAACAGTGACGTGGAGGATGAGAGTGCTGAGCAGGATGAGGAGGAGCCCGAGGACCATCAGCTGGACGTGGCAGAGGTGTCCCTTAACTCCGTGGTATGGCTCACACCGAACCACACCATGAAGTTGAAGGGGGAGATCGGCAAGCAGGAGGTGACCGTGTTGATAGATAATGGGCAACCCACAATTTCATCTCCAGGAGAGTGGTGGACCAACAGGGACTGCAGCTGACCGACTGCGGGAGCTTCAGTGTGATGATGGGCATGGAAAAGGAGAGTAGTCGAGGTGTCTGCATGGGGTTGGTGCTGACCCTACAGGGGATACAGGTGATGGCGGACTTTCTGCCTCTAGACTTGAGGAGCACTGATGTCATCCTGGACATGACGTGGTTATAGACGCTGGGGGAGATGAAGATGAACTGGAAGCTTCTGCGGATGGAGTTCCAGGATGAAGGTAGAGCGGTCATCCTGCGGGGAGACCCTAGTCTGTGCAGAGCGATGGTGTCATTGAAGACCATGATGAGGACCTTACATGCTGAGGGTAGCGGCCACCTGGTTGAGCTGTATACCATGACAGAGGGGGAGGCATAGAGACCAGTGGAGAGCATGTCGTATCGGGGGAGGTGTAGCAGATGTTGGCGTAGTTTGAGAAGATTTTTCAGGAGCCTCGGGGTCTGCCACCGTCGAGTGAGCATGAGCACGCCATTGTACTACGAGAGGAGGTTTTTCCATCAGTGTCCGACCCTATCGGTACCCCCAGTACCAGAAGGACGAGATTGAGAGGATGGTAGCCGAGATGGTGGAGGCGGGAGTGATTCAGCCTAGCGTGAGCCCATTCTCTAGCCCTGTGCTCCTGATGAATAAGAAGGATGGGAGCTGGCGCTTCTGTGTGGACTATCGAGCATTGAACAAGGAGACCGTACCAGATAAGTTTCCCATACCAGTGATAGACGAGCTCCTGGACGAGCTACATAGGTCAGCCTGGTTCAGCAAGATAGATCTCAAGTCAGGCTACCACCAGATCAGGATGCGACGGGAGGATGTGCTCAAGACGGCGTTCAAGACGCATGAGGGCCACTACGAGTTTCTCGTCGTGCCTTTTGGCTTGACGAATGCCCAGCCACCTTCCAGACTCTTATAAACAAGGTATTCCGTCCGTATCTGATGCGATTCGTACTTGTTTTCTTTGATGATATATTAGTGTACAGTCGCACCCTGGAGGAGCACTTGGACCATCTGCAGGTGGTGTTTACGGAGTTGCAGTACCACCAGCTGGTGGTGAATAGGAAGAAGTGCCTTTTTGGACAGCCACAGGTGAAGTACCTGGGACATGTGGTGTCAGTAGAGGGGGTGGCAGCAGACAGGGGGAAGATTACGGCGATGCTGGACTGGCCGTATCTTACCACTCTCAGGGGGCTGCGAGGGTTCCTAGGGCTGACAGGATACTACCGCAGATTTATGGAGGGATATGGGACCATTGCATGGCCGTTGATCGAGTTATTAAAGAAGGACCAGTTCCATTGGGGGGAGGAGGCGACGGCAGCTTTTGAGGCTCTGAAGAATGCCATGACGACAGTGCCAGTCTTGGCATTACCAGACTTTTCCAGACCATTTGTGGTGGAGGCGCATGCATCGGGGCATCGACTGGGGTCCGTATTCATGCAGGAGCAGCAGCCTATTGCCTACTTCAGCCAGGTGTTGACTGCTAGAGGCCGACTGCTGTCAATCTACGAGAGGGGGCTGATGGTCATAGTCTTTGCTATTCAGAAGTGGCGACCGTACTTGTTGGGACGGAGTTTCCTGGTACGCACCGATCAGCGGAGCTTGAAGTATCTATTAGAGCAGCGGAAGGTAGCAGAGGAGCATCAGAAGTGGCTGCGGAAGCTGATGATGTACAGGTTTGAGATTGAGTATCGTCCGGGGTTGGAGAACAAGGCAGGTGATGCATTATCCCAGCGTGAGGAGGAGGCGGAGCTAGCGGCGCTAGCAGTGTATGTCATTGAGGACTGTGGCCCACTACAGCAGGAGGTGGAGCAGGACTCGGAGTTAGCAGGTATACGAGAGGCCCTTCTACAGGGGTCGACTGAGTATCCGGGGTATTCTCTTCAAGATGGACGGCTACTATACTATGGGAGGCTTGTTCTATCGAGGACATCTGCATTTCTACCGGCCATACTCCAGGAGTTTCACGGTAGTGCCATTGGAGGACATTCTGAGGTTCTCAAGACCTACCAACGGCTGGCGAGGGAGGTCTACTGGAAGGGAATGAAGAAGAAGGTGGTGAGAATGGTGGCAGAGTGTGACATGTGCCAGCGTCACAAGTACCAGGCGATGTCCCCAGGAGGACTACTACAGCCATTATCCTTACCAGACCGAGTTTGGAAGGACCTCTCCATGAACTTCATCGATGGGTTGCCGAAGTCGGGTGGATACACTGTCATTTTTGTTGTGATCGACCGCCTCAGCAAATATGCGCACTTTGTTCCGCTTCGACATCCTTACAGCGCGCAGTATCTGTGGTAGAGGTGTTCGTGAGGGAGGTCATTCGTCTGCATGGACCTCCAAAGTCCGTAGTCTCGGATCGAGACAAGGTGTTCCAGAGCAGATTTTGGCAGGAGCTTTTCAGGTTGTAGGGGACGGCATTGAAGCAGAGCACGGCCTACCATCCTAAGACCGATGGTCAGACGAAGGTGGTAAACAGGAGTGTGGAGACGTATCTGCGGGGTTTCATTTCAGAGAATCCTAATGAGTGGGCGTGTTGGTTATCATGGGCGGAATATTGGTATAACACTTCATATCACACGGCCGCGCAGACGACACCCTTCAAGATTCTGTATGGCAGAGACCTCCGCACTTACTACATTATGGACATGAGACGACACCCGTGTCGGATGTGGAGCAGTACCTAGCGGAGAGGGACCGGATTCTAGAGGAGCTTAAGATCCACTTGGCGAGGACTCAGCAGGTGATGAAGGCTAGGGCAGACTTACACCGTCGTGACGTACAGTTTGAGATAGGGGACATGGTGTATCTGAAGCTGAGGCCCTACAGGCAGAGATCAGTGGCTCACATGGGAAATCAGAAGCTGGCACCGCGTTATTTTGGACCTTTCGAGGTCGAGGCGAGAGTTGGGCTGGTGGCCTACATGTTGAGATTGCCCCCAGATCGGCCATTCACCCAGTCTTCCATGTTTCGCAATTGCGTCAGGCCATTGGCGACCACACATCTTATCCTTCCTTACCAGATACTCTTACAGCCGATGTGGAAGTGAGGATGGAACCCGATGTTTGAAGGGAGTTAGGAAGAGCGATACAGAAGAACGTCAGGTGTTGCTGCAATGGAAGGGCTTGCCAGAGCATGATAACACGTGGGAGGACATGGACGAGATGGCGACGCGTTTTCCAGACTTCCACCTTGAGGACAAGGTGGCTCTTTGGGGGTGGAGTATTGATAGACCCCTTCGGGTCTATATCCGTCGCACCCATGGGCCCAAACTCCTAGCCGCCGGCCCTAGCCATGCATGCGCCCCCTAGCCAAGTAACCTTAATTTCTATTATTTATAGGGGCTAGCCATCGCTTGTTTACGCATGCTTGATTATTGATATTGTGTGACTTTATAGGTAGATGAGTGTGGACGTCCTCTATGCGTCTTGGGAGGATAATACACCTCTTTTGTATTCACTTATCTAGTTTTTGCTATTATATTCCCTATAAAAATTGCGCCTTTTTGTTAGTTCCTAACAGAAGCAAAACTACATTAATATGACATATCCTAATATTACCTTTTCAATTAGCATACTGATCTGAGTACTACACATTGAGATGTTGTGATACGAGTCTTTAGATACTTAAAGAACGAACCAAGCAAATATCTTCTATCCTCTGATTGTGGGTATCATAAAGTTACAGCTTTCTAAGATACAGATTAAGCCGGCTCACCCTTTAATCGACAATCAATGCCTGGCTATATGTTTTTATAAGAGATAATTTATCATTTTAGAGGAGCAAGAAATAACCCATTGTCCCTCGAACCAGCACAAAATCAGACTACAGAGCTATGACCAATATCATCTGTGAGTTATTATGGATTTGACAGTTACTTTTTAAGGAAACTCATAACACCTACTCCGATGAGGTTCTATCAAGCTAACAATGTTGTTTTATACATCACTAATACATTGGTCTTTCATTATAAAATCAAATATATTGAGATTGACTATCACATAGTGAGATAGAAGTATGATAAGAATGTTATAAAGATAAAGCATATCAGATGGGTGAACATGCTTACTAAGCTTTTGAGAAAAAAGAATGGATTATATATGTGATAAACTGGGCATGTATGACATCATACTCTAGCTTAAGGGGTGTAAAAATGTGATGTGATAAGGAATGATAGTCAACAAACAAAAGGTAGGTGAATGTAGAACTTTAAGTTAAATGATGTTGTCGGTAGGTGAGATTGTCAGTATGTAGCATTGCTTGTATATTTAGATCAATAAATTAGAGAACTAGAAGGTAAGAGAATTAACTAATTTCTTACCCAAACTTTTTCCTTACTTATATCTCTGATTCTTAACAAGACCTTTGGCCCAAACATGCTGTATTAGACTATTAATATGAATAATATAGGGTAGGAGAGATTATGCTCTTAACCCTATTTTCAAACTCTCTGATTTCAATAAACATATTGCAAGGTGAATAAAGGTTCTGCATTTTCTAGAAGCGTTTGAGATGGATAGACACATGATCAGAAGGGTCATACAAACTAAAATTCGGTTGGGAGAAGTGTCCTACATTTCATAAGAATGTATGATTCAAAAATAAAATCTCTGGAGAAGTACAAAAATATCATCAAATCAAACTACAGGCATCCCTGCTAGGATTATTGACATGTATGTATTTGATTTGTCTGTTTGCCTTTTTGTGGTTTCTAATCTTGTTATGGCCTGCCAACAAAAGGCTTTTCAAATTATGTACACATCCAGTCCATTTAACTTGAACCTTCAAATTTATGTGTCAGTTTCTATATCAAGAAGCTGCTGCTTCGTTTGCAGTAGCTCACTGTGAAACACACAATACGTTGCCTTATTTCATGTGGATACAATTTGAAACAAATAATTTTAGATAGATGGTGACAAGGCAAACATTCAAAGCTAATGTTCACTCACTGTACTCAAACTGAAAAAATATAAAAGATCGTAAGGGAACCTGAAAATGCTTTAGTTATTGACACCCTATATGGTGTTAGGATGATTCAACTTTCAGAATGCTAGATAGGACAACTAGACAAAGTTAATCGTGAAACAAAATAAACAAATAATTTTACAAAATATAGGTTGAAAACTGGGAGAAGAACATTAAGAAATTATGACATGTCAATAGACTTCTCCGTTACGAAATATGGCAAAACAAAAATTTATTAGTGTAATGAGGTAATTTACTTATATTAGAGTAAATAAGGACCACCAGTATAATAACCTTCATTTTTAAAAGCTTGCCTTGCACTAGACGAAATTGCCAGTATATGGTCAAAAAGCAAAGGAACGGGTCCATCAGGATTGTCTCCCGCCAAATAAGGTAGTGGTAGGAAAACTTTTCCCATTGGGTTTGCCCATGGAACCCTCTTAGAGTCACCGCCAGCATGAAGCAATAGAATGTGCTTTTTGGCCATTAAATTCACAATTGATTGGAGAGGTTCATCATTGGACCAGCCATTCTTTGACGACGGTGTATCATTCTCAATGTTATCTGAAACCTGTATAAGATACAATCCAAGTAAATGCAAAATTGAAGAGACTACACCAAAACCAGTAGAAATTGATTTCCTTGAAAAGCTCAACTGAAAGGTAGGGCACCAAAAATACCAAAAGGATGCAAATGACTAGAAAAGAAGATTGAAGAAACCCAGCTCAAAACTGTTTATAATACCAAAAGATTTAATAATATGCATTCATGAATCATATCAAATTCACCATCCAGCTATGAAGACATGAAGGGACCACAGGTATGATATGATAGGAATGCTTGTGAAGCAGCTGGACGCTACTTAGACTGACCATTATCTAAACTAAGACTGACCATCATAAACAGTAATACAAATCCAACAGTTACATTAACTTCGTGTTCTCTTTTTACAGGGATGACACATAATGCTCTAACACTTATTTCTCATTCAAATATTTCTATAATTGTCCACAATACCTAATTGGGAGTGGTTTATCAGATTTAGAATTAATTGCATTTTATAATGTAATACTTAATCAGGAATTGGATGATTAATAGACAAGCAGGCGCAAAGAATTTACAAAATAGAACTTGTCGGTCTACTTGGTTCCCCGTATGTCTTGGTAGAATTCAGAGATTGTGTATTTCTCTATTCTTCTTGGAATTTTCAGATAATATTTTCGATTATGAACTTTTAACAAATATTTAGATGAGTCGTATTACTACCACTTTCCAGATCAAGTATCTGTCATATATTATATTTAAGGATCGCTTTTGAAATTGAGTTTTCATGTGAATAACAAGAATCACCAGAAATAAACAATCCTATGGAAGATGACCTAAATGTAGAAATGTCATACAAGTACTTACGGATACAATAGCAAATATTGCTATGCTGGTAACTCATAATCATCTCTTTCCTTCTTTTCCCTATCTGTGGGCAAGGAAGATGAAGCAAGTCAGAGTTATATATTTTTTTGAATAAAATTGGTCCAACTCCATTCTTATAAATTCTTTGTTCATGATATTATTTAGAAAAAGTCCTTGTCAAATATTCGATATGTCGTTTTAGCCCTGACCCGCATGAAGAAATATTAGTCCACAAATAGAGGTCATATAATGCTCTCGGAAACAAGGTCTTCAACCAGATACAAATTAACAAAGCAAAGAATTCATATTCTTATTTTTGTTGCTTTACTCAAACATCATAAGAGATATACTTTTTTAAGCTAATTTTCAAAAAACTACATTTATGTTTTATCGTTTTTCTAAAATATTACCCTAAATTTTGAATATAACAAAAAACTATCATGAAGTTCTCTTTTTTCAAATTAATCATCCAAGTCCTTGAAAATAACAAAAATCTATCACGAAGTTCACTTTTTCACATTAATCATCTAAGTTGTTACATGATAGAGTTGGTTTTTTGAATGTTATTCAAAAATTGATATAGTTGTTGAGACTTATAAAAATGTTAGGAAAAGTAAGTTGAGCATGTTTCGATCAAGGTTTTAGGTCTCGGTTTCGGTCTCGGTATCACTCCGGCCAAAATTTAGGTTTCGGTTTCGGTATCGCCCGTTTCGTTGGTTTCGGAAGCAAGTTTCGGTTTCGTCCATATCGTTCGTATCGGTAGTTTCGTTTCGGTTTCGGTTTCGGTTTTGAAGATACTTTAAATATGTATATATTATATACACATAGTGACGTATTACATACAGTTACATTTTAATTTATACATAAAATGCGTACAAAATTTTTAGATGCAACTAATATAGTAATCCAGCCAACCCTTCATTATTTTATTTTTGTGTATTTCTGTATTTTTCTGTATTTCTGTATTTTTCTGTATTTTTCATGCATTTTCATGTATTGTTCTATATTTCTGTATTTTTCCTGGATTTTCTTGGATTTTCCTGGATTTTTCTGTATTTCTGTATTTATCTGTATTTTTCATGTATTTTCATGTATTTCTTGTATTTTTCATGTATTTTTTGTTTTTTCTGTTTTTCTGTAATTTTCATGCATTTTCGTATATTTTTCATCTATTTTTCTGTTCGCACTTCACATTACTCATTTGTAACAACAATTAACTAATAAATAGATATAAAAGAGCAACAATAAATATTGATGAGCCATAAATCTGACTTCATAATAGAAAAACTGAAAGAAATACAAAAATAGATACAAAAATGAAGAAAATAAATAAAAAGATACAAAATCTCATTCGAAGTTTTCATCATCCGGCTGTGGTGCATGGTAGTATGAAGGATAGGGATACTGCATCTTCCGACCCTAAAAATGATATCATGTTATCATATGCTAAGGGCTGGCTCGGCTCGATGAAAGGCGTGTCATAAATGCCGTGAATGCTGAACTGCTCGGTCACGTTCGAACCGTACCTGTATTGACTACTATAATTTGCATAAACATCAAAGTGTCTGTACGATGCAAAATAACCATCATGACTGTCTAAGTATCAACCGAAATACGATTCATAAATGGCAAGAATATCATAACCTCCATAATAATCAAAAGAACGTTGATACTCTTGATATTCAGTGTCTCTACCGTAGGTATCGTCCCCGGGTTCTTCACTTTGGTATTGCCTATCATGATCTATATACCCATGTAAATGTGGTGTATCATAAGCATGGTCTCCATGTCTCTCGGTAGAGCGAACGGATGCCGACGTACCACAACCTCCGTCTGTAGGACCTTGGTCGTCGGAAGACGAAGCATCATCGCTACCGCGTTGAGCCTGCGTGGCTGCCTTATTTCGCTTGTACGTGATATTCGATGGAGGCGTGACTTGGCCACGTCTGGTTGCTTCTTGTACGTTCTGCTTCCACAAGCGCCTCGTCCAACCAAGAATTATCTCTGTCATCGAGCAACCTGTCTTCTGTCTCCCTGGTCCATTCCTTCAATGGATCATCCTTATGGAAAATCCGATCCAAATCGATCAGCTGGTGATCGTCCTTCTCGCTCCTTCCCGCATGTCTATGTCTCAGTCTTATATTATAATGCACATAGACCAGCCTTTTAAGGTATTCCATTGTTAGCATGTTCCTGGTCTTAGGGTGAATGAGTAAGAAGGTGGTTCAGTTTCGTTCAAAGTTCGAAGAAGAGACCGTATGGCTCAAAACACACACAGCTAAGTGCGTAAGAATTGGAGCTTACTCTATCACAACGCTTAACCAACACTGAGCTGCAAAAAGTTCTAGCGGTCAGAAAAGCTGGATCATTTTATAGGGAACATATAGAAATCTAAGATCCTTATAGATACCTGGAGTGACCTTTGTTATCGTTATTTCCACCTTAGAGGAGCCGAAATAACCAACTCTCATCTTATAGGCCTCCAGCTACAATTATCAATCATAATTTTAGAAAGTGAACTACTACGTCGAATCATATATCAAAATAAAAATATCTAAATTTCATTTACCTCTCTGTCAATGTCAATTTGCTTCGAGATCTCTGGTTACAGCCTCTCGATCACGTGTCTGAGTCCAACCAGCACCTCGTTGTCGTCTGATGCATTGGAGGAGTACTGAAACGAGGATTCAGAAAATGGCCTGCAGCATGAATATCTTGATTTAGCTGCTTATCCCATCTCTTGTCGATTATGTCCCATCATTTTCTGTATTCCCTACCAACATTCTTCCAAATTTCTTCCTTTACACGGTCCATGGCCTCGCAGAGATACCACATCTCGGCCTTATCATCGCTGTCGACTATTCGAAGAACCTTCACCATGGGCTCAAATACGGCGATGGCATTAGAGATAGCTTGCCAGAATTCATCGCCATGAATCAGATCGTACACGTTTCCAACGGTCCTATCTTTTGGTTTAATCCTTGAAAAGTTATCGGACCAGTCCCTGGAGTTGATCGTCGTTCTCTGTAGGTCATCTCGATGCGCATACAGAGAGTCCAAAGTAATGAAGTGTGTCGCAAATCTTGTGATTGCGGGCCTGATCAACTCTTTTCCACACATCTCTCTTCTCATCAAGCTGAGCACACATCCTTTATTGTATATGAATCATGTTACCATCTGACTTTGTGCAACGATATTTTTGACTACTTCTTTTGTTATGTCGGAAAATATCAAATCGATACAATGCACTGCACACGGGGTCCAATACAAATGTTGTCTCTTTCGCATCAGCAGCTGCCCAGCTGGCTTGTAGTTTGTCCCGTTGTTGGTACCTACTTAGACTACTCTACGCTCCCCAATTAGTTCTACATATTTGTCCATAAAATCAAATATGTACGGACTATTCTGGAATTGGTCGGTTGCATCCACAGAGTCCAGGAACACCATTCCGTGGGTCGAATACACAAGTAAGTTAATAATCTTCCTTATGTTTTGTGTTGTCCAGCCATCGCACATCAGTGTGCAACCATACTCATCCCACTGAACACGAAAAGTTTCTACGTAATTTTTTATCTCTTCATACTCCATGTCCAAGTATGTGTGTGCCAGCTCCCAAGCAGTGGGTGGAGCAACGTCACGTCCTGATTCCGCAATAACATCCACCATGGGCCTGTAATATAGGCTGTTAGTCACATTGTATGGGATGTGGCTGAAGTAGAAAAATTTGGTCATAGCTCGGCCGACATAGGCGTTGGCATTCTTCATAAATGTACTCTTTATAGTTGACTAGGATTTACCCTTCTTCGTCAGAGAAAAGGGTCAGCATCGGGTCTGAGAGCAATGGATGGTCTATCGGTAAGCTCAACATCGCGAGCAGAAACGCACGCGAACATACCGACCATTTGGCCGGCACGACTACCCGATCTGGCTAGACCAAAGGCCCCAGACCCAGACGATCATGCTCTCATCCTTCTGCCCTCACTTCTAATCTCTTCTTCGGCAAGTTCTTGCCTACTTCTTCTAAGAGCTCTTCAAAGGTCTCTCGCCTACTCGAGTACTCGGTGTCATCCTCATACTCATCTGAGTCATCTGATATTTCCTCCATATGCCTTGCCCTAATCTCCTCGATCATCTTATTCTCAAATATGGTATGTACCCTTCCGTTCTTCTTATAAAATACGTATACTCTCATCTCTTTACGCATTTCTTTCAGTGCATCAGGACATGTCTGCACATCCCCGGTAATTTCGGCCAAGTGTTCCTTAAGGCGAGACACGTCTCCATGCATTTCTTTTCGGCAATAATTGCACCTTATATGTCTATGGTTATCTGCGATCATTTTACAATGAGAACACCCAATATCCACCGTCTTCTCATTTGGAGTTCTTCGAGACATTTTAATTAATGCAACATATAACTAAGGAAGTTAAAATTATTAGGATCATTATCCTCGGTCAGAGCTGGGGTGATCCAATCCTAATCAACTTATTAGAAAGTTAAAATTATTATCACACAACAATTTATGTTTCATAATAATTTAATTTATTAATGGCTAACATAATCAGGTATTAGAAATCTGAACAATTATCACATTATTAACTTAGAGCATAGCAACATTAATCGAACAAAAATTATCACATAAGTATCACAGATCTATTCTAAATTATAACATAATAAAATAGATCTAATGTTCAAAAATGCAAACATTTATAGTGCAAAATAAATAATAAGAATTTTCACATTTATAGAGATTTTCACATTTTTGGACATTTTCACATTTTTAGTATTTATTAGTATTTCATACTAGTATTTTATGAAAAATTCATATATTTAAGTTTCATATATTTTTACTAAACAGTTTCAAATTTTTAGTATGTTAAAGAATTTTCTACCGTCTTTTTCACTAGAAATTTTCAACTTTGTTAGTATTTTGTGGTATTTACTATTTAGTAATAGAGAGTACTGTATAAGTATCGGTATCAGTTTACGATAAAATTTCTTATAAATACTAGTAAATATTAAATATATGAAAAATTTTAGTTCTACTTATATAATTTGTTAAAATAATTAGTATTTGTTAGTATTTATTTAGTATAAAGTATGTAGCATTTATTAGTATTTTACTTTGTTAAATAATGATTTGCTAAATAATACTTATATAATTTGTTAAATTTTTTCTATCTATAATATTTTTGTAATAGATAATGTATTTTGATAGAACTTATAGTGTAATAGATACTAGATAATGTATTTTCATTATTTTAAGTATTGTTTAGTATTTCTAGTATTTTTAACTCTTTTTAATATTTTTATATTATTTCAAAATTCAAAGTATTTATAATTTTTTAGTATTTCTATGTTTCTAACATCTTTTTGATGGACATTTGTATAAGTTCTAACATATTTTTACTAGAAAATTTTAGTACTTTTAGTATTTCATGTTTACTATTATTTTTAATTTTTTAAAACATTTCTAGTTCTTCTATATGTTTGCTATTTTTACTATTTTTTAAGTATTTTGTAGTATTTCTATTGTATTTTTATAACCCATTTTTATAAGTTCTAACGTATTTCTCTACAAATTTTAGTATTTTAGTATTTAGTATTTCATATTTACTATTATTTTTACTAAAACCATTCTATGTATTTTGCAGCGGTTAATGGATGGTATACTTGTAATTAAATGTAATATGATCAGCAATTGTGTAGTGACTGCACTAAACTCATGCTACAAAAAGCGCTCATATCGTTTCAATTGTTTACGATCGTGTCATTCACTTTATTCTTATGGTTATAATGTGATGGCAAACTTGTAAATAAATTTGATGTTTTGAGCAAATTAAAGGGCGACCGGCAGCTGGCGTTGCCGCTACCGGTCGCCCTTTGATTTGCTCTACACGTATTTACAAGTTTGTCATCACGTTCAATTCTGTGTTCTAAAATAGGATGGCGTGATTGTAATTAACACACATGTTATGGTCAAAGTTGTAGACGAGATAATTTTCATTATAATAGGCTAACCTCGTCGAGTCTTCGTCGAAATTTCGAAATCTCCTCCGAAATTTTTCATTTCCCCCACGGCAAAGTCGTCGTCATTCGCTTTCAACTTCCCCCGCGTCGAATCACCAAGCTCCGACGAAATCACCAAGCTCCAGCGAGTCCCTCGTCCGTCGATTTAGGGCAAGGAGACGGCGATAGGCTTCAGCGCCACCTCTATGGCAAGGCGACAGCGAAGGAGACGGCTAGGGCAAGGCGATGTCTAGGGCGAAAGGCTAGGGCACAACGACGACGAAGGCGAAAGCTTAGGCAAGGCGATGGCTAGGGCGAGAGAGATAAGTTTTTTCTTTGGATTTAGTTTAAATTGATGCTCGTGGATTTCTATTCCTCTTCCCATCTTTCCATCTTCCCTTTTACATTTAGTTTTGATTCTTTCGAGTTTCAACTGCTCATTCACGAGGGACACTATGCATTCACGGAGCTTCATTGATTCTGTTCATTTACAGGGTCATTGTGCATTCACGAGGGGTTATTTTTTTTGTCATCTTCATGTTCAATCATGGGGCCTCACTGTTTGTTTGCATGTCACCTTCCTCTATTTTTTTTCAAGTTTCGTCTTCTTCCTTCATCAGAACTTTTTTCTAATCACCTTGTGTTGGCGGAACCCAAGGGTTCAGCCCGAAACCAATTCATATACCCAAGAATCGACCGGTATGGGACGATACCGGTCCGATACGGTCGATACCAGTTGGTATCGGCCGATACCTCAATCCATGGTTTAGATAGGTTGAGGTAATGTTATGTTAAAGAAATTAGAAAACTAATTTAGAAAAAATGAAATTCAGATTAGTTTGCTGATATTTTTAAAGTTCGTGAGAATATTTTCAAAGTTCTAGGTCAGCATTTCGGAAAAACTGTAAAACATAAAGATAGTTTTTTGAAAATTGGACTTTTTAAAAAATGTAACATAAATGCTGACCTAATTGACTTTAGGCCACCTATATTTCCTAACTCTTATTTTCCATTTCTCAAATCTATCACTTAGCTCATTTAACGATTATTATACATTTCCGAGATGATCACTCGACTTACAAATTCTACGATCAACATACAGATAAACCTCCCCTGTTAGGGGCTGTAATGGATGCCTCCATGCCTTTCTCAACAAATGGAATTTTCATCCGGCCTTTCTCAAAAACATGTAGAAATGCCACACTTCCACTCATCCATTCATATCATCTACTTGTGACAGCCATCGTCTATTCAAACACATAGCATAATAACTAATTAAGAAATTAATTAGAACCCGAGTCGGTCAGCTTGGGGCTGAATCCACTTAGGCTGATAAGGCCATCTTTTAATGTGTAGTAAAAAGTGAAATAGAATTGTGGTGGCCAACCAATTTATTAAAATTTAGGGTTTTAAGTTATTCTTAAAGATCTATGAAAAAGTGATGCAGTAGTTAGAGCTATGAAGAAAGCAATGCAACAATTCGAGCATCTAGCATGTTTTGATGTAGTCGTTGATATAGGCATTAGTTATCAAAATCATATGATATGCAATACATTTCGAGCGTTACGATATGATACGAAATAGATAGAAAACGATATGGATTAGCTTGTCATATCGAAATAGATCAATTACCTTGTGATATGTAATGTGTATCGTATGATAAGGCATGATATGGAATTTGTATTGTTTGATATGATAGCTCTAAATTCTATTTAGGATGTTTAGTATTATTTGAGTTTCAAATCCATCATTTTCTTAGCTTATAGGACATAAAAGGTTGACTTGATAAATTAGGTCTTTTTATTGCTCGATCTTACTTTCTTTCTCCTTCCTTTGTAATTTTTGTCCTTAATCCCATGAAGTATAGCCATAATGAGTTTTGTAAACTATCTTTGAGGCTAGCCAAGTATTCTTCAAGCATTTATCAACAACCCTGCCATTACATTCAAGCCTTATCAAGCACCTTCAATGGTCACCAAAGCCGAATTGGGTATCTTCCAATGTCATTTTGCTTTGACTATCTATTTAAAAGGGTCTTCTGTCAAGGTGTAAAATTCCCCGGCCGGGCCGGGCCGGCCCGGCCCGGCCCGGATTTTTGTTGGGCCCGGCCGGGCCAGTTCAACACCATGAGTCTTCTGTGACGTGGATATTAACTCACCCCTACCCCCAAATCCCCCATTTTGTGTGTTGTTATTTTTCAACATTACTCTGCATTCCGATTCAATCTCTTTATTAACTTTGGTGCTATCAAAAAAATTATATGCAATTTTTATTGTTCAATTGTTTGATACTGTTAGCTTAACTAATGGGGTGTTCTAATTTGACATCTACTCCTTTGTCATGTTAGTGCAAACAAGAAAATCATATATAATTTTTATTTAACTGTGTAATACTACTAGCTTAATTAATTAGTTGTTGGTTTGATAATTGGTATTAGTGTGCCCAAATAATCTATGTTTAGCACAAATAATAGTAACAAAATACTTATTTGTAACTTAAGTACCAAGTTAAGAGTTCGGTTTATCTCGGGATGCAACTTTGATTAGTGGCCTTGTGGTCCTTATACTATGAATTTATAAATAACATGCATGTAATTACTTTTTGATGTATACTAGACCGCTACTTTCAGCTATACTAGCAATATTTCCCCTTAGTTATGCATTATTTTATGTTTAATTTTCTCCATGTGTGTTTATGATATATAAAGCTGTGTGAATAATTAGTTAATCATTGTACAATAGTTAATGTATCTTACGATATACTATACAATATAGTATACAACACCAACGAAAACCGATATTCGATATGTATCGCGATTTGACAATCATTCATTGGGCATCATTAAACCGATATTCGATATGTATCGCGATTTGACAATGAGCCTATGTTGGATGTATAGCCATATTGTGTGCACATTTCATTGTTGATATCTTTTTATTAAATAAACAAAAACACTGATATATAGATAGGTTGAAGACCCGCATGGGGTTCCATTTGAGGGTCCAATGGCATCTAGACTTAAATTCCCAAGTAATAAAATCCTAGGTAACATGTGAAAGACTGTCTCCTGTCAGAACCCCAGTCCCTACAATTGGAAGAAGTTGTGTGTTGATTGTTACATAGAGCAAAAAAAATGAATCTTGCCACTATTAAGATTTTTTTTTTTTTTGTAATCTATTATTCCTATTCCCTTTTAATTCAGTGTATCTACATGAAAATTCCTTCCTAACAGAAAATTTTTCCCTATTGCATTCCGTCATGCCAAAATACAGAGAAATTCTGTATTACATATTACATATATGGCTCCCAATAACTCTATGAAGTCCAATTAGCTCTCTGATAAGAGATGTGAATAGACACACGTCGCTTTAACAGAACCTGACAAACGCATTTCAATTCTACATTTCAAATTCCCAGACATATAGGGTTTCGAGGTCTTTCCCCATCGATCAGCGTACAAAGAAAATGAAAGGGAAAAGGGGGAAAAGAAAAACAAAAAGATCGAAGGGCAATAGCAACATTTCTAACCTTAGGGCCAATGCTGAGGCTGATGAAGTGAGCGGCAAGGGCGGCGATGGCGTGGACTGTGGCGGCGCCAGATCCGATGCGGGCGCCCTCGGGGTCGGGGACGGCGAGGGTGACGGTGGACTCTGCGATGCGACCCATCCGCTTGGCCCGACTGAGCTGCCAGTCGTATAGCTGGGCCTGCTCGGGGCTGGCGGCGGTGAGGACGACGGCATCCCACGTGGGCACGCGCGAGGGATGGCGCACCGACAGCCGGAGGCGGTACCAAGATTTCCGGAGTACGGAAGCGATCTCCTCTGCCGTCTTCGGTTTCGTTCTCGCTGCCGCCGGCCGCTTCTCCATTATTATTTTACTATATGATTCTTGCCGTTGGGTGCTCGTGAGATTGACAGTGGATCTTTCAATCTTCAATTGTGGTGAGTCTCGGCATATGATGAACTGGGCAGAAGCGTTTTGGTCAATGAATGAGGCTGATTTTAACAAATCTAAATTTTACCACACGATTACACGTACTTAGTTTTTCTAATTTTCTCGTTTAACGTGATTAGTGTTATAAACGGGTTTTTGGATGACCAACATGTTATTGGGTATTCACTCATTATGTAATCCTATTGCTATAAATACAGTGCTACGGATTCCGTAGCCACCAAGTTTACAACACGTTATCAGCACGCTCGAGGCTGAGCCGAACCTCTGCCGACGGTCGAACGCGACGCCGACGCGAACGGGCTTCCTTCACCGAACTTCGCTAGATCCGACGGGTAGGATATAGAGGTAATTCTTTTCTCTAGATCTAAATTCGTATGTGCATATGTCTAGATCCAAATACTTGGATCGATTGTTTAATGAAAAATCAACGTTTTTATTGTTAAAAATTAACTTTTTACAATAAAAAACGCTTTTTTGAAAATTAAAAATGGATTTTTCCAATAAAAATCGGATTTTAATCATCTTCTTCCTCAAAAACCATTACACCCTAAAGGGATTCTTCTTCGCTACACGGCCGGAAGCCGTCACGCGAACCCCCCCCCCCCCCCATCTCGCGCAATCACCGCCGCCGCTCGAAGCGGCGTGCGGCAATCGCCGCAGCTAGCAGCGACGGGCGATCCCGCCGCCTACAGCGGCGGGCAGACCCCGTCGTTGGAACGGCGGGCGACCCCACCGCTGGAGCGGCGGGCTGCCACCCCCCCCCCCCCCCCAGCTGGAAGCGGCGGGCTCCCCCCCCCCCCCCCGCCCACCTGCGAAGGCGGGACGGCGGGACGGCGGGGGCAGATCCCGTCGCTTGCGACGGCAGGCCGTTTCTGCCGCCTGTGACGGCGGTCCTACCGCCGCCCGCAGCGGCGGTCCCCCCCCCCCCCCCACGCGCCGCCGTCAGCAGTGGCGGACGGGCCCCGCCGCCTGCAGCAGTCCCCCCACGTGCGCGCGCGTGTCCGGAAACCCTAGCCGCCAGAAGCGACAACTCACGCGACCAAAAACCCTAACTAGGGTTTGACCACAAAAATTTTCTATTTTTCGATCTATTTTCAGATTTAATTACGATTTCTTTTTTCGTTAAAAATCTGGATAAATTACACGTTTTTAATTCATCGCATTTTGGTTGGATTATCTGATTATCATCGTTTAATAATTAGGAAGATCATGCGACCGATCTGCCGTTAGTCAACTAACCTAACGGTGTATGACGTTGCCCAGTGGTCCAATAATTATTAAACGAAAAAAAATTTCATTTCCACTATAAACTGCATGCGATGATTAATTGCATGTAATGACTAAACTGCCTGTGATGATTAAATGTCTGCCGCATTTTTCCTGCCTGCGACGAATGTTTATATTTGCTGTGGTTTTGGATCGGCTAGTTATCACCATTATTTCCCTTGCATTCTTTTCTTTTTTTTTTTGAGAGAAAAATGTAGTGATGATATTTTTGTAAAATTACAAGACCGGCGGACGCCTCAGGAAGATGAAGATCCATTCCAGAAGAATAGGGGCCCCACGGGGGTTCCCGAGTTGTACTTTCATTCTTTTTGAGACTGTATGGACTGTAATTAATATGGTGATTAGCCGATCCACGCAGCAGATATCTGTGTCTGAAATGCTTAATTATTTATTTTTCTTTAAAAATATCTAATTATTGCTTATTTTTAAACATGCTAGAGAAATAATGGCCAAAATTGCGAGCGTCGATTTTGACGTATTGGATGCTACAGGCAAGAACTATTTAAGCTGGCAGTTGGACATAAAATTCCATCTGCGTGCATAGGGACTGAACCATGCCATCGCTGTAGGCGATAAGGTTTCTGATATAGATAAAGCGAAAGTAATTATCTATATCAGATGCCATATCGATCGGACCCTGAAGTCCGAGTACCTCACGGTGGAAGACTCTTATGAGTTATAGATCGCCCTCAAGGATAGGTATAAACATCAAAGAGATGTTATACTTCACCGAGCACGATATGAATGGGAGAACCTCCGTCTCCAAGACTTTAAGTCTATTTCCGAGTACAACTCGGCACTTTTTAGTATCACCTCACGCCTGAAGTTGTGTGGTGAGAAGGTGACGGATGAGCGCATGTTAGAGAAGACGTATACATCCTTCCACGAGAAGGATATTATACTAATGCAACAGTATCGTGAACGAAAGTTCACAAAATACTCAGAGCTTCTCTCATGCCTTCCGATGACAGAACAGAATAGAGACCTCCTTCTGGCCACCCATAACTCACACCCTACCGGCACTGCTCATGCGCCTGAAGCGCATCACAGCTCCTCCCAGAAGAAGAGGAGCAACTTCAAAGGCAAACCCCAGAAGGGTAAGGCAATGAAGAAGCAGGCTAGAGGACCCCCTCCAAGAACCAACAATGAGAGAAAGAAGAAAAATGAGTGGAAGAGAAAGGACGACGGCCAGACATCTGCCCCCAAAAGGACTGGGAAGATAAGTGCCACAGGTGTGGCATGACTGGACACTGGTCCAGGAATTGTCGGACTCCACTCACCTACATGACTTGTACAAAGCGAGCCAGAAGCAAGCTGAGACAAACCTGATGGAACAAGAAGACCTGGCACCAATCAGGTTCAGCGCTGAGGACTTCTCAAACGATGACCTGCTCGACTGAGGCATTATCTACTTTCTATGCATTGTAATTTTTGAAAAACAATTTACTATCTGCATGTTTGATTTCTAGCATGTTGGATGAACTTTTCAGACATTGTATAATTATTAGTAGTATATCTTTTCTTGTGCCTTATACTGCGATGTTTTTCTCTTAAACTTAGATGGGTTATAAATGCCTAGTTGGCAGTGCCTCTATGCACACGATCCTCCAAGACATCTGCTTTTTCAAAAGCATCGATAAATACGATGGAACCGTGAATACAATATTCGGTCCATCATGAATTATTGAATGATCAGTGGAAGTACATTTTATGCTCCCCAACAAAACACAACTACTAATAAAAGATGCGCTTTTCTCCCCTAGCTCTCATAGAAATCTGTTAAGCTTTAAAGATATCCGTTTAAACGGATACCACCTTGAGACGGTGAGTAAACAAAACAGAGAATTCTTGTATGTAACGTCTCATAAAAACGGTGCTAAAACCACCGTCGAGCGTTTTGAGGGACTCCCGTCGGGTCTCTACCATACAAGGATAAGAGCAATGGAAGCAAACACACTCGAGCACCAGAAGTGCGACAATCAACCAGAATTCCAACTCTGACACAATCGACTAGGACACCCTGGAAGGAATATGATGCGCCGCATCATATCCCAATCCCGTGGAATTAACTCGAAAAGCCTGAAGCTACTTCGAAAGGGTGCATCTCCTTGCCCCCTTGTCACAAATGGAAATTGATTACGAGACCATCCCCCCTGAAGGTGGACTCTGAGTCTCCGAGCTTCCTAGAGAGAATACATGGTGACATTTGCGGGCCTATTCACCTCGCAAGTGGACCATTTCGGTACTACATGGTACTGATTGACGCATCTTCCAAATGGTCGTATGTGTGCCTCATGTCCACCCGCAACGTAGCCTTTGCAAAGCTACTGGCACAAATCATAAATTTGCCGACACATTTCCCAGATAACCAGATCAAGAAACTGCGTCTGGACAACGCTGGGGAATTCACATCACAAGTCTTCCTAGACTACAGTCAAGCAACCGGCATAGAAGTTGAACATCCTGTAGCTCATGTTCACACCCAGAACGGGTTAGCCGAATCTCTTATAAAGAGACTACAATGGATTGCTCGTCCATTGTTGATGCAATGCCAGTTGCCGGTAAATGCATGGGGACATGCCATCTTGCACGCTGCATCGTTAATAAGATTACGGCCGTCAGGGAGTCAATCTTATTCTCCGATGCAACTTGCATATGGGAACCCGCTGGATATCTCTAACCTGAGGATATTCGGATGTGCTGTCTACGTCCTCATAGCACCACCGCAGAGGACCAAGATGGGTCCTCAACGGCGACAGGTATCTACATTGGATTCGACTCACCATCGATCATTAGATACCTGGAACCCCTAACGGGGGACGCCTTTAAGGCACGTCTAGCAGATTGTGAGTTTGGCGAAAGCACTTTTTCCAAACTAGGCATTGACACAAAGAAGCCAGAAGCTTCAAAGACCGTTTCATGGGATACCAAAACTTTATCACATTTTGATCCGCGTACAACCCAATGTGAAGACGAGATCCTGAAGATCCTTCAAATACAAAATACAGTTCACATTTTACCGGACAAATCCATTGACAACCAGAAGATTGTCAGATCACACGTCCCTGATGCAAATACGCCAGCTAGGATTGGCATACCCAAAGATGGATGCAATCCGCCTGCAGCAGAAGCGGCCGTACCTCAACAAAAGAGAGGACGACCCACAGGCTCCAAAGATAAAAACCCTCAAAAGAGGAAAAATCCTGGAGCAATAATAACGATACCACCACAGGATGCTGAGCTCAGCCCAGGCACCTCTTCCTCCTAAAACCCCTTAAGAGGAAAATGTAGGAGAAATATCATTAAACTATGTACGTACTAGGGAGGTACTGGACAGAAAAAGCACAATCATCGATGATAACTTCGCGCTCATTATTGCCACTCACGTCACTGAATACGACGATGAGACCGATCCACGCTCTCTAGCAGAATGTAAACACCGAGAGGATTGGCCAAAGTGGAACGAGACAATAGGAGTAGAGGTGGACTCACTCTCGAAGCGCAAAGCTTTTGGACCTGTAGTCCTAACACCAAAGGGTGTTAACCTGTGGGATATAAATGGGTATTCATGAGAAAAAGAAACGAGAATAATGAGATCGTGCGCTACAAAGTGCGCCTTGTTGCACAAGGCTTTTCCCAACGACCAGGAATAGACTATGATGACACCTATTCCCCCGGTCATGGATGCAATCACCTTCCGTTTCATCATTGGCCTATCTACAAAGGAAGGCCTGGATATACAGCTCATGGATGTTGTGACTGTATACCTATATGGAAATATAGATAAGGATATCTATATGAGAATCCCAGACGGATATAAACTACTGACTAAAATGACAGAAAGACCTCTGGACGTCTATTCTGTCAAACTCCAAAGATCATTGTATGGTCTAAAATAGTCAGGTAGAATGTGGTATAACAGACTCAGTGAATTCCTAGTGCAACAAGGATTCACAACAAATGAAGTCTGCCCTTGCATCTTTATAAGAGTAAAGGGAACAGGATTCGTAATCATAGCCGTCTACGTAGACGACCTTAACATCATCGGATCTCCTGAAGAGATAGGTGAGATATCCAAGAGTCTCACACAGACTTTTGAGATGAAAGACCTTGGCAAAACGAAGTTCTGCCTAGGTTTACAAATTGAACACTTGAGCGGAGGAATCTTGTTACACCAATCGACATACACGAAGAAGTTGCTGAAAAACTTCCTTATGGACAAATGTCACCCGCTCGCCACACCAATGGTCGTCAGATCATTGGATGTTAATACAGACCCCTTCTGACCGCTGGAAGAGGGGGAGGAAGTACTGCGTCCTGAAGTACCATATCTAAGTGCGATTGGAGCACTCCTATACCTGGCAAACTGCACGCGTCCCGATATAGCGTTCGCAGTTAACCTACTAGCCAGATACAGTTCAGCACCCTCAAAGCGCCACTAGAACGGAGTGAAGCACCTTCTGCGCTACCTCCAAGGGTCTGTGGACCTGGGACTATACTTCAAGAAAGGTGTATCCTCCGACTTAGTCGTTATGCAGATGCAGGATACAGGTCCGACCCACACACCGCAAAGTCCCAAACTAGTTTCGTGTTCATATACGGTGGGACGACCATCTCATGGAGATCTGTGAAGCAGACTTCGACAGCGACCTCATCCAACCACTTCGAGCTCATAGCGATCGATGAAGCTAGCAGAGAATGCTTTTGGCTTCGATCAGTCATCCACCACATCCTCAAGACCACCGGCCTGAAGACGGGAGATCTTGGACCAACCACCATGTACGAAGACAATGCTGCCTGCATCGCTCAACTACGAGGTGGCTACATCAAAGGTGACAGGACGAAGCACATTTCCCCCAAGCTCTTCTGGACGCATGAACAACAAGTAAACAACCAGATCGACATCCAGCAGATCCAGTCTTGCAACAACCTGGCAGATCTATTTACTAAAGCTTTACCTCGCAGTACCTTTAGAAAACTTGTACTATGAATTGGGATGAGACAGTTGAGAGATTTACAAGCTTGAAGCTTGCACGTTTCAGGGGGAGTTAATGTCAGGCTGTACTCTTTTTCCTTGGTTTTTCCCACTGGGTTTTCCATTGCCAAAGGTTTTAACGAGGCAACCACATCAACTCTGGATCCAGAAGTATCCACCTCTGATGTTATCCATCGATCAGAAGTTACAGAGACTTGTATTCTTTTCCCTTAGCCACTGGTTTTTCCCACTGAGTTTTCCTTGGCAAAGGTTTTAACGAGGCAAGTGCTCTTTAACTTAGGATCCAGAAGTATCCATTGACCCATGATCAGATAAGCTCTATGAACCCTGAAGCATTCATTACGGCTTAGAACAATGGATGGATAAGGAGAAGTGTTATAAACGGGCTTTTGGAGGCCAACTTGTTATTAGGTATCCACACATTATGTAACCCTATTGTGATGGGCTACGGATTCCGTAGCCACCAAGTTTACAACAATTAGAGTGTTTTTTAAAGATAAAGTCAGTAATATGGGTCAAGGTGGCCCGTTAGCCCATTACCCAGCCCGTCCGGCCCGGGCCCGGGCCGGTCGATCATATCGAATCTTGTCAAGGCCCTCCAATGGCCTTTTGGTCTTTTTCGTTAAAAAGACCAACCCCAAAAAACGATCATAAACAATCATTTTGTTAGGGGGTTTGGTCTTTTTACACCCAAAAATTTCTATAAATTGTTCCACATCCCATCTCATTTTATTCACAGCTCTCATACACTCTACTCTCTATTCGCATACACTCTACCAGCTTTAACCTCTCAAGTCTCATCTCTCTGACTCTCAAGTCTCAACTAGCAATATCCATCCGCTCTCAACTCTATGGCAATTAGCATTCTCCCTGCGCTCTCAAGATCCGGCTGCTCTTTACTCCACTCGCAACCCTGCAATCAGGCCTTTTAGTTTTAATTTTATTTATAAATTAGCATAATGGTCGGACCAAACGACCGTAGGAATTTTCACATAAATTTTAATAACCCTGAGAAATATGACAATTTTACGAGGATAATCCGCAACCCTATAGAAACACCGGACTTTGCTGATATATCACAAACTGAAACACATGACCGGTTCGATAGTAATAATCCCAGCCAAGTAGTATTCGGTACACCATCTTATACTTCTTCTACACACACTTCTACTCCTGCACAAACTTCTAATCATGCTGCTCACACTTCTACACAAGCACCCCAACCTAGATCACAAAAATCTGCGGTTTGGCAACACTTTACATGTGAAACTGTCCCTGTCAAACCCGACGAGCAGACAATTTGCAAAATTGATATGGCAAATTTTAGTTGCAGACCTTTTGACGACATAACACACCTTAGGAGACACATAGAATCTCACGAAAAAAGAATCTAAATAGACCACTTTAAACTTATCTGCTTCTCAGACGTCTGAACAGTTGGACATACATCTGGGAGATAACCTATGGACGTCTGATATTTTTTGTCTGGATTTCCAGTAACTTCATTTCAATTGACCCGACTGTTAAGTCATCCGTAGCTTAAGAGCCATGACGCCTGAACAGTCGCCCAGACATCTGGTACCCCTTCTGCAGAAGCCTGTTATTTTCGCCAAAAAATCCAGTAACCTCTTTTCTATTGGCCTGACTGTTAAGTCGTCTGATGCATTAGAGCCAGACACCTTAACAGTAGCACATTCGTCTGAGAACCCTTCAACAGACGTCTGGGACTATCCGTTAGACTGCATTAAGGCTTTGTCAGCATAGTACCACAGTCGCCTAGTGGGGTCTTCTATAGTCGTCTGGTGACTCAGATTTCTGGCTGTTACATGCCATTTAAATGCTGATGATTCTAAGGGGATTTGGTGGGATTTTTGGGGTGCTACAAATAGGGATGGAATGCATTCATTTTAGAACTATTGAAACCTCTTGGAACTCATACAAGTGCATTCAAAGCTCCCCTCAAGCATTCAAAGTTTTCATCCTCCACACTTGTCTTCAAGCATTCAAGCTCGCATCTTCAAGCAATCTTTGCTTCTTTCTTTGGACAAGTAGTAATTGTTCCTTCTCATTTATTAGAGCACACATCACACACCTAGCATTCACTTCTAAGTAAGTTCATATTCAAGGCATATGATTGAGTATTTATTTCAATTTGAGTATTTCATTTCATACTCGTTCTCTTGTGAGAGTTACTCTCGTTTTGTGAGAGTGGACCATTCCCGTGTTGTGGGAAGTTGTGTTAAAATTGTATTGGATTTATACTTGCCGGTATTTGGCACGTGGGTTATTAGTGGAAACTAATCACTAGCGGGATTTGCTAATGTGTTGCTGGAGTAGGATTCCATAGAGTCGGGATTTGACTCATGGAATCTGAACCAGTCTATATCCATTGTTTGTGATTGCATTTTACTATGGTTGTTTTTCTCTATTATTCATTTCAGCATCATTGTTTGCTATGGATTTTAATTAGTTGTAATTTCCTTTTAATGTCATAAAACATTATTCACCCCTTAGTGTTTTTCTCATAGTTTCAGGTCTTACAACCTCATCAATGCTGACAATGAAGCCGCTTTATTAGCCTGGAGGTTACAAGGCAATGGCTCAACTATAAGAACTACAAGAGACAATGGGAGAGGGGGTAAGATCCTACACTAAGTTATATTCATACTCTATATCTATGCCACCTACTTCATATTTCTCATCCATAGCTCGTCGAGTCAGTGATAGGATGACATCCCAATTGGTCGGACCTAGCTGCGATGAGCCCCTTTCTAGTCATGTAAATGACTTAAATATCGGAGGAGATTTGGGGCGGAACCCAGATCCGACCACCGCTGACGATTTCTTTGTGTTGCAGACTTACAAAGACGACTCGGAGGTAGGTCGGGCTTCAACCCGATAGCTCGGACTTAGCTCTCACCGACCCGAGATCATCCCTCCGCGAGTCACACTCTTCCGCCGACGGAGCGCCACGCCACTAGAGGCGTCCTCGTCACCATCCTACTCACCGTGTGACAGATTTACCCATCAATAACATCATATCTTGACTTATCTACTATTGCTTTAAAATCTAACATGAAAAGTTTTATAAATTCCAATAAAACTATATTCATAAGAATGCAGTTTGAAATTTGAAATAGTATGTAAATATTAAAGTAAATGACATTCATATATTGACCAAAAAGGGTAAAAAAATGTTATCGTTGCGACTTCTTCACTTACATAATTACATATACATTGTACGTGATGTAAGCTGATGTAAGCTAACAGACTAATTTTTCATTTACTTCCTCTTTTATTGCACCATCTTCATCACAAAGCTATATGATTGTCGCGATTGAAAAATGTGGCACAAAATATCAAAAATATCTCAAGATTAGCCTGGAACTTATGAGTATTTTTAAGCCTAAAATATTGAAGACCAGAAGTTAATTTTGTCGCAGCCCAAATTCTCGCACGGTGCAGCCCACTGAGCCGCCGCGCATGCACAGCACGTGCGAGCCCAGGCACGCGGCCACGGTGGACGCGTGGTCCGACGGCGAGTGCATCCGCGTTACACATGCGGGCAAGCGCGTGAGCACGGACCCACGCAGCCGCGGGCGCATATTCGAACCCGATTCTGATCCCTTTTTTTGGAACAGATCCGTTAGGGTTTGTTAAGTGCATTTTAAACCATTATTTCGGCTAGGTTTTTATGCGAATTTTTCTGTACAAGTTTGCGGCTACATGTAGAAATATAAAGAGTTTAAACTGAGGGGCAAAGAAGGCTGTTTGATAGCCAAAAAGGATGATTTCTCCGTTATTTTCTTCTCCGAATTCTTAGTAGATTTGGTTATTCCCTTGAACCAAAGTCCAGAACGTATAATCCAATATTATTGAACCATTTGTAATCTCTCCAACTGGATGCACACCAAGTATTGCGCAAAATCAGAATAAATATTATTTTGTTTTGCATTACTCTTCATATATATTGTTGGGTTGCGGGTTTTGTATAAATAGCCATTAGCTTTGTTTGTTTCTTGTCGATCTCAGAATTTCACGAAGCAATTGTCTTATTGATAAACATGTCAAGATGGCAAAGGATTCCAAGAGAGCTGATCCAAGTCAGCCCAACAGTGGCGGCCTCCATCGTCGTTATCATCACATCCACCGTTCTTATTGCTAATTATCGTTTGTTCATCCTCACATTCATATCCGTACTCTAATTAGACTCTCCTCCTCACAACATATTCATGGCCCATGCACCAATGTATCGTATGTTAAGTGCAGCCACCGTTGACACATCATTGCTCGTAATTTTCTTCGAAAGTGAAAGCCATGTGTGGACAAATCCGAGTGCTTACTACACCGGTGAGACTAAGATTGAATTTTTAGCGTAAAGAAATTTACATGGTGACGTTTGTAATTTACATTTGATATGTAAATAAGAAAAGCATTTCTAAAATTGTGATTGAATAATATAAACCTATAGATCAAGAGTTCCAAAGTTTGGTCTTGCAGCATGTCTGGCAAAGAATAGAATTAATTTATTAAACAATTATCTTTTTTGTCGGCGCATTTGGATGGCATGCTGAGTAATAAACAAGATGCAAATCAATCAAACGTTTAGTGGCAGATTTCATTATGGTGACCTACAGCAATCTAATAGGCCTAAAGTCTAAAGGTAATAAAAATAAATTTGATTATAGAAAATAGCGAAAAGGGTTTTAAAAGGGTCGCAAAATGTAAATTTAAAAATGGCGTCGCCCGGACTTGAACCGGAGACCTTCAGTGTGTTAGACTGACGTGATAACCAACTACACCACGACACCACAACGTTTGGTTCATATTATTTACCAATTATGTTTAAATCAGAAGCGGATATATCAAATACCAATAATAAATATTATCTAAATGCAAGCAATAAGCAAGATTTCACATTAGATTAAAATCAGAAATATACACAAATTTCGATATTTTAGATGGAAGAAATTTACATGGTGATGTTAGTAATTTTCATTGGATCTATCAATAACAAATGCATTTCTAAAACTATGATTGAATGATATAATTATTATTAAGTGTTATTTTTTTTCCTTACAAGAACCCAAATTTATATCATGCCTGCACTCAACCGGTAAATAAAAGAGAAGTTAAACATGCTTCCAAATGATAAGCAGCCCCCCCCACTGCCCCTTTTTACAACTTTGCCATTGCACGATCATATCATAAAAATCACCCCCCCAAATAACCCTGCATCTTTCCGTTGGTTATAGCAACACCTCTAAGTTGGTTTTGATGATTAAGCAAACAATTAGTGTGATTAATTATGTTTTGTGAGATTTGTTGTGAGTATAGGTACCGATTGTCAACATTGGTCAACTCAAGCTCAAAGACATGAAGACATGATTTATCAAGCTTGAAGTTGGAAAATTCATGGATTGGAGCTCAACATGGAGTACATGAAGCTCATCCAATGATAAGTAGAGTGCAAAGCTTCTCAAGACAACTCATGAGCTAAGAAGAATGCATCAATACTCCAAGAAGTATGAGTGATGTATTTTTACATTTATTTGAGTTTGTCTTAAATTGTTAAAGCCAAAACTTGAACCATGCACACAAATCGTAGGAAAATGCATTTCCTTAATTTAAATGGTTTTGATTTCATCTAAAATTCATTTCATATTTTTAATGATCAAACCATTTGCTTATTTAAAAAGACGTAGCTTAGGCATTTCAGGTAGGTAGTCGCCCAACGCATAGTAGTCGACTCATGTAGAATCATATCTCCAGGAACCTGAATTTTCCCTAACTAGTCGACTGTGCTTTAGAGATAGGCGACTAGTGGCTAAGTAGTTAACTACCTTATATACAATAGTCGACTACTTGCTGCCATCAAGCTACGGTCGGATTTCTAGCTGTTTTTCTGCCCGTTTGGGAGTGCTTTTAGGCATTTTTTCATGTTGTTTGCTGACCTATTTAAAGGGAGGTTGATGAGGGACTCTATCTTAAGAACATATTACAAAGAAGAATTTCATCTTTTTGAAGCTTAAATTTCAAGCACTGATTCTTCATGATCTGAAAATTTCTGAAGCAAGATCCCCCTTTTCAAGGCAACTATTTCTAGTTTTTTTAAGCTCAAGATTGCCTCCATTTTGTGTTCTTATTATCCTTTAAATTTCATTTACATAAGAACACAGATTAGAGAACTTTGATCTCTTAGTTTTTATTCAAGATTTATTTGAGATCAAGTTAAGATTTTTCCCAAGACATATCGTCACATACGCATGCTTTATTTAACAAATCAAGAATTTTATTTGTACATCCTCACTTGGTTGGAAGTGAATGATTGTGGTGTTGTTGAATTGTTGTGAAAAGCCTCAATTGTTAGAGGTCATCATTGTGAGGTGTAGATTTGTTGTTGTTGTTATTGGTGGAGTAGAAGATCATTTGTGTTGTGGCATTGAAACCCTCGCAAGAGGAGCTAGAACTTGTTGGAAATTCTTAATTTGAGAAACTAGGTGGCGTTTGTTGTGTTGGGAAATTCCTAGCAAGAGAGGCTATGTGTGATTGTTGGAAGCCCTCATTGGAGGCATTTGCTCTTTTGATTAAGAAAGTTGGATAGTGGAAAATCCCAACAAGATGTTGGGGACTGGAGTAGCCCATGGTGGGTGAACGAGATAAATTATCTGGTATTTATGATTGTTTTTCTGTGATTGTCTTTATTTTCATTACTTGCATACTTGTTTCATTTTCGTTGTGCATCACTTTTTAGTTCATTGCAATTATTAGATTATGTTGTTGGCTAAGTACTTGAGTAAGTAACTCTTTCAAGTGACTTATGCTAATTAAAGGGATTAAAGTTTCATTTGTGCATTGAATTTTTGAAACACTAATCACTCATCCTCTAGTGTTTAGCTTGCTAACTACATGATTTCCTACATGTGGCATAAGGCAATCCACGATCCTAACACTTCCCCTTATTTACAGGTTTGCAATTGGGCTTTTCCCACTTATTCTCTCGGGGTTTTTTTTGCATTTTAACCCCGTGATTTTCGCCCTTTTACCCCCGATGATACACATACACACATCCACTCTTCTCTCTCTTTTGTCAGCTGTGCGCGTGCACCGCATCCTTTGTGTGGGTTTTTTCTTCGCGTCATGCACTCTGTGCATGGGTTATTTCTAGTTTAAATATAAAAGATGGTCATTTAAGTATGTGTAAAATCAATTAAATACATTAATGTTTGGGTATTGTTTCACATAAATACATTAAGGTTTTAAGTTACACAACTTGATGCCATGGAGTTACAAAAGCTTTTAGTTTAGTACATTCTAAATTAACATTCTATCTACACAACTCATCACATGACTACTATGTGATGAATTTTAGACCAAAATACCGTTCTCCTCTCCTCTTCCATCTAGTTTTCATCTGTGAATTTGGGGGTGTGATCGTGTTTTTGATAATTGAAAGAATGTTGTAGGCGGAGATGATGATGATGATGATGATGAGAAAAATACCTTAATTATCATCATCATCTTCCAATATCAAGACTTACCGCATCAAAACACACACTCTCTCCCTAAAATCTAGTCAGTGGTAAAATTGTCAGAAAGCAATGTTTTTAGATGATATTCTAAAAAATAAAAAAAATCTATCGAGTTGTATGAATGGTTAAGAAATTAGAGTGAAAAAAGTTTTAATGGGATTCATCAATTTTTCTCATGTTAGAATGGTTGAGAAAAAGTTAGATGTGCAAATATAAATGGACGAAACTGGATCTCACTTTCTGTGAGAGAGAACAGCGAGTAATGAATTTTATTTAAAAAAAAACTTTTTTGGTTTTATATCGTATGGGGCATGCACCACACTCTGTGGCCATAACTTTTTGTTGGTTATTGGAATGTCCCACTATATATTTTAATGATGATCAAACATTATGTTTCAATTAATATGTTTTTGTGTGGCTATTAGGAGATGCATATCTTGAGCCTTGACATGCAACAACAAGAATGGATGATTTACAAGTACGACAAAGAACTTGGACATTAACGACATCGATCGATTGAGCGCAACAAGATTGCATATTTGTGTATTGATGTCATATCTATTTCTTCACATAATAGTTATATTAAAGCATTGAACATACACCTACACACACTTGAAACCATAGGACAAAGGCTTGGAAATATCAACCTTAACAAAACCTTTGGTTTTCAACTCAAACCCATATTTATAATAGCATTGACAAGTAACAACAAGAATGGAATTTTTACCAGTTTTTTAAATTATAGGTCAAGCACATCTTCATCTTCATAGACGGTGTCAACTACACCTAATTCATCCCACCCTCTTGGAGGTGTATGCAATGATTACTTTCCAAAAATGGAAAATACGCCCCCAAGAGGGGGTGCATATAATCCAATCCATTCAGAAAAGAATACACAAAGTAACAAGTATAAGCTGCATCATCAGACACTACACCAAGCAGCACAGCTTAGAACTTTTCGATCCAGTAACCGGCTCGAACATAGCTAAACATGCAACGGTTAAATATTGAGGATATTCACCCAAAGTTTTGACACTAGCATCAAAGCTTCAATGTTCTTGCGAGGGTTAAGGAAAAATGTTGTATATCCCTAATAATCCAATCTAAGTTTGCATATAATATGATCATAGGGACCAACAGTTGCAGACCAATCAGGGTGATGCAACTTACACACAAGATACACGCATCCTTCAGCAATCCAAGCAGTCAGGTACCAATATCGAACTCTTCAGTGGGCAAAAGCTTCAATATTTGCAAGAAAGTTTAGCCACCTACAAGAATAATCCGACATATATTCCAATTATCTCTCCATACAAAATTAAGAGTATCGACAGACAACTCCAACATATGAATCCTTCAAACTTCAGGCCACAAATAACGCAATTCAGAATGCAAAGCTCATAAGCATACTTGATATATTGGGTAAAATAACCGAACAAATTTCATGAAATTCAAAAAAGTGTGGATACATGCACATAAAAGTTTATTATTTCTTTATCCACATACCGATATCCTTTGTTTTAGGATTTGGGCATCATATCATATCCATATCACTTGTCTGTGCTGATGATGCATCATATCTAATCCATATCAGATATTTGTGCTCGTGCAACATAGGCTTCCACAAACCAAATTAATATAACATATAATTCACCTAGAGATAGACAGGCGAGATTACTATAATACTCAAAAACTATTATTTCAAGAAGATACTAGTTATATGTTCATGATACGATGTTATCTGTGTAGGGTCTTGCTGCTACTCATTCAAGAAATTTCAACCAAACCAACACAAACGCCAGGGGTAAAGACAATTCCTTCTGCTAGGAGTAGCAGAACTCTTGTAACATCACATTAAGGTGTACAAATCAATCGCTCAGCACAAAATTGACAATAGAAGCCCTTGCAACTCTTGAATGAGTCTAACACCATGGAGTAGTTGATGTTTTCGGTCAAACACGTGCAACTGAAATAGTAGCTAGTCCTCTCTCCACTCATACTTGCACCCCTCGTTGGTGCATGTGTAAAATGTCGTCATGGGTTCGTCCGCTGATCGGATCTGCATCTGGTAGTAGTATGCTTCATTGTTGCCGCATTTGGCACAACTTGCTGCAAGCCAGGAAAATTATATGAGAAACACAGTACATGAATTTCGCTCCTTACAACCCGATATGTTTGTAATTGAAATTATTATAAGGCATTAGTCTTATGCACATCAACTTCATCGCTAGTAGAACTATGAAGCTTTTAAAATGCGGAGAAAGAATATCAATATACACGTACATTGCAAAAATAATACACACGTGGGAGATTAATGGGGATCAAATGACTCCTGACCAATAATGATGAGGTGCGCTGACGTGACATCCATTGAGTAGCAGCTGAAAAAGCAACCTGTGTGCTATTTTTTGACAACCACAGACAGATGTGCCACATCTGATCAGTTTTTGGTCAAGTATCATCTTTTCTACATTAAACACGCACGCGCGCGCACGCACACCACCCGATAAAAAATGATCAGTTATACCAACGTGGCATGTTTCCATTGACCGAGAAAAAAGCAAAAACAAGTGCAGCTTATGTAGTTGCTTTTTTCCTCGGCTAATAAGAACATGTCACGTCAGCACATCTGATTATTTTATCATGTGTCACCTATTTTTCATTAATTTCATAAATATGTGTGTCGGATTAAGGGGGTTGGATAGCACTTGATCATTTTCGATCAGATATGACAGTCATTTATTGACAGTCGCAATAGCAACCCACAATAGCAACCCATGTGGATTGCTTTTTGCACGACCAGTCAAGGACCGTCATGTCAACGCACCTGATAATGATCAGGCTTTAGCTTTTTTCCATCATATATAAGAGAATAATGGGTATTATATGACATATGAGCTAATGCTTCATATATGGCCTCAAAAATTCTACCCTCCCATATTTTTCGGACGATTCATTTTGATCTTCATATGTTTAAACTCTAAAATATCAAATATTGGATGAACACAAGGGATTTTACACGTTCATTCATCCGTTTCAAAAGTTTTATTCTTGCGGAACCGTTAAATTTGCAAGGGATGAATGACCGATCAAAACTCCTTGGGTTCACCCGATATTCAGTGTTTTGGGAGAATACAAAGATAAAAACAAACGATTCCAATTGTCCGAAAAAATATGAGAATTGTAATTTTCGAGATCGCATTCCACATGTCATATGATACACATTATTCTACACACAGTCTCTCTACACACACACACCATTCAAAAGAATCGCATCGAAATTAGCTATCAACAATGGATTCCATGGCTATGTACATCAAAATATGCAAAGTATGTATGTGTGTATATATATATATATATAAGAATAATGTGTATCATATGACATATGAGGCTATGTCTCATATATCAAGACACAAAAGTGGAGAAGTAAGTCCCACATGGGCTTGTACTTGTATTAGTCCCCACTCTTGTGTCTTGGTATATGAGGCATAGTCTCATATGCCATACGATACCAATTATTCTATATACATATATATAATAATAGGTATCATATGTTAATGGAGGCTTAACCTCATATACCAATACACAAAAAAGTAGACAGTACAACAAGTACAAGCCCATGTATGGCTTGTACTTCCACACTTTTGTGTCTTGGTATATGAGGCTAAGCTTTCATTGTCATATATGATACCCAGTATTCTAATATATATATATATATATATATACGTAAATTACATTGCAAATATTTCGTACGATGTGAAATGGTTTAATCTTATTTTTGAAAAAAAATTCAAATTTTTTTCCCACCTTTATTATATGTTGTCATACACCTCTCAAAAAATAATGGTTGAAAAATAATGTGATTTGGCCTTTGATCAAGGCATTTCCACAAATTCGCAAGTTCTCAAACCGTTATTTTGTAATGGGTGGATGTGTGCTCGAACCCCTCTAGTGTTCACCCATTATTTTTCCTGGGATATATAATTATATGGATTAAACATCAAAACAATTTGGAAAAAAATTTGGAAATTTTTTTTTAAAAATAAAAATCTTTTCGCATCGTGTGAAAATCTTTCTTTTCGCATTGGAAAATTACTATATATATATATATATGAGAATAATGCGTATCATATGACGTATGAGGCAATGCCTCATATACCAAGACACAAAAAGGTGACAAGTACAAGTCCATGCTGGGCTTGTACTTGCTGGGCTTGTACTTGACACCTTTTCGTGTCTTGTATATGAGGCATTGCCTCATACGCAATATGATACTCATTATTCTCATACACACACATACGGTTAGATAACAAACTCTTCGAATCTCTTCATTACTGTTCTTTATTCTTTTTTGATGCATTGGAAGTAAAGAACCATCGACCTCGTACAACGGAAGAGAGGGTACATGTGTCGCGGAAACACGAGAACTTCTCAGGAGGTCACCCATCCTGGTACTGCTCTCGCCCCCAAACACTAAACTTCGGAGTTCCCATGGAACCAGAAGCAGCCGGAGAATCCTACGGAGCCCTACTATTCTTCATTCTAAGAAAAAGAATACTAGTATCAATCAAACATGAAGTGCTTCAATATTCCAACAAAAAGTCTTGATATCCCTATGTTTAGGTCGATTTAGGTAAACTGCATGCACCAGAGTACTAATGGGCAACTTACCTATAGCCATGAACAAACCATGTCGCCCTTATGCACAAGCACTGAAATAAAACTCAGCCTATATAACAACAGTCTGGTTCCAGGGGTAACACAACACAAGTTTTGATCGCCTCTCTGTAAGAGCTATCATCCACCACGTAATCCACCACCATATCCCAAAAGAAATAGTGCAACACTACATATAAAAAAGTCGGGAAACTACAAGCTTGGGGAGTTGAAGATGATTCCCTGATTTTGCTACACTTGTGCTGCTTCAACATAGATTTTCCTCTGCTAAAGTTTCACATGTGGTTGTCACCGCATCACTTCTCGTTAATTGTAGAAATTCTAGAACTTTGACATAAAATGGGTGGTCCAAAGAAAATGTTCTCATCAAATATTCAAACTTACAAACCACATATTCCCAGTGCATAAAGTCTTGAATATTAACAATATTTGCTTAGTTTGGACAGATTCCTCTTCAATCGAAATATAATCTATGTTTACCTCAGAGCAATCATTAGTACCTCTATTGTCCTGTCCAATAGACTGCTTGATTTCACCTGCAGTCCTGATGTGACACCCGCCTTCATATACATTGGAGAAACAACTTAGCAAATATATCATTACACATTCATTTTGGGCATTGAGTTACCTTCCAGTTTGACCATTGTAGAATGAAGGACAGTGATTATTTCCCAATCTTCTATAAGCACTCCAAAAGATCTGACAGATCCATCGACTGCTTTCCTGTGATCTGTCCATGTAAGCCATATGGCTTCATTCCTTTTGATGATCCCTCCATGATCATTTGACTTTTGTGAATGCTTCTGATATGATCCGGTTGATCGTACAATCAAATCAGCGATTTAAAGTGAAAAAAATATAAAAAGGTGGAATTTTTATAATAAATATTGCGAAGAACAAAGAACTATGGTTGATAATTGAGTCTCTTTCGAGAGGAAACTCTCTTTCCAAGCTTTTAATGGATGGATAAAAGCCTAAACACTTTCACAAAAGATGCCTAAGTGTTTTTCACAAAATATGCATGAAAATAACAAAAGACGGCTAGCCCTAGATAGATAGAAAAGAGGAATTACTAATCTAGTCTGAAAAGGCTAGAATACCCCTTGGCCCACTAAACCATGTCCCTACGTCTCCTGCGCCAAAAGTAAGTCATCCATGTGGGGCCCGAGGCTTGAGGGGATGCGGGTGCACATGGGGGAGTGGTGGCTAGGGGTGCGCCCGCATCCAGTGCGTCCACATCAATACTCCCCCTAAAAAAGCCACCTTGTTCTCAAGGTGGAAGTCTAGAAACTGCTCCTGGACCACGTCATACGCCTCTCATGTAGCATTGCAGTCTGGTAAACCCATCCAATGTATCAGCACCTCCTTGCGCCGGTCAGGACCCTGTCGAACTGTCCGAACCTTCAATAGCTCCAACATCACCTCCATGTCCTCAGTCAATGTAAGTGGCAGCGTGTACGATGCTGCCTGCTCCCCACTGGCTCTCTGCAACTGGGACACATGAAACACCGGGTGGATCGTCGGTGTAGGTGGTAGTCTCAACCTGTATGCCACCTGACCAATCTTGGCCACTATCTCAAAGGGTCCGTAATACCGGACCGCTAGCTTTTCATTCCGCCTACTCGCTAATGACTTCTGCCTGTAGGGCCTCAGCTTCAGATACACCATATCACCCTCCTGAAAGTGCACATCCCGACTGTGTCCATCAGCTCCAGCCTTCATCACTTGTTGTGCCCTCAGTAGGTGTTTCTTCAGCTCTTCCAACAAACTATCCCTCTCCCCCATGTACTCCTCCACCTGTGACACCGGGGTATGGCTGTCCCCAAAACGAAGCAAAGAGGGTGGGTCGCGCCCGTATAGAACCCGGAAGGGCGTCGTACCTGTTGCCAAATGATACGAAGTGTTGTACCGGTACTCTGCCCATGCTAACCACATGTGCCACTGACGGGGCGTATCTGAAGCAAACCATCGCAGATATGTCTCTAAGCTGCGGTTCACTACCTCTGTCTGGCCGTCCGTCTGAGGATGATAAGCAGTACTCTTCTTCAACACTGTCCCATGGACACTGAATTGCTCCTTCCAAAAACCACTCATGAAGACCTGGTCTCTGTCAGAAACGATAGACGTCGGAACTCCATGCAATCGTATCACCTCCCGAGTGAATGCTGTCGCCATCGAAACTGCTGTGTAAGGATGCTTTAGATGGATGAAATGAGCATACTTACTCAGCCTATCCACCACCACAAATATCACCGTGAATCCATCCGACCACGGCAGCCCATCGATGAAGTCCATCGTAACATCTTCCCACACCTGCTCAGGCAAGGCCAGTGGTTGCAACAACCCTGCTGGTGCCATGGCCATGTACTTATGACGCTAAAAGACGTCACAAGCAGCTACCAAACAAGCTATCTCCTTCCTCATCCCGGGCTAGTACATCTCCCGAACCATCCTCATATAGGTCTGCTACACCCCTGAGTGGCCACCCACCCCTGAACTATGAAACTCCTGAAACAAGACAGGTTGAAAGTGGACGTTCGTGGCAACACCAACCTCCCCTGGTACAGCAGCCTCTGTCCCTCCATCGAGTACCCCTTCGGCCCCTCTGCTCCGCTCTGCATTGAGTCCTTGATCTGCCTTAGCTCGGAATCGGCCTCTGCCTCCTGTAACATTGGTTCCCACTCTAACCACATAAGCAAAGATAGAGCTCTCACACTAACGCCCTCCTCCCTGCGTGACAAGGCATCGACATCCTTATTCTCCATCCTCGGCCTATACTCAATAGCAAACCGGTATCCTACTAGCTTGGACAGCCACCTCTGATGCTCCTTGTGACTAAGCGCTGCTCCAATAAATACTCGAGACTACGCTGGTCCGTCCTGACCATGAAGTCCCTCCCCAACAGATACGGCCACCATTTCTGCACTGCAAAGACAATAGCCATAAGTTCCCTCTCATACACAGACTCCAGTCGTGCTCTGGATGGTATCACCTAACTGAAGTAAGCTACCAACCGCCCCCCTGCATCAATACTGCTCCCAAGCCATAACCCGACATATCGGTCTCAACTACGAATGGTACACTGAAATCCGGTAAAGCCAGCACCGATGTCGTAGTCATCGCTACCTTCAAGGCCTCAAACGCCTTGGTCGCTTCTTCCCCCCAATGGAAGCCATCCTTCTTCAACTGTTCGGTAAGGGGTCACGCTATGGTACTGTATCCCTTAACGAACTTCCGGTAATAGCCAGTCAGTCCAAGAAACCCTCGAAGTGCCCGCAGAGTAGTAGGTATTGGCCAGTCTAGCATCACCTCAATCTTCGACCTGTCTGCTGCTACCCCTGCTGCCGACACCACATGGCCCAAGTACTCTATCTGCGTCTGTCCAAAACTGCACTTCTTCCGGTTAGCAAACAGCTGATGTGCCGACAACTCCCGAAATACCACCTCCAAATGGCCCACGTGCTCATCCATGGTCCTGCTATAGACAAGAATATCGTCAAAAAAGACTAATATGAACCTCCTCAGGAACGGCTGGAAGACCTTATTCATCAAGGCCTGGAATGTAGATGGAGGCATTCGTCAAGCCAAAAGGCACGATGAGGATCTCGTAGTGTCCCTCGTGGGTGCGAAAAGCCGTCTTCGGCACGTCTTCCGACCTCATAAGGATCTGGTGGTAGTCTGCCTTCAAATCAATCTTCGAGAAGACCCTCGCTCCATGCAGCTCATCCAACATCTCGTCAATCACTGGAATATGAAACTTATCGGGGATAGTTTCCTTATTCAGTACTCTATAATCGACGCAAAACCGCCAACTCCTGCCCTTCTTAACCAGCAACACCGAGCTCGAAAAGGACTCACACTGGGTTGGATCACCCCAGCCTGTAACATCTCCCTGACTATATGCTCGATCTCATCCTTCTGCACATGCAGATATCTGTACGGCCGTACACTGACTGGCGCTACTCCCTCACGCAACACTATCGTGTGCTCATGTCCTCTCGCTGGGGGCAGTTCCTGTGGAGTCTAGAAGATTTCCCGATACTGTTCTAACACGTGCTCCACCGCAACTGAAACATCCTCCTGGTGACCTTCCTCCTCCGTCGGCCTCCCCTGGTACTCCACTAAAAATCCCTCCTCGTCCTGCTGCAAGGCTCGGGTGATGTCCTTAAAGGCCACCAGCGAGAAGCATAGGGTGGGGTCCCCAGTGAGAACCATTGTAGGTCACCCTCCTGGAACTCCATCCGCAGAAGGTTCCAATTCACCTTCACTTCACCCAGATTCTTCAGCCACTGCACCCCGAGAATGATGTCTACATTTCCCAACTCCAAAGGCAAGAAATCATCTACCACATGGACCCCCCTGCAACGTCAAGCATACCCCCTTGCACATCCCCTTACTATCCTCCATCTTTCCCGTCCCAAGCAGTACTGTAAACTTCTTCAGTGTGCTCAGTTGTGATCCATGGCGCTCCACTATCCGCCATGAGATGAAATTATGGGTGGCCCCACTGTCAATAAGGACTGTCACCGACTGCTCTGTCAACTGACATGTCAACTTCATGATATGATTCGGGGTGAATCCTACCACAGAGTTCAGGGATACCTCCGCCACGTCAAGGTGGGAGTGCCCCTCCTCCACCACCTCCTTGGCCAGTAACTCCTCAGCCACGTACTCATCATCTACCACATAGCCCTTCTTGTCGGGTACGATAGTGATCTGCAGTAGGCAACTTGCACATCGGTGACCGGGCGTAAACTGCTCGTCACAGCGAAAACACAACCCTTTGGCGCGCTTCTCCCTCATCTCTGTCTCTGCCATCTGCCTCCCTAGGGTCGCTGGGCGAGCATCTCTACAGAGGTCGGTTGCTCCCGTGGGAGCCTTATGTGCTGCTGGTGGCACTGGGTGAGGGTTTTGGCTTCCCCAAGCCCCACGTATCCGTCTCTCCTCAGCCTGCTTCTCCTCTGCCTTCTACGCGAGACAAATCATGTCCTCTAAGCTCCTGGGACTCTGCATCCTCAGCTCCACTCTAACTGATGGCTTCAGCCCCCTCATGAACTGTCCCATCAATAACTCATCGGTGATCCCATGCACTCTGCCCGACAGTAGCTCAAACTTCCAAATATAATCACGTACCGTCGCCTCCTGTCTAAGTACAGCCAGCTGCTCATAGAAATCCTCACCTGGCGTCTCCTGAAAGTGATCCAACAAATAGGCCGATAACTCAGACCAAGATCGGAATGGGCTCCTCGCCACCTTCCACTGGTACCATGCCAACGCCTCTCCCTCAAAGTAAATGCCGATCGCATGCATAACCTCCTCCTCGGTGAGCCCCATCACCTGAAAGTACCGCTCTGGCCTGTAAATCCATCCGTCAGGATCGGGTCCCTCAAACACCGACATCTGAAGCTTCTTCAGCCTATGATCTGCATTTATATCACCATGTGCTCCTCCTTCTGCTCCCCAACTACCCCGGTCTCCGCCTCCTCCACCCGCATACTCCTCTGGCCACTGAGGTCTCTCAAGGGCCTCCTCGTCGTGATGGTATCCGGGAAACTCCTGTGGTCGTTGCGAAGGAGCTGTGCGGCCCCCAAACTGCCCTTCAAAGCCTTGTCCGCGATCGGGGAAGCCTCGAAAAGCCTCTCAGGGGTCTGTAGCAGGTGTAGAAGCCCTCGGTGGCCCGGCCCGCCCCTAGAACACCCCCATCGGGGCTCCTAGGGCCTGGGATTGGGTCCACATGCCCTGTCGGCCTAAAACTAGGGTGTGTGGCCCTGTTTGTTGGAAAATAGGGGCCGGCGCCCATGTTTGCTGGAAGACAGGGGCCGGCGCCCATGTTTGCTGGAAGACAGGGGCCGGCACCCATGTTTGCTGGAAGACAGGGGCCGCCGCCCTTCTTTGACGCGACAGCAGGACCGCGTCGTGGCTCTGCTGCAGTTGCGGCTATGCGCCGCCTTGCCGGGGGCCACTCGAACCCCTTGTAGGCCCGCCGATGATTCCAGGGCTCCGGGGTGTTGGATATGGAAGACGTTTGTACACCCTTGGGGATGTACGAGGGAATACGGACCTCGAACGTCGCGCACACGAAGTCGTGTGCAAAGGTAATCTGTTCCCTTGCGGAGAGGATCTCTGTATGAGTGGGAAAGTCGCATTATATATGCATAAATGCATGCGACATATGGCTAATAAAGGGGGAATATCTTAAGCTTATGTTGTACCATGCATATGGTACAACTTAAGCTTATAATGTGCCATGCATCATGGTACACCTTAATTAAGTTGTTCCAAAGGAACAACTTACCCTAAAATAACTACCTTGGGGGCTATAAATAAGACCCAAGGGTAGCCATTTTCCTTACACATTTTGCATGAAATTCATGCATGCATCTTCTTCATAGCGAAGCTCTGCAGAAATATTTCCTCTCCCTCCTTCCAAGTTCTTAATCTAAAATAGAGATTTAGATTGTGGATTAGTAGACTTACTCCGTTCGTGAGAAGACTCGATCCGTCGTGGCGAATCCGAAGGCAAAGTTCCGAGACTATCGTTCCGCATACGCAAGCGTAAGTCTCCACTTTAATTATCGATCCTAACTCTGTTTTGGCAGGATCCTACATTGGTATCAGAGCCATATGGGTTCGCCCCGGTCAATCCACCGCCCCGTCGAAACTACGAACGAGTCGTTGTCTTTTTCACGAATGGGTCTCCTACTATTACGGATATAGTAGGAACGCTTCGTGACGGAGAGAACGCAGCGGTTGTTCTTTTCACGTTAGGGTCTCCTATCATTACGGATATGGTAGGAACTCTCCGTGACGGGAAGAACCGACCGTTCACGTAGTACGTTATTCATTTTTGGCACACGGCCATTAGCAAATAACTAATTTCTCGACGAACGGGTGCTTCATCGACGAACGGGTGCTTCATCGAGGAAGATGATGGAAGTTATTTCCATCGGGTAAGAGGAAAATTTGGTGCATGTGCACCATGGCCAAATGGGCTATGAAGGCCATGCACCCCCTCTCCCCATGCGGAGGGGGTTGGCTACGGCCAATAACCACCGGCGACCACCCCATCAAGGGGGAGGAATGAGTGCGGCAACCCCATTTAAAGGGGGTGGCCGGCCATGGCCAAAGGGGCCATGGCCGGCCAACGCCGAATGGCCTTGGCCATGGCCAAGCCATGGCCGGCCATGGCCAGGCCGGCAGTGGCCGGCCTTGGCCAAGCCCTGCCGGCCAGGCCGGCCCTGGCAGTGGCCAGGGCCGGCGCCCTGGCCACTGCCAGGGCCAGGCCGGCCCTGGCAGAGGCCAGGGCCGGCGCCCTGGCCTCAGGCCAGGGCCTGGCCGAGGCCAGGGCAGGAGCCCTGGCCCCGGCCAGTGGCCAGGCCGCCCTGGCAGAGGCCAGGGCAGCGCCCTGGCCTCAGGCCAAGGCCTGGCCGAGGGGGCCAGGGCCCTCTGGCCGGCCAGGGCAGAGGCCCTGGCCGGCCCTTGGCCAAGCCCCGGCCAGGGCAGAGGCCCTGGCCGGGAAGAAGTTGCTTTCGAAAATTGGTCGACCAATTTTGTGTTTTTGGTCGACCAATCTGGCAGAAGGTCTGAATCGACTGCAAACTTGCCTACTGACCCATACGGGGTGACAAAAGGCATTGGCCAAACTCGAATGTGTCGATTAGCCCATACGGGGCTAACCACAGTGCCGACCAGTTCATACGGGACTAACGTTTTAATGAAGTTTTTTGGGCTCTACTCCTTGAAGATTAGCCATAGTGCTCTACTTCATGCGAAATTAGCTATGTCATTGTGCTCTACTCTACGGAGATTAGCCAATGTACTTGTGACGTTGTGTTCTACTCTACGGAGATTAGCCAACGTGCTTTCAAATTTTTGGAAAAAGATGTTTTTCAAATAGGTTATGTCCCGTCCTTAAATCGGGACAGCGCAATTTAGAATTCCAAGTCCTACCACGATCCGGCCATGGTTATCTAACCCATGGGTGTGTAGAACAGGTCTCGTGGCTTGGCAATTGTTGCGTTAAAATTCTTTGCGCTAATTCTCACCTATTCTATTTTGAAAAATATGTTTTTCAAAGTAATTTTCCGCTGCTAATACCATACGGGTATTATTTCTGATTTCTTTTTACTTAAGATAAGTAAGAGGGATACTTTGAAAGTTACTTCTAGATGGTAGTTGGGAACGTAGTGAACTTCTCGATTCTAGAGTAACATTTCAACGCATCCAAGGAACTTATCAAGTGTTTAAAGAATCGAAACTTTATGCATTGAATTTTGATCGTGTTTTTTCATTTTCTTTGCAGTTTTTTGAATCGAATATGTCTACCGCTTCTAAGAATATTGTCGCAGAGCTTAACAAAGGTGAAAAGCTCAACGGCGACAATTATAAACTTTGGTCAATTAAAATCCAATATGTTTTGGAGGAGCAAGATGTGCTCGAAACACTCCAAAACATAATGGTAGAACCTGAGTTGGGCAATACGGCCCAACACAAGAGGGACCGGGAAGCTTATGACACTTGGACTCGAAAGAACAAAATAGCACGCATTACGTTACTGTCCGCGATGGACAATGACATAATGCGTCTATTTCGGGAATTCGATCTAGCCAAAGACATATGGTCTGAGCTAGAGATAAAGTTTGGTGGAACTTCGGTTACCAAACTCCGCTCCTTGAATATTCAATTTGATTCGTACAAGATGCGGCGAGATCATTCTATGAAAAAGCATCTCCGCCACATGGCGAATCTTATATCTGAATTAAAGGATGCGGGAGTCACGCTGTCTGACGAACAGCAAATCCAAGCAGTCATTCGTTCACTCCCAGATAGCTGGGATAACATGAAAATGCATCTCACTCATAATGAGTGCATTAAAACTTTAAGCGATGTATCGAAACACCTCGAACTCGAGGAAGAGCGGATTCAAGCCGCAAAACCAAGTGCAGAAGTGCACGTGGCCGCTAGTTCCTCACATGGAGGAAATAAGCGGAAGAATAAACGCTTAAGGTTTGTGAACGAACGTAAGCAAGAACCGGAGACCTCAAAGAAGACAAAGAACAAAAGGTGGCAAAAGAATGTGCACTCAAAGAAGAAAAACTTGAAGAAGATCAAGTGCTTTAAGTGCAACAAGTACGGTCACTTCGCCCGTACATGTACGGATGGAAGTGATAAGGTAACTTGTAGGACTAGTTACATATGTGTTTCTAGTTCCATGTTTCTTGCTGAATCTAACTATTTTTGGTTGATTGATTCAGGGGCCACAGACCACGTTGCGAAGGACAGAAGGTTCTTCGTAGAGTATCGAAGGATAACTCAAGGAACAAAGTGGATATACGTCGGCAACAACACTCGTGTTGAAGTCAAAGGCGTCAGAACATGTAAGCTAGTTCTCGACAACGGCCGGACATTATTATTGCACGACGTCCTCTTTGCTCCAGATATTAGAAGGAATATCGTTTCCGTGGTCATGTTAATGTCTTTAGATTATGAGTGGAGGTTCTATAAACAATATGTTGACCTTGTTTGTAATAATTCTTTGATTGGTTCTGGTAATGTTTGTAATAGATTAATTGTTTTAAATACAATGTATGATGATTCTTCTTCCATTAATGAAAGTTTCCATTTGACAAATGCTTCTAACTCTGAGTCTGAGATCATTTGTTGGCATGCAAGACTTGGTCATATTGGACCAACTAGAATGGATAGACTTGCCAAAAGTGGCTTGCTATCTAATGTTTCAAAAGTTGAAATGTCAACTTGCGAACATTGTCTTGTAGGGAAAACTTGTCGCAAGCCGTTTGGAACTGGCACAAGGGCCGAAGTTCCATTACAGCTTATCCATTCGGACATTTGCGGTCCAATGAATGTTAAGACAAGACGCGGGAAGTCCTATTTCATCACATTCATTGATGACTTCACCCGTTTCGGACATATCTATTTGATATCCCACAAAAGTGAAGCTTTGGCTTGCTTTAAAAACTATATGAGTTTAGTGGAGAATCAATTAGATCGCAAGATTAAGGTTTTGCGAACCGATAGGGGTGGTGAATATCAATCAATAAGTTTTAAGGAACTTTGTGATGAAAAAGGCATAGTACATCAGGTAACTATGCCTTACACTCCACAACAAAACTGTGTTGCGGAAAGAAGAAATAGGACATTGATGGAAATGGTCCGATCAATGATGTCTCAGGCAAATTTGCCTATCACCTTTTGGGGTGACGCATTATTGACGGCAGCATTCATCTTAAACCGTGTACCCTCGAAGTCGGTAAGTTCTACTCCTTATGAGTTGTGGAACAATAGAACTCCAGACTTAAACATTCTAAAACCTTGGGGTTGTGCCTCATACGCACATTTATCCTCTCACAAATATGGCAAACTTGGGCCACGTGGGAGGAAGTGTATCTTCATCCGATACGCTGAAAACTCCAACGGATATGTTTTCGTCGGTCAAGAGGACAATGGGGGTCTAATAGAATTCGAATCGAGGGATGTTGTCTTTTTGGAAAAAGAGTTTCCAAGACAGGGTGAGATAAGTCAAGACTTATCCTTGTTTGAGACTTGGGATCAAGAAGGATCGGAACGTTCGAGTGGGAGAATTCTTGGTGAAGAAGAAAATACGTTTCAAACTTCACCAATGGATGATACGAACGATACCAATCCTATTCCGAGTGGGAGTGATGTTATTCCAAGTGGGAGTGATGTCATTCCAAGTGGGAGTGATCAAACTCAAACAAGACGTAGTAATCGAACGAGGCTAACACCTCTGAGATTTGAGGATGAATTTCCTCAAACATTCATGACATTACTACAAGATGATGACGAACCTGCAAATTTCAAACAGGCCGTCACATGCCCTGCTAAAGATAAATGGATAGCGGCAATGGAAGAAGAACTTCAATCCATGAAAACAAACCAAGTCTGGGACTTGGTTAATTTACCTAAGGGACGTAGAGCCATTGGGAACAAGTGGGTTCTCAAAATCAAGCATAAGGCTGATGGCTCCATCGAGAAATATAAAGCTCGCCTTGTTGCGAAAGGTTTCACGCAACAGGAAGGAATAGACTACGAAGAGACTTTCTCTCCTGTCGTGCGTTTTACCTCCATTCGCTTAATTCTGGCAATGGTGGCTTGTTTGGACCTCGAGTTACATCAGATGGATGTAAAGACTGCTTTTCTTAACGGAGAACTAGATGAGGAGATCTACATGGAACAACCAAACGGGTTTGTACGAGAAGAAAACAAACATAAGGTTTGTAAACTTCGTAAATCCATATATGGTCTTAAACAATCCTCAAGGCAGTGGTATATGCGCTTTCAAGAAGTCGTCTTGTCGTATGGTTTCTCCATGCTCGACGAAGACAACTGCGTATATATTAAGAGGATTAAAAACAAGTATGTAATTATGTCTCTTTATGTAGATGACATACTTATAGCCGGAAATGATAAGCATCTTATCTTGGATATCAAAACTTGGCTTTCATCCGTCTTTGAGATGAAAGACATGGGTGAAGCTGCATATATCCTTGGGGTTAAGATCTCAAGGAATCGTTCCAAGAAACTTCTTTCTCTCTCTCAAGAGACATATATAAAGAAAGTTTTAGAACGGTTTAATATGCAGGATTGCAAGCCAATTGATACTCCAATAAGCAAAGGCGAGGGTCTATGTTTGGAGATGTGTCCCAAAGATCCAAAAGAAAAGAAAGCTATGGAAAAAGATCCATACTCCAGTGCTGTCGGGAGTCTGATGTACGCCATGATGTGTACCAGACCGGACATTTGCTATGCTGTTGGTATGGTAAGCCGTTACCAATCCAACTCAGGACAAGCACACTGGAAAGCGGTGAAGAGGATATTAAGATACCTCAAAGGGACTGCGGACTATGCGTTATGCTATCAAGGCAATACCTTGAGACTCGAAGGCTATACCGATGCTGATTGGGCGGGTGATCTCGACGAGCGAAGATCTACCTCAGGCTTTGTTTACTTGCTCGGGAATGGTGCAATATCCTGGAGCAGCAAGAAGCAAACCTGCATCGCCTTATCAACCATGGAAGCCGAATTCGTAGCATTCAGCATGGCGGTCCAAGAAGCTGTTTGGCTTAGGAAATTCTTAGACAGGCTGACGAATGCCTCTGACTCGAGCACTGTTCCAATATACAGTGATAGTCAAGCTTCGATTGCCTATGTCAAAGATCCTAAATTTCATTGTAAGACCAAACACATTGACATTCGATTCAAGTTTGCAAAGGATTATGACAAACGGAAGGAAGTAGACATAGGATACATATCCACGCATGAGATGATAGCGGATCCCCTTACTAAGGCGATCCCCAGAGATGTGTTTTTCAAACACTTATCATCTATGGGAATGCGTAGGTGCTGAGCTGTATCATGTAATATTTCACATGTCTATAGAAGATCAAAGTTTAATAAAAGAAAGAAGTTCTTTTATATATTGCATACAAGTTTCTTACAAATGATTTTAAACATTTGTGTTTAGTCTCAGCTATTTTATTGTGTGTATGTCGGACAGATTAAGGTTGGCTCTCTCACATGAGCAACCGCCTCATTTTATCAGATGGATAAGATAGAGATGAGACTAGTTTAAAGTCAAAATCATTAAATGATTTAGAGTCATGACTTAAACAAGATAGTCGAATGAAAGATCTGCATCATATGGATGCTTACAAAAGATCTGAGATCTGTATCACAAGGATATAAAGATCTCATTGGATTTTTTAAATCCTATCTGTCTTATGCAGGATAAGAGTCCGTGAATATTTCACGAGTAGTAAGGGGACTCAAAAAGATAGGCACTGTGGTGTCTGATCTTTCATCTGTACAACATCATTAAGACATACTCTCCATGGGAAAGGAGTGATGTTGTAATACGTGTTCATACCACGTATGCATTTCGACCACTGAGTTAGTAGCAATAGTGTTTGCTATTATGTGAGACTCAAAGGCCATACGGGTCTTAACTCTTACCCTCAAGGACTCCAATTAGTTCCTTTAGATTTGACGAGATGATCGCTATCTTAGCGTGTTAATAATGGGCTATGGTAATTCGGCTCGGCGGGGCACGTTAGAAAAGCGAATCAAGTCGAGATCAGAAGGTTCGCAAGAAGAGGAAGATTGATTTCATATTCGCATTTGGACTTTAGTGATTCAAAGCTGGCCAGCCAATTGTAATCCAGATGGGATTCAATTGTTGAATATAAAGTACAAGAAAATGTGAAGAAATAATCTAGGGTAAAGCATGCGTTGAACTACTCAACTTTGCACCTTCGAGGTCGTTGTGTATCTCTAACAAGTGCACAACAACAGACTCTACGCGCATGACGGTCGCACGGTCTATTTCTCGGTATGATAGATGAAAGAACTAAGGGAAAGACGTTCTCTTACAATCCCCTCAAGTGTGAGTGGGAGATGTTGGATATGGAAGACGTTTGTACACCCTTGTGGGGGATGTACGAGGGAATACGGACCTCGAACGTCGCGCACACGAAGTCGTGTGCAAAGGGAATCTGTTCACTTGCGGAGAGGATCTCTGTATGAGTGGGAAAGTCGCATTATATATGCATAAATGCATGCGACATATGGCTAATAAAGGGGGAATATCTTAAGCTTATGTTGTACCATGCATATGGTACAACTTAAGCTTATAATGTGCCATGCATCATGGTACACCTTAATTAAGTTATTCCAAAGGAACAACTTACCCTAAAATAACTACCTTGGGGGACCCAAGGGTAGCCATTTTCCTTACACATTTTGCATGAAATTCATGCATGCATCTTCTTCATAGCGAAGCTCTGCAGCAATATTTCCTCTCCCTCCTTCCAAGTTCTTAATCTAAAATAGAGATTTAGATTGTGGATTAGTAGACTTACTCCGTTCGTGAGAAGACTCGATCCGTCATGGCGAATCCGAAGGCAAAGTTCCGAGACTATCGTTCCGCATACGCAAGCGTAAGTCTCCACTTTAATTATCGATCCTAACTCTGTTTTGGCAGGATCCTACACGGGGTGGTTCACCGCCCTTGGTCGAGCCCCTAGGTGTCCGGTGATCGTCGATTCAACGTCGTCGTCTCCTTTCTTCATCGTGGAAAAGCCCGAAAACATCGCCGCGATCTTCGCCTCTTGGGCTCTTTGTTGTTGAAGTTCCGGATCGGAATCATCATCGATCTCTTCCATGGATTCTCCTTGAATCTCCTTCACTTTCTTCTTCTCTTTTTCTGCAGTTAGGGTTTGTAAAAATTTGCTGATTTGACACATCTCTTCCCTCATCGCGCGTATGTCGTTCTGCGTATCTTCTTGTGTGTGAGCGAAATCCATGAACCCTTATCCATCTTCTCGTTCATCGGCTTCAATTCTCCTTGGATCTTCTCACGCAAACATTGGATCTTCTCGTCGAATCTCGTCTCTGGCGCCATCGGATCTTACGCTCTGATACCAATTTAATACGATCCGATTGATCGTACAATCAAATCAGCGATTTAAAGTGAAAAAATATATAAAGGTGGAATTTTTATAATAAATATTGCGAAGAACAAAGAACTATGGTTGATAATTGAGTTTCTTTCGAGAGAAAACTCTCTCCAAGCTTTTAATGGACGGATAAAAGCCTAAACACCTTCACAAAAGATGCTTAAGTGTTTTTCACAAAATAAGCATGAAAATAACAAAAGACGGCTAGCCCTATATAAATAGAAAAGAGGAAGTACAAATCTAGTCTGAAAAGACTAGAATACCCCTTGGCCCACTAAGCCACGTCCCCACGTCTCCTGTGCCGAAAGTAAGTCATCCATGTATGGCCCGAGGCTTGAGGGGATGCGAGTGCACATAGGGGAGTGGCGGCTAGGGGTGCGCCCGCATCAGCTTCCCTGGAGTATGCAAGCAAGTTTCAGCCAACCATGTGATGTGTACATCTACTTAAATAGGACAAAGTCACTGATGAAAAGCATCCAGATGATGCTTGCCCCCACACAAAAAATAAATAAATAAATAAATAAAGAAGCTGACCAGCCAAAGGAGGGGTTCCCGAATGCAAAAAGACATCTTCCAATTTCTTGAATATTAAAGGACTCATGGCGCTCCAAACATCCATGGTATTATATTAAGGATGAAGCTAATTATCATGCAATGTCACCACGCACTACACAGCTAAAGTCAGCTAACAAACATGGAGATTTACACAATTATCTATCTAAAATTGATCATTTCCCACAAGGGATATTTGAGAAACATGTCTTCTCCACCATGATATATACGGACACTTACACAAGCTGAAAATTCAGATTTCCGTCAGTGTCCATTGCGAAACATGGTCATCGGTGTCCAATACGAGGAAAAATTAAGCATAACATGGACTCTGATATAGGCCTCTTTGGCAAAATTGCACACTGGGATTGCTTCGTTCCCGCTTATATTCCAAGAGGTTTTACCTTATGAAAATGCAAATATGAACATATAGCAGCTGTTGGATCTAGATCTAAGCCTAGAGGGGGGTGAATAGGCTTATAAAATTTCTCACGCAACCCACGAGAAATCACACGCAGTTACAACACAATCAATCAGACGCAGAGTATAACAAAACAGTCACAACATGCACAGGTGATATACTCTGTTTCGGTCGTCCCAACGACCAACGACCAGCCCCAAAAGCAATACTAGATTATTAAAGTTAACTGGTACAACCTGTAGCTAGAGCACCAACTCTACACTCACCTGACTCTCAGTATCTGCACTCACCAAAGTGTCCAAACAATAACAATCCTAGTAAAGCTCTCTCTTGGCTAGTCCCAACTAGCCAAGTCCCCAAAAAGATAATAAATTGTTCCACAAAGATTACAACACCAATATCACAAAATATAATAAAGTATGAGTTTAGAACTGCTCAGTTGTGACGATGTCGATGTCTCTGTCGTTCAGCATGTGGTCAGATCAATCTGACAAGTAATAGTCCCCAGTCCCCTCAATAGTTTGGCCTCCCTCTTTTGTCGAGTCTCTGAAATTGCGGCAATGAATCCTTGCTATCAAAAGCTTGCTGTTGTGGATGATTCTTCAAACCTGGCGGCTCTGGTGTGATTGGCTTGAAGGGTTGCACAATTCGGCAGCATTAAGATTTTCACAGGGAAGAGAAATAAAAAACAACATGTCTTTGGGATTTTTAAAGCACACAAAAAACGAAACTAAGGGCTATTGATTTTTAATGCATGCGGCATGTGCTTCAAAAATTTCAATGGGAAGAATAGAATTTTTAGGCATGTTCTCTTGGAGATTAAGATTGGAAGAGATTTTTGGCTGCCCTTGGAATCTGCAAAGAAAAATACAAATCAATTCGGCCTTCACCCAAAACAGATCAAATAGAAAGGATGTCCTACTCTCTGGGATTGGAAGAGTAATTTGTGCGACCGTCCTTTTGATTGAAAGCAAAAGGATTTTGGCTTGAGGGCTGTTCAAAAAATTCGGCTCTTGGGATTGGCTATCAGCAAGCGAATTTTTTTTTATTGGTTCTCTTTTTTGAGATTGCGGCTTAGGGTTGATTGAAAGGGGGATCCTTTTTAATTTGGCTGCTGCTCCTCCTAAGGATTTTCAAAGGGGAAGAACGGAACTCTTAAGGCATGTGCTCTTGGGATATTCAAAGGGGAAGAGCAAATAATTCGGTCTGTGTTTCTTTGGCCTTAGGGTTTTTCAAAAGGAAGAGGAAAAAAAGGTTCGACGTGTGCTTTTTGATTTTAAAAGGGAAGAACAAAATCATGAGGCTGTCAACAAAACAAAACAAATAATAAGGCCCTGGGGATATTTTTGTTGACAAGGATGCGGCTCTTGAGATTCTCCTAAAACAAAAAGTTGCGGTTCTCCTCCTTATTTCAGCCAGCTCTAGGGTTTATAACAGAAGGGTATTTATTTGGTTTGTGTAGCTCTTAGGAAATTAGCAAGAGCAACTTGCGGCTACTTGGTTCAAATGAGATTTAGAATTAGCTCTAATTGGTATGAATCAAACCAAGTGGATTGTCTCCTTCTTCCCATCATATTGACCAAGACTCCCATTGAGTATCCACAACCTCGCCATTCCTGAAACACTTAACACACACGTTAAAAACGTTTAAACACGTTTGTTATCATCAAACACGACGTTCATAGATCGTTGCTACCAACAATCTCCCCCTTTTGATGATGACAAACTAAGTATAGGATTTGAGCATTAGGTTTCCAAATAGTGTGTGTGAAAGTGTAACGGTGGAGGGTGACGTGCACTGATATATAATGATGTGCAATGATGTGTACAGTTAATAATATGCATGCTCCCCCTATTTTTGTGCTTCCTCAATATTCATTAATGCTCCCCCTTGATCAAACAATCATATTTTCACGAGCATTACAAAGATAATACCAAATGCCATAATACCAAATCTTTCCAAATTTTTCTTTTCCTTTGTTATCATCAAAAGTTATGAACACGAAGTCAAAATCATATAACATGCAAAAGGAGAGTATTATTAACCATTACCAACAATTGCATGCATACAATCATAAAATAATCAAGTCAAAATCCAATGAAATTAAACAACTAAGACTTCAACACCAACGTGTACGTGCGATGATTAAAATTGAAGCACATATGGAGAATCATTAAGAAAGCAACCAAAACCAATCCACATTTTCCATATAACGTTCTATCACCTAGGATTGATTTTCCACATCTCATTAAAAATGAGTTTAAGGTACCACACCCCAAAACATATCCTATAAGGACTCTTAAATGTGGGGTGGTATTGCTTGACGAGTAAATACACCAATGTTAAAGTTTACCCATAAAGCTTATGTTGGATACTCGTGGATATTACCGTTACCAAGGATTGTATCAATTTTTCACGTGGAGCAATTAACCTTCTTTTTCATTTTTATACTTGTAGTAGCAATTTTTTAATGCTCAATTTTTATCCATGGCAAGGTATATCATATCCCTTAGATTTTCAGTTAAGTTTTTCTTCTACATTCACTTTCCATACATCATAAACAATATCTCCAAATGTGTAATAATAATAATAAATAGGAGGTGTAGAATTCAAGTTATTTTCAGTCATTGAACATGTCATGAATATTTAGAAAGATGAACATGCGCATGTAGCAAAGGAAATAATACAGCAATTTCTACATAGATGTGAAAATCATTCATGAATACCTTTTTAATGAATCAGACAGACATATACACATTTAAGCACCATTTTTCTTTATTTATTCTTTTTCAGTTTTTTTTTGTTTTTGTTTTTATGCATGAAATACTAAAGCAAACAGAGATGCAATCACACAAACAATAAAAATCATGCATACATAACAATGCAACTACTAGCACACGAACAAGAAAAAAATTTAAGCACACAAGAAAGCATGGAATCTCGTACTAAGTTTTATCAATAATACCAAGCTCAAGACGAAGACGACAAAAGCGAGCCTCAACCAAAGGTTTGGTGAATATGTCTGCGAGTTGTGATTCCGTAGGAACGAACTCAACAGACGAAGAGGAACTCTTGCTATGAATATGGCGTCTTAGTACAAAGGTTTGGTGAATATGTTAGAGGTGGTCTATAAGAAAATGGTGTCTTACGTCAATATGTTTAGTACGAGAGTGGTGTACGAGATTATTAGAAAGATCTATGGCACTCTTGCTATTACATCGAAGAGGAACTCTTTTAAGAGCTAGTCCGTAGTAAGATAATGTTTGCATCATCCACAATACTTGAGCACAGCAGCTGTCGAGGGCAATATACTCTGCTTCAGTAGTGGATAATGCAACACTATTTTGCTTACGGCCAGACCATGAAACTAAAGAGTGTCCTAGCATAAAACAAGTGCCACTAGTGATCTTTCTATCAGTTAAACTACCAGCATAATTAGCATCAGAATAACCCACCAAATCAAAATTACCACTAGAAGGATACCAATGGCCTAAAGTAGGTGTACTAATTAGGTACCTAAAGATCCTTTTAATGGCTTTTAAATGAGACTATTTTGAGTTTGATTGAAAGTGTGCACACAAGCATACACCAAACATTATATCAGGTCTAGAAGCAGTCAAGTACAACAAGGAACCAATCAAACATCGATATAGTTTTTGGTCCACTGCAACTCATTGTTCATCCTTGTCCATTTTTGTGTTGGGGCACATCGGCGTTCCAATTCCTTTAGACGTCTCCATCCCAAACTTTTTCAGAAGCTCCTTGATGTATTTGGTTTGAGATAGAAAGATGCATTCCTTTCCTTGCTTTACTTGGAACCCAAAAAAATATTTCAGCACTCCCACAAGGCTCATCTCAAACTGATCCTGCATGACTTTCTCAAACTTTTGACATAGTAAATCGTTAGTATCACCATAAACAATATCAACATATATTTGCACAATGAGAAAATTATCAGATTCATACATCAAAAATAATGTATTGTCAGCACTCCTCTTTTTAAAATTATTTTCCAACAAATATGTGTTTAGACGGTCATACCAAGCTCGTGGAGCTTGCTTAAGACCATACAAAGCCTTATCTAATTTATAAACATGGTTTGGAAAATTATGGCTTTCAAAACTTGGAGGTTGCTCAACAAATACCTCTTCATTTAGGTAGCCATTAAGAAAAGCGCTTTTTACATCCATTTGTTTCAGTTTGAGCCCTTTATAACTAGCAAAAGCTAGCAAGATTCTAATGGACTCAAGCCTAGCAACTGGTACAAAAGTCTCATCTACATCAACACCCTCAATCTGATTATAACCTTTGGCTACCAACCTAGTCTTGTCTCTAATAACATTACCAGATTCATCATGCATGTTTTTAAACACCCATTTAGTACCAACTACATGATAATCAGTGGGTCTAGGCATTAGTTTCCAGACATTATTCCTAACAAATTGATTTAATTCCTCTTGCATCCCTCAATCTGATTATAACCTTTGGCTACCAAACTAGCCTTGTCTCTAATAACATTACCAGATTCATCATGCATGTTTTTAAACACCCATTTAGTACCAACTACATGATAATCAGTGGGTCTAGGCACTAGTTTCCCGACATTATTCCTAACAAATTGATTTAATTCCTCTTGCATGGCTAAAACCTAACTTTACTCTTCTAAGGCAATATCTATAGTCTTAGGCTCTATTACAGAAATAAAATCACCATAAATACATAGAGCACAAAGATCTCTAAAAGAGGAACATGTGCGAATACATGTCGTAGGCTCTCCTATAATTAAGTCTGATGGGTGATTTGGATTGAACCTCAGCTCTCTTCTGGTAACTGCTTCTTCTTGAATTTCTGCCGTGTCAGTTTCAGATTCCTTTTGTATTTCAGGTTGCTCCTCATTATTCTTTGGAATGCTTTGTTGTTCTACATTTTCCTCTTCATTGTTCTGCTTGCAATCCAAAGAATTTATATCAGATTCATCAAATTTTACATTTAAAGATTCAACAATAGCAAGGGTGCGTTTATTATAAATCATGTATGCTCTGCTCCTTGCTGAATATCTCACGAACACTCCCTCATCTGATTTGGATTCAAATGTGCCAAGCTGATCTGTAGTATTTAGTATATAACACATGCATCCAAAAACTCTAAAGTAAGAAACTTTCGGGGGTTGTCATGCCATAGTTTATAAGAAGTTTTATTTAGTATAGGTCTAAGCATAACTCTATTGCATACATGGCATGCAGTATTAATGGCCTCGGCCCAAAAGGACATAGGCAAACTATATTCATTTAACATACTCCTAGCCATCTCTTTTAATGTGTGATTCTTTCTTTCGACCACCCCATTTTGTTGAGGTGTTTTAGGAGAAGAGAATTCATGTAAAATTCCTTTTTCAAGACAATTTTTCAAAAATAGCATTTTCAAACTTACCTCCATGATCGCTTCTAATTTTTACAATGGAAGAATTTTTCTCATTAGAACCCTGTATGCAAAAGTTTTGAAAATTGTCAAATGAGTCTGATACTAGGAAGTAAACCCATGTATATATAGAAAAATCATCAACCAATACTAAACAATACTTTTTACCTCCTAGGCTAGCAACGTCTATTGGACCAAATAGATCCATGTGCACTAATTCCAATATGCGTGTGGTGGCAACTCCATTAATGTTAGAGAGAGTAGATCTAGTTTGCTTACCTTTGATGCATGCCACGCACAACTTACCATTCTCGTATATCTGATGTGGTAGTTCTCTTAATAAATTTTTGTTTTCCAGCTTCTTTATCAATCCCATACTTGCATGTGCTAACCGTCTATGCCATAGCGTGGCCTCTTCTTCACCACAAGCAAGCATTTAGAAACAGTCAGTTCTTCAAGCATAAGAGTATAAACATTATTCTTTCTTTTTGTAGTAATAATAGTGTCACCTGTGGAGCTATCAATGATTCAACAAAGATTTGCATCAAATTCAACTTTCATACCTTTGTCACACAGCTGACTGATAGAAATGAGGTTATGTTTAAGCTTTTCAACTAATAGGACATCAGTAAGCTGAAAGGTGGCATTACCTACAACACCTTTACCAATTACCTTGCATTTTCCATTGTCCCCTAGAGTAACATTTCCTCCTTCATGCTTTGCAAGGCTAAGGAACTTTCTCTCTCACCTATCATGTGCCTTGAGCAGCCAGAGTCTAAGTACCACTCACACTTTTGTCCCTTAGCAGTGCCATGTACCTACACATAAGAAGAGCATGATATGTGTGACCTAGGAATCCAAATAGGTCCACTAGTGTTAGTCCTTTACTTTTTGGAACCCAAATTTGCTTAAATTTGATGTTGGTATTCCTATACTTGCAATTATAATAAGCATGGCCAACACCACCACATGTATAACATTTAGCAAATATGCTTCTTTCTACACCAATTTCTTTTTGATGTTTTCTATTAATTCTAGTCATCGCATCAATTTTATTTCCATAGCCCAAACCACGCATGTTATTTCCATGTATCTGATTACCTAGAATAATGTCTAATGAGTACTTTCCAACACCAAATTTTTTAATAGACAATTCAAAATCAGATATTTTAGACTTTAAAAACATGTTCTCATTAATAAGCTTGTACATTTACTAATGAAAGACTTTTTGTTCTCTTCCTCACTCTTTTTAAAATTAGCCATCTTCTTTTCTAGCTCTTTGTTTTCATTGATTAGCATGCAAATTTTCTCATTTAGCAATTCATTTTCAACTTCTAGTTTAACTATATTTAGTTTAAACATGCTAGTATCTTTAAGCAGAGTAGAGCAATTAAGACATTCAGTTTCAGCAGGCATGCTAGATTTTCCTTTTTTTCAATGAACTAATCGTGGAATTACATTCAGCAAGCTTTTCTTTTATTTCATCAACTTCTAATGACATGTTATAGTTGTCTTGCTGCAGTTCAAAGTTAGCATTTTTAAACTTCTCTACGTGAGATTGAAGTAACTCAACAGTTGATTACAAGCTTTAAATTTCATCTTGCATTTCTTTAAAAGTAGTCACAAGTTGAGCTTTGGTTAGAGATTTTACATCATCTAGTTCTTTCATCAGGCAAAGGGAGGAGTGTGCAACTTCCTCTTATGATTCATCCTCGATGTCCATATCCCATGTGAGCACCAAGGATTTCCCCTTTTGCTCCGCAGCGTTGTTCTTAGGGGACGAGAAATAGACTGGCCTTCAGCAAAAGCAGAATCAGACAATTCATAGACATGATCAACTAGGCTAGATCCTCTAAACTGGTTCTGATACCACTTGTTGGATCTGGATCTAAGCCTAGAGGGGGTGAATAGGCTTACAAAATTTCTCGCGCAACCCACGAGAAATCACACGCAGTTATAACACAATCAATCAGACGCAGAGTATAACAAAGTAGTCATAGCATGCACAGCCGATATACATTGGTTTGGTCGTCCCAACGACCTACGTCCAGCCCCAAAAGCAATACTAGATTATTAAAGTTAACAGTTACAACCTGTAACTAGAGCACCAACTCTGTACTCACATGGCTCTCAGTACATGCACTCACCAAAGTGCCCAAACAATAACAATCCTAGTAAAGCTCTCTCTTGACTAGTCCCAACTAGCCAAGTCCCCAAAAGATAATAAATTGTTCCACAAAGATTACAACACCAATATCACAAAATATAATAAAGTATGAGTTTAGAATTGCTCAGTTGTGACGGTATCGATGTCTCTGTCGTTCAGCACGTGGTCAGACCAATCTGACAAGTAGTAGTCCCTAGTTCCCTCAATAGCTTGGCCTCTCTCTTTTGTTGAGTCTCTGAAATTGCGGCAATGAATCCTTGCTATCAAAAGCTTGCTGCTGTGGATGATTCTTCAAACCTGGCGGCTCTGGTGTGATTGGCTTGAAGGGTTGCACAATTTGGCAGCATTAAGATTTTCACAGGGACGAGAAATAAAAAACAACCTGTCTTTGGGATTTTTAAAGCACACAAAAAAACGAAACTGAGGGCTATTGATTTTTAATGAATGCGGCCTGTGCTTCGAAAATTTCAATGGGAAGAATAGAATTTTTAGGCATGTTCTCTTGGAGATTAAGATTGGAAGAGATTTTTGGCTGTCCTTGGAATCTGCAAAGAAAACTACAAATCAATTCGGCCTTCACCCCAAAGAGATCAAAGAGAAAGGATGTGCTGCTCTCTGGGATTGGAAGAGAAATTTGTGCGGCCGTCCTTTTGATTGAAAGAAAAAGGCTTTTGGTTTGAGGGCTGTTCAAAAAATTCGGCTCTTGGGATTGGCTATCAACAAGCGAAATTTTTTTTATTGGTTCTCTCTTTTTTGAGATTGCGGCTTAGGGTTGATTGAAAGGGGTATCCTTTTTAATTCGGCTGCTGGTCCTCCTAAGGATTTTCAAAGGGGAAGAACGGAACTCTTAAGGCATGTGCTCTTGGGATATTCAAAGGGGAAGAGCAAATAATTCGGTCTGTGTTTCTTTGGCCTTAGGGTTTTTCAAAAGGAAGAGGAAAAAAAGATTCCGCATGTGCTTTTTGATTTTAAAAGGGAAGAACAAAATCATGAGGCTGTCAACAAAACAAAACAAATAATAAGGCCCTATGGATATTTTTGTTGACAAGGATGCGGCTCTTGAGATTCTCCTAAAACAAAAGGTTGTGGTTCTCCTCCTTCTTTCGGCCAGCTCTAGGGTTTATAACAGAAGGGTATTTATTTGGTTTGTGTAGCTCTTAGGAAATTAGCAAGAGCAACTTACGGCTACTTGGTTCAAATGAGATTTAGAATTAGCTTTAATTGGTATGAATCAAACCAAGTGGATTGTCTCCTTCTTCCCATCATATTGACCAAGACTCCCATTGAGTATCCACAACCTCGCCATTCCTGAAACACTTACCACACACGTTAAAAACATTCAAACACGTTTGTTATCATCAAACACGAAGTTCAGAGATCATTGCTACCAACAGCAGCATCAACAAATTCGAAGATATAGCAGCATCAATGCCTTTGTTCCAACCCACTAGAGTAGGCTACATGAATCCCTTTTGTCCATTCAGCTTTGTCAGGGGCCACTTATTGTGTTACACTAACAACTTGCAGTCTATTACTTCTTAACCAGATAGATCCATATTTATTTATGTCTACCCATGGTCCTCCTTGCTTCATCTACATAGACCAATCACTACTTGGAGCACTTAATGGTCTTGCTTCATCTACATAGACCATATCACTGTTTGGTGCACTTAATGGTCTTGCTTCATCTACATAGACCATATCGCTACTTGGTGCACTTAATGGTCTTAGTTGAAACATGCCTAAGCCATGTATCCGGTTCTCCAGGTTTTTCCTCAATTGAAGCGCCCTCTAACTTCTTCTAAATGCACTCATTTTTATCATATATTTTTGGCAAATTTCCACTCGTGCATCTCAATTTTCTCATTTCACCAACCACATTTTCAGACATGTCTCTTAGTTGCCATTCTAACCCATAACACATGATTGATTATAACTTTCCAACCATCTTAAAAAAACGTTAACTTCTCTTTATAATATCAGGGGAGCACTTCTCCATTTTAATCATCCAGGTTCCACTTGATCGTGTATTCTTGCTAGATAGATGCTTCAAAGAAGTTTAGAACCACAGAATGTGGTTGTGCTAGTGTCCTTGAGTTAAATTATGCAATCTTCCACTATGACAATATATAATTATAAATGATGAAGCACAGACACGTACATGGGACACTGATATGGTATGGACAGGACGGCACAAAAAATTCTTAAAATACAGAATATAAGAACACTACCATACAATCATGCAGGTGTGCGCACGAGTATTTATATATTACACATGGGTTTAGTGCATGTAATTTAAAAAATAAAAGGAAATATAATATAAAATTTCAAAAAATCCATAACTTGTAGTCAAACAACAAAACAAAATAAAAATCTAATTGATTCCTAACTCAGTTCAAGTGATGCTTATGCTTTGTTGGCTTGAATCCACTTAGTCATTGAAAATTGTTCCATGTTTGTCTATATTGACATGGTGGCTTCAAAGTGTTCAACAGATGTCCAATTCCGGAAAAAAAACACTCATCTTTGTCTAGTAGTGTACAAATTTGGAAAAGAGAAATCATGTATCATAGTTCTAAGAAACAAACATATCCACACCAACTACATATAACTACAATTCTAAAAAAGAATTTCAACATTGTAGCACACTGAATCATACTAGCAACAACTATAACGCATAAGAGGGAGTTCGTATCAACCTATAACTATAAGACATTGGAGTGATAAAAATTGTACTATCAAGTAATAGAATAGTGGTTGATCTCTTTCATATTTTGGGAAGTATTTAAGTATTATCACATCTTCTATTTGATATTATAAAAATATCGAAACATGTATGGCATCAAATAGTAGTACACAGAGTTTTGAGCCTAAGTAGTTCCACCAGCAGGTGGTTTATGATAATCATGCATTAAAACAAATTTAATGGTGAAATTGATGTCAAATTGTGTTATTCTCACTCCTATCCAAACTGGTGTAAATATTCGAAAAGCGCATGTGAAAGCATGGTACGAGGTCATCTCGTATGTGTCGTAACAAAATAAGTTTAAACAACTGTTGATTTTTTCTACCAAGCACTGTGCCATTTATGCAACAAACTCGACGGCCTATAACAAAGGATAAAATACAACGAGAAGAAGAAATCAGATTAAATTGCAAAATTCAACCAAGCTGCTAATGTCATAAAAAACACTAATTACCTTCTCCTTTGGGAAGAGATTGCATAGATTCTTCCCATCTGATAATGGGATCAATATCCTTCTTCTTAAGTCTTTCTTTTTTGACCAACTAAATCCCAAGAAAAAACAGAAAGTGAGAACTACATATTTTAAAGAGATAGATGATGACATAGGTTATTTGCCATTGTTTACCTTGCCTTCAATGGCACAAACATATGGACAAGTCGGGCAAAAGAGCCTCATTTTACGTCCACTGTTTGCAGGCTCTAACTGCAACAACATTGCGCATGTCGGACAGAACTCCATTGATCTTGACAGCGTTTGTGCCTATCCTTTCACCTTTAAGCAGTTCTTTATGCGACAAATCACAGAACACATAAGAGATAACAAAATGAGCGAAGTGTGAATCAAAACAGTTCGGTTCTTTCTATTATGATACCAGAAATTTAACGATGTTCATTAATATAGGCATTTAACAAGATTAAAAACACTAAAAAATCAGGACTTGCAAGCATAGAAACAAATTATCAACAAAAATGTTCAACCATAAATTAATTTTTTGAAAAGTTGAATGCAAATTTAATTTGAAAGTCATTGTAATTTCTAAGTCTACCGAATAAATATGAAAAAGTTAAAGTGAAATGAAGGTCTTTGTTTGAGGATGCAAAAGAGAAACAGAAGAGAATTGCACTCTAATCTACTTTACCAAACTTGATGAAAATTGCATAAAAACAGAGATGAGAGGCAAACAGAAGAAGCAGGCAATAACAAACAAAATAAAAAGGTCAATATGAAATACCTTGTCGGATACTTGCAGCTCGGCGGTCGCGGCGGCAACAGTGGCGACACAAAATATAATAATGCAAAAAATATTTAATAATAATTTAATGCAAAAAATGCCAATGATTATGAAATAATAATTCAAAAAATATAATGTCAATTCCAAATATTTAATACACTTATTTTGTATAGGGTTTTTAGCATATTTATCCCTTAAATCTTGCGTATTTTGATATCCGTCCCTCAAATCTTCATATTTGCCCTCAAGTCCCTTAAAAGTTAGTATTTAACCTTAATAGTCCCTCTCACTAACTATCTGTTAAAATCTTAACGGAAATGGGAATATTCCGTTAGTATTTAACCTTAATTTGCCCTCAATCCCTCAAAAGTTAGTATCAAACCTTAATAGTCCCTTAAATTTTGAACGTTAACCTTAATAGTCCCTTAATTTAACGGAATATTCTCATTTCTGTTAAGATTTTAACAGATAGTTAGTGAGAGGGACTATTAAGATTAACTACTAACTTTTGAGGGACTTGAGGGCAAATATGAAGATTTGAGGGACGGATATCAAAATACGCAAGATTTAAGGGACGAATATGCTAAAAACCCTTTTGTATATTGAATAGCCAAATAAAATGTGTGACAAATATTTGGTAATAAAATATTGTGCACGTTCACAACTATTGACAAATATAATAACAACAATAATGACATTAATGCTAAACGTTCCTTACGAAAAAGATTTAATTAGGAGTTTAGAATTCCCAAGTAATACTTAATCAAAAATTAAATAGATCCTAAAATGTCCTAGGATCAATTAAATTATCCTTCTAATGATGCATACATTTGAAGATCAATTAGTTATAAGCATGAATACATAAGCAAGAGTAACTAGCTTCAAATTATTTAGATTATGTACAGATTTGTGGACATTGGTTTAAAATCCAGATATGTGCACAATGACACAAAATGTCGAAAACCGTATGAGAAAATAATCAATTTTTTATGCCTCTTGTTCCTTATGCTATAAAGAGACTGTTACATCTTTGGGTGGCCCTTATGGCATTGGGCCGTGATTGCAGCCTTGGGCCAGCCCCATATGTGTGTGTATTTATGCGGGTGCGCACGAAGGGAATTATAAACGCCCATTCGAGTCAAACCCATTAAAGAAGACAGGGTGGCTCAGTGGGCTCGACACGTTCATCAAGCCTAAGAGAACACTAGGCTATCCCTTGGGCCACAGGCGGTTATGACCACGCCCACTACGCCCCCCACGTCCCCAAGGAGAAGTGGGGGAGATGGACTCAGTAGCAGCACAATGATCACTCGGCCACTACAGCCGAGATGCTAGCACATGTATGCCACGATCGGAATGAGGCGGTTACTCCATGACATGAGTGAAGAATGGAAGCCCCTATAAATAGACTGGATCTCAGAAGAACGGGGGGGTCAGCAGAACTACCAATCACTAGGTGCTCTGACAACACTTGCTTAACTCTCCACTACATATTTCTTCCTCCTTAACTCGGTCGGTTACTTTCATAGACCATCTCCCGTTAGATCGGTCTTGCCATCGGGTCTTCCTTAAGTTTTATCTAACATAAGCATCAGAGGGGATTTGGATCGGACCTAAACCCGACCCCCTCTGACGGTTTCTTGTGGTGCAGCTAGTTCGGTAGGTGATCATCCACAACCTTGGAGCTCCTCTGAACCAGTCAATTTTCGTCCAAATGGCACGGCCGCCTCCCAGCAAACCCAAGCTACCCAAAGAGAGAGAACCCAACCATCCTACTAACGAGGATTCGCGTTGATCGTGGAAGTCAATGTCAACGTATTATTGTTGATCGGAACTTTACCGTCAACAATTGGTGTCGTCTATGGAAAAACCGCAAAAGGTAATTTCTCACCTCAAAATCAGTCCACATCCCTAGGCTATCCCAAAGCCATGTCGATTGTACCCACCAACGATGTACCGATCCCCGTCCCGAACGAGGAAATCCTGAATGTTCCAGAAGTTTCGGACGAAGCTGGATCTTCTGCGAAGGTACCAAGCTTGCACTTGATCTCACATGAAAATTTTAACGTCTTTACTAGGTCGATCAATGCTAGCCTCGCGGCGTTGGCCACGGCCATTCGACAAATCACTTAGCAACCAACTCGGGAGGCGGTGATGCAACCTCCCCATCCCTACATCGGTCCCCACAGGGGGACGCTCCGCGCTGGAAAACCATGGAGGAATGGGATCCAACCCGTAGCCAAGCCCTCCACCCCATGCTGTACTCGTTAATCAGCAGGACTCGAAACTGGGCACCACAATGGAGGCCATGGCGAACAGAGGGAGGATAACAACCACCGCTCATCTGGCCCCTCACTAGGACCTTCTTACAATGGCCGAGGCACTTGAAGCGGCGTGGAGCAAGCAAGGGAACGAGAGGCCCAATCCTATAGTCATACTACCATTCGACCCAGCACTGTGCGGCATTACGACAGGAATTTCCTTTGCCAGGATTCTCCCCGCCCCTTTAGGGGAAGCCCTACCAGATCTTCCAGTGTCTCGACCTACCGACGAATCCATCGTCCGGAAGGAGACCAACCTCCGATTACTTCGGCACCTAGTATAAAGACTCCCCTGAAGGAGAACATTACTTCTGCCTCTCGTCTGGCCAAGTTCAAGATCCAAGATCCCGTCCCTGAGACTGACGGTACAGGCGACCCGGCGAACACATTTGAAGATATCAAAGTGTAATGGAGCTGCACGGGGCTGACGAACCTTACTTGTGCCAGGCCTTCCACACCACCCTTACCAAGGTCGCAAACGAGTAGTACAATGAGTTACCCAACAGATGCATCGGGTCTTTTGATGAATTGACGCAATTCTTTTGCAGGCAATTCATAGCTGGGAAACGCCAAAAGAAGAAGTCAGCCCCCATGTTCTCCCTCGAGCAAGGAGATAAAGACCCCCTTCAAGACTACCTCGCGCGTTCTAACAATGAAAGGCTTCAGGTCGAGGGTGCCTCCGACGACACGGTCATCGCTGCTCTTATGCGAACCTTAATTATGCCAGGCCTTCCACACCACCCTTACCAAGGCCGCAAACGAGTGGTACAATGAGTTACCCGACAGATGCATCGGTCTTTTGATGAATTGATGCAATTCTTTTGCATGCAATTCATAGCTGTGAAACGCCAAAAGAAGAAGTCAGCCCCCCATGTTCTCACTCGAGCAAGGAGATAGAGAACCCCTTCAAGACTACCTCAGGCGTTGTAACAATGAAAGGCTTCAGGTCGAGGGCGCCTCCGACGACACAGTCATCGCTGCTCTTATGTGAGGTCTCCATAACGAAGACCTACTAAAATCCCCCCATCAGTTCCCCCCAAGCAACCTTGAACACTTGCTTGTAAGTGTGGAACGCTTTATGACAACTGAAGAAGTACTTGCCGCCAAGAAGAAGAGTTCTTTCAAGCACCCAGAGGAGCCAAGGGGAAAGGCTCATCCGCATGACCGAAGCTTGCGCCGGGACCCCAGTGAAAAGAGGCAGCGAGATCGGAGCCCTCGAGGGCGCTTACCCCCAAGGGACAAAAATTTCACGAAGCAAAACGCTAGTCGAGCTGGGGTTCTCGGTTACGCAAAGGACGAAGGACTCTTTGAACGTCCCCCGCCGAAGCACAAGGGCAAATACGAGAAGAGAGACGATATGAAGTTCTGCAGGTACCATCACGAGAGTGGACACGATACCGATGACTACCTTACTCTAAAGAAGGACATCGAAACTCTAGTTAAGCGGGGCCATCTGAAGAGGTTTGTCGACGACCCACCGCCAAAGGAAGGAACCTCAAGGCCAAAGGACAAAGGGCCAATGACCAACTCCCTTGTGACGAAAGTCATCCCTCAGACCATCGTCAGAATGTCGTAGTTAACACGGGCGGGAAGCATGAGATGTTATCTCACTTTTTCTTTAAATTAAAAGCATGTACGTCTTTATTTCTCTTAGTCTGAACTTTCCGTTTGAATCAATGCAATTATTTTTCAGTCCAATTCCGTGTGTTCGGGAGCATATCTCATATCGGGAACAACTGGACCCTCCTATCGATGCGTCAGACACCATTTCGAGGGTAAGGCGGACCGCTCGGATATACGATTGGAGGGGGCTTCTCCTTCGCGGACCGACCGAGCTACACGATCGGGGGCCTACTCCCTTCTCCTGCTAGCTAACCAAGCTACTCGGGCGAAGATGACTTTACCATCGCGGGCCGCTCGGCTATACGATCGAAGGGGTCTTCTCCTTCGCGAACCGACCGAGCTACACGATCAGGGACATACTCCCCTCCTCCGCTTGCTAAGCAAGCTACGCGATCGGAGATGACTTAACCCTCGCAGGCCATTCGCCTATACGATCGGAGGGGGCTTCTCCTTCACGGGCCGACCGAATTATACGATCAGGGGCCTACTCCCCTCCCCCGCTTGCTAACCAAGCTATGCAGACGGAGATGATTTAACCCTCGCGGGTTGCTCGGCTATATGATCGGAGGGGGCTTCTCCTTCGCGGGCCGACCGAGCTACACGATCGGGGCCTACTCCCCTCCCCTGCTTGCTAACCAAGCTACGCGGACGGAGATGACTTAACCCTCGCGGGTCACTCGGCTATACGATCGGAGAGGGCTTCTCCTTCGCGGGTCGACCAAGCTACACAATCAGGGGCCTACTTCCCTCCCCCGCGTGCTAACCTACGCGAGCAGAGATGGCTTAACCCTCATGGGCCGCTCGGCTATACGATCAGAGGGAGCTTCTTCTTCGCGGGCCGACCGAGCTACACAATCGGGGGCCTACTCCCCTCACCCGCTTGCTAACCAAGCTACGCGGGCGGAAATGGATTCTCCCTCACAGGCTGACCGAGCTACACGGTTGCGGACCACATCCTTAACGCCCCGTCCGCTCTATACCATCGAGGAACATTTTTGCGAACCAACCACGTCGAATGATCGAGCCGATTTCAACTATGTCGACTATAGTTCGAATACGCCACCTGGGGCGATTTTTCAGAGATGATCAGCTCGAATCTTCGGCTACACAACTCGATGAGGCAACCCCCTAACCTAACCCCATGCTTGGGGATATCCGTTATTCAACAAGGCCCACCTCTCGTATCTTTCAATTACGCGAGATAGACCAGTTGAGGGGGGGCAAATAGGCACATGTTGCCATACACTCGAGGAAATAACACGAACCCCCAAAAAATCTTATAAAACATCTCAAAATGTGGTCTATACAACAGAAGATGACCGAGACATTTATAAACCACTACATTAAACTGATGTCGAGCTCCTATGAGCGATCGCCCAAAGGCGCAGGTCCCTCCTTCGTAATAAGAGCCCCCTCCTCAGATGTAGGGACACAGGCTTCCTCAGATACGAGCAAAGAAACTCCACCCCGGGCAGGGGGATGGAGGCCCCCTCAACTACAGTATCGCTATCCTTGGCTTCCTGCTCATCATCCGACCACACTTGCAAGTGATCGAAATCGATCCCCAATGCCAGATACTTACCTTCGACCTGCAATCGACAACGCTTGAAACCGGCTTCATAGAGCGACATCAGGTTATCTCCCAGGGCCGCCTTATATTCATCAACGGCCTCCTGAGCAATCTTCGCCCTCACCTCTTCGGGAACACGCGAGGACGACTCTCCGACACCGTTAGAAGAGTCGAGTTTGCCCACGGAAATTAACAGTTGACCCCGAAGCTTTCCCTCTTTAGTCGCTACTTCTTCTTCTTGCTTTAGCAGCCGCTCTTCGACTTGCTTCCTCAAGACGAACTCTTTGGCCAACAGTAGCTCCAAAAAGCTTATGGGAGACACATTATCCGCAGAATCTTCTTCTCGCTTTAGCAGCAGCTCTTCGGCCTGCTTCCTTAAAGCGGACTCTTCGGCCAGTCGTATCTCTAAGGAACTTATACGATCTGCCTCATTTGCAGCTTTTGCTTTTTCTGTGGCTAGCTCTTGCTCTACCTTCTTAAAGCGAGAGACGAACTCCAAGTGTGTATGCTTGGCCTTCTGAAGTTTCGCTTTTGCTTCATCGATGACCTTCCGATCGGTCGCTGCTTGCTCATCCTTGAAGGCCAATTTGGCCTCATAATTCGCTACGGCAGGAGAACGTCGCCGTATCCCAGCGGCTGACATTGCTGCCTGCGGATAAAAAATATATTCAGACCCAATACTTCTTACATTTTGAGATGATTCGTTGGATATCACTTACCAGGAGAGCATATTGAACTGTAAGCGTCGACAACCTCTCATGAACGACTCTGGCCATGATGGCCCTGTCCCGAGGAGGAGTCAAATTTTCGATCAATCAGGACGAGACCCATCAACTCAAGAAATCAGATTCATCCTCACCCACCGAATAGTGGGACCTCTCTCCCGGGCATCCACCCATATCTTGCAGACTCCGATCCTCTAAGAAGATCGCCCTGTATTCCGGAGGAATGTCCTCCGGCAATGGCCCTTGAGGAAGGAGACCCCCAAATGGCCACGTAGCCAGGCAAGGTTAACGGGCCGGTGGCGGACCACCGAAGCCTCATGTGCCTCATGGGAACGCGGTTCTCAAACCCGCTTCGGAATAGCTTCCGAAATTGCAACGTCATCTCCGTCGGAAGACTCTCCAACCAGGTCTTTCTTGAATGTTACTGCCCCGGTCTCGGCTAGAGACCGAAGCCTTCCCTTCTTCTAGCCCTGGCCTGATTGCAGAGGATCAGGGGCCACCAGAGGCAGCCTCTGGCTCGCGGTTTGCTCGTCGACCTTCTTTCTCTTCCTCCTAACAAAGGGCTCCACGGACTCCTCTGGAGGACTCGTTTTCCTCTTCTCCGCCTCCTCTGCTTCTTGGAAACTTCAGGGACCGCCGAACATGATCCCACAATCATGACGGTCGTCCTCTCAGGATTTACCGCAAAATGGGACGACGAGCCTCCTTTAACCTCCTGAAGTGAGGCATGAAAAGCAGTCTAGACCTCGGGATCCTCCTGATACTCCAGCCCTTTCATCCCTGCAACAAGAGGTAAACATGAACGAAATAAAGAGCAGGGGGATTTGAAGGTACATCATTACCTACCACCCATACAATCGACCTCATAGTCTTCGCATCGAACAAAGAATCTGTCATCCTGAACGCGACCGGGATGCAGAGCAATTCATCAACCGTCTTCGATTCGCCTCCCATGAGGGGACACTCTTCGTTAGCAGCAAGAGTCGGCTCGGCCCAGTTGGTGATGAAGATTGCTTAGCCAGGGAAGGATACAAACACATATTGCTCCTTCCAACCCTTGTTAGAAGTAGGGAGATTCTTTATCAATTGACGATCTCTCCTTGCAGTAATGTAGTACCACTCGGAGCCTGGGTACATCTTTACTAGAAAGAAGAAATTGAACAACCTCAAAGTCGATTCCACTTGTATCATCATGCACAGTATGATGAAGCCAACCAAATTGCCCACCGAATTTGGCATCAACTGGCATAAGGAGAGTCCTAACGCGTTCAGAACTTCCAGGATGAACGGGTGAAGAGGGAAACGAAGCCCGAGGTCAAAGGCTTTAGTATACACGCCCACTTCACACTCCCCGGGCCAACAAACTCTATCGGTCGGTAGAGGAATCCGAATCGTATACGGATGTCGGATAAAACCCTTTTCTAAATGTGGCAGAAGAGCCGCAGACACCTTAGAGGCGATGATGCTAACCACATGATGAGCAGGCGTCTTCTCACCCTCATGACGCTGGGGGGCCCAACATTGCCAGGGACAAGCGCCGAGTCTTTTTCACCCGCTGATGGTAATGAGGGGTGCACGCCAGTAGAGATACCCCTACGACCGCCTGGGCTTCAGCCTGCTGTGGTGCCTCTTAAGCCCTCTCCATCTCGTCACATATTTCGTCAATATCTGACGTCGCTGCCGCCGCCATGATGAATATTGAACGAAGGAATGAGAAAGGAGTTAGGGATTTTTTTTCTGTTTCGGATGTTTAACCTTAGGAATTTGGACAAGATGGAGAGGGCTTAAGAGGCACTACATCAGGCTGAAGCCCAAGCGGGCTTTTTCACCCGTTGATGGTAATGAGGGGTGCACGCCAGTAGAGATACCCCTACGACCGCCTGTGCTTCAGCCTGATGTAGTGCCTCTTAAGCCCTCTCCATCTCGTCCCATATTTCGTCAATCTCTGACATCAACGCCGTAGCCATGATGAATATTGAACGAAGGAATGAGAAAGGAGTTAGGGATTTTTTTCTTTCGGATGTTTAACCTTAGGAATTTGGCAACGCTCCTATTTACTCTGTGACATTTATAAGCCAAGGAGGTGACCTACCGAATCGAGGCCGACCCTCCATCCTGAGGACACGTGTCACCAATCAAATAGCCACTCATGCTCCAAACCTAAGGCATTTGTAACGACCCGATCGGAGGGAACTGAGCTTCGGTTGACTATGATCAAGTGCTTTTGCCTCGACTGACGCGCCTAATTAATGAAGTATTACGTCACTTGGTCTCAATCGACGCGCCGATTGAACTCAAGCGATGGTGGCCATTGTTACATCTTTGGGCCGGCCCTTAAGGCGGTGGGTCGTGATTGCAGCCTTGGGCTAGCCCCATATGTGTGTATTTATGCAGGCGTGCACGAAGGGAATTATAAACGCCCATTCGAGTCAAACCCATTAAAGAAGATAGAGCGGCCCAATGGGCCCGACACGTTCATCAAGCCCAAGAAAAACTAGGCTATCCCTTAGGCCACAGACGGTTCTGACCACGCCCACTACGCCCCCCCTCCCCCTCCCCCTCCCCCACCCCCACACGTCCCCGAGGAGAAGTGTGGGGGAGAGGGACCCAGTAGCAGCGCAGTGGTCACTCGGCCACTACAGCCGAGATACTAGCACATGTATGCCATAATAGGAATGAGGCGGTTACTTCATGACATGAGTGAAGAATGGAATCCCCTATAAATAGACCGGATCTCAGAAGAAGGGGAGTCAGCAGAACTACCAATCACTAGGTACTCTGACAACACTTGCTTAACTCTCCACTGCATATTTCTTTCTCCTTAACTCGGTCGGCTACTTTCATAGACCATCTCCCGTTAGATCGGTCTTGCTGTCCGAGTCTTCCTTAAGTTCCATCTAACTTAAGCATCAGATGGGATTTGGGTCGGACCCAAGCCCGACCTCCTTTGACGATTTCTTGTGGTGCAGCTAGTTTGGCAGGTGATCATCCACAACCTCGGAGCTCCTCTGAATCAGGTCAATTCTCATCCTAATAGCTCGGTCGCCTCCCAACAAACCCGAGCTACCCAGAGAGAGAACCCGACCATCATGTTGACGAGGATTCACGTTGCAGCGAAAGTCAAAGTCAGCATATTATTGTTGACCGAAACCTTACTGTCAACACAGACCTTACACTGTAAATACAAAATGTTATTAGCAAAGCGCAAAGATTGTTTTTGATATGTCGAGCATAACCATTATATTTCGGCTAATTTGTTAACAACATAATGTTAATTAAATACAAAAAATTCTAATTTGACCAACGAAATGGTGAGTCCACTGTATATCTATCCCCACCTATTTAAAACTAAAACTGATGCCGTAAAAAAATAATCAAAATAATTGTTACGACATAAAGATCGTGATACTTCGACCTTCTGTAATGGTCCTAGTGCCATATACAGTAAAGTATGTATTTTTGTTTGATATGTAGTGTATGCTTGCTTGTGCGCCTCCGTAGTGTGTATAGTTATTTTGTTGTGTGCATAGTAATTTCCTACTTAGATGGCTATATGGTTGAATAAGAAATGATTTGGATGTATAAGTGAATAGTATTGTAGTTGTCATTACTAGGGTGCTTATGATTAGTGTTAGTATTGGCATTATTGTTGTTGTTATTTTTGATGTTGTTATTATTATTAAGTGGGCCTTTAGTTAATTTTAGTAGCTGAGAGAAGGGCTTACCTCTTAATTGTATTGGGCTTTAATAGTGGGTTTGGATTATTATGAAGAGGAGATATTTTAGTGGAATGGCAAACTTGTAAATAGAGGATTCCCATTTTATTTCAATTCTTTCTCCTTTCTCTACAAACTTCTCAAAACTTCTCCAAAATTCTTTGTTTCTTTTTTTCTTTCCCTTTTCTTTCCCCCTAAGCCAGCCAAATTCTTCCCCTTGGCCAAGATGTTCCCAGGTCAAAAAAGGGGGGGAGAGAGAGGAAGGAAGGAAGGAAGAAAGAAAGAAGAGAAAGGAAGGAAAAATCCAAGCAAAGAGGGAGATTGAAGGAAAGGAGAAAGGAAGGAGGCGATTTCTTCATCCTAGCTAGAGGTAGGATCTTCAACTCCACTTAGTAGTATAATTACATGCATGATTATTAGCTTAATCTATGTTTAACATCATGAATTATCTTCATAATTGTTGCTGGGAAAGTTTGTACTGAATGGCTGAAACTTTAGTGAAGTGCTGCTCTTAATTGGCTATATGAAAATGCTTGGAAAAAATTTCTGTTGCGCATCTTGATGTCCTTAACAACTTTCATGTTTGCAATTTTTTCAAATTCGAACTGAAAATTTGGGTAAAAATTCAGTCTTTAAAACTGGTCTTTAAAACTGGTCTGATTTTAGTTAATCTGGACACATCTCGGTAAAAAGGGGTTTAACTCCCTGCACACTTAACGAAATGTGGTGCTCTTGGTGCCGTTGGAAAGCTAACTTCAAGACCTTAAACTTTGTAGCTTTCTGAAAATTCTATATCTGCTCGTAACTGGTAGCAAATTGGACTTGAAACTGCTGCAAATTCTGGTACTGCAAGGTTGAAAATGTAACTGTCGGGACAAAATCCACCATAAATCACATATGTTGATTGAACTTATGAAAATTGGTCAGTGAAAGGAAAACACCCATCTGAACAACTTTGTAGTTAAAAGTTTTTCCAAATTCAAACCCTAAATGCCTGAAACCTACTCTCCAAGTTGACTGTTCTGATGTTCCAGCAACCAGAATGCACCATATGTGGAAATTGACCCTAAGAATGGATCCCTATGTTTTCTTTTTACAAGTATGATTTACCTCATTCTTTACTCCTGTTTACTTGCATCATGAACGTTATGCAATATCCCAATGTTGAAATTGCTATTGTGGTTGAATGTTGTTGTTGGTATTCAAGTGGCCGTTGGGAGATTGTTACGGTTCTTATAAACGAAAGGTATCATATAGTTGAGGTTGTTTTCATAAATAGGAGTTTGTATGTCTTATGGAAGGAATGGAGATGAGTATGGATGGCAAGAAGATGTACTTGTTTTATTCATGCAACATTATATTTTTATTGAAATTTGCTTAGTCCTCCACAAAGGAGGGTGACACGGGTTTAGGGGAATTCCGAAGTATCGAGTAGGCCTAGGGATGGACTGATAGTGGCGTCTTTGTGGTTCTGTGTGGTGGGTACACTTACACTCCTGACGGGCTAGCGCGGCAGGGAGTGTAGAGTGCTACCTGAGGCTCCTGACGGGCTAGCGCGACGGGGAGCCCTCTTTGCTCTCCCACACAGTTGGGAGAGGTCCAGTCCCATACGTCATATTCGATATTATGATTTCAAAAGCTAACATTGTATGTAATTGTTTGACTGTCCCTCTTTTACGCTTTAGGCGTACCTGTTGCTACTTACTGTACTATCGTCACCCCTCCCCTTATACCCTCTGTTATGGTTCTATCATCTTTTCCCATGTGCAGCACTGTCGTTTACTCCTCTTCGTTACGCATGCTATGTTTAGTTGTAGCACATTCACTTGTAACACTGTGCACTCAGTAGTGGCGTCATCTGACCGTTTGGTGCTTTCGGCTCTGACACTCTGACAAAGCACCCCTGGCCGTTGCGTCGTCTGACAAAGGCAAGGCTGACACGCAGAGCTTTGACATCCTCGGCCGAACCTTCCGCAGTCTGACACGCCAGCTCAGCACCCCAGGTCAGCCCTACCTAACAACCTCATTCGGCTATAAATACCCCTCCATCTCCATCGAGAAGGGGGTTGGCTAATTGATTCAGGAACTCTCTCTCTCTCACATACAAGAGCAAATATCGTCCATATAATTGTTCTTCCACCCTAGCTCGCCATGTAAGGTCGACCTACATCTAGCTCGGCATACATATCCGATCCACAATCCTAAGCCCTCATTCTGACTTAGGCATCGGAGAGGCTGCGGGTTGAAACCCAACCAGGCCTTTCTGACGAGCTGCTATTTGCGCAGGTGAGCTCGTCTAAGCAGCGAGCAACTGGCGTCCAACTCAAGGAGAGCGACGAACAAGCGACGGACTTGCAGGATTAATCCAGAGAACGACCTCTGAAGTGCGCCTAGCCTCAACACTCCCCCGAATGCTTATAATCGACCTACCAATTTACCCTCAACTTGTAACCACCGTGCTCTTGGTCCCCCCTCAATATAAATTCATTGTACGCGGATCTTACCCCGCAACAATTGATGCCGTCTGTGTGAACGAATAGTCACACCCATGTCAAACTCTATACCTATCAACCGCAGTCCTTCCCGTGGCAAGGCCCACATGGATGAGGAGTCGCACTCTCACCAGAGGACTCACTCAACGGACCTACCCCCTGAGGGAACGGCTGAGACCATTCAGGTCTCAGCCCATGCTATCCAACAAAGTTTCGAGGCCTTCGCTAAGATGATGAAAGACTTCCAGACGACCAGAGCTGAGGCACCCCCAGGCCCCTCTAAGCCCCCAAACTTGAGGCGAAATCTTCATCCATAGTTCGAAGAAGAAGCGGCCGCTCAGCGAAGAGGGCTCGCCGAAGACATAGCTGCCCAGCAAAAACCCCTCAACGAAGAAGCAGAGGCAGCTCAGCAAAGGAAGCGCGACGAAGAAGCTGCTGGCAACTGAAGGTGCCTGGAGGATGAGGCGGATGTCGCGCAACAAGCCCGTCTCGACGAAGAAACTGCTCGTCTGCACCTCCACTTCATCGTCGCCAAGCGTGAGAGGCTCCGGAGGGAGAACCGCGAGATCCCGGAGATGTCGACCTCAGGCCTACGTAGCAGGAACGCGCGTAGTCCGCCGTCGGCAGGGTCGCCACCACTCAGGAGGAGCCCACTACGACAACCGCGCTATTCACCTGGACGAGATGATCGTCGTCAACAAAGCCACGACAGGAGTAGAATACCCGAGAGACAGGGAGGGAGTGTCCCCGAGCGCCGAGACACCTCGCCAACCAGGTTCGAAGGACGGCTTGAAGGCCGAGCTACGGGCTCGCACCCTCCCCTCCCAAGAAGACTCCAGGGCAGGTCCCGTCCTGGCTACCCATAGCAGGTCGGGCCTCGCTACCCAAACCGGAGAAGGGCTAGGGCCGAGCTACGGGCTCGCACCCTCCCCTCCCAAGAAGACTCCGGAGCAGATCCCGTCCTGGCTACCCATAACAGGTCAGGCCTCGCTACCCAAACCGGAGAAGGGCTAGGGCCGAGCTACGGGCTCGCACACTCCCCTCCCAAGAAGACTCCGAGGCAGGTCACGTCCTTGCTACCCATAGCAGGTCGGGCCGCGCTACCCAAACCGGAGAAGGGCTAGGGCCGAGCTACGGGCTCGCACCCTCCCCTCCCAAGAAGACTATGTGACAGGTCACGTCCTGACTATCCATAGCAGGTCGGGCTTCGCTACCCAAACCAAAGAATGGCTAGGACCGAGCTACGGGCTCGCACCCTCCCCTCCCAAGAAAACTCCGAGACAGGTCGTGTCATGTCTACCCATAGCAGGTCGGGCCTCGCTACCCAAACCGGAGAAGGGCTAGAGCCGAGCTACGGGCTCGCACTCTCGCCTCCCAAGAAGACTTCGGGGCAGGTCACGTTCTAACTATCCATAGCAGGTCGGGTCTCGCTACCCAAACCGGAGAAGGGCTAGGGCCGAGCTACGGGCTCGCTCCCTCCCCTCCCTCAAAATCAGGGGCAAGCTTACCGAGTGTCAGCCTCCGATAAGTTCCGGAGTCCTACGACCGAGCTACGGACTCGTACACTCCCATCCCCCAAACTCTGGAAGACAAGTGTCTGTCTACACTCGACATCCGGCACGGCCTCTACCCAGTTCTCGCCCACATCGAATGTCGGGGGCATTACACATCAGGGCAACGTTAAGTCACAATCCGAGACTGAGAACCAAGCCACAAAGTCGAGAAGATTAAACATTAAGCCCGGACTACAAATTTTCATTGACAAAAATTTTTACAAGTATTTCATGGGTGCCGACCTTAAAAAAATGGTCGCACCTCGGTCGACACCACCAAAAACCCAAAACTTCCAAAACAAAAAGGGGGAAAGCTAAAGAGATGGAAGTTCGACGCCCCCGCCGGTCCGCCCACCTGACCGCCGCCCGGCGTATCTCCTGATCCTCCCGTTTCTTCGGCCAAGGGCACGTCCAGCTTGGAGAAGTCGACTACTTAGGAGGGATGCAAACTCGCCAGTATTCCCTTCATCTTTGAGAAACCCTCACTCGATCTCTCCCTTCCCTATTTATAAGAGGTGTTAACCGATCTCCGTCGTCGAAGCTCTGCCACGTGGCGAGGATCCGATCTCCTCTGATGCCTCGACTGCCACCCGCAGTCACGTCCACCACGCGTCGCCCTCTGGACGACTGGGACGCTTCGATATTCTCCCGCCATCAAATCGAAATGATTTCAGCGAAACGATGGGTGGGCTTTTCGAATTATTTACCGCCTCGATCGAAGGCCCAGAGCAAAGGCCGTCCCTTCCCCCTCCAGGCAGATGGAGTGAGTGTGTCATCCGAACTAAGCCGAGCTTCCGCCTCAAGCTCAAATGACGGAGCAATTGTTTCGACCTAAAGATCGTGATATTTCGACCTTCCATCCGAAAAGTCCGCCCCGACTAGCGGAAGAGTGCTCTTCATCCCAACTTCGCCAGTTGGTTGCCTGTTCCCCCTTAGCCCGCTTGCCACCCACAAAGTCCGCCCCGACTAGTGGGAAAGGTGCACGCCACGAACCTTACCAGTTGGTCGCCCGCTTCCCTCCAAGCTCGCCAGACAAACAACCAGGCTCACCCGTTATCCACCGAGAGCGACCAAGTGACTCATGTGCGGCCCCGCCCCTCGGACGCACCTCGACGATCCTTCAGCTTATCAAACACGACAAACGACCTTGTACGAGAAAGCCACTGACACTTCCACAGCTCGACAGCCTGACAAAGCGCCCCCTGACCGCTGTGTCGTCTGACCGTTTGGTACTTTCGGCTCTGACACTCTGACAAAGCACCCCTGGTCGTTGCGCCGTCTGACGAAGGCAAGACTGACACGCTGAGCTCTGACATTCTCGGTCGAACCTTCCGCATTCTGACAAGCCAGCTTAGCACGCCAGCTCAGCCCTACCTAACCGCCTCATTCGGCTATAAATAGCCCTCCATCTCCATCGAGGGGGATTGGCTAATTGATTCAGAAACTCACTCACTCACATACAAGAGCAAATATAGTCCATATATTTGTTCTTCCACCCTAGCTCGCCACGTAAGGTTGTCCTACATCTAGCTCGGCCTATGTTTCCGATCCATATTCCTAAGCCCGCATTCTGACTTAGGCATCGGAGAGGCTGCGGGTTGAAACCCAACCAGGCCTTTCTGACGAGCTACTATTTGCGCAGGTGAGCTCGTCTAAGTAGCGAGCAACCGGCGTCCAACTCAAGAAGAGCAGCGAACAAGCGGCGGACTTGCAGGATTAATCCAGATAACGACATCTGAAGTGCGCCTAGCCTCAACACTCACCCGAATACGTATAATCGACCTATCAAATCACCATCAACTTGTAACCATCGTGCCTTTGGTTCCCACTCAATATAAATTCATTGTACGCGGATCTTACCGAGCAACACCAATAATAATAAAACGAGTTTAACACCCTGATCATTTAAACTAGAAGAAAGAACACGAAAGAAGGAATCTTTTACCTTATTACCAGTGATTGACACTTGTTTGGGGTTTACTCATTCTAATCAAGAATCCACGTTGAGAAATTGCTACTGCGCCGTCGCATTTCTTTTCAAATGCGACTCAATGTTGACGAATTGCAGCTTTGGCGTCGATTGGCCTCGATGTTGTTAGATCGAGGTCAAATCAAGGGATCTGATCGATCCTCTATGGCGGCATTGGTCGGAGTTGGATGGCGTTGCCAGAGCGAGGAATGAGATTGGAAAGGGAACGAGATCGGTATCCGGTGGAATTTGCTGTTGCTGTTTTTGGTATATCGTAGAATTTTTAGGGAAGAATTTACGAGTTGTGTGGACTGGGAAGTGAGTAGGGCTTTTGGCGGGCTTTGGACTGTATGGATGTGCATCGGTTGGAACGGACTGTTTTCTCCAGTATGACCCGAAATCCTATTCTGGCAATTGTTTTGGGCTCCGGCCAACCCGATAACCCAACTATCAACGGCTTAGAGTCGGGCCTTTAAGACAGGCCTAATCGAGTGCCGGGATATCCCGAACCCAATCTCATACTTCATGACAGCTAGAGTGCTGTTATTAACACCACAAAATTGATGAATACACCACACTACTTAGTTCACCACACTTTGATTTTTAACATCTCTAGTAATTATATCTACACCACAAATCTTGACATTTATACCCTTTAATTGTAATTTTCATTTGATTAATCGGATGAATACACCACGCACATCACACAGCAGGCAAGCGCTTTATCCCCCAACGCACAAACATAGTTTAGGGTTTCTTCAGGGCGGCTGCGATCGCTTGATTTTTGCCGGCGGCGATCTTCAGGCTGGGAAGACCGAAGGCGATCTTCAGGGCGGCAACGATCTTCAGGGCTGCGGCGATCTTCAGGCGGCGGCGATCGGCGGCGGAAGATTAGGGAAAACAAATGGAAAATTAATTTGTTCAGGTAGCTACTATATCCAATGACAACCAAGCTTTTCCTGATTTGTTTCGATAATTATATCGTTGAAGCCCATATCCATCTGGAACGACTTCCGAGAAACAAACTCCGACTTGATCCTTCCATGGTGACACGATTTGAGCCACCTCCATATTGATCCGACGATCATGAGGTTGGAGAAGAACATACCTGTTGCCAATGAAGCAAGAAAGCCCCACATCTGATGCCGGTGTGATGATCTTAGGCCAGATCTGATGTTGGCGTAGTGGTCTTGAGTCCAATTCTGATGTAGGCAAGAAAGCCCCACATCAAAGCATCATCGTGTGTCATTCTTCTAGAGTCAATAAAAGAGTAAATAGACCATTTGAACTTGTTCATTTTGATGTACTGGGATCATGGCATGTACAATCAAAGATTGATTTTAGATATTTTATTATTTTTGTTGACAATTTTTCTTGTATTACAGGAATTTATTTGCTTAAATATGATTCTAAAGTTGGTTTTCTATTTTTCAAAGTTTTGTTGCTATGCTTAAAACCAAAATTGATTTATTTGTATGCATCTTGTATTTTCCGAAGCATCACTTGGAGAGTTCAAATAGACAATTTTTCTATTGGTCTGTCCTAAAATCAGAATCACTTGGATTTTCACTTGGATTTTCTGAAGAATTTAAAGTGATTATTTGTCTTTCCTAAAATCATAATCACTTGGATTTTCTCCAAACCTCATACTTTGTATTTCCTCACAAGGCAAAAAACGGTTTATACACGTTACCTTTCTTTGCCTTTGTTTTTCAAAATTCACATGACCACATTTTGATGTGAGAGGAAACAAAGAAAATTTTCCTGCTAGGCTTTGTTTTGTTTTATTTGATTTACAAACAAAATGTTGAACCCTTCATATGTTCTGGCAATAGGGGTTACATGCTTTCTTAATTCATCTATTTGCATAAAAATGTTACTAACCTTTGAAACTCCAGGTGAGTTACTTCAGGGGATTTGGAGATTTTAGAGATGAAATCGTCATTGAGGAAGCCGAGGAACAAGAAGGTTCGACGTCATCAACCTCGGCACTTGGCGAAGAATGATGAGGTCATTGTCACGCCCCGCTTCCATAAATGGAGGCGAGACGTGAAAAGGTCCGCACGAGAGTGGAGCTGTGAAGCCCCAAACCCGATAAGCGTCAATAAAACATAAGCAGGTCCCTGTAACCACAACGGAACAAAAATAATAACACAAGTAGAGACTGAAATAAAATCTCATATCTCACAAATTGTCCAACACGAAAATAAGTTCAACATCCAGAAAAGCCACCAGGCTAAAAGAAAGAGTCTAAAGGCCCAGAACAAGGCCAACAAAAACAACACCGCAATAAGTATTAGGTGCTACGCACCGACGACAAAATAGCAGTCTAAACAAAAGGGAAAACTCAACGGAGACACTAGGACTGGTCCCCAGTGTCCACGTACTCCCCGTCAAACACAAGCTCGGGCTCGGCGTCAGCAAACACCTCGTCCTCAACAAGGTACTCAGGCTCAGGATCTAACATGTGTCACCCAAAAGAGTAAAGGGGCACATGTCAGCAAGTCTAAAGGACTTGGGCAAGGAAACTGAAAGTAAGGCAACTAGCAACCTAGCAGTTTTAGTATGCATGACATGGAAGTATTACATGAGTGCACAATTAAGACATGGTGAACAGTAAGTACAAGAGAACAAGTATCGGGACAGGACAAGAGTAGCCAAGCTACTAACAATCTCAATCAATTCACTATTCACGTTTCACAGTTGTTTGTAGATGTTTACGCCCTTCAGCTGAATGGTATAACATTCACGCTGATCGGCACTAAACACTACCACACCCCAGAGTTTACGCCTTACAACTGCGGTTGCTAATCAGGCAGACCCCCAGTTGAATGACCGCTTAACTCTTACCCCATCCCACACGTAAACATGCCAGGGTCCCTGTACATGAGCCCAGCAAGTGAGCCAGGGTTGCCCCGCACGGGAGCTTGTTTTCCTAGTTCACAATTCAATATCGAGCGTTGGGGTTAGCAACTCATTATGCCCGCTTCTGGTCACGAGCCAGGAAACACAAGTATTGTAGCGATGCTACGCAATCACGGGATCACTTAAAGAATGCAATGACATGACAATTAATTTGCGTACCGTTAATGGAATTTAAACATGACATGGTAATTGTGCAACATGATAAATGTCGAATCTAGCTTCGTTGTCAAGCTAGTTCCTAAATTTTGCGCCTAGGCGAGTATCATTTCGTCGCCTAGCCTCTTTTACGCCTACAACAAGCAAAATGACCTAAAACATGGCCTAAACCCTAAGTGGCAAGTTTCACTTGCCTAGCACCGGGGATGACGATCACGAAGGTTCGTCTCACGGATGCTAAACTACGGGGAAATCGCTGTTAAGGGGAAACAATCATCAAAACAACATCCATTTCATTAGGGTTTCATAAAAATACAAATAGGTTATGAAAACATCAAGAGATCGATTTCTTACCGTGAGGAGGCGAAAGAAACACTCTGGAGAACCTAGGGACCAGATCTGGAAACGAATGGAGAAGTTTAGAGAACTAGGGTTTTTGGGGGATTTTGGGGATTTGATGGAGATTTGGGGAAGATGAGAGGTAGAATGTGTTGAGGGATGGTTTGGATGATGGATCTTGGGCTTGGAATGAAGGAATAAGGGTTTGGGGAAGAAGGGGGCTCAATGGGGGAGAAACTAGGGTTTTGGGTCGAGTGGAGGAAGAAGAAAACGTTTGGGAGGGGTTTAAATATGATGGGCTGGCGGCTGCCCAGAAATTAGGGTTTTAACACAGATTAGTCGGTCAAAGAGCAACCACTGACCGACTAGTTTGGCAACTAGTCGGTCGGTCGACCAACGCAGACCGACTAAGTGTAAACAGTAACTTCTGAACGAAAATAGGATTTGGATTTAGTTGGTCTATGAACAACGACTGACCGACTAGTTTAACAACTAGTCGGTCGAAAGATGAACTTAGACCGACTAAGAATGAACTGTACTGATACTAAAATTTAGATGATGTGTTAGTCGGTTAAAGAAGCATTGCCGACCGACTAGTTTGCAACCTAGTCGGTCAACCAACGTTCTTAGACCGACTAACGATAAACAGTAACTCCTGATAAATTTAGAAAGTCAATTAGTCGGTCCAAGAAGGATTGCTGACCGACTGGATCGTCATCTAGTCGGTCGGTGCCCCTTCTTACACCGGCTAATAAGTACCAAAAGTTCCGATACGGAGCGCGGAGCCCCGGGATCGATTCCTAAGACTCCTAGGCTTGATCTAATAGTAAGATACGACTGTTATGAAGCCCGTCACGAATGACTTACTCCGAAATCGACGATCCTAAGGAAGAAACGAGAAAACACGACGAAACGATCGAAAATGAAAGTTACGGAGACGAAAACCACACATGAGGAGAAAATCCACCAAAACATATATTATATTATAATAAATCCAAATACATGAAAACCAGTCGTTACAGTCATGCATGCTATGCAGGTTCTTAAACTTAACCGAATTCCCCAATTTATATGATTCGGTCAATTTCGTGGCAAAATTGGAAAGAGAAATTTATTTGATTGATTCATTTAATTATCGACTCATTAACTTAAGGAATTTTGTGTCCTTTTTACGGATACGATGTGATTTGATGTAGTTCATGTGTAAAGTTTTGACAGTTAAAATTTATTTATACGAGTACAGTTACGAAGATCTTTGAGAGCTCTTAAAGCTCATTCTTCTTCGATGATGGCTTCTTCATCAGCCCAAATGCGTGTACGGCCTACTGGATCAGTCAGACGACGACGACGAGAACAAATGCTTGAACATTTGCAGGATCATATCGTCGAGTCTGAGGACAAGCATGATTTAGCTGATAGCTCTGTGGCTCATGACTTAGTGGAGGACACTAGCGGGCCGATTCCAGGCGGCCCCGAGAATGAGGAGATCATATCCAGCTTTCGGTCTCATGTTGCTTACCACATATGGAATGGAGAAGTAAATAAATTACATGAAAAAATTATTACTTTCTTTGATGTTTGTGCATTTATATCTCGTATGACTAAAATATAGTTTCATTTAACAATGTAGGAGCGACCGGCACTTAAATGCGTAAACCATGCTATGAAGGTCATATCATGGCCTCTTCCCAAAAATTGTCCTGATTTTGACGGCCTTGTTAAGCAGTCAGGCTTGTTATCTTTGACTGCATGTTCTCATAAATATATCAGTAAAGGTCTTGTTTCTGCTTTTGTTGAGAGATGGCAACCAGAGACAAATACTTTTCACTTACCATTCGGTGAGATGTCCATCACTTTGGATGATGTAACTACTCTTTTAGGCATTACAGTTGTAGGTAAGGGAGTGTCCATAGAGAACGTTGATGAGATGGATAATATTGATTTAATTGTGCATACATTAGGAGTTAGTCGAATGGTTGCACGGGAAGAGTTGAACAGTTTTAGAGGTTTGGGTGTAAGATTGGAGTGGCTTAAGGAAAATTGTAGTGATATTAAAACAGTAGGGGTTGAGAAGTCTGTAAGGGCATATTTATTGTACCTTTTAGGTTGTACATTATTCGTCGATAAGACTTGCACTCGAGTGTCAATTAAATACTTATATTTACTTATGGATCTATCATTGGTTGGAAGCTATTCTTGGGGAGCAGCATGCCTTGCTTTCTTATATCGTCAGCTTGGACGTGCTAGTCGATGGAATTGCAGACAGATTGCGGGATATCTTACCTTGCTTCAGGTATAATTTTTAAACTTAAATGGTTATAACAATCTTTTATTTTGCTAATCTTATTTAAATATTTTTTTGCAGTCATGGATTTTTGAATACTTTCCATGCTGTTGTCCTTCTCCCAATGTGAATTATCAAAACAATGCACCTCGATCATCTCGTTGGGTTGTTCAAATAGAAGGCTCGGATCCAGATAATGCTATCCAAGTGAACCGGGAGAAGTTAGATGGTGCAAGAGAAGAGAGGGTAATTAGCATTATTTTTTTGTCTTTATTTTATGTTATGCATTTACGTTATGCCAATTATATTCTTATTGACTTATTTGCAATTTGTATACTTTTCAGATTACGTGGGAGCCATATAAGTATGTTAGAAATCTATTTCTTATCCCAGATGTTACGTTCTACTCAGGGTGCATCCGTGCTCTTGATGTTATTGAACCCTACCATCCACATATGGTTCTCAGACAGTTTAGAATTGTTCAAACAATCCCGCCAGAACCGATCAAGCCGACATATGCCATTAGGGGCTCAACATCCAATAGTTATCGTGTTGATTATCCTTCTCCTGATGTTTATTGGAGTCGTTGGGAAGATCATCTCCTACAAGCTCGGCTAACTGGTACACGATGTCGCTTAGCATGGGACACATCCCTAGGATATATAGATTGGTATCGTACTATATCACATCTTGTGGTCCAAAACCCATCAACAAATGACAAGTTACGTCCAGGCGAGAGAGATGCAGATTTAGTTCACAGGGTTAGTATTTACATGATTTATTGTTCAATCTTTATCTATACTATGGATAATCTATTTTATCTTTTCCATGATATTAGGTAGATGAGGCACTTCACATCGGTGAATCAACTCTAGCAGGAGGATCGCATCAGACGATCGAGAATGTGCTAGGGGGCTTGAGCAAGATCGTCGATTTACTACGTGGTGACCCTCACGGGCCTGATATTATATGAAAGAGTGTAGTGTACACATTCACATTTCTATCATATGTATCGTCATGATGGATGCGATCCTATTTGGGCCTGCTACTGCTGGGGGTTTACGGTGTTGCCTATATGACTTGCCAACAAGCTTTGAGAAAATTTTTCTGGCTATTTTTGCAGGCATGAAAGAACCTGTGTAGCTTGAAGTATTAATCTAGGCATGTTATTTGACTGGTAGAAGTTGCAATATTAATGTTTAATTTGTATTGACAGAATCATGTGTATTGCTGGAAAATCAGCTAAAAATTTAATGCTTACACATTTTTATATTTTGTGTACTGTGCATATCCGAATAGTTGACAGAAGGCATTCAACTTTGTGTTTCTTCATGTCTCTGGTTCTCCAGGTATTCATTCCAATAATTTAGGTTTCGATCCTTCATTCGAAATTGATGCAGACATTGGTAGCAATGCATTTTGTTAACCTATTTCGTTGGAATAGAAACTTACAATCATGATCAAGCAATGCAAACAATCTACATTGCTAAGCATCAGTAATATGCAACAGAAATGAATAAAGCTTAGAATATTTACCTCAGTGCTGAAGGTATAAGTAAATCAAAGGACAATGAATGCCAACCTGTATATATTCTCCAAAGATTATCATTCTTCATATCTTCAGCACTGTAATGCACTCCTAACCGGATGAACATGGTAGAAGGAGCAAATTTTTGGTGATTCTGGTCAACTAACTTTAACATAATTCATACAACCTGTTTACCCAACATATATGAAATAATATGTAGGTTAAGCTGGCGGTTAAATCAAAAGAACTGAACTTTCAATATTCAACATGTTTACCCAACATATATGAAATAATATAGAAGCCATTAATTTTAAGGTCAAATTCAGATGATAATGAAAGTTATCTTCAAACGATACCAAATTATGATGGATTAGAACTTTTGAATTTGGTATGGCTATAAAAGTTATTTGGATATGATATTTTTAACTGCCCTCGACTTTTATTTTTTGAAAATTTTTGTAGGTTTTGCATGTTTTTACAATACTCACAAAAACTCTTTGAAACTAGTGATAACAAACATGTATCTCACGATATACTTGGCTAGTTCAAAATTGCATGCTCGTCTCAGACTAGTATCCAAAGAAACTGAAATGGTATGTACGAAGATACAACGATACGAGTGAAACCGTATTCCTTGGAAATATAATTTTGGTAATATCAAGGATTAAATCTGAGAGAATGTAGCATAATAAGGTTGAGAAATGACTCTCAAGTGGTATGTGATTGGAGCATACCTAAAAACTTTAAACAGTCACTCAACTGGCCATAATTATGAATGACAATGTTATGGGATTGAGAAACAAAAATGAGTGCAGTTATGAGAATTTTTTGGTTGGAAGAAAAAATGTATGCTAGCATGCTTGTATCATGCATATAGTGCATGTATGCATCTAGGTTATTTACTTACAATTGGTTAAAGTTAGTCTATAACGGTATTGTGTTCTAATTCCCACATCCGAACAGAACAAAGACCATAGAAACAATGAACTGGTGCATTCAGATGTTCGGATTTGGAGATCCGAACGTATATGCTACTGTTACTCTTATGTTCGGACTTGCAAATCCGAACAGAATAATAAAATTGGTATTGTGTTCTAATTCCCACATCCGAACAGAACAAAGACCAAAGAAACAATGAACTGATGCATTCAGATGTTCGGATTTGGAGATCCGAACGTATATGCTACTGTTACTCTTATGTTCGGACTTGCAAATCCTAACAGAATAATAAAATTGGTATTGTGTTCTAATTCCCACATCCGAACAGAACAAAGACCAAAGAAACAATGAACTGATGCATTCAGATGTTCGGATTTGGTGATCCGAACGTATATGCTACTGTTACTCTTATGTTCGGACTTGCAAATCCGAACAGAATAATAAAATTGGTATTGTGTTCTAATTCCCACATCCGAACAGAACAAAGACCAAAGAAACAATGAACTGATGCATTCAGATGTTCGGATTTGGAGATCCGAACGTATATGCTACTGTTACTCTTATGTTCGGACTTGCAAATCCTAACAGAATAATAAAATTGGTATTGTGTTCTAATTCCCACATCCGAACAGAACAAAGACCAAAGAAACAATGAACTGATGCGTTCAGATGTTCGGATTTGGAGATCCGAACGTATATGCTACTGTTACTCTTATGTTCGGACTTGCAAATCCGAACAGAATAATAAAATTGGTATTGTGTTCTAATTCACACATCCGAACAGTACACAAAAAATTACATGGATACATTGATACAATCACGTGACATAACAACCAGTTGTTGCTAACAACAAATTGATACATGTAATTCTTCCCTTGCTAACAACAAATTAATCACTATCAATAATTACATCAGTTGTTGCTACATGATTTCCAATAAGGTTCTTGAATTCTTGAATCTTAGCACCATATGAAACTACCCATCCATGTGCACATGGATGTCGGAGTTGGTACCAATGACTTGCAACCGGAGGAATTGGATGTCCGTTTGTAAGATGAAGTTGAACAAAATGATTACCATTAACGTATCCAATTGCAATGTGACGTCTAGAAGCTAGTGGTTCCGGCACAGCTCTAAGAGGTAAAAAGGTCAAGCATTGCTTTTCAGAAAGTGAGATCAAAACACATGAGTGACAAGAGGCAATGATATATCCCATGTATGGCATCGTCATCCAATAACGATATGGAGGATAATTATCCATATAAGCCAATGCCGTTTTGATCTCTTCATATAGTTCTTCACCAAATATTTTTAGATACTCATTGGCATGTAAATTTAACTCTCGACTCATGTCAGCTCTAACGGTGGCCCACATATCCTCACCCATTCCAAGGAGAGCTGCTATGGCTCTAAATCCACAATTTCCATCTGCTTTTACATCTATTATATGTTGAATGTATGGCCTTAATTTGATATGAAATTGGGTAGAATATTTCTCGAGCGTCGATGACTGTCTCCTAATAACCTTCTCTTTTTGCTTCCTCTTCAATGGCAATATGGATTTAGCTGGAGTTGACTTGCTGGCTTCAATTGACAATACACGTTCAAATAGACTAGGATTACGGCATGTTGAGATTTCGACTCTTGTGTTTTTCTTTTTCTTTGGTGCACTTTTCCACTCACCTTTTCCTTTGGCTCAACAAGAGAAGTCGCTTCTGGATTTGAAATTTCTCTTACCTTTCTCATTAGGAGAACCTTACCAGCGTCATCGGCATGTTCAAATTGTAACATAATTTGATGCAACTCGGCACTAAACATATCCACATCTACCAACCCTGCAACTTGACTATCCTTTGTAGCCTTCATGTTAAGTTTTCTTCAATGAGAGTGTATGCTAGATAAAGGTATTGGACGCCCCTCCTTTTTAAATATTGCAATTTCATGGGCACATGGTAATCCATGTGTACAACGAATGGCACATCGACATGATTCTGCATCCGGTCCAATACATTCTGATCTTGTCGACTCAAGTAGAATTATATTCAGTGCATTTCGTGATATAAATCCTCTAAGCTCTTTGAACATAACAGGATTGAATTGATGTTGTACAGTATTAAGACTCATCTCAAATGATGCCGTGATCTCAGTATGTTGGCGCTCGAGCATAGCATGAATAGCTGTCCATGCGGTATCAAAACTGCCAGTGGATGTGCATAAATTCCTTTTCAAGTTTGAATGTGCAGTCTCTACTCTGTTAGTAGTAACATTCCCAAAGTGCATGTTTTTATCTACCCATGCTGAAACAAACTTCTCTTTATACTTGTTAAACCATGAACACTTCACATAATCAATGGCTTCTTGTTTTCCAACAAATTTCATTTCGAAATCACCGAGGTTATGCAAGTACTCCTCTGTGGTGAGGGACATCATTACCGAGTTCCAACCGCAGTTAAATTTATCCCATACCTCCTGTGTTTCAAAATATTTCTTACAATTTACTAATATATTTTTCGAAATATGCCATCTGCACAAATGATTTTCTGCCTTAGGGAAGACATAAGATATAGCATTCATCAAGGCAATCTCCCTATCTGTCACGATCACCCGAGGCATCATGCAACCTTGGAGCAAGTCACGCAACCTTTCTAAAGCCCATATGTAGGTAACCTCCCGCTCATCCTCCATAAAAACAAATGCAGCAGAAAATGTTTTTTCAGTTGATGTCACACCAACTATTTCCAACAACGGAAGTCGATATCTATTTGTCTTATACGTGCAATCCATAATCAAAATTTCCGAAAAAGCACGAACTAATTCCACAGATGTCGGATGTGCAAAAAATAAGTTCCTCACACATGACGTCATCTCATCTGAAGAATGCACTTCAATGTAGTTACTTGTTTTCAACTTCTTCATAAGTTGCTGCATTCGAGATCTTCCACTCATTTCAATAACTTTATAATAATGACGTGCATTATAAATAGTTCTCATAGTGGATACATTACGCTCATCCTTCTGCTTCAACAAGGTAAGAATCTCTTTAGGCCGTACTTGAGCCACTGACATATCTATCAACATTTCACGCTCTTTCTTTTTTAACCTTCCAGCAAATGAATGTCCCTCCAGATGCTTTGCAGCTGGATGGTTGTGTGTTCCACATACAACCATTACTTGCCAATCATCATCTGTGGGTAGCTTTATTCCTTTTAAACTAAATGGACAACCACATTTCTTAGTTCCAGTAGATATCCGACTCTTCTCGTTGGATTTTTTGAATGTACTGCGATAAGCACCACTTCTTTCGCATGCAAAGTAAAGCCTCGGCTTTCTACCTGATTTGCCAATCTCTGAACGCTTTAGTACAATGACAAGTCCATAAGCATTACCGACATCTCGTACCCAATCAAGAATTTCTTGTCGACTTGAAAATATGGTGTCAGTTGTAAAAACCTCTGTATAATCTACAACAATCGATTCCACGACAATGCAAGAAGTGTCCTGAAGAAGCAAGTAATAATGAGAATGCGAAAACTAAACAATAAAACTATAAAGGTTTGGTGCAAGTAGTTATTATCCTTTATCATTTACGTGTAGTACAATGTTATTTAAAAAAAATATGATCCAATAATTTCATATCAAGCACCAGACGTTCGGACCTTCAAATCCGACTGTAAAGAAAGGGGTTCGGACCTTTATATTCGAACGTCTCATTTACTGCTCAAACTTAAATGTCCGAGCGATAAAAGTTCTGATCGGATTTACAACTCCATACACGACGGAATTTTTTTAGATAAACCATGAATTAAAAAGAAAGCTTATAAACATATATATAATTTAAGTTTTGATTACTATACCTCTTTGTCCTCCATCCTTCTGCACCAGCAAATTAACAAGAATTTTAAAGCTTTTCAAATTCTAAATTTTGAGCTAATGCTAAGCAAGATATTAGGGCATGAAAAGATGAAAAGAAAGAGAAAAGAAGATGTAGAGAAAAAAAAAAGAGAGAAGATGAGAAGATGAAAGGTTTTGTGGTGCATCAAGAAAAAGCTAATGGCAATTTTGTTATTAAGTAAGATATTTAAGAGTAAGTTATTAAACACTGTTAAGGATAAATTTAGTATTTCAAAAATATTTCATTTTGTGGTGTTAATAACAGCACTCTGACAGCTAATCTTGCCAGATGTATGCGAACCTAACGATCCACGTTGCGGGCGTTTGGTTGGGGAAAGCGCCGTTGCGAACCAACCCAAGGAAAACGAACCAAATGCCGGGAAACGTCGCATCGAAGGAAGCTTCGTGGAGAGCGAGCGCATCCTATAGGAGCGGGTCACCATCACGCGACGCGTCCATCACGCCCGGCCACGACGGTCCACGTCTCAAACTCACCTTCGTCGAAACCATCCAATTAGCATCCAAATTGTTTTTCGATAAATTTGCTCGCGATTCCAAATTCCATCCCCAAACTGTTCCATTAAAAGCCGCCCGCGTTCTCGTTTCGTTGGCATCATCTCGTCATGGCTGAAGGAGGAGATCGAAGGAGCCTCGTCGCCGCGATGGAGGAAGAGGAGTACGAGGATCTGTTGCCGGTGATGGCGGACAAATTGGAGGCCGACGAGTTCGTGGAGGAGCTCTGCGGGGGGTTCAGATTGCTGGCGGATGAAGTGAAGGGGAAGATCACGGCGGAGAGCCTGAGGAGGAACGCCGGCGTGCTTGGGATGGGAGGGATGAGCGAGGAGGAGGCGGAGGCCATGGTGAGAGAGGGAGATCTTGATGGGGACGGCGCGCTGAGCGAGACGGAGTTCTGTATCCTGATGGTGAGATTGAGCCCTGGGATGATGGAGGATGCAGAGGCATGGCTCGACAAGGCGATCGAAAGAGAGATCATGATCACACGGCACGTTCAGCCCTGATCAATTTGTAGGAATCTCTATATCTTAAAGAAAAATGGTAGATAATCGAATGATGCAATTTTGTATCTGATCTTGATCTATATAAAAGTTTTTTTGTTATGTGTTTTAGAAGAAAGAACGGTTTTGTGTTTTATTTATTTATTTAATTATTTTCAAAACTATGCTAAAAATTCAAATCAAAATTTTAAGTAAAAAGAGGAAACAAAATAAACGCAGAACATCGGAAAAAAGATTGTGAAAATCTATATTTATCAACAACAAAAAAGATCGTGATTTTAAGAAAAAGGCCTTGTCAACGCTGTTTCCGAGACTGGGGTTTTAAGTTGAAACAATCATGTGTTGTGTTCACACATGCCTCAATTTAGTTAATAAGGTTTGCATAAAGCTCACCTTCAAAAATCTTATTTGGTAGCGTCATATTATACAAATTTTGAATCGTTACAACGCTGTTTTAAAGGCCGGATAACAAACAATAATGGAACCATGTGAAGTGGGATTTCAAGCTAGGTAGTACATGGGGAGTACCTTTTTATATTAGTGTTATTATTAATGATAATGGGTATGGGCTGGCCCGCTGTCCAGCTGGACTGGCCTAAAAAGCCCGGTGTTTATTCGAGAAAATTGGCTAAATACCATGGGTCAACCATCGTTTTTAATTTCTACCACCCTATTTAAAAACTTTGCTAGAATAACACCGTCTTAAAAAAGACTAAAATACCCTCGTTCGTTCCCAAAAATTAAAACTCGTCCGGAGTGAGCGTATATTGGCGTATATTGGCGCATATCTACGTCGATGCCGAACTCCAACCACCCCGCTTCAAAGCCTGTCCGCGGCTGCCCTCCGACGTCCACGGAGAAGCCAGACGCCGCTGCAAGGTGGGGTGCAGCAGGTTGTCGTCAACGTCGGCGCGTTGCAGCGGCGTCTGGCTTCTCCGTGGACGTCAGAGGGCAGCTGCGGACGGGCTTTGAAGCGGGGTGGTTGGAGTTCGGCATCGACGTAGATATGCACCAATATGCGCTGTTTACGGGTGTTTTTTCCACCCGCAAAATCGTTAGTATGGAGGGTGCGGGGTCAACGCGGTCAAAGGAGACACTCGGGACCCCCGTGTTGTCGTGGTAGCCACGTGAGACGGAGATGACCCAGGTGGTCGGTCGATGGCGCGTTCGCTTGATCGGGAATACGCCGTTCCGATCTCCGGTGGGCCGAGGGGTAGCCTCGGCGGGATGACAACTTCCGTGATCGGTAGAAGGCGGGGTCGCTCGGTGAGGGGGCGCGCGGATCTTCGCGTCGGCTAGCCTAGGGGTGGCCTTGGCAGAGCAACTATCTTCTGGTGGTGGAGACGAACGGGCTCGGGGACGAGGGCACTTGGCTCCGGCTGGTGATGACGCTGAGGGGTAGCCTCGGCGCCGCGGGATCTCCTGGACCTGAATGGACGAAAGAGCTCGTCAGGGGGGGTCGGACCTTGGTTCCGACCGAATCCCCTCCGATGCCAAAGTTAGATCTAGTCTGAGGGATGCTCGGTGGGATCGGGCTCGGTTCACGGAGAGACCGAGCCCCCATCCTCGAGCCGAGCTATGGAGGAGAAATATGTAAGGCAGAAGAATGTGTAAGATGGAGTTTGTGATACCTCCGTTGTAGATCGTGAAGATCCGGCCTCTTTGGATGATGCCCACCCTCCCCTCATATAGGTGACTCGTCCTAATAATGCGCCATGATGTGACATCATGGCGATCATTCATGGGGACGTGCAAATGTGGGAAGTTTTGACCCCACTAATTGCGCCCATCTTGATGAGGAGATGAATGTCCTAAAGGTGGCCATGATGGCTGGAGTGATGGACTCGGGCGGTTGCCATATTTGGCGGGCCTTGATGGCTGGAGAGTGATGTCCATTTAAGTCGGGCCATTAAGCCGAGCCATGATGGCTATAGAGTGAATGCCATTTAAGTCGGGCCATTAAGCCGAGCCATTAAGCCGAGCCATGATGGCTAGAGAGTGATGGCCTTGGACGGTTGCCATATTTGGCGGATGCTTCCTTGATTTGGGCCCCGATTTCCTCCACTGCGAAAGTGGGCCTTCGTCATGGGTGGAGAAGCGCGGCCCGCCCGTGAGATCCTTGGGCCGAGGCCCCAAGGTCGTAGTAATCCGGTTGACCAGTCGTAGTTGACTTTGCTCTTCGGGGCCCTGTCAGAATAGTCCTGTCAACAGACCCCATCTTCTGAGCTTTACCATTGTTGAGGTGGAGGTCAGGAGATGTAGCATAAGGGGGGAGAAATGCTTTCCCTGTAAAATTCGGTCCGTTTTGCGGAGTCCACTAGTGACGATAGATTGTCGGTCCGAGATTCGTTCGGTTGCGAGGGGAGTCGCCCCTCGACTTACGGCCGACGAAGGAGTCTGGTCGGTCAGCTGGGGAGGCTGCCCACAGTCTTACGGCCGGTCTCGTTCGTTCGGTGGCGGTGGAGGTTGCTCCTCGACTTACGACCGACGAAGAAGTGAGTCGGCCAACCGGGGGGTTGCCCCGGCCTTTTGACCGATCTGATCATTCGGTTGCGAGGGGAGTCGCCCCTCGACTTACGGCCGACGAAGAAGTGAGTCGGCCAGCCGGGGGGTTGCCCCGGCCTTTTGACCGATCTGACCGTTCGGTTGCGAGGGGGGTCGCCCCTCGACTTACGGCCGACGAAGGAGGTTCGTTCGGTGGCGAGGGGAGTTGCCCCTCAACTTACGGCCGACGAAGGAGATTCGTTCGGTGGCGAGGGGAGTCGCCCCTCGACTTACGGCGGACGAAGGAGATTCGTTCGGTGGCGAGGGGAGTCGCCCCTCGACTTACGGCCGACGAAGGAGATTCGTTCGGTGGCGAGGGGAGTCGCCCCTCGACTTACGGCGGACGAAGGAGATTCGTTCGGTGGCGAGGGGAGTCGCCCCTCGACTTACGGCCGACGAAGGAGATTCGTTCGGTGGCGAGGGGAGTCGCCCCTCGACTTACGGCCGACGAAGGAGATTCGTTCGGTGGCGAGGGGAGTTGCCCCTCGACTTATGGCCGACGAAAGAGTGAGGACCTTGTGATACTTTCGAAGATTCCATGGTGGCGCTCTGCCACTACTTCGTCCCGCTTGGGTGGATGCAGGAGCGGTTCGGCAAGCGGGGACCCAGCAGCACGGTCGGTGGTGCTTCGACCAGATCGGCTCGGCCACGGTCGGGGGAGCGGTCTGGATGCTCGAACTCGGACGGCGGTGCTTTGGCCAGATCGGCTCAGCCACGGTCGGAGGAGCGTTCTGGATGCTCGAACTCGGACGGTGGTGCTTCGGCCAGATCGGCTCAGCCACGGTCGGAGGAGCGTTCTGGATGCTCGAACTCGGACGGTGGTGCTTCGGCCAGATCGGCTCAGCCACGGTCGGAGGAGCGTTCTGGATGCTCGAGCTCGGACGGTCGGCTCAGCCACGGTCGGAGGAGCGTTCTGGATGCTCGAGCTCGGACGGTCGGCTCAGCCACGGTCGGAGGAGCGTTCTGGATGCTCGAGCTCGGACGGTCGGCTCAGCCACGGTCGGAGGAGCGTTCTGGATGCTCGAACTCGGACGGTGGTGCTTCGGCCAGATCGGCTCAGCCACGGTCGGAGGAGCGTTCTGGATGCTCGACTGGTTCAACAGCTCCGTCGCTGTGGGGATAACTTTGTAGGCTCGACAAGGTGGCTTGGCGTTGAGATTCCGATATTTGGCAAGGCGGTTGGACTCGTCTGATCGGCCTCCTCCTGGGTCGGTTGAACTGGTGTGGTCGGCCTCCTCTTGGATGGGTCGGCCTCGTCTAGATACAGCTCCAGTTCCATTTCCAACTTCAGCTCCAGCTCTAACTCCAGCTTTTGTCTGGATCGTATCTCCCGCTCTAGCTCCAGCTTTTGTCTGGATCGTATCTCTCGCTCCAGCTCCAGCTCCAGCTTTTGTCTGGATCGTATCTCCCGCTCCATGGCTTGGGTTCGCCTAAGAAGATGGCGAACCCTAGGTGCTGGTGATCATGACGTCAGCCGTAAGATTGTCGAGGATGTGCTCTGGTGGGTCAAGGTGGAGCTGGTTCCCAGCTCGGCAAAGGCGAGCCGAGCTCTGAGTCAGCAAAGGCGAGCCGAGCTTCGAGATTGGCCTTGCGGAGGCGAGGCGAGCTCCTAGATCCGTTCAGCCGAGGCGCGACGAGTTCCCAGCTTGGTAGAGGCGGGGCGAGCCGATCAGAGAGGCATCCCAGAACCACGACAGCGATGTGTGGGAGATGCATCTTATCGTCGAAGATGGCGACATGATCTGCCTAATTGCCGTCTCCATGGAATTTGACATGGTCGGCTGGGAGCTTTGGCGAGCTCGACAGGTGACATGCTGAGCTTGACAATCTCAGTATATTTGCCTGGGGAGCCGGGGCAGGGCAACCTGATGGAGAGGTACTTTGCCATGAAGGCTCGGGCGCTTTGCAATGATGCTCGGCAAGGAGGTCGGACTCAACTGGTCGGACTGGTCGGCCTCCTGAGGCTCGATGCTCGGCACGGAGGCTCGGGTCCAACTTGGGTTGAGCTCGAAATTCGAACCGCTCTCGGTTGCGGCTCGGCAAAGTGGACCTCCAACCGAGTCACATTTGCAATTTACAAGCCAAGTGGAGAAGTGGTGGGCTGGGAGAGCGTTGATCAGAGGCGTTCGGACACAGGCGAGTTTCGATTGGATCTGAGCCCGGGGACGTCAGGATTGACTAGTTCCATATGAGGGTTGGCAGTTCTCGAACCCGAGCCATCGTCCTCCAGCGTTGAGTTGTCCTTTTATGGGTGGTTGCTCTTCCATCTGATTGCGTCGCTTCAGGGGCTGCAGTGTGCCCTCCCAGAATTGATGCTTTCTTGCTACGCTCACTTGCTCGAAGGAGCAAGAGCTCGAAGGACTTATGGCGAATCAGATCGAGCACTGACGATGCAGGGGAAGCCCGGTCGGCTGACGTCGGCTCTGATCTGCGTTCTACGAGGCTTTGGTGAGCTCGGTTCACATGGGATAAATCCAGCTTTGTCAGGCCGAATGCAGACAAAGATCAGTAGACATTCGGAAGCTTGAATCGAGGCCTCGTTGGTCAAGCTTTGACTGATCACCACGAGGGTTGGCCGTCACGAGCTTTGATTCACGACGATACCTGATCGACTGAGGTGCCTGGGATGACCCTAGCTGGGTCAGAGCTTCGACCTAAGCTGGGATGGTCGTATGAGGGAAGTTCTGATCGATCCTTGGGCTGATGACGATGGTGGGAGCTCGACGCGGCGACGAGAAGCTCGTGAGCTCGACGCGGCCGCGAGAAGCTCGCGATGCCGCATCCTCTCGTTTTTGGGACAATAGCCGATGTCGGCGACCGGCCGGCCGGCCGACGATGGGGCAGAAGCAAATCCCACCGTTCGAGTGAAGCTGTTTAGGATGACATCAGATGCCAAAAACGAGCCCAACGGCAGACCAGGAGAAGTGGGCGGTAGATCTGAAGATTGCGGATCTGAGGAACCCAAATCCGGTAGATTGGAAATTACCCAGCGGGATCTTGGCTCGATGAAGACCATGCCTGAGGAGCCACCACAGAATCCATAGCAGGGGACCCCGCCACGCCGGCAACGGCGAGCCCGTCGGAGCTCTGGCTGGAAGGAAACCTGATCGCCCAGAAGAGGGCTTCTCTCCAGCCCATTCAACTGTGCTTCCGGGTCTCGAAGATGTCGAGATCGGCAAGGCGGGCGAAGGCGGAGAGTAACAATGATGCCAGAGTTCCCTTGCTGCCATATAATGGGCGCGTCAGATTGGGTCGAAGGCGCTGATCTGGTCCAAGGCCGGATCTGGTCAGGGCGCGCTGCCCGCCGACACCGAAGCGCGGTTCAGATGGTTGCAGCCACCTGGAAGATCTGGACCTGAGATGACCCCTCTGCTCCAATCGGCATTTGACCGCTCAGATCTTCCTTTCATCAAAGCAGATGTTGAGGTGGGTGAAGGTGAACTCATTGAAGGGCGCGATGGAGATCTGATCATGCCGTAGATCCACCCCGCCCGCCGGCTCCATTCAGTCCTGTACTCGTAGAAGCACGAGATCGCATTGCCTAAGTGACCGTGGCTGCGTCCAGAAGATCTCGAGGGACCGCCAGAGTGCCGGAGGGCCGGCCATGGTCGACACTGGGCATGTCCCGAAGCCTCCTGCATTGGTATCGGTCACCAGTATTGATGCTACGAGGCTCGCAGAGCTGCTGTATTTCTTGGGCATGAGCGGCGATTCGGTGTCCCGCAGATTACCCCTTCTCCCTTTCTCTATTGAGAGGTATAAACTTTTAATGGAATGAGTCGTTCTCCGTGCAGTTGTTGTCGTGGATGTTGACTCGTTCCCACAGACGGCGCCAGATGTTTACGGGTGTTTTTTCCACCCGCAAAATCGTTAGTATGGAGGGTGCGGGGTCCACGCGGTCAAAGGAGACACGCGGGACCCCCGTGTTGTCGTGGTAGCCACGTGAGACGGAGATGACCCAGGTGGTCGATCGATGGCGCGTTCGCTTGATCGGGAAGGCGCCGTTCCGATCTCCGGTGGGCCGAGGGGTAGCCTCGGCGGGATGACAACTTCCGTGATCGGTAGAAGGCGGGGTCGCTCGGTGAGGGGGCGCGCGGATCTTCGCGTCGGCTAGCCTAGGGGTGGCCTCGGCAGAGCGACTATCTTCTGGTTGTGGAGACGAACAGGCTCGGGGACGAGGGCGCTCGGCTCCGGCTGGTGATGACGCTGAGGGGTAGCCTCGGCGCCGCGGGATCTCCTGGACCTGAATGGACGAAAGAGCTCGTCAGGGGGGTCGGACCTTGGTTCCGACCGAATCCCCTCCGATGCCAAAGTCAGATCTAGTCTGAGGGATGCTCGGTGGGATCGGGCTCGGTTCACGGAGAGACCGAGCCCCCATCCTCGAGCCGAGCTATGGAGGAGACATATGTAAGGCGGAAGAAGGTGTAAGATGGAGTTTGTGATACCTCCGTTGTAGATCGTGAAGATCCGGCCTCGTTGGATGATGCCCACCCTCCCCTCATATAGGTGACTCGTCCTAATAATGCGCCATGATGTGACATCATGGCGATCATTCATGGGGACGTGCAAATGTGGGAAGTTTTGACCCCACTAATTGCGCCCATCTTGATGAGGAGATGAATGTCCTAAAGGTGGCCATGATGGCTGGAGTGATGGACTCGGGCGGTTGCCATATTTGGCGGGCCTTGATGGCTGGAGAGTGATGGCCATTTAAGTCGGGCCATTAAGCCGAGCCATGATGGTTATAGAGTGAATGCCATTTAAGTCGGGCCATTAAGCCGAGCCATTAAGCCGAGCCATGATGGCTAGAGAGTGATGGCCTTGGACGGTTGCCATATTTGGCGGATGCTTCCTTGATTTGGGCCCCGATTTCCTCCACCGCGAAAGTGGGCCTTCGTCATGGGTGGAGAAGCGCGGCCCGCCCGTGAGATCCTTGGGCCGATGCCCCAAGGTCGTAGTAATCCGGTTGACCAGTCCTAGTTGACTTTGCTCTTCGGGGCCCTGTCAACATGCGCCAATATACGCTAATATACGCTCACTGCGGACGGGTTTTAACTTTTGGGAAGGGGTATTTTAGTCTTTTTTTAAGAGGGTGTTATTCTAGTAAAGTTTTTAAATAGGGTGGTAGAAATTAAAAGCGATGGTTGACCCATGGTATTTAGCCAATTTTCTCTATTTATTCATATTCAATTGGGTATTGGGCTGCTCAAGCCCGAAGTAAATGATATGAATTGATCCAACGTTGTTCCTCCAATCTGTTCGGAAGTTATCATACTATTTGCATTATAACTCCTCATCTTTTCTCAATTTTAATTATCTACATCGGTTAAATAAAATTGCATTTAAGCACATAGATCCTTTAATTATTGCAATTTATACCGTTGGGTTAATCTCGCCATGTACATACCCAATTTCAACACAAAGATAAGCTGTCTCATCAGCATAAAAGTAACCTCACCTGCATTACTGCATAAATCTATTATTTGTGACCCACCTACCTCTTCAAATTTTGCGTTGCAACAATGACCAACCATGAAATTCATAAACAAGTGATTCTATCAAGTGCACGTTCGTCCTAGTCTTGGTGAAGACTCGGGTTCGAATCTCAAGACGGGTATACCCGTATTCCATGACTCATGCTCAAGGTTGTAAAAAACGCTAGGCGCTAGGCGTTCGGATTGCTAGCGCCTAGCGCCCAGAGCATTAATCGGGGATTAATCGGGGATTAATCGGCCTAGGCGGATTTGCAGTTTTTAATTATTTTATTTATTTTTATATAATATATTTATTATTATATATATATATATATATATTATTTAAAATACATCAAATATCTAATACATACTAAATCAAATCCAGTTTACCTATTTTAGAGTATTTGTGTGCAACAAAATAAAATTTAAAAGATACTCTTGTGCAATTAAGCCATTTACCAAAAACGCCTAGAAACCGCCCAGGAACCGCCTAGGAACCGCCTAGAGCGCCCAGACACCGCCCAGAACGCTTAGGCGGCCGATTAATCCCAAAAACGCCCAGATTGACCGCCTAGGCCATAATGCGCCGCCTAGGCGGCCGCCCAGACCGATTTTTAGAACACTGCTCATGCTTCCAAATTTCCGATGTATCAAAAAAAAAACCACTCGTCTTTAGAGTGCTATCTCGTGAAAAAACAGTTTGGGCCTTATAAAATTTTGAACAAAAAGCATAAAAATCATTTTTTTTCCTTGTCTCATATGGTCAAAATCAGATCTTATTTCTTCCCAATATAATATAAGATATGCATTAACGAGCCAAGTTGCATAATTATAGTCCATCGTCCACACTGGCCAATGCCCAGCTGAAAACATCGCTACGTTTACTATATTTACATTAACATGCATCATCACTCAGAAACAAAACACATGAAAGAAATAGAAACACACAACATCAACGCCAATTAAACAAACACCTCTCACAGCTCATCTTCCCTTCTCTCAGCTCCACCCACAACCTTCTCCTTCGCACAATCCCAGCTCTCCCCGGCCTTGGCCTTGGCGGCGTCGTACGCTTCCTTCGCCTTCTCCTTCGCGGCCTCCGCTTTCTTGCTCCCCTCTTCCGCCGCCCTCTCCGACGCCTCCTTCGCCTCGGCCGCCTTCTCCATTGCCGCCTCCTTCGCCTCGCTCGCCTTCTTGCCGACGTAGCTCCCTGCATCTGAGGCGGCATCATGAGCTTTGTCTTTGCCCTCTTTGGCTGTTTCGCCTGCGCCCTCTTTGGCTTGCTTTGCTTGGTCGGAGACGTGGCTTCCAGTGTCCGAGGCAACGCCTGCGGCCTTGTCTTTGCCCTTTGTGGCTGTTTCGCCTGCGGTTTCCTTGCCTTGCTCTGCTTTGCCGGAGACGTAGCTTGATGTGTCTGAGGCTACGTCTGCGGCCTTGCCTTTGCTTCCTTTTGCGGCGGAGTAGGCGCCCTCTTTGACGTCTCCGGCTTTCTCGCTGGCGTAGCCCCCCACTTCTGGAGATCAAAGCCGTGCATGCTTTTGATGTTAAGTTTATTAAAACTAACCTTTAAAAAAGCCTTAATGGGGTTAATATTTTCTAATTAATTACCAGAAGCCATTTCTTGGGCCTTTTCTCGGGCTCCTTTCACGGCCTCGCCGGACTTCCTCGCGGCCTCTTCCTCGTCGAGGTGCTTCAAACCCAATCCCTCGGAGATCTTGTCCTTGGCCCAACTAGTCCATGATTCCGACCCCTCCTCTCCTCCTCGTCTCACCTCTTCCGCTGCCCCTTCGAAGTCGTCCGATTTCGTTGTCGCCGCCGCCGCCGCCGCGGCAACGGCGAGCAAGAGACAAAGGGCCGGCAGCACCACCTTCAAGCTGTTGGCCATTGTTGAAATGGTCTTATTTTTTGCGGATTTTTGGACGATATTGGTTTGGTTCTGAACTCGGAAGGGAACAACGAGGCGGGGGGGTTTAAATGGTGGGGGAGCCAAGCGGTGACGGTACGTGTGTCCCTTTTGTTTGCGACGTGGCATGTGAAACTGCTTCATGAAGTCATGAGGGGAGAACACGTGTCCACCTCGGACCATGGTTGTGACACGTCAGTTAAAGGATCTGTTTAGGGCCTGTTCCACCCGGTTTCTTTTGGGTGCTTTTGGCTGAGAAAGTGCAAAATGAGCACTGTTATTGGTCACTTCGGGTTTCTTTTGCCCGAATCCTATGTGGTTTTCCCTCGCGTGTTCCAGGGGCCGCTACTCCTCGCAGCTGCTTTCAGCCCCTCCCAGCTTCTCCTCTCTCCTATGTGGCATGCTCAGCTCCCCCTGCCAAAATCCCCACAATTCGTGGGTATTTCAGCAAAGTAATTTTCCCAATCCCACTATAACCAAAGAAACACAATACTTTACTATAGGCCCCACAAACAAAACTCCTCTCTACTTTCCAACCCAAAGCAACCAAAAGAAACACACTACTCCTCTTCTCTCTCTTCAAAATTCCTCCTATGATTTACTATTGCAAACAGTGAATCATCCACCAAAAGAAACCCACTGGAACAGGCCCTTAATTGCAAGGTTGATCGCAAATGATGACGGCAATCTGCTCTTTCTTTCCTAAGTCTTGAGGAGCTTAAATCGTCCGTGCATCAAGTGCGCGGGGTAAAAACATCACCCAGAACATGTCGCGGTGGGCGCGCAACTAAAAAGGAGTGAGGAGCATAGGTGTGCAACACGGTATCATCGGAGGTTTAAGAAAGAGGCCAAAAGGCAAAGAACGGAGGCTCAAGGAGCCACAATAAAATGGGCTGAGGGGGACGGTTTTTTTTTTAATTTTTCTTTAGTTGGGGCTTCCCCTATGGCCGACGTGACATTGCCATGTCGAACAAATCCATGTGGGAACGCCCACATTTGTATAAAGGATTACTAGAAATTACTCGTCGTTGCAGGTCAAATCCGCCAAATAATGAGATTTGTAGTTATGATAATCACGGGTACAATGATTACAAGTTTTGGGTTGATGGAGATATTAGCACGACTCGGAACACGCTTTGAGAGTGAAGAATCCAAGGTCATCTCAAGGTCGTCCAAGGTCGCCGTCTCCTGGTAGCTGAGGCGAGCTTCCTGCGACAATAGCAACTCATCAGAAAGGCGTGGCTGGTTGTCAGCCCGTAGCCTCTCCGATGCTTAACTAAGTGGGCTGGCTGTCAGCCCGTAGCCTCTCCGATGCTTAAGTAAGTGGGTGACTGGAAATAAATGTGTCGGACACGCTTGGCGATCTTAAGGTAGATTGGCGAAGCGTGGCGAGCTTATATAGAAGGCACGGATATATGGGAGATATCTAACCTTGAATATTGGAAAGGTGTTAAGGATTTCAACTAACCAACCCCCTCTATGGAGGCAGGAGGGGGGTATTTATGGAGTCAGGCTTGGCGGCTCTTCGCGTGGTTCACGCGCATCGGGCGCGCGGGGGTGCCAAGTCCTCTAGATTCATTGATTTCGGAGGAAAAATTCGATTTTCATTGTAAAAATATGATTTTTTGTAACGACCCGCTCTCGGGGGCCCGTTACTAATTTGGTTTATTCGTAGGTCTGCAGTTTACCAGTGAAATCAATATAGCCACGATGTAAAGACATACAATAATACTCAAACCAGCATACATTATTACAGTCTACAAATTAAAAATACAACAACAAACAGCTCTCTCTCACCAAAATACATAAAGGAAATACAGAAAGGAAATGCAAATAAGGAAACACATAATACGACACATACACCAACACAAGCAGCTAAACTCTGCAGCCTCCGGGTCAAACTCTGGCTCCTCAAAACTCGTGGGCCGCTTCTGTGATCTGGTCGTCGGCTGTCGGTGCCATAAATAGAACCGTAGGTCAGTCACAATAATTCTAAACATAGAAAAGAAGCAGTGCACAAGTATGGCAAAGAGATAACTACGTACAACAAACCAGAGTGAAAAATAAAGTACTGAGCAACATCTGTACATTATTGGTAGTAAAGGTAAACATGACTGAAAAGATTGAACAAACTGTACTGTGGTAGTGCAAGTGTAAAGTAGGCTAAGCAAGTGAAGCATGCTATTGTTATAGCTAAAAGTACGACAATTAAATTACTGGTGACTACACAGGTGTGGTCGGCAAAGTACGTGAAATGCATAAAGTAAAAAGTGGTCGTGCAAGTACGAAAGGTAACGTGCAAGAGCAAACATGGTGATAGCAATGGTGAGACTAGCAGGCATGAATTGTAACTAGTGTTCTAAAAATCGGCCTGGGTGGCCGCCTAGGTGCTAGGCGGCCAGTAAACGCTCCGAGTATGGCCTGAGCAGTCAATCTGGGCGTTTTTGGGATTAATCGGCTGCCTAAGCGTTATGGGCGGTGTCTGGGCGCTCTGGGCGGTTCCTGGATGGTTCTTGGGCGGTTTCTAAGCGGTTCCTAGGCGGTGTCTGGGCGTTTTTGGTAAATGGCTTAATTGCACAAGAGTATCTTTTAAATTTTATTGTGTTGCACACAAATACTCTAAAGTAAGTAAACTGGATTTGATTTAGTATGTATTAAATATTTGATGTATTTTAAATAATATATATATATTTATATAAACATAAATATATTATATAAAAATAAATAAAATAATTAAAAAATACAAATCCGTCTAGGCCGATTAATCCCCGATTAATGCTCTGGGCGCTAGGCGCTAGCAATCCGAACGCCTAGTGCCTAGCGTTTTTTACAACCTTGACTATAACGATAATAAGCATGCAATTGATTCGGGTTCAATATTACATATTTAACCCCCCATTTAGCCCTATTTTGTGCTCATGAGAAGCTACATTGTTCTCTAATTCATACGTATTTTCTACACATTTATTTATTAGAGAAAACACACTATTTGAGCACAAAACAGCAATTAACGATGCAATTCTGCACTTATTATATTTTTCATAGCTTGGTCTCGATCTCACGATTCCAACGACTATTTATTTGTATTTTTCTGAGATCTGTGATAATTACTATGAATTTTTGAATGCAGAATACCAATTAAATGGGGAAATACACTCAAAATACGAGATATACGGTCGCTGGCCAATCAAATAGCGACACGTGGCAGCCATCGGCAACATTCCCGCTTCATCCAACGGATGAAATCGAAGCTTAAATTAGCGGGCGACGTGGCAAGGCCTTGGTCGTTGATCTCTCATCTAACGGCGGGGAACGAAATCCAACGCGGAGCGGATGAATTCAAATGAGTCCGTCAGATCTCCATCGTACGGTTGATATTCAAGCCGTTGCGGACGAAGCAGCGCTTCGTTGGTGGGCGACGTGGCGAGTTTCCGACGGTCCGATGCAGATCCTACGGCCACAAACACTCCCGCATTGAATCGTAAAGTCGGGCGACGTGGCCAATTATAGACCTTGCGATGGTGATCGAACGGTCCACAATTGCCTCAACCAGTCAGATTGATCGGGCGAGAAAGGCATCGCACGATCCTCAAAGCACACGTGGCGTGTCCACGTTAAATCCCGCATCGATCAACGGCTGTAGTTTACCCCGCTCGAGATATGCGGCTGAGATGAGTTCGGGTAAGTTTTGAAGCGGATTTGGAACCCGTTAAGCAACCCAAACCCGCAATCTTATTATATAAGCGTATTTAGGGTTTTTTGGGCGTATTCAAGCAGATTGGGGCGTATTTTGGGCGTATTGGAGGCTCTAGAAGCCGTATTTCCCCTCTGAAAAATTCTGTAAAATTCCAGAGGCCATTTTCTTATTTCCAGAGAGTTTTGATGTATTTTCAAGGATATTTGGTGATGAATTCTTAACTTAAACTCCTTATTTAGTGCTTTTTCTACCGTATTTTGCTATAATCTTGATGTATTTGGCTATGGAACTTGTTTATTCAGAAATTATGAGTAGCTAAAACTCAATTGTGCTTGGTATGGAGTAGTTAGGGGATATTATTCGTGTTTATTTGGTTGAAATTCCTTGTGCTAAATCGTTTAAACGTCGCTAAAATTGTAATCGTTGTTCGTAAATCGACTTTGTTAGATTCCAAAAGAATTAATTAAGTTGATGATCGCCCCAAAAGGGTGAGATTTGATCTCCCCAAAAGGGAGTTTCATACCGTAGTTTTGATCTCTCCAAAAGAGAGTTTCATATCGTATTATAATCTTAGCGACGATCTTTTTGAATATTTTGTTTGAACCCCCAAAAGGGCATCTTCCGATGAATTGCTCCCAAAAGGAGAATTCATTGAGTTATATTGGGTATTTTCCGGTGAATTGCTCCCAAAAGGAGAATTCATTGCGTTATACCTATCAACCAAAATTAATACGAATCGTTGACCCTAGCGAACCCATACCATGTGCAAACTCTTTATAGATATTTTCTTACACGATTTTCTATGTTCACGTGTTCACATCACCGTCACCGTCACCATTGTTGAAGTGTTTAGTCTCTTTCCGATAGATTTCTATTTGATTTGAATTGTGGTTGCAACAGATTTCTTCCCGTGGATTCGACATCTGGACTCCCAGATTTTACTACTTGTACGGACTCTTGCACTTGAGAGAGAGCACCTTTCCGGTCCCACCAAGTTTTTGGCGCCGTTGCCGGGGAGGAATGGTTTGTTACCACAGTTTATTTCATTTAGAGGACCTTCGGTGAGATCTTTCCACTTTACTGTACATAAATTTTTTTTATTTATTTTATTTTAAGTTTTTTTTTAAAATGGAATATATGAATTTTTATTGCACGAATAATCAGTATGATGCAAGGTACGCTAATGCACACAAACATAGAATGGAGAAGCTCAAAATTGTTAATTTTAATCAAACTGACTGTGAAACTTTCTTTCAGGCCTGGATGAGGTTCACAGACCTAATATCGAGCCATCCGCAGCATGGGTACACAAATGAAGAGCTTATGGCATTCTTCCTAGATGGACTACATCCACAGCTGCAGGAATTATTGGGAAGCATGACGCCGACAGTGGCGTGGGAATACATGGAGTCTCTGCAAGAAAACGAAGAAACCGTGGAGGAGACTTCAGAGAGCGATTCAACGGAGCCTTCGTGCCTCGATCAAGAAGAGCAAAGCGTAGACGTACCTTTGCAATCCTTGAAATAGGAAGCTTACCAGACTATTCAGACACAGGAGGCCACATCCCATCAATTCCAGGAGAATTTCCTTGCTCGGAGTCGGCAGATTCAAGATTCCATTGAAAATCTTAATTTGATTGCCGCTTGCTTAGAAGAAGGTAATGCTTTTGAAACTCGATTTCAAGAATCTAATACGAGTTCATCTTCTATTGCAGGTATACCGAGCGAGGACACGAATAAAAATATATACATGGCAAAAAGTGTGTGCGAAAGAGAGGACGAACTAGCAATTTTGGATGAACGAGAGGAGGAGACAGCTAGGGACAAGGGTTTTGAGATTATCGCCATGGATTCAGAACCATGCCCTCCTCCAGTTTTGTCCCAAAATCATTTATCCCTCTCCCCAATGATCGAGCATCGTACAGAGAGTAGTGCATATCTTTCAGGGAGTAGTCGTCAACTTATTTTAATTTCTTTCACTTATTTTGATGACTACATTTGGAATAATTTTATTTCGAAGAATTTTAAACTAAAATGGATCGACGTGACTCATCTCTTGCTGGACACAGGTGGACATCTTATAGAGATGCTGGAAGTTACGTTGCTGGGATCCAGTTTAGTCGTTGGAGGAAGATTACTCGCCGAGGAGCGCAAGGAGCAAATTGAACAACTTCCTCCACAATTAAAGATTCGGGATCCACCATTTGATCACGGTGTGTTCTTTCCAGTAGTGTAGTTTTTATATGCTTTCTAGGTTGCTTGCTTGAATAAACTCGTACCTCTTCCGACATTGAGGACAATGTCCATCTTTAGTTGGGGGGTGTGTATGAGACCTTAGGATTTTTTTTTGTTTTTTTTGAGAAGAATAAATCACCAAATCTCATCTTTTAAAACTCTTTCATATGCCTCTAATACGGATGATTACGCATTAATTGAGTTCTGAAAATTTTTATGGCTTGAGTTGATTATTTTTCCTTCATGGAATTGCCGTTAATATGCTATTCATGAAAATTTTCAATTTCCATGATTAATATCTCGAAATAGTTTGAATTGATTTCATGCATGCTAACGTGATGGAAAAAGCTTAAGTATACACGATTTTTAAGAATAGTTTTCAAGTTGAAGAGGAATTTGGCCTTTGTTATTAATGTTTATATTCATGTTGATGGGTTTTGAGTTGCTTACAAAGAAAGAAAAGAAAGAAAAGAAAGAAAAGACAAATGAATGAAAAGACAAATGAACGATGAAAAATGAATAAATAAGTATGTCACTAATACATAACTTGGTTGGCTCGAGTAGTACAGTCCGATGGGTCCTTTTTTGCCTAATGCCCTATTATCGTCTGATTTGGGAGCCATTGACAGGAAACTCACTCATTTGATGGAGCGATCCAAGTTATACATTTTTCTGCGAATGTTGCTTGATGCGCGTTACGCGGAACGAATAAAAGAAAAGAAATAGTGAATATAATAAGCAACTTCAATACCCATGTCTTGAATAATTCTTTTTGATAGGCCAATTCCTTGGAAACACGAAAACTAGAGAAAAACGACGTGTTATACTTTCGCTTGCGCAAAACGATGCTTGCACGTTATTTATTCATACTAAATTAGAGAAAATATCATGTGATTGATTTTGTTCATGGATGTGTATATTGATGGCCAAGACCATGTTGGAATGCGTATTATTGAGCCACGCCATGAGCAATTTGAAAGAACTTATTGTTTATTACTCATCCGTATTTATCGCTATTTTTGCTAGAGACTAGCAAATCGCTAGTTGGGGGGTGTGATTCGGGTTCAATATTACATATTTAACCCCCCCATTTAGCCCTATTTTGTGCTCATGAGAAGCTACATTGTTCTCTAATTCATACGTATTTTCTACACATTTATTTATTAGAGAAAACACACTATTTGAGCACAAAACAGCAATTAACAATGCAATTCTGCACTTATTATATTTTTCATAGCTTGGTCTCGATCTCACGATTCCAACGACTATTTATTTGTATTTTTCTGAGATCTGCGCTAATTACTATGAATTTTTGAATGCAGAATACCAATTAAATGGGGAAATACACTCAAAATACGAGATATACGGTCGCTGGCCAATCAAATAGCGACACGTGGCAGCCATCGGCAACATTCCCGCTTCATCCAACGGATGAAATCGAAGCTTAAATTAGCGGGCGACGTGGCAAGGCCTTGGTCGTTGATCTCTCATCTAACGGCGGGGAACGAAATCCAACGCGGAGCGGATGAATTCAAATGAGTCCGTCAGATCTCCATCGTACGGTTGATATTCAAGCCGTTGCGGACGAAGCAGCGCTTCGTTGGCGGGCGACGTGGCGAGTTTCCGACGGTCCGATGCAGATCCTACGGCCACAAACACTCCCGCATTGAATCGTAAAGTCGGGCGACGTGGCCAATTATAGACCTTGCGATGGTGATCGAACGGTCCACAATTGCCTCAACCAGCAACGAAGACATCAGATTGATCGGGCGACGTGGCCTCTTTGCGACGGTTGGATGTTGATCCAACGGACAGACGCAGCTCCGAGAAGGATTCGATAAAGAAAGGCATCGCACGATCCTCAAAGCACACGTGGCGTGTCCACGTTAAATCCCGCATCGATCAACGGCTGTAGTTTACCCCGCTCGAGATATGCGGCTGAGATGAGTTCGGGTAAGTTTTGAAGCGGATTTGGAACCCGTTAAGCAACCCAAACCCGCAATCTTATTATATAAGCGTATTTAGGGTTTTTTTGGGCGTATTCAAGCAGATTGGGGCGTATTTTGGGTGTATTGGAGGCTCTAGAAGCCGTATTTCCCCTCTGAAAAATTCTGTAAAATTCCAGAGGCCATTTTCTTATTTCCAGAGAGTTTTGATGTATTTTCAAGGATATTTGGTGATGAATTCTTAACTTAAACTCCTTATTTAGTGCTTTTTCTACCGTATTTTGCTATAATCTTGATGTATTTGGCTATGGAACTTGTTTATTCTGAAATTATGAGTAGCTAAAACTCAATTGTGCTTGGTATGGAGTAGTTAGGGGATATTATTCGTGTTTATTTGGTTGAAATTCCTTGTGCTAAATCGTTTAAACGTCGCTAAAATTGTAATCGTTGTTCGTAAATCGACTTTGTTAGATTCCAAAAGAATTAATTAAGTTGATGATCGCCCCAAAAGGGTGAGATTTGATCTCCCCAAAAGGGAGTTTCATACCGTAGTTTTGATCTCTCCAAAAGAGAGTTTCATATCGTATTATAATCTTAGCGACGATCTTTTTGAATATTTTGTTTGAACCCCTAAAAGGGCATCTTCCGATGAATTGCTCCCAAAAGGAGAATTCATTGAGTTATATTGGGTATTTTCCGGTGAATTGCTCCCAAAAGGAGAATTCATTGCGTTATACCTATCAACCAAAATTAATACGAATCGTTGACCCTAGCGAACCCATACCATGTGCAAACTCTTTATAGATATTTTCTTACACGATTTTCTATGTTCACGTGTTCACATCACCGTCACCGTCACCATTGTTGAAGTGTTTAGTCTCTTTCCGATAGATTTCTATTTGATTTGAATTGTGGTTGCAACAGATTTCTTCCCGTGGATTCGACATCTGGACTCCCAGATTTTACTACTTGTACGGACTCTTGCACTTGAGAGAGAGCACCTTTTCGGAGCCCACCAGCAATCTACTGAAAAAGATGGTTATTTTAGTGTTGGCATTAATTAACTACACTATGTGATGTGACTCATGTAGGAAAGTATGATATACAACCATGTGTCATCTCTATTGCCACTGAGAGCAAATATCGGGCGTCAACCATAACATACTTTAAAAACGAGACGAGACGAGAGAGAGTGACTCCGGACATAGCTCCAACACTTTCTTTACAATGAGTTACCACAAACTCCAGTGTCGTGTCTATCGATTACATGCTTTCTTACGAGATATTCATTTAGTCAATTCACGAGATATTCCACGAGATATTCCACAAAATATTCCATCAAACATTCCACAAGATGTACCACATGATGCCATTAGTTCTTTGTTTACGATGATAGTTAAGCTAGGTTCGCTGGTCGACTTTCTTAAAGTAAAGCAAGGTGGATGCTAATAAATTTGAGGATAAAGATAAGTCCAACAAATATGGAATACAAAAATTGTTGTTTTAAAAGTTCGTACGAGCACACTATCTAATTTTCTAAATATAGAATCCATTGTGACTTACTGATCTCGAAGTGGTGGTGGTGAGCCGGGACTGGATCTAGTGCTGGTGCACGAGAATTGATACCTGTAAACACAAGAAACATTCGGTTAAAGGATACACTATTTTCTATTTAGTTAACTTGATCGTTTTGATTTTTAAAACTGCTTGAAACGTTGTCGAAAAGTGTTCTAAATTTTTATATAAGCTAGATATGAGGAAAATAATTTTACTGAAGGAGAGAATATTTTTCTGAAGCTTTTGGTAATTTTTATAATTTTTAAAAGCTTAAAAATCAATTTAAAAACCAATTTTACTTGAGTAACGTAAACATTCAACAATTTATTCTGTATGCAATACTAATCGAAAATATTCAAGTGAGCAGTCAAAACGATCGTCTCGAAGACTACTGCAACATATATTTTTCTCACGTAGTGAAAATTACAAGTTATAGATTTTTAAGTGAAAAAGACGTATTTAAGTTTTAGGGTTAATATATTATTCTAGAAAAACTAAGCATCTGATTGAGATGAAACCAATGCCATTGGTTCCAGAATATCATTTCTGATTTTCTGGAGCTGGTCTCACATTTTTCTGAGGCTTATATTATTTACTATTAATTAAAAACCAATAATACCCATTTAAATAATTTTTAAAATACGCGTATACGAAAATATGTATTCGTATTTACGTAAATACGCTCGAAACTCACCCTTCGCTTCTTCGTTTCCGATCGCTGCGGGGGCTTCTTCGTCGTCGACATCGGCAAGGTGGCGGGGGACGGCGGCGCTGGCGGCAGCGCCGATGAGCAGCGGCAGGAGCGTGAACATAAGGGCAGAGGGTCTCACGGCAATGGAGGTCGGCGTCGGAGCGGGGAGTGCGGCGGGTCGTCGGGTGTGTATGGAGCGGCAGTCGAAGAAGGGGAGGGGCGCTGCGTGGCGTCAGAGGCGGGGCAGCGCCGGTGCAGGCGAAGGCGGGGAACGGCGCTGTCGGAGCTCTGGGCTGGGTTCGTCGATGACGCACGGTAGAGGAAATGGAGGGAGCTTGGCGGACGGGCGGAGGTCGATTGTCGAGGCCGGGGGAGAGGGAGAACGAGAGAGGGAGAGAGCGTGCAAGAGCGGGGGGTGTCGAGGGCCCAGGTGACGTTGTCGACGACGAGGGAGCTTGCAGCGGTGACGAGGTTTATAGGGTTAGGGAAAAATAAAGTAATTAATGAAATTTAAAAAAATAATGTTGATAATAACTATTGTAATGAATTTGGGGTTGGATCTCACCCATATCATGCAATGGGTTAATGGAGGTGGGGTTAGTGTAACGGCCTGTTTTTCCTAGTTGTATTTTGATCGTTGTGCCTGTGTTCCTTTTCTTCGTTGTTTCAGTTATTTACGTCCGAGTGGTTTTTCGTCCGCGCGTCGACGCGAGCGCGTCGTTACTTTCAGTATTACTGTAGCATAAGTTTCTAAATCGTAGTTGTTATTCGATGAAGAAGTTAATTACTAATTAACTTATCATCTTTAACTAATTAATTAACTAACTACTAACTAATCTAAATCACTAAATACTTTTAAACAAGTTTTATTACTAACTAAAATTATTATCATTAGCCAATTAAACTACTGTTAGTAATTAACTCATTGTTTTTAACTAGCTTATTTTTACTAATTACTTTTCCCTAGATCTACCCCCACTTAAACCCACCGTTTATGTTGGTGAGATCCAACATCTCGCTTTCATTTCACCCCTACCCTCAACTAACGCTTTCATTCTGTCTCCTCCCTCCTCTCCTTCTTAAACCAACAATCAAGTAGCAGAAACCTACAGAGAAACAAGCAACACCATGGCAACAGCACCATCCCACCGCCGTCACCCCCTTCAGCCATCATGACAACCCAACATCTTCAACACCCCAACACCACCACCTCCATACAAGCAACACCAAATCAGCCACCATCCCTCCACCACCGGCCACCACAACAACCCTCCATTTTCATCATCCTCCTTTCAACCCAAAAACAAACCAGAATCACAAATCTGAAACCAGAAATAATCACAAATCAAATCCCAAATCAAACAGATTGGAATCAACCCCCAATCGTGTGTCGTCGGCGTTCCCAGGCTATTCCCCGACCTCGAACGCCGATCCGCCCTAGGCCGCCGCCCGATGGCCAGCTCCGCCCGTCATCTTCCCGTGTGCCACTGCCCACCGTCCACGGCGCCTCGACAACCCTCGTCGTCCGCCTTCGAGGAGCAACCGCCGCACTGGAAGCGCCCGACCCCAGATCCTCGCCCGAAGCCACCTCCGATCAACGCCGCCTCCGCCTGGACGTCGATCGCCCCACCCCGATCAGAAACCATCGCCGTGACTCCCGCCGTGTCGAGGCCGCCGCACGCCGCCTCAGGAAGCCCTCCGCGCCATCGATCCGCCCGCCGCTCCGCCCAAGGCCGCTGCCCCTGCCTGCGCTGCTCCACCCAGATCTCGCCCGAAGCCGCCGTCCCCCGAGCCCGATCGCCTGGGTTTCTCCGGATCCGCTGTCGCTCGCCTCCACGCCGTACGCCGCCGTCGAGCCGCCCGATCCGCCGTGCCCGCCTCCGATCAGAGCCCCGACCGCGACCGCCGGATCTCGCCGCCCGAGATCTCCGATCGCCGTGCCCGCCTCCGATCAGAGCCCCGACCGCCGGATCTCGCCGCCCGAGATCTCCGATCGCCGTGCCCTTGCCGCCGCCCCCCTTTGGCCAGCAGCAAGAAGAAACAAAAAAAAGAAAAAAAAAGGACAGAAAGAATCAGAGGGAGAGAAAGAAGAGAAGGGGAGTTTAATGTTATTAAAGTTGTATTATTATTATTATTATTATTATTATTATTATTATTATTATTAGGTTTTATTAAGTTAATTTTATAAGTTTTAAGTTATTAGTTATTTAAATTAAGTTATCAAGTATTTAAATTAAGTTATCAAGTTTTAGGTTTAAGTTTTTAAAGTTAAAATTAATTATTATTAAGTTAAGTTTTTATAAAGATATTATTTTTAAAAATTAAGTTAAGTATATATTATTATTTAGCCTAAAGTTTATAGTAAAGTTAACAAGCTATAATTATATTAGTTTATAAATTCTAAAGTTAGTTAATTTGTCTTAACTAGTAAATAACTATGGGTCTGATATCACAAATCTATTTTGACGCAGATAAAACGTGCCTCGCGTCACCATCACATGGGACACCAAAAACTCGCATCGCTTCAGGTATCGATTCACGTGCACGAGCACCCTTGGTAGCTCTAGCACTAGCCTCGTCTTCCTACGTCAAATCTTAAAATGGTAAGTCACGGTAAATTCTAACCTTATAAATTTAGATAGTGTATGTAATGGAACTTAGTGTAATAATTGGGATACCGCATGCTCGAAGCATGGATCAATGTCTTAGTTGTTGGACTTCAAATCTTTGCTCAGGATTGACATTCTCTGTGGAGGTTTCTGCCTTGACTTTTCAACAAGTGAAGTTCTTTGGAGTATCGTTAACGCTTTTGAATGTCTTTGCTTTTGGAACAACAAATTGACATACCGTATTGCAACGTCAAGACTGAGTGATATACCGTATTGACATCATACTGCTGGAACATCATATTGAAATTGTATGATTAACAGTAGTTAGCATTGCACCGGGTTTTGGGGTAACTTATAATTGCGGATGTGCGGGAGCGACTAGTCCAGGCCTTGTTGTCACCGTGCGGGTTCTAGCAACCCATAACAGTGCAGGTGACAACTATCACAGATCACAGTTCACAGATTATTGCACAGTTCTCAGAGATTGGGTCGCCCGGGTAGCACCCGCGACAATAGGTGGACTCTTGGTTGCTCATTGTACTTCCCGTTATAAGTCACGAACTAGGCTAGGCACAATTTCTCTCATTATTTCTATCGTCATTGTTATCGTCATAGTCATTGCTATTGTCATTGCTCGGTCACCTTTACTTTACTTGTCACCCTTGCATGCTTGACTAGATGTACTCTACTTATCGCATTTGCATGCTTGTCGGTCCCTACTTTACTTTCCGCACTTGTTTACTATAGACTGCTCCATATTTGTGCACTCCTCTTTTTCTATCGCTAGAATTGTTGTGACTTATCTTCGGTTCCATTTATGGCTCCGGCAGACGAAGACTTGATCGAGGAGATTGCCCCAGAGATCGAGGAGCCTACATTGACCCAGAGGCTGCAGAGTTTTAGCTACTTTTCTGTTGGTGTGTGTGTTGTACTGTGTATTTCCTTTTCCGCATTTCCTTTCAGTACTTCCTTTATGTATTTGTGTGAGAGAGTGCTGGTTGCTGTTGTACTTTAATCTGGACTGTAATAATGTGGTAAGCTGGTTTGAGTATTGTGGTACATCTCTGAGTTGTGGCTATGCTGATTTCACTGGTAAACTGCGGAACATGCGAATAAACCAAATAAGTAACGGGCCCCCGAGAGCGGGTCGTTACAAGTTAGGGTAGGGTTTAGGGTAGTGATTAGGGGTAAATTTGGGTATTAATTAAGGGTAAATGTAACTTAGTAAAAGTGATTAGCAAAGTGTGAAAAGTCATTAGTGAAAGTAATTAGTAAAACCGGATGAATACAAACCCATTTTCACACACGACTTCGAAAAATCACGAAAACATACCTACGGGATCGTATCGTCGCGAGCATCGCGAATACGAGATCCAGCTCGGGGTTTGAGCTACGTGGATACTAATTTTAGGCCAAATCGTTTAGAAAGCAGGTTTGCGGGTTCTGGGTTGATTTGATATCAGAAAATTACGAAATTAAAATGTGGAGGCCTAAATGATCATATGAGGATACTGTAAAAGTTTGAAAACGTTTTGATGATATTTGTATAGAAAATTAATTCATTCAGCTAATACAGTAATAATTGAAAATGAATTTTTATCAAAATGTTTAGATGTATTTGATGAAATCCAAACTTACTGAAATACACCATAACTAATTTGATATTTCAAAATATTTTTATAAGAAAATTTTGAAATCATTTAAAAACTTCTGATCAACCACTATAAAATAACTTTTAAAAATGAAAATACGTTAATGCCAAAAGAATAGTATCAATTCCCAAAATTTTCCACAAGTTTCGGACAAAAGAACAGCCCATTGGCCTCCGTAAAGGAATTTTTAAAATTTTGCTTTTTGGCATTTTTTTTGAAAAAACACTACCAATCCATCGTTTGTTTCTGAAAATTTCGGAAACCGTGTAAATGTAAATCTGTTATTATGTTTTATTATTAGTTAAACCAAATTACTATTTTAAAAGAACAAAACAAGAAGATTCTTCTTTAAATAATTAAGTTGTAGGTTTCCAATGGTTTTTCAATTTTCTAAATAGATCATTCCCTGAATTATTTTTCAAATAAGGAACGATGAAATATGAAAAATTATTGGAAATTTTTCAAGAAAAGTGATTTCGCACACTCGGATCCAAACAACTCCGAATAATCAGCTTAAAAAAACTAGCATTTATAATTCGCTAATTATCTAAAAACTATCTTTAAAAACTAGCATTTATAATTCGCTAATTATCTAAAAACTATCTTTTTGTTATGAATCAACTATTGAGGGGAGAGCCCTCAGGTCTATATTTATAGGCAATGGGGAGAATACAAGATGGGTTTACACTGATATGGGCATATCTCTAGGATAGCCCAGAATCTCACCCAACTACGGTTAAATACCCGTTCATAACACTCCCCCTTATCCAGCCATAGGTGTGGACTTTGCTCGTGAATGCTTCAGGATTCTGAGCGTAGAAGAGTCTCACATGGGGTGGATACTTCAGGATCATAAGTTGGTGAGATTTGCCTCGTTAAAACCTTTAGCTATGGAAAACCCAGTGGGAAAAACCATAGTTAAGGAAAAAGAGTGCAAACGCTCTTTAACTCCCCCTGATTTGTACGTGTAACTCTGCTCATGAATACTTCTGGATTCTGAGCGTCACAAAGGGGTGGATACTTCGGGATCCAGAGTTGATTTGATTTGCCTCGTTAAAACCTTTGGCTATGGAAAACCCAGTGGGAAAAACCATAGCTAAGGGAAAAGAGTACAAATTCTGTCAACCCCCCCTGATCTGTAAAAGCTCTTAGGCTTTCAGATCTCGTAGGCTTATATCATCACTCCTATTTACAATATTCCGAAAATGTACACAGATTACAAATTTTATCACCATCAAGCAGCTGCTGAATCCAGAAACTCTAAAGAGGTTGCTAAGTTTTGTCGCCTTTGATGTGGTCTTCAGACTATATGGTCAGCTCCATAGAACCAGCCTCTATCCCAGTCGTCACCGGGATGTGATGTACCACCAGGCGCCCTCAAATACACCATTGGTGTGATTCTGGAATGGTGAGGATCTCGGAATTGATAGGATGATGTTGCCTTCATAAGTTGCTTTGCATATTTGCAGTAGATGGCCATCCCACTGTGGGTACCCATTCTGTGATTTATCAGTATTGGGACCGGACCTGTAACCTGCATTTGCACAAACATTGGAGGATGCTACTATAATTTGTAAGTCCAAATCTTTCGACCCTGGGAGGAAGCGCAGAAGGCTTGACTCCGGTCTAATGGCCCTAGTGAGGTGCCAACTATCTCTGGCTAATGAGTTAACTGCAACTGCTATATCGGGACGTGTGCAGTTTAGCCAGGCGTGCATGATTGTACTTAGATAATGGACTTTAGGACCAGTTATATCCTCCCCCTCTTCCAGCGATCGGAAGGGTTCTTTTTTGTACATCCATTGAGTATACCACCGTAGGTGTACTTTGGATGACAATGGTCCTTTTAATTTCTCCAACGCGCTTCTGGGCGTTTATAACAGGATTCTATGAGCCATGACTTTATATTTGCATAGGTCTTTTTATTTCATGTTTAAAAGTCAGGCTTGTACATTTATTTCGGTTTTCTCTTCAGGAGATCCGATGAGATGTTAGTTGTCTACAACTAAGATCTCTAATCATGTTCTTTGCACAGATGCAAAGACAACCTTCAGTATGGATCATTGACTTGTCAAGTGATTCTCTTGGTTGTACATTTATTTCTTATACTTATTGTTTCTTCATTTGAATAGACGTCCCGAAGTCTATTCAGGGCTTTTAAGGAAATGTGGAAATTATCTTTACAAGATATCCACGAAGGTATGCCGTCACAACATCCAATAACGGCATATCCATAATTTTCCTTCGACAAATCGTAAGGTATTCGCTTTTGATAACTTAGGGAGACTGATGCATCATTTATGAGACATGCTCATTTGAATTTGTTCGATCCCTAGTTTCAGCGAAATTTTCCTTGGGCTATAGGTTGTACCGTATAGCATACGATTTTGTATTTATTTTTCTTATGTTTGCAATACTTTGTTTTATCCACATGTTTGACACCTTTTGGTGTCTGTACTTCAGGTCCGAACATTTCACGTTTCCTAAGTGAGTCCAGCTCATCTTTTATTGCCACGTTCCACGTTTGGCCAATCTCTACGTTTGCCTTCTAGCAACGGAGTGTGGAACGATAATTTATAAACGTCATCGCCATTGCGATGGCAATATGATACGTGAATACATTGTCGACAATTTATGTTCTATCTGTCCAACACCTCCCCAGTACGTACAACATTTACTTAATTTCACTTTTTCCCGGCAATTCATCTGCAGTGGATTCCGGGAAGGGTGATGGTGTGGACAAGAGCTCATTGTCTTGTGGTAGTATTGTCTTAGGGTCTCCAGGAGTTTCTGTCCTTGGAGCCTGGTGGTCTGCCTCTTTTCTGTTGAGGATCAGCCACTTCTGCTGTTGGTGGATTGCATCCATTCTCGGGGATGTCAATCCTAGCTGGAGTTTTTGCAGCAGGGATGTGTGATCTGACAATCTTCTGGTTGTCAATAAATGATTCCGGTAATTAGTGAACAGTGTTCTCTGTGTGGAAGATCTTCTGGATCTCATCTACACATTGTATTGTTACCGGATCATAGTGGGTCAAACTGTTTGTATCCCACGTTATAATTTTCTTCGCGCCAGATTTTCCAGTATCTAGGCCTATTTTTGGGAAACTCGTCTCATCGAGATCACAGTCTTCAAGGTGTGCCTTAATTACGTCCCCCGTTTGGGGTTCTAGGTATCTTATAAATGAGGGTGAGTCAAACCCTGCATGGATACCTAGGCGACGTTGAGTACCGTTTTGGTCCTCTTTGGTGGTGCAATGGGGATTTAAGACTGCGCGACCGAAGATTCTCAGATGAGAAATGTTCGGTGGCATTCCATATGCAAATTGCATTGGAGACTCTGACCTCCAGAGGGTCTTATTTTCATTTACGATGCAGCATTCAGAGTTTGCATGTCCCCATGTATCCATAGGTAATCGGGATTTAATGGACGTTCAGTCCATTGGAGTCTACTTTTCAGTGACTCTGCCGACCCATTTTGGGTATGAACATGCGGCACTTGTATGTTCATTTTCAATTCCCGTTGATTGGCAGTACTCTTGAAAAGACTGGGAGGTATATTTCCCAACATTAACCAGACTTATTTACAACATTTTATTGTCTGGGAAATGTGCCCGCAACATTTTTATTCTTGTGCCAATAGCTTTGGAAAAGCTAAGTTGCGGGTCTTGTAGTAGACATACATACGAATATTCTGAGGATGCATTTATCAGTACAATGAAGTACCAAAATAGCCCACTAGGGGTGGTGGATTTTATCCACATCTGTCTCCTTGTATTCTTTTTGAGGAAGCATGGAGATCCTTTGTCAACTTTTCGTGGAGATGGCCTTGTAATTAATCTTCCCTCATAGTAAGGGATGCGAGGGAATTTCCCTTCTGAAGAATCTTCTGGTTCTTCAAGTCATACCCATATGATAAGATGCTGTGCATCATCACAAATCCAGGGTGGCCAAGTCAATCATGCCGGAGTAAAAACTCGGCTGATGTCGGGCACTTCAGGTGCTCCGTTTAATTCTGTTTCCTTTCTCCGAATCTTCGTATGGTAGAGGCCTATAAGGCTCTCAAAACGTTCAAGTGTGGATTTTACTCCTTTTTCTTGAGACGTTGCATACGGTAATTTTTCATTTACATTTGCTGTTTCCAAGTGGGATCCGTTGAAACGGTTGTCCTTGAAACTTAGAAAGTTTCTTCTGGAATTCGGAGGGATTAGTGCATCCATTATTTTTGTGTCGTTTGGGGGCAACTGTGTTGCATTCCCTGGATCTTCAATATAGCCTTGATATTGGGCTTTGTATTGAAAGAGATCGTACGTGTTTATTGTCTACTAATTATTTATGAGAGCAGTTTCAAAAGATGAAACATAAAGGCACATGCATATTCAGATAGACATATTCATTTATTGTCTACTAAAATTTTTCAACCAAAACAGATTGCGTAATACAAAAGCTCTCATAACGTGAGATGTTCTAAGCAATATGCTAAGATAAAAGAAAAGGCTAGTCAAGCATGTCATTATTTTCGAAGTCGCCAGCTGAAAAACTTAACTGGAGCATCAGATGTCATCAGGTTTGTTTCAGCTTTATTTTTCTTGTTCTCTTTATACAAATCCTGGAGATGATGCGGAGTTCGGCACACTCTGGACCAGTGGCCTTTCATGCCACAATTTTGGCACTGGTCTTCCCATTCCCTCTTGGGTGGGGGTATATCATTTCTATTTTTTTTGTTATTTCTGTGCCTCGTGAACTTCCGCTTACTTTCATTATTTCGCTGCTGCTGTACATGGCCCTTGGCATTTTTGTGTTGACCCCCCCTTCTTGGTCTTTCTTTTCTTTTATTGTCTCTCTTCTTTTTGAAGGAAGAGGAATAGTGAGCTTCTGGTGGGGGGCAGTGCCGGGGAGCGTATATTGTGAGTGGAGAGAAGAAGCTCTCTGTTTTGCTCGGCCATGAGTAAACATGACAGCAGCTCGGAATACTTGGTGAACTTGCGTTCACGGTATTGCTGCATGAGTATCGCATCTTTTTCATGGAAGGACGTATACGTCTTTTCCAGCATGCGATTTTCTGAGACTTTTTCACCACACAACTTCAGGCGTGCGGTGATGCTAAAAAGTGCTGAGTTGTACTCAGCAACGGACTCTAAGTCCTGCAGTCTCAGGTTCTCCCACTCGTATCGTGCCCTTGGGAGTATAACATCTTTCTGATGTTTATACCTGTCCTCAAGGGCAGTCCATAGCTCAAGTGGATCTTCGACCATAAGGTATTCAGCCTTTAAGGTCTTGTCCACATGGCGGCGAATATAGATGATGGCTTGCGCCTTCTCTATATCGCTAACATTTTCTTTTTCAGTCACAGCAGCGATAAGGGTCTTTGCCCGCAGGTGAAACTTTACATCTAGCTGCCAGCTTAGATAGTTTCTACCTGATGCTTCCAGTACTTCGAAATTAACGCTTGCAATAATAGCCATTTATCTAGCAGAGCACAAACATGCATGAATTAATAATTAATTCAGAGAAAACATTTTCATGCGGAGGCAATATTTAACGAAAAACTAAATGTGTGGATCGGCCAGTCCCACAAGAAAGAGTCCAAAAAAAGTCCACAGTCCAAATTATACAAATTTGCAGCTTAAAGAAAATGAAAATACAACTTTGGAAACCCCGTGGGTCCCATATGATATCTCCATCTTCAAGCGTGGCCTCCGTCTCCATGGAAGTTGGTCTTCTTTCTTTGACATTTACATAAATTCCTCACTACAATTTCTCTCAAAAATAAAAGAGAAGTGGAGTTTATAGCCTTTTGCGCAAGGGGGGACGCCGCTCTATGTTTCAATTTTTTTAAATAATACTATTTTCATGGTCTAAAATAACAAAATGTTATTATACTTTTTAATTTTTAAGGTAAAATCAAGATACGTTTGTAAGAAAAATACCAATGAAACAAAAAAATTTTGTTTTTTAAGGAGATAAATGCAGCATGGTGCATTTTTTTTGGTTTATTTCCCTTTTATAATTTATAAATGTTTTCCGCCCAAATTTCGTTGCGGTGCCCCGACCTCTCCCCCTCGTGAATTTCCCAACGGGGGACCACGTTTCACTCTGATCGAGTTCTTCATTACTCGCTTTTCCCGCTTGCAGACTAGAATCTAGCTTAGACTGAGAAGAAACCCTAGCTTCTTTCTCTTCCTTTCCAATGGCGGACGCTTACTGGAGCTACGGCGGCGCTCGCTACCAGGATTCCGTGGCCCCTGCCTCTGCTCCCGTCAAGCGTCCTCGCACAGATTACGCTGGTACGCGCTCCCTTTCGCTACCTAGGGTTTGCTTTTCCCCTTTTCATTTTTCTAGGGTTTCTTGACTTCAATTTTTGAGCAAGTCTCTGTATAATATTCTTCGTTCGGATGGACATCATGGAAATGAGCTGGGATTAGGTTTCTTTATGGATAAATGGGAGGCCTTTACACGCACTCTCTTGTATCTCTGAGTCTTGCTTATCATAATTATTGAGTCTACGGTGTTTTTCCTTTGCGATTATATGCTTGTTTGGAAGAAATTGCTGGCGTTGAGCGTTCTATATGCTTGTTTGTCTTTTTGGAGTTAAAATTATGTGTGTCTAAATTTACCATTTCACAAATAATATAATAGATGCCCTTCATTGATCCATTCTCATGTCATCATGATGATGGTTTCTTCGTGTATAATTTGTTGGAATGTTAATATATTGTCATACTGATTCAATTTCCTTTGGATTTCCTTTACTAATAAGCTTAATTCCATGATACTTTTCCAGGTGTCATCTCATGTTCTACATGGGGGTGTGCTTGATCCTGATACTAGTTCAAAAAACCAGGGTTTTTTTGGCTTTGGCAAGAACCCTGGCCCATGGGTAGACTGGAACTGGTATTCTTTGCTCGAACTCTCCTGCAAAAAGCACGAATTTTAAGGCATTATTCTTCATCTTCTTCAATGGCCTTGTGGTCTGACGATCAATATTTTTGTCCTAAACTAGCCTGCGCAAACGATCACATCCAGAATTGTACTAGTAATAATCTAGTTTTTTGCAAAGCTAGAAGCCCTTCCCTACTTCCTTATGTTGCACTTGTTGTGCAAACTTTGAATTGGAATCTCGTGAACCACATTGGATTTTCAGAGGCAGTGAATAAGCATGGATTTTCAGATTCTGTGGAATCATTTGCTGTTCTCATCAGTACCTTCCAACTGGCAGGGATGTATGCAAAAGTTCAATTTCTTTTTACGAGCATAGTTGATTACCAAATGATTGCATCCTGTGATTTGCTCAGGTTGCTCTCTGAATTAGTTGGTTTCTCAAATAGTGTTGTAAGCTTGTTGAAAGCATATGACATTGCCATCCGAGTTATGGCGGAGAAGTCTATGTTGGATGCCGCTTTAAGAGGTTATGCAGAGGCTAAGACAATTGGGCTACAATTTCGTGTGTCCTTGTGCAATTTCTTGATTAAGTGTTTGGTTGATAAAAATGAGACAGGATGTGCTTGGAGTGTGCTCTATGATATGAGGAGTGGTGGCCCGTCACCTAATGTCAACACTTACACAATTATGATGGAGTTATGTACTAAAGGAGACAATGTAGATATAGCTGGAGCCGATAAGATTCTTCTTGCAATGGAAAGAGATGGGGTAAAAGCAAATGAGGTCACCTATGCCACATACATCCATGGAATCTGCAGAGCCAAAAGTGTGAAGGCTGCATGGGACTTTCTTCAAGACTTGCGGCATCAAGGCCTGCCACATAACATATATTGTTATAATGCTGTAATACATGGTTTTTGTAGAGAAGACAACTTGCAGAAGTCACTGGAGGTTTTGGATGAGATGAAAAAATCTGGATTCCAACCTGATGTGTATAGCTATAGCATTTTGATTGATGGATACTGTAAGAAGTGTGATAATTTGCAAGGTTGCAAACTGCTTGAAGAAATGATGAGTAATGGAATAAAGCCAACCGTTGTCAGCTGTAGTTCACTTTTGGATGGTCTCTGCATGGCAGGAAACATGGAAAGTGCATTGATTCTATTTCAAAAGATCAGGCATTTAGGATATGAGCAGGACCAAATTGTTTACAGCATTCTCATGGATGGATATTGCCGGAAAGGGGATATGATGGCTGCTTTTATGCTTTGGGCAATCATTCAAAAGAAATTTGAACCTGGTATTCTTAATTATACTATTCTGATTTATGGTTGTTGCAAAACTAGATGCCTGAAGAAAGCTATGAAAATTTTAAAGTTCATGCTTAGTAATGGTATGATGCCGAATGTTGTTACCTGCTCTATAATTATTGATGGGCTTTGCAAGGAGAAGTTTATAATGGAAGCTTTTGAGTTTTTCAATTACATTCAGGGCTTGGGCATTCTTCCTAACTTGGTTATGTATAACACCATCATCAACGGACTATGTAAAGCAAGACATTCAGAGGGTGCATATGAGATACTTGGATACATGGTAAAGAAAGGTATTCTTCCTGATGTTGTTGTTTATGGCATCCTGATTGACAGTTACGTCAAAATGTCAAACCTGGAAGGAGCTTTCAGCTTGTACACTAGAATGTCAAAGGCAGGAGTCAGACCGAACATTTTTATTTACACTAGCCTTATAAACGGGCTATGTGATGATGACAGGATGAATGAAGCTTCTTTACTATTTAAAAAAATGGTGACAGTAAAAGGGTTGATTCCCGATAGGATTATCTATACTTCTCTCATTACTGGTTATTGCAGACGTAATGAGATGAATAAAGCTTGGAAAATGGTTCGGCAAATGAAGGAGAGTGGCGTAACTCCCGATGTTTATACATACACATGTCTTATAGATGGATGTAGCAAATTGTTTATGATGGATAAAGCAGTTGAATTCGTGGATGAAATGATTCAGCTGGGACTCACCCCAAATGTTGCAACTTTTTCTGCTCTTATATCTGGGTATCGGAAGATGGGTGATAAAGAGAAAGCCCATCAGATGTTTAAGGTGATGCTGGAGCAGGGTATTTCACCAGATGCTATTACATTTTCATCGTTGGGTTTGAAACTCAGGGAGAAATGTTGATTTGTAAGAAAAATGCGGCTGACACATTCAATGTTTGCTTTCACGCATTCTGTATGGGTTTTTCATATGGTAAGTCAGATGCATATTTTGTGTTTAATGATTTGTAGCTTGTTTATACTCATTCAGTTATTGCAAGAATTTGACTTCCTTTAAAAAAATATTGATAATATGTATTTGGAGTATTAAGTTGTTAAAATCAGCATGGTTTTATATTTTCAGATGCAATGAAGTTGACAAGTTTGGAGTTTGCTTCTTTGGGTATCTGACTCATCAGGTCTTTGTATACTTCCACTTTCTCGCTGTCATGTACATTACTTGCAAGCTAGCTAATCAAACTTATGGTATCTTTTATAGTTAAGTTGCATACACTTACTATCCATGAAGACTGAAGTTTGGGGTTTGGTGCAATTACCAGAAGGAAGCCAAGGTGGATAATCATATTGATCATCTGTCGCATGGGTGAAAGCTCATCGGCAAAATGCTTAATTCCAAGGTGTATTGAGCTGCCGCACAGAAAGCATCTCCATTCTTTCATAAGATTATTTAAAGTCTTTAAAGTCTTTAAAATTTTTAAAATTAAATTTTATATTGTTGTGTGTGTGTGTGTAGAGGAAAGGATGAAGAAGCGTTCGGTTGGGCTTCCCTTACTTCGAGTACCAGACATTTCTTGGAAGCTAGACACCTGCACGACCTACGAGGCTTAACACTACGGCACAATAGTATTACCTTCTTGTACTGGGCTTGATTATATCGACGTTGGTATCTCTCTTCCCACTTTTAGCTATACCAGGCTTAATTTTGTCGACCTTGGTGGTTTTAAGCTTTAGCTACTATTGGTCTGTTTTATTTTTTATAAATACCTTACATATGAAATTATGTCTTCATCTACCAGAAAATTTTGTATAAATGTGATGTGCATCCTCACCAAACACACTTGATGGTATAGACAATTGCACACGACTCTCAGAATATCAAGCGATGTTCTGTTAGTAAAATTAGCTTACACATTATTAGTTGTGCCTAAGAGTTTCATTCTATTACGTCGTATTGTGAGCTTATTTATCTCTTGCATGCCCATCTCGCTCCTGTGCTTTTTGATGCGGTGGATGTCTTATAGATGTCTTATTGGATTTCTTTACGTGGAGTCTTTAATTATCTCGTACTATAGATGTAGGGCAATTTATATTTGTCAAAGTATTTTGGATAATTTGTGTATACTCCTCCATTGGACTAGGCACAGCTTCCCAGTTGAACTGTTTCTGGTTCAAGAGCATGAAATTCATAAGTTGAGGACTTCTTTCGAGAGATAAGTTATGCGGTCAATTTTTTTGGAACTTGATGATGAACAGAAATATTCTTGGTTAAAAGTTAGAATGATTGTTCTTTTTGGGTGTTGTCAATCCTTGACGATTCATGCTAATGATTTCCTTGGATACAGAGCTAATCACAGGTATGTAACTGATAATCTGTTTATACATTTTGATGAAGTGGCAGATTGGCAAAATGATTTTTGGGGAATTTTATTGAAGCATGGTCGTCCAGATCATATCTGTTGCTTTTCTGGCATATCTTTGGCTATCTGTTTCATTATATCCAATTCTATTACGAGGTAACCATATTCCATCCTTCATTATTACCAATTCCATATTGGAAATTCCATGTCGGCATGTTATGTAAGGTGTTTTACATGATATTTTCTGATGGTAACGTGCTATAGGACCAAAATTATGTGAGAAGAATAATTTAAAATTTGTTACATTGATCCATTCAAATGCACTGTATAAGATAGTGTTTTATTTTATTTATTTATTTTCCTGTGGATTCATAGTTTCTAATAAACTATAAAGTTTATTGTTAATTATCGTCTTCAAGGAAGAACCGGAGACGCTAAAAATCGCTCCAATGAATACATAAATGAGAATTATAAATGTTATTCACTATTTGCTCCTTGCATCGCTTAAGAGGGGCATATCGTCAGTTTACAGTAATTAGTGTGATCTCGACATCAAGTATTTATACATAAAACTTCATCAGATATTTAGAAGCTAGTTTGGATCTTCTTAATGAAAAGATCAAATTGAGTTTTGTTCCTTTTCAATGACGTGTATGTTATAATTGATTTGGTTCCTTTTAATGATGTCGTAGTTGGATTTGTATTTTTTTAAAACCTTTTTAAGGATGTTGAAGGCCATAATTAATTTGCTCCTATATAGCGATGTGGCAATTGAAGTTGGTTTGATTCTCAAATGATCTTTGAGAGAATATAAACTACTTAAATCTATAGATGGGAGAACATTGTTGTTGTCTTCTAATTTAGGAAATAATTTTAAAATATTAAAATAGAAATAAGACTAATTACAAAAGGTGAAAATAATATTTATATATAAAGAGAATAATTGGTATCATACGCCATATGAGGCATATGCCCTCTTACATAAAAGGGGCTGGCAACCAAGTACAAGCACATGCACCCTTTATGTGAGAGGGCAAAGGTTTGCCTCATATGGCGTATGATACACATCATTCTCATATATATATATATATATATATATATATATATATATATATATAATGAGGCCCTCTCTCATATGGCGTATGATACCCATTATTCTCATATATATATATATAAATATAATGTATATATATAATGTATATTTGATGTTAGCGTGTGAAATTTTTCCGTGCACACATATATACACTATTTCTATATATATTTTGAAATTTTTCGAATACGTTCTACACATCATATATGATCAACATCCAAAAATTGAGTGAATGCAACGCTATTTGACTCTCGATCCGATTGTTACAAAATCAACCGTTTCAAAACAATAAACTTTATATAACAAGTGGATCAAGAGTCAAATCCCCTTAGAATGCACTCATATTTGTGGTTTTAGAATGTGTACAACAATTTCAAATAAAAAAATTTGAAATTTTTTTGGTTAATGAGTTTTTTGTACCCTCAGCATAGAAATTTTTAGCAACGCTGATAGTATATACCCATTAACATGTACATATAATAATGTATATGTTTTATTAGCACGAGAAAATTTTCCATGTTTCATATTAATTTTTTTATTTTTTGGATGTGTTCTTATACATTATGAATTATCATCATACCAAATTAAATGAATCTAATGCTATTTGACTCTCGATGTAATTGTTACAAATTTAACAGTTTCAGAACAATGGAACTTTTTACAATGAGTGGATTGAGTTCCATATCTACATAGGGATCAACCGCATTTGGGTTTTGGGGTTTTAAAATATGTACAACTTAGAAAAAAAATTCGAATTTTTTTTGTTTTGGATGTTGACAGTGTGGTAAATTCTTATGCTATCACCACATATCCATTGAACTTATATATATATATAAGAAAATAGACATAGGACAAATTTGTGACGATAGGAGTAAATCTGTTGGGAATGGGGGTTGCGGCCACATGGTGGCGATTTTGTAATTTTGGAGCCCAAGTGGCAATTTTGTAATTTTGTGCCCAAGGGGCATTCTTGTAAATATGGGCAAATCAACCATATATGTTGGCCTAGTTAGCCCACTAAGATCAAAACTTAATTTTGATGATGTCAAACAAGTTGTATAGCTCTAACATGTGTGCTGAGTTTATTTCAAGTCAAACGGAACAAAACAGTGTTTGGCACGGCTGTGCCAAATTAGTACAAAAATCGACACGACCGTGTCACGGTCTGCATAGTCTGGAAAAGATACTGTTTACTTAGCACGACCGTGCCAAATCAACTGGAAAATTAGCACGACCGTGCAGATTCCTACGAAGCTACTGTCTATATGGCACGACCGTGCTAGCCACAACAGAAATGTGGCACGACCGTGCTAGCCACAACAGAAATGTGGCACGACCGTGCTAGCCACAACAGAAATGTGGCACGACCGTGCCACATGCGCAAACGCCTAGATTTGACATGTTCACTAGTCAAACTCCCAGATTTGACTTTTTAAAGATGTTCTAAGAGATCAAGTTGATGTAGAAGACTAGTAATTTAGGAATTACTAATTAAAAGGAAGACTTATGAAATCATGGAGGAAGAAGAATTGAAGTCAAACAATAACTCAAGTATTCATGTGGAATCAAATAGTTTATGGGTAATTGGAATTGTGGGTTCATAAATCATATAAATACCCGTAGAGGCTGGCCACCCATGATGTATCTCTCCTAAGTCGGCCGTTGCTTTATTGCTCCATCAAACCTTGCAAGCTGCAGCTTCATCTTCCATCAAAGGATCTAAAGCTTCATCAAAGAGAATGAGTCCTACGGACGACGTAAAAAGTATACAACTTTCTTCATAGAGTTTAGATTGACAAATCGTTTTCATCAGGACGATCACAACTTCACCCTATACGTTACGGTGATATTATTCTGATTTTAAATCTCTATATTAGATCAGTTTTTCAATATTTTTAGCGTGAGTTGTATTATTGAATAGCTTCATTCAGAGACTATTATTGGGTGTAAAATTCCTTGTACACATGCAAGTGATCAGGTTTTCTTTTTGGTTATGAAAGGGTTTATAAATTCTCGAGGAGCGTGCGGAGTATATGTGTGGGCCTAGGCGGTGGGCCACTCCGTTAAATTCTGTGATTTGTGTGCACTCTGATTTATTCTGTTGCTTGACATTTTTTATTCGTGCCATACACCATATTCATCCCCACTCTAGGGTGTTTTTCAATGAAGGGGTTAGGGTTAGGGAGGACGAAATTTAATGAAGAATAATAGATGTAGAGAGTATAAGTTTAGGAGTAGGGTTTAGGTCTAGATCTTGGGAGAGTTAGCCTTTGTCTCAAATCAAAGGTAAAAGAGTGGTCCTCCTCTCTAATTGAGACCATTTATCTTGTATCCCACTTCAAATCTATAAAAATCATCCTTTTATCCCTCCATACCTAGCCGTTCCTATCAAATTGGTATCAGAGGTATATATAGGAGTGAATGTGTTAGGGTTAGGAAGGAAGAAAATTGATGAAGAAGAATAGAGAGTAGAGAGTAGAAGTTTAGGAGTATGGTTTAGATCTAGATTTTGGGAGAGTAAGCCTTTATCTTGAATCAAAAGTAAGAGAGTGGTCTTCCTATCTAATTGAGGCCATTTATCTTGTATTCCACTTATAATCTATAAAAAATCATCCTTTTCCACTCAAACCCGAGCCGTTCCTATCAAATCACACCAAAAACACCAAAAATGTCCTTGGGTATTTAGAACAAAACCTGCAACACCGAAAAGGGCAAATCGTATACCGATATACAACGAGTTAATTTAATCATTTGGTTTGAATTTGGACAGAACCGCACCCAAAAAAGAAGGGAAAATCTCAGAATATAATGATGTATTAATAAGTAGATAATGTAGAAAGTTCATGTTGGAAATGCATGTAATTCTTATTTAATGTTAATTCATTAAGTGCAACGCAACACAAGAAGAAGACAATAGAGGAAGAGACGGGGTTAAAAAGATTTAATTTACATTATCAGACTAAGATTTGAATAAGGTTAATTGTAACTATATACATACATACATGTGTGTGTGTTGTGCATGATTTTATACATACATACATACATATAGTGTGTGTGTGTAAACACTATTAGATTTTTAAAAAGGGCAAAAGAAGAAAAAGAAGAAAAAGAAGAAACAAAGTTTGCTCCTTTTTCCTGATTCTTTTTTCCTGTTATTATCCTTCTCTTTCCCTTCCTTTTTTTCTTCTCCCATAGAAAGAAAAATGTTAAAATAATTTATAAGTAATTAATCAATTACTTAATACCAACAGCTGTGTCTTTTTCTTGCTTTCTCTCAATGAGGCAGTGGCCATCAATCGACCGATCAATCCTTTGGTTTTTGTTTGGATTTGGAAGAAAGCAGATGATGTGTTCTCCAATCAAACGTCGAGAGATGGACATGATGAAACCGTGAGTGGCGATCATTGAGCAAATCCCTTTACTTTTGTTTTTCTCTATTACCCATTTTTAATCAATTACTAGTTGGCACCAATGTTTGTGTGTTAATAATCTTGCTTGCTCTCTTGATTTGAAGGAAGATGAGTGATTACACGCTGGAGATGGTGAATGGTGGAATGCAACAGTTATATGTCAGTTTCCATGGCCCTGAAGACAATGCATCCTCTGCCTTATGATTTCTGTACCAAAAGTAACAACTTTAATGATATCACTTTTCTTCTGTAGATTGTTCCTTTTCACATTTATTTTCTGTCATCTCAAAAAATCTTTAATGGGTTCTTGTACTTTCTGCATGATGCAACAATTTTAATTGTTCAATTTCTTGGCGATCTTGTGATCCCCCATTGCAGTTTATTTTACCTAATCACATTTATGAGGGATGTTGGCAGGTCTTCCGCAATGATGTGTGTGTGCATGTGAGTGTGCGTGTTTGTGGCTGGGTCAGGGGAGTGGTTAGAGTGGAACTACGGGATGCTTACCTGATGCGATCCGGTTCTAATTTGAGGGATAAAAATAGGATTTTATGGGAAAGATGAGATTTTTGAGTGGAAAGTTGGGATTTTAAGGCTACTAGAAAGTGGATTTGGGGAAGAAAGATTGGATTTTTATTGATAATAAACTGAAAATAAGAAGAGATATAAATGCAACTTGAGTTCTTGCGAGAGGACTCGCGCTCCTAGCTTTGGATTTGATATCAAAGTCTAAATCTACAAGAAACTAGCTTTTACTTCGAAGGAAAAGCATAAACATCCAAGATTTATGGTTTCTTCCATAATATTCAACATGAAATCCTTAACCCTAGCCGTCGCCTACAAATACTAATCTGAAAATAACAAAAGTACAAAAAACCACTAAACCCTGAAAATTAAAAAAGACACTTGAAAACTGAAATATTTACAAAAACACACCCGAAACTCCAAAATTTCCGTTTTGTGCAGTCCTATCATTACTCCACCCCCAAAGAACCACATTGTTTTCAAGGTTGTGCATGTAGTCTCTGGGCGTGCTACTACTCCAAGTGAATATGAATGTCTCCGACTGTCTTCGACTGTCTCATCTCCATCCTCTGCTTCATCTTCGCCTGCTATGAACAACTCTAGAGCGCGTTCGCGACTTCGGTGTCTTGGGGCGAACTTTTCATCGCAGCTGAAACACAATCTCGTGGACCGCTTGTCCCTCATTTCAGTATCTGTCATGCGTCAAAACTGTCAATCTGGTCGTGGCTCACTGTTCTTTTCTTTGTTGGGCTAGCCTCCTCATGTTGGTGCCTTATGCACTTATGTCTGCTCTTGGCTGCGAATGATGGGTCCATTCCATGCCCCCTTGGCCCACTGCTCCTCTGCAAACCTATCCTCTATCCGAGCCAAACACATCATGTCCAACATCACTTTTGGTCTTTGTGTGCGTAACTTCATATGTATGTTTGGTTTGAAATCCTTCATGAAACATTCCTCCAAAGACTCACCTGATACTCCCCACATGCGGCCTGCCAACATCTCAAACCTTTTGATATTTTTCATGTTCGTCCCATCCTGTCTTAGTGCATAGAGCTGCTCATACAGATCTTCCCTCGGGTCTCATGAAACTGGTCTAACAGATTATCTTTGAATCTCTCCCATGAACGAACATGACACTGCTTCTCTCTCCATCGGTATCAAGATATGGCTTCACACTCTAATCATATAAGGCGTGTCACCTCACAATATCTCTCCACCATGTAGATCCACTTATCCGGGTCTTCTCCCTCAAATATTGGCATCTTTAACTTCCTGATATTACTGTTGGTGTTGAAATCCTCAGTTGCTGCTCTGCCTCCTGCATCTTCATTAGTAATGGGGATGATAAGTGTCGCGACGTACCTCCATATGTCGTCCATATCCCCTCCACAGATCGTTGCCTTTGTTTCCATCGTTGTCCCAGTCATACTCATCTCAAGCGTAGTCGGCCACCTCCTCAAAGCATGTCTCCTCATCATAATAATTCTGAAACTCCTCGTAGGCCGAAAGCACTTGACGTCGCCTCTCTGCCGTGCGCCGCAACCTCTTTGTCGTGCGCCGCAGCCCACGAAGCCATTGGAGCTCTTCCATGCCATTATCAAGTCTCTAAAGCAGTCCACCATCGTTGTCGAAGTCTCGGCTGTCCCAGGAAGTCGCATGGCCCCGTGTAGTCCTCCCAAGGATCGACGGGCCGCTGATGGGCCGCCAGTGGACCGCGAGGCCTGGTCCTGTCGTAGAGACACAGGGCCGTGGGCCCTTAACGAGTGTGGCTAGGGTTTCCCCCTCAGTGGGATCTTCTTCTGCTTCCTCGGAATAGTTGTTGACATCGAAAAAGCGATCCTTCAACGTATTCTTCAACTTTTTCCTTGACATTCCACATAGTTGCTGCCTTTTGCCTTAGATCTGGTTTGTTGTTCAGATCTGAAATCCGAGTCGTTTCGGATCTGGAATTCGTTGTGAATTTTGTTGCGTTATGGCTTGTGTGATAAACTCAATTTATCCTCGCCTCTAACTGCTTAAACCGATCATCGATTGACTCCTTCACTTCCAATCTGATAGACGTCAGCTTCGTTCTTATCTTCTCCATCAATTTCTTCCATTCTCATTCTTCGGTTTCGAATTTCTCCTTGAAACCGTCAACTCTTTTCTTCATCTCAACCGGCACAATGGATCGTAGCACTTTGATACCAATTTAATGCGATCCGGGTCTAATTTGAGGGATACAAATAAGATTTTTATGAGAAAGATGTGATTTTTGAGTGAAAAGTTGGGATTTTTAGGGCTAGAAAGTGGATTTTGGGAAGAAAGATTGGATTTTTATCAATAATAAACTGAAAATAAGAAGATATACAAAGGTAACTTGAGTTCTTTCGAGAGTAACTCGCCCTTCTAGCTTTGGATCCGAGATCAAAGACTAAATCTCCAAGAAAACTAGCATTTACTTCGAAGGAAAAGGCTAAACCTCCAAGATCTATAGTTTCTTACACAATATTCACCATGAAATCCCTAACCCTAACCGTCGCCTATAAAATACTAATCTGAAAATTACAAAATTACAAAAAAAAAATCCTAAACTCTGAAAATTACCAAAAGACAACTGAAAATTTTACGAAAACTCCCCTGAAACTCCAAAATTCCATATGTGCCCTTTTTGTGTGGTCCTATCATTACCCTTACAGATCTCCATCCATTGGATGTGTTAACAAGATTAATCATCCAAATGTTGATGAAATGTAAGCATTTTACCTATTGATAAATATATTTGTGGTGGTTGTTGCTGAATTACTCCTTTATTTATCTTTTGAACAGTTTTGATCGCCTTTTCCTTTTCCAGTTCCAATTTAAACTCAGTTTTGATTTTGTATGCTTGGATGCCATTAATCAGACTTGGAATCCCATGTTTGATAAAGTACTCGTTCATTTTCTGATTGCTGTTGAACATGAATTTCATGGTTAGGTTGCATTTGAGTTGTAGCTACAAATGATTTAGTCGGTTCTTTTGATTTTTACTTTCTTTTTGTCTCTTTACCTATCTCATAAATGTTTTTGAAGTATTCCTGCCACAACTTCTCTTGTACCCTTCGAATCAACTAAATGGTTAGGCAGCAGCACTGATGATGTGTGTCAGTCTGCATATGAGCAACAGGTTAAAGGTGATGATTTTAAACACTTAACTGCATATGTTGATATGCTTTGTGGTTTATATAAAGGTTGTAACGAAAATGAAATGATTGGGGAGTTTATTTATTCTAATGGGTTATGCAATTGGTTACTGTTTTCCACCTTAAACACTTGGTGATTTATGATGCATTTGTGTCAATTATTTTGTCATTTGCCCATGCAATTTTGCAGATGTCATTTTCAGTTAATATATTAAGAGATGCTGAAACCGATAGTCTAATTTTTTTTCCTCTTTTACTTTCTCCTTTAACTAGCTTTTAATCCTAGATCATAATATATTAAGAAATAACCAACAGAGTGCATTCAGCAGGTGGATTTATGAATAAATTATGATCGGGTTACTTGGAATGTGATTCTGTGTTGACCCTCTTGGTATAAAGTAGATTTGTAGATTTGTCACTAGATTTAAAACAACCCTACACGTTTATTCTATGAGCGGCAACGTGTATCTTATGTAAAGTATGATGCTACTAAATCAATAGATGTATTCAGAAACCTACTTTACACTCAGATTTGATTTATTTTTCTCTATCTTTACTTTTATTTGTGATATCACTTGTCTGATGTAGCAATAACACGTCCATGTCGTCTGTAACATTTGAGTTATAATTGGAAGGATGTAACTCACTGGTACTCTTGTCCTGGATATTAGTCATGCATAAAGAACAGCTCTTGATTTATTTTCAATTAAATTAATATATTTAATGAAAGTAAATTGCAGTTATGTCTTCCACCCTATGATTTGTTGACACAGACGAGAGATTATCACTTCAACATGGATGCGAGGTTTCATATGCATCAACTGTTTACAATCAAGACACGAGGACACTGCTATATATCTGGAGAGCTCTCCTGAATTTAAGTGTATTGACTAGTAAATATATGCATTAGAATGTAGTTATGTATGGAAGAATCTAAATTTACTAAAATAATCTATATTGTTGAGGTTCCTTAATCCATACATGATGTATTTTTTATGTGAATAATTATTTGCACAGTTTCAAGTGTCCAACATAGATAGGCAAGGCAGGCGTATCGTGTTGAGGAAGAACCCTTCATAATGTAGCTTCCAGTTATTCCAACAGCTTTGCAATTAACTTCAAAATCGGGTATGAGTTTACCCAGATGCATGTTTCTTTTGATGAATAAATAGACACGACAAAAGAATGTGATATTTTCTCTTGCAAGTTTCGATGCCACCACATGCTTGTTATCAGACACTCTAAGCGTTCTTGGTTCATTACTATTTGTGACAACATGCTGATTATCAAAGTACACGAATAAGGAGATTGCTGCTAATGTATAGTGTAGGATTGAGTCTTTTAAGATACTATCATTAAGAATGTTAGGTGAATGTGTATGTTAGGGTGCATAGAGCTTGAGAATTGTGAATAGATGATGCTATGTACAAAAGTTACTGGTAGGTAGGTGCTAAAACTTAAAATTGATGTTCTCATGGCCAAGAAAAACTGTAAGAAATGGACGCCCTAACAAGGATGATGTAGTGATAAAGCGTGCTAAGTTTTAAGAAAAGTAATCCAACAGGAATATTTGGATTGGAGTGAGAGACAGTGGCAAAATGTATTAATTCTTATTAGGTTACCTGAGTATAGCAAATTTGAGTATGCCCGTCCAGCATTTGTAGCACCGCAAATTCTTGTGGCTGGACTTGGACCTATATTATTTTTATGTATCCACCCCATGCTTAAAATATGTATGTTTGAAATGTACTTCTTTGAGATGTTTCTCGTAAGTATGCGATCATGTATGCATGACGATATGAGGTATCCATTGGATGTGCATTCTACATTCTCATCATTGCAATATATATGCAATCTTACTCCTAAAGTTTTCTTTATGTGCTTAAAGCACACATTCAATTTAGTGTGATGAGCAACACCAAAAAGCAGGGATTGCCTTTTCTATATTTTTTCTAATGCCAAATCAAATATGGCCACTGAAAGGATATAACAATTTGCACGAAAATAAACCCCAAGTTTCATACCTTTTGGATTATAAATTTCTACTATGTTTTCTAAATTCTGTTGATTGAAGATGTGACAATTGGAGTGCTGAGATCCTAATAGGAATCGATATCATAATATCTTTTCAAGCATAGCTAAATTTTCCTTGCGTTCCAGAGTACTGCAGGAGAGATGTAAAGCCAGGGGATGTCGATGCTTCTACATGGGATAAATCAAGCGACGAAGATCCGACTGAAATGAATATGGTGACGATGAGGAGACTGTCCCAGTGAATCCTGATCCTTGACGGCTGATATACATCGAGTCATCTCATCCGAACAGCATGTAAACACTTGCATCTAAATGGAAGCAAATAGATGTGAACTCTCTGTATCAACTCATCTTATCAGAACTTTGAGCATGGATGGTTTAGTCAAATGGCATCAGATTCAAGTTGAGCTCTTGTGTCAGCTCATCACATCTGAGCTGAATATGGATGGTCCAGCCAAAAAATGGCAGCAGCTTGTCTCAGTTATTGTTGGTACTTTATACATATGTGTACATTTACCTTTCATGTTAAATTACATGTTAGCATTTGTTGAACTGTAATTGGGATCTAATATATTTGTATGCACTGGTTTAATGGCTGCATTTTGTAAAACTGTCTTCAACTATGAAAAAAATTACACAAAATTACCATAAAAGTTTAACAAACTTGTTATATGATAATGAACTCAAGAGAGAGAGAGAGAGAGAATTTCATTGCTAAGAATAAGTCACCATCGCTAAGAGCCATGGTGCTCTATTTATATATCTCATAGTTGGGAGGCCAAAAGCCTCTAGGAGACCAAGGGTCTCCATTACTCTAAGTAATGGGGGTCTAATGAATGGGTAATAAAGGAGGGGAGGCCAAAGGCCTCCTTCATTCATAACACTCCCCCTTACACATTCATCACTTCGGTCTCAGCTACTGAGGCAAGGGGTGGATACTTCTGGATCCAGAGTAAGTGTGTTTGCCTCGTTAAAACCTTAGCTGTGGAAAACCCAGTGGGAAAACCCAACAGCTTAAGGAAAAAGAGTGCAACCCACATGTTACTCCCCCTGATCCGTACAAGCTTCAGGCTTGCAGGTCTTTCAACTGTCGCATACCAATGTTCTTTACAAGCTTTACAAAAGTACATTTAGGCAATGCCTTAGTAAAAAGATCAGCTAAGTTGTTGCATGACTGGATCTGTCGAACTTCAATCTGCTTGTCGTTCTTCTGCTCGTGCGTCCAGAAAAACTTGGGAGAAATGTGTTTTGTCCTGTCGCCTTTGATGTAGCCCTTCTGAAGTTGAGCAATGCATGCGGCGTTGTCTTCGAATAGGGCAGTAGGCTCCAGATCACTGGTCTTCAGGCCAGTGGATTGGAAGATGTGTTGGACGACGGAGCGTAGCCAAAAACATTCTCTGCTCGCCTCATGGATCGCGATGAGCTCTGCATGGTTGGAATATGTAGCAGTAGTGGTTTGTTTTACCGATCTCCAAGAGATAGCAGTACCTCCGTAGGTAAATACAAAACCTGTTTGAGATTTTGCCGTGTGCGGATCAGAGAGATAACCTGCATCAGCATAACCAAACAATTTGGGGGAGGCACCTCTCTGGTAGTAAAGGCCAAGATCAATGGAACCCTGAAGGTATCGCAGAAGATGCTTTACTCCGTTCCAGTGGCGCTTTGTGGGCGCAGCACTGTGTCTGGCTAGTAGATTAACTGTAAACGCTATATCGGGACGCGTACAGTTAGCCAGATATAGAAGTGCTCCAATGGCACTGAGGTAGGGTACTTCAGGACCCAGTATCTCCTCCCCCTCTTCCAGTGGCCGGAAGGGGTCCTTATGTACATCTAGTGATCTTACGACCATAGGAGTACCTAAAGGATGGCATTTATCCATATGAAACTTGCGTAGAAGTTTCTTTGTATAATTAGATTGGTGTAATAGGATTTCACCTCTTAGGTGTTCTATCTATAAGCCAAGACAATACTTTGTTTTGCCTAGGTCTTTCATTTCAAAAGTATGTTTAAGGCTTTCAGATATCTCTTTGATCTCTGCAGGAGATCCTATGAGATTTAAGTCATCTACATATACAGTTATGATGACAAATTTTGTTCCCGTTCTTTTGATAAAGATACACGGGCAGACTTCGTTATTCGTGAATCCTTGCTGTGCAAGAAAATCACTTAGTCTGTTATACCACATCTTGCCCGATTGTTTTAGACCATATAATGATCTATGTAGCCTTACAGAGAATACGTCCCGAGGTATCTCTTTCATCTCTGGGGGTAGATTAAACCCATCAGGAAGTCTCATATAGATATTTTTATCTATATCGCCATATAGATATGCAGTCACAACGTCCATGAGCTGCATTTCTAGGCTTTCCAGAGAAGTTAGACTGATTAAAAATCGGAAGGTGATCGAATCCATGACCGGGGAATACGTATCTTCGTAATCAATCCCCGGTCTTTGGGAAAATCCCTGGGCTACAGGGCGTGCCTTATAGCGAACGATCACATTATTTTCATCTCTTTTTATTATGAAAACCCACTTATATCACACAGGTTTTACACCTACTGGTGTTTGGACTACTGGTCCAAAGACTTTGCGTTTCAAGAGTGAGTCCAGCTATACTCTTATTGCCTCGTCCCACTTTGGCCAATCATCTCTGCGTTTACATTCCGCTAGAGATCGTGGTTCGACGTCATCGTCATATTCAGTGACGTGAACGGCAATATTGAACGCAAAATCGTCGTCGACGACTATGCTATTTCTATCCAGTACTTCTCCAGTACGTACAAAATTTAATGATGTTTCTCCTATTGTTTCCTCTGTTGGGGAAATCAGGAGGGGAGAAGTAGCTGGTCTGAGCTCAGCATCCTGTGGAGGGATAATCTTAGTATCGCCAGGAGTCTTCCTCTTTCGAGGAACTTTATCTTTTGAACCTGGTGGGCGTCCTCTTTTCATTTGAGGTACAACCAATTCTGCTGCCGGTGGGCTGCATCCATCTATGGGGATGTCAATCCTAGCTGGCGTATTGGCAGCAGGGACGTGTGAACGGACAATCTTCTGGTTGTCCGTGAATTTATCCGGTAAACGATGTACTGTATTCTGGATGTGAAGGATCTTCAGGATCTCATCTTCACACAGATTAGTACGCGGATCATATAGGGACAAAGACTTCTGGTCCCAACTAATGGTCTCAGAAGCTTCTGGCTTCTTAGACTGTGTGCCCAATTTTGGAAAAAATTTCTCATTAAATTCACAGTCTGCAAAACGTGCCTTGAATGCGTCACCCGTCAGGGGTTCAAGGTATCTGATAATAGAGGGCGAATCAAACCCAATATATATACCTAGACGACGCTGAGGACCCATTTTGGTCCTCTGCGGTGGTGCTATTGGGACATATACCGCACAACCAAACACTCTCAAATGAGAGATATCCGGAGGTGCGCCGTATGCTAGTTGCATCGGGGATAAAGTGTGACCTCCAGAGGGTCTTATCCTAATAAGTGATGCGGCATGTAAAATAGCATGCCCCCAAGCATCCACAAGCAACTGGGATTGCATAAGCAATGGACGTGCAATCCATTGGAGTCTCTTTATAAGAGCCTCAGCTAATCCGTTTTGGGTGTGAACATGTGCTACCGGATGTTCAACTTCAATACCCGTTGCCCGGCAGTAGTCTTCGAAGACTTGTGAAGTAAATTCTCCCGCATTATCAAGACGTAGTTTCTTGATATGGTTATCGGGGAAACGAGCACGCAACCTTATTATTTGTGCCAATAGCTTTGGAAAAGCTAGGTTGCGGGTGGACAAGAGGCACACATAAGACCATTTGGTTGATGCATCAATCAGTACCATGAAGTACCGAAATGGGCCACTTGCGGGGTGAATAGGCCCGCAAATGTCACCATGAATTCTCTGAAGGAAGCCAGGAGACTCTAATCCCACTTTCAGGAGGGATGGTCTCGTTATTAGTTTTCCCTTAAAACAAGGGAGACATGGAAATTCACCCTTTTGAAGAATCTTCATGTTCTTCAATTTGTGTCCACGGGATTCAGTGATGATGCGGCGCATCATTGCTGTTCCAGGGTGACCAAGTCTATTGTGCCAGAGTTGGAATTCTGGTAGTGATTGGCACGTCTGGTGCTCAGTCATATTGGCTTCTATTGGTTGAATGTATGTTTGGTAGAGACCCGACGGGAGTCCCTTGAATCGTTCGCAGATGATCTTCCGGTCATCTTTCTGACGAGTTACATACAGATATTCAACCGTATTTTCATCTCTGGTTTCTAAGTGATATCCGTTTAAATGGAAATCCTTGAAACTTACGAGATTCCTATTTGATTTAGGAGAGAATAATGCATTTTTTATTTGAAGTCTTGTGTTATTTGGGAGCAATATAATTGCTTCACCAGATCCTTCGATTATTTGGGACAGTCCTGAAATTGTGATAACAGGACCGTCATATTTATTTACGCTATTAAAATAGCAATGATCGCGAAGGATTGTGTGCGTTGAGGCACTGTCCACTAGGCACTCAGACATCATCTATATAAGCAAAAACGAAATTTTATTTGAACGAAAATGTAAACATTCATTCGAAAATAAAAGTTCGTACTTAAGCAAATAAAAGATGAAGATACATTTAATTCTAAAAAGCATAGATAAACGATGGTGCTCAATCGAGAAGGTCGTCGTTCTCGAAGTCTTTTGCAGTAAACATTGTTGGCGGCTGAACAGCCGCCAAGTTTGTTTCAGGTAGAGACTTCTGGCTCGCCTGGTATAGATCCTGGAGGTGGCGAGGAGTGCGGCAGTTTCTGGACCAATGGCCAGTCATGCCGCATCTATGGCATTTATCCTCCCAGTTCTTCTTTGGAAGTGACACTTGCTCGGTGTTATTTCGCTTCCAAGTGAAATTTCTTTTTCCCTTATTGTTTTTGTTTGTCTGGGGAGCTGCACCTCTTGGTTGCTTCATTATAGCTTTCCCTTTAGTGTTTTTAGCATTCCTCTTGTTTTTCCACTTCTGGGGAGAAACGTGGTGGGCTTCAGGGATATGGGCAGTGCCAACTGGACGTAAGTTATGAGTTGCAAGCAGTAAGTCTCGATTCTGCTCTGCCCTAAGTAGGCATGAGATCAGATCGGAAAATTTCGTGAAATTACGTTCACGATACTGCTGCATGAGTATTGCATCTTTCTCGTGAAACGAGGTAAATGTCTTTTCCAACATGCGCTGTTCTGTCACTTCTTCACCGCACAACTTCAGGCGTGAGGTGATGTTATGAAGTGCAGAATTGTACTCAGCGACGGACTTATAGTCCTGAAGTCTGAGGTTTTCCCACTCATAACTGGCACGCGGTAATATACCATCAATTTGATGTTTATACCGAGCTTCCAGCGCTGTCCACAGGTCCTTTGGATCCTCAACTGTTAAGTATTCGGCCTTTAAGGTCCGATCGATATGTTTCCTAATGTAGATTATGGCTTTCGCCTTATCTACATCGGATACAGTGGTTGTTGGGCTGCTGCTAGTTGTAGCAGAAGCTTCGGCCGCTGCGGGGGCCGAGGGAGGAGCCAAAATGGACCCAAGGAGGGCCATCGAACGCAAGTGGAACTTCAGGTCCACTCGCCAACTCAGGTAATTTGTCCCTGCAGAGTCAAGTACTTCGAAATCGACGCTTGCCAATTTTGCCATTTTATCTACGCAGTTTAAAATGAGCATGAATTAATTAAAATTCAAAAATTCATGCATAAAGAAATAAACAAGTAAAAATGCGGGGATCGGCCAGATACCCAAAATAGTACACAGTCCAAAGTTCGTTTAAAGTCCATAATAGAAAAAAAATAATAATAATACAACTTTGGAAACCCAAACTGAACTGGGTCCCTATATCTCCGTCTTCATATGTTGTTGCATCGAGCTTTGGCTTACACAGTCATGAATCGACTCCTTGCGGTCCAGCGGACGCGGCCAGGGAATTGACTAAGCCAGGACCACTTGTTACCCAGTCAAGCTAGGTTGGTCCAGCAAACTTAGCCAAGCACATTGACCGACATCATGATCCATTGAAGGAGTTTTCATCAATTCTATGTGCTGTTGCATCGAGCTTTGGCTTTAAAATACAAATTTCCTCACTTACAAATTCTCTCAAAAGAAAATAAAAGTGCAAGGAACGTAAATAGGTATACAATGGCCGATCCCGAAAAACACATTTTTACTGATTTAAACATCCACGCAGTTCTAAATATGCTACGGGCATAAAAGTAAACAACCACGCATATATCTCAAGCAAAACATATGGTAAGGGAAACTAGAAAATATAAATATCTTGTAGACCACGTGGAAACGTCAACACCGTTAGGTTAGTTGACTAACGGCAGAGCGGTCTCAGGATCTTTAAGATAATTATATTTTGAAAAATAGAGTCCTAGTAAACCATAGATTATAATATGCAAGAGGGATGTTTAAAACAATTTTTCAACATGGAATATATAAATTATTTTTGATTTTACTTAGGGGAGAGTCCCGTTAAGGAATTGGCATAAGGCCAATATAAAAATATATACCGTTAGCTAATAGGGGCTGCAGGCCCAATTAAAATATTTGATAGTCACAAATGGGCATCTCTCACTGACATATCGATCGGTTCGAGCTCTACCTACTCATCTTTGACATGCTAACTCCAAAATTCTGGCACATACGTCACCACTTAAAGCAGATCGGGTTTAGGTGATATGTAATTCTTTGGATCAGTATGGATTTTAGGTTAACTTGATTAAATTCAGGTTGGGTTGTGGTACACCCTTCAAGGGGATGAGTCAACCCTCACCCGACCTGACCCATTGTGATCATTCTTGTATATATTATATATAAAATCACTGTCTTTTTTTTTACTTGATTGGAAATGCATGAAACATGTCTATCCACTGTAAGAAAGATTTATGTAAATCAGTAAATTTTATTTCGTCTATTGAGATCACATATATTCCTTTCTAGTGGTAACTGTGGAACAACTTCCTTATGTTACAACCTCTAGATCAATGTTTCAATATAAGAAGAATTCATGAAAAAGAACATAGAAATGTTTTTTGGTTATTCATATATCTGAATGTTGCCTTTGCTTCATATGTTTAGGTGCTCAATTTCTCTTTGTAACTAAAGATTTTTCTTCTAATGCTATTGTAAAAAAGTATTTGTAATGACACTATTGATATCAAATTCAGGAATGAGTGCCTAGTGCCCCTATGATGACCATGTTCCAAGAAATGCCAGTATCTTTATCAAAAATTTTGATATTAAACAAAATAGTGCAGATTTATACAAGCCTATAAAAAGAAGCATTGTAAAATCATAGTTTACTATATTTTGTAGGTATCTACGTGATCGAAAAGAAATTACCTCTAGATCAAAGATCTAGGGAAGATCGTGAGAATAAAAATCCGTAGATAGTTCCGCTCCCGATACGTTCCAAAGAAAAATTTCCGCAAAGCTTCGCCGCAACAATAGATTCCTTTGCGCGTACGGGTTTAATTTTTGAGGGGAGACGGGATGAAAAGCTCAAAGAATTTTAGAGCAATCGTGCTGATAACGTGTTATATGATAATGAACTCAAGAGAGAGAGAGAGAGAGAGAGAGAGAGAGAGAGAGAGAGAGAGAGAATTTCATTGCTAAGAATAAGTCACCATCGCTAAGAGCCATGGTGCTCTATTTATATATCTCATAGTGGGGAGGCCAAAAGCCTCTAGGAGACCAAGGGTCCCCATTACTCTAAGTAATGGAGGCCTAATGAATGGGTAATGAAGGAGGGGAGGCCAAAGGCCTCCTTCATTCATAACAAAACTACCTTATTCTAAATTTTATAAAATTTGCTTAAACTTTGTGCAACATATCCTGAGCTTCGGCCTTAATTTTATAAAAGCCTGAACTTTGAAAAACAAAACTATCAAAGTTTAGGGCAATTTTTTTTTAAAACATCAAAAATTCATGTTATCCAACTTAGTACACCTCCTTTTTTTCCCTTTTTGGTTGGTGGATTTTGCTCTATTTTTTGTCTTGTTATGCTTACGCACAACTATTAAGCTATTTTTGTTTCATATATGTACTTGTTTGATTAAACCATTAACAATGAAATTTGGGTATTGTTCTCACTCACCGTCTTGGATGAAAATAGGTGCATGAAAAATAATTTATAAAATGGTGATATATTTTTGGAAAAAAGGAAATAGACATGATGAAAGAGTTGTAAAAGGATTCAGATTATGTGAATTAAAAATGTATCAGATATGGATATCAAAATATCATATCCGATAGTATATTGATACAGAATTGAACAAACAAAATTTGGCATGCATACACAAACGATAAGCATGGGAGGTATACTGCAACAAATGCAAATATGGGAGCCACATGATTATCGCTGGTGTAGGCATGTGTATATTTTTAAAGTGTGTCGGTTAATTATTTTTCCATTTTCAGTTTTTTATACGCAAGTTTATGGTTCGATTGATTTGATCAAATCAAACTTCAAATTGAAAGCTTTCCAACGTATTCCTCATTTTCAGGCTTTCAGCTTCTAATCCATAATGTTATTAAAAGCAAACAGTGTCCCAACGTAACTTCCTCTTAAGTCTTAATAATCCATCTTGTTTTTGAAATAACTAATATACTCTCTCTCTAAAAGAAATTAAACCAAAAAAGAAATTATTTTTTACAAAAAGAATGTTACTCTATCCCAAAAATATAAATATATTCGAACATTTCACCCAAAAAGGAAATCCTTACAGACAAGTTTGATCCTTATTTTTTAAAAAAAACGTTAATCTTCTAATGGATATAAAACTAATATTAAATTTCAAGGATATATATCCAGAACAAATCCGAAAACGCAAACGCCATCAGGTTTTGCATTCAGCACCCTAAAAAGCTAGCAGCAAGCATAACGACGAGAAGGAAACTATACTGAAATTAAGTACATGACTTCACAAACCAGATAAATCAACCGAAAGATTACTAGCAGATAGTGATCAATAGAAACAATCCACCAAACACGAGTATACTGTACATAGCAGAACAAAAAGGGTCCACATCTTACAAAGCTTCTAGAACCTAGATGAAACAAAACCCTACACGGGTTTCAGTCTCGGATTCTGCACTTCATCTTCTGCGCCCCATGCCATCATCTTCAAGTCCTAGACCGACGAACAGGAGATCTACTGTCAATCGAACAAGAAGCAGATGTCAGACATTGGCAATCTGGGAACTGTTAGGAGTTTAGCCAACAAAACAAAATGGTGGAGTTTTGTTGGTTTTTGTGTGTGTGGTCGAGGTGGGGGTGGGGGTGATAAAAGAACCTTTAAGATGAAAAACTAGAGTATCATACTACTGCCCCCAAAACAGTTCATTCTATATAATATTGTCCAAAATTAAACGAATGCCATTGTACCCTAAATTTTCAGAAGTCAGACCTTGGCAATCTAAGGTCAATGATAAATGATATGGGTGAGTGTGAGTGTTGTGAGTTTAGCAAACAAAAAAAATTGGGAGTTTTGGGAGTTTTGTTGGTTGTGTGTGGGGTGGGGGTGAGGGTGGGGGTGATAAAAGAACCTTTATGATGAAGACTAGAGTATCATACCACTGCCCCCTAAACAGTTCATTCCATAATCCAAAATTCATGAATGCCCTTATACCCTAAATTTTAGTAATGAATTGTACAGTTCCACTGACACCTAGACTAAATTTCCCGATGGGTGATGCAAGTCTTCCATTCTTCCTAAATTGTACAGTTTACTGCTGTGAAAAGGTGAAGGATCCCAGGTAACCACATAAATTAAGTGACATGGAACTATATGCCATTGGAATTATACTGGAAATTGACAAAAATACATGCCATTAAAATTGTAGAGGCTTGCATATACCTTGGGTAATGGCCATAATCAGGACTTCTCTCCCGCTCCCTCTCATACGGGGGTCCATTGTAACGATCATAAACAGGACTCCTCAGCCGGCCATAGTCCGGGCTTGGTCGACTCCTCGGCCGGCCATAGTCCGGGCTTGGTCGACTCCTCCTGTGCACTGGACTCACAGATCGGCCATAAGGACTATCATCTCGCCTGCCATATCCTCCTCTTCTAGGGCTGTCGCCACGTTCCCCATCATCTCTAAGAGCATATTCAACAGAAACAACACGATCCAGTATCTTGCTGCAATAAGAGAGTAACATGTTATTATAGGAGAATGGAGGGGGAAATAGACAATAAAAATATAAATCGAAGTAAAAAACATATAAAATATTTATATACAAGGTATCATAGCATGAGGAAATAAACCACAAGCAAAGTGCACAAAGGAAATTTTAGGAAAGGAATAAATGAAGGTAGAAAGAAGAAACAAAACAGAGGTAGGACTAACCTCATGTTGGTGCTTTCAAGGGCCTTTGTAGCTTCCTCCTGTGTTTCGAATTGCACAAATGCAAAGTTCCTCCTGATTCTAACATTTAAAACTTTACCATAAGGCTCAAAGTGTCTTTCAATGTCACGAGTTCTTGTGCGGATTGGGTCAAAGTTAATAACAAACAGTGTCTTAGTAGGCCTTGTATTTGCCATGGCCCTAGAGCCATCACGATGTCGAGGTCCACCACGATCTCCTTGCTAAAAATGTCATGTAAAATGATACGATGTTAAAATTCACCAGAGAATAAAGGATCCAATAACATTTGATCACTACAATATGAAGAAAAATATGATACTCTTAGCATGTGAAATACAACCACAATGGACCCGCAAAAAATTTACCCTTGACCACTCCACGGAAAGCCTCCTTTTACTATAACCGAAAGGTCTGTCATGGAGGTCACGTATAGCCTCATCTGCATCACGCTCATCCTCGAAATAAACAAAAGCAAACCCTGCAACGAGAAGGTAGATAGATAAGACAGAATACAAGTACAGAAAATAACACTAACCCATTTTGCACATGCCAAAAAGGCATGCAAATCATGTCAAGTATTCCTGCCAAAAAAAACAGAAGTATACTACCTGGCCTGGTGACAATAGAGTTTGAATAATGAAGTGCTTGTAAGATGAGAACTAAAGCATGATGACATATAATTTAATTCCAAGGTCAGAATTCCTTGCTGAACATGCTACTCCACTAGTGGTCCCAACGATCAGTAAGCATGGCGAGGTGACATGGATCGACCAGTCAGCATGGCATATGGAAAGAACCAGTCAGCATGGCATGGTGATGAGTGACCGGAAGGCATGGCATGGTGGTTGAGTGACCATAAGTCATGGCATGGTGGTATGGAATGACCTGTAGGCATGGCATGGTTGGATGGAACGACCAGTGGGCATGGCATGGTGGTACAGCTCCATTAACAGTCATGCTTGGACTAGGCAAGGCAGGAATGAGAGACGGATGATCATGTAATGAAAATTTAAGATGCCAGTGATGAAAGGAAGAAGCTGATATGCTGGTTATGCTGGCAGAAGGTTGCCTTTGACATGGAAGGAATTTGCATAGAGGATGGAGCCCAGAAAGAGCTCAGTTTGTCTTACTGTTTCCTGCGTCAAAACAAACATTTAATATAGGTGTCTACACACACAAAATAACCTATGGCCACTTCAGACCAACCACCATCTGAAACAGGCTCAACTGGACATCATACAACCCACACACGCATTGACTACTTAATTATTTGCTTGGTCTATACTAAAACGAATGAATATTATAAAATGATCCTTTCTGGGTAAAACTATTAACTTATTAGCAGATATCTTACTCTGCTTAATAAAACATACATAAATTAAGATTGTTAAACCATCCAGCCTTCTATAAACATGTGAAAATATCAGACATCACAAAATTGGCGATATATGAAATGCATATGTATGCAAGAAGACGGAAATTGGCAATTATACATCCATCTTCTGCACTAAGATATAAATACACATAACAAATTGACAGAAGTTATGACTATACACTGAGTAAGCAGGTAATTATGCTTCAACCAAGGCTAATTTATAAAGTTCATACGCAGACAATGACTACGTGAAAACATCGAAACCAAGTCATCCTCACCACCAACAGTTACCCAGTCCACTACAATCAAAACTCAGAAATAAAGCAACTTCAAGTACAAAAGCAATTATCTGCTGACATGTAAATTTCAATTTGGCATCCAGGGAGAATGTTGGCAGCATGAAACACTCTAGTGTGCTGCATGCACATCCTTGTAACTAAAGATATGACACGCTCACATTGCTAATGCAGATTCCACACACATCATTATAACCAAATATTGCAAAAAAAACTATTTACTACATATATGTGCCCTTTTCTCTTCTTCCCTTTTGGTCCACGGCCATAGATGGTATGTGCAGACATCAAAAAAATTAAAGAAACAAACAATATTAAGCTATAAACCACAATCTGGCGAACTCGATTGCAGAAAAACACTATTACCATAAACAAAAGATAGTTTTAAACAGATTGTTTAGGAGCTTTGCTGCTCATCACTAGAATGGGGAACTATGGAATTGGTTACATGTAGGGATGTAAATGGTTCAAATACGGATTGGATATTGGTTTTATAATATCCAAAGTCGGAATTATAATTTCAAATACAGATACGGATACAGAATGCGTACAAAGAAAATCTAAAATTTGTATCCACAAAAAAGGATGCTAATATGAATCAAATATGAACAATATAATTATATATTTTTAAATAAATAATACACAATGAATATAAATGTAAGGATAAAATGTACCAAAAACAACAATTCTATCATATCATTATATAATGGTTACGGAAAAACAAATGCATGCCGATACATGATCATTGATGATAGAAACTAACTACAATTAAGTCATGGGTTAATATATTATGGGTCCGTATCTAAATCTGTTTATGAAAAATTAAATCCATATCCGTATCCAATTGGATATGAAATTGTGATATTCATATCAATATCTGTAAAGATACAGATATTTTATTCAGATAATCCAAATCCTTTTGCATCCCTGGTTAAGGGGGGTCAAATAAGATAAATGAATGGAAACAAACAATACGGGCAGAAAGATTTCTACGGAATATTTTCATCAAACTACATGTGCTTAAATAAAGCATTATTTCATTAAGAACATTAATTATTGTTTGTTCTTTTGAAAAATCTTGCCTTCAAACTTATAAGGCTTCATGGGATCGAAAACTTAAGAAATATTATGGTCAACAGTGGAAAGAAAGTGCAAGAAATAATCCTTTAAAAGGAAGTGCATGCACAACTTTACTGGTATTGGTAAGTGAAAACATATACATATAATTAATCCCTAGAAAGTAAGATGGAGGAACCAAGGTATTAGATATACCCAAACATTCAGCATGATATATATGCACCCAAAAATTCATTTTGAAAAAACATATTATCCAAAATATTCCTTTATTTTCCATTTAGTGATTCCTACATTGCCTATCCAATAAGAAAAGACAAGTTGCAACAAAAATATATGCAAAACAATAGAAACAACAAATCCGACCAATTACAAATATCAATATCTAGCATCAATATCTAGCGAATATATACTTTAACTGAAAAGTCTCTGATTCTTTGTTGGCATTAAACATCAATATACAGAGTACACCCAAAATAGTATTACAAATGAATGTAAATAATTTGGAACTTAGATAGTTTTATGCAACTGGGAAAAAAAATACAATAAGCATAATATATTTCACTTTGAAACTGAAGTAACGAACTGTTTAGAGAAATGGTCGGGAAAAGAACTGAATCACAAAAATCACAATGTTATAGGGATCAAAAAATAAATAACTCAATACATCCTAATATATACACTGTAACTTTTAGGTATGAGCAAGGCCGTTAGCCAAAAGTCAATGCACAGGCAGAGCATGGAGTATAACCACCGTGATATTGCCCAACGGAAAACAGAATATGAAGGCAAAAAGAATACAAAATGTATCACTCAATGTTATTCCTAAAGAATGAACACCTATGATTGCTCCAAATGTCTCTCACAAAACTGAAAAGCAAGAACTAATATTCTAATGCAAAAACTTTGGGGCTTGTAAGTTAACTAATGTACTCATGCACGACGCACAATCACAAATAACATTACAAATGTTAAATTTGCAATTATTACTCATTTCAATGTTAAATTCTCACTGGCTATGAACTATCATGTGGCTCATGCATTTAAGAACCATGATTTACCAAAATTTTCACATAAAAGTTTTTCCATTAAAAATTATACTACTTGAATTAATAAATTATATATAATCTCATATTTTGAACACTCTAGAAAAATGTACCAAATTTTACTTAACTGTTACTAAATAGTTTTAGCATTTAAATGTCTTACTTGGATATGATAATTTAACATGCCAAAATCTAATAAAAACACTATATACTTCATTTATTGACAACCGGTGACGCCCAACATATTCATATATTCGTCCTCACATCCAGTTTAAATTCATTCCCGGGTTGTTGCGTTTAAATTCCTCCTCACAACCAGTGAGGCCCAACATATTCAAAGATGTTAGAATTATTAAATAAACAAAGTATGAAGATAGCAATTTTTAAATATTTGCATGTTTTCGTACTTATGCCCAGAATATAGCACAAAATTATGGAAACAACGTTTCCTGCAAAATTTACCTTTCTAATCGGGTGATCACGAAATTAGTATATATAAACTGTACAAATATATAGACTATAATATATTCTCCTCTTTGCTTACCAACCAACAGTTACGAAGACACATATCTCCTAACAAAAATAATGCCTTTAACCCTAGAAGAAAACTTTAAAGTTCAATCTATTTTTTGGGGGAAAATCCACAAATAACGATAGAAATAGAAGAAATAGTGTCATTTACCAGACTTCATATCAATGCGATCGACCCTCCCGTATCTGGAGAACAAACGATCAAGTTCCGAGTGGCGAGTTTCGTAGTCAAAGTTTCCGCAGAAAACAGGCCTCATCCTTCTCTCGTGTCGAAGAACGAACCGCTACAAAAACCCTAAGCCTTCAGGTGTCGGAAACCCCTAACTGAAAGCAATAAAATCCCTTCGGCGAAGAGAAAACTATCGAGAAATAAGGAAAACGAAACCCTGACCGCAGAAATAGAAGAAGGCGTACCTTGAGACTCGGCGAGAGAAGAACCCTAGGAGAGAGAGAAAATAGGAGTTTTGGACAAGAGAGTTGAGAAACGGACGGGTTTTAAATATGCGAGCCGGGCCCAACTCTATGTATGGGCTCAAGGGCGTCGGCCTGTTGGCATGGGCCGAACATATTTTAATTTCCATTTAAAATTTTTTTTTATTTTTAATTTTATATTGTGAACTGAAGTAGTTAAATATTTGATTAACTTGACTTAACCAAGGAAAGACATACTCCGTCCCTGAAATTAAGTTCCATATGACACGATGCATGATCATCAACACTTATGAAAATACTAAAAGATAAACCAAAAATAGAAGTATCATGTTCAACACGTATTTCATGAGAACAAAACACTTTGCTGATTAAAGCATCAGTGTTTCCTGGCCTACGATTAAGAACAAGTCAGAACACGGATCCATGAAAGTGGAACAATAAAACCAAAGAAGAAATCGGAACTGGAGGTAAATCAAAAGCGCAAAAGGTTGAAGATATGGCCAAAAATGCGAGACAAAGAAAGCTTGTATCAAAGTGTCTCTCACTTTTATGCTATCAATTCACCATAGAAGACTAGCGTACTCCAACAAACCTGTCGGCTGGCCACTCAACATTGGCTGCAGTCTCGACCGTTGTGATCCTGTTGCACTCAAGTCATGTGCAAGTTAGCTGTTAGCTTAATTTTGCAAGAAACCCATAAGCCACCAAGGTTACTACAATTTATGACCCTAGAAGTCCAATTATTGACCAAGGGCTTCAACCAGCTGCTTGGTCTCCAAGAGTGGCTCATATTCACAAAATTACATTGGAACAGCCAGCATCCCAATGTAAAGCAAACTGTTTAGGGGTGAATTTTCATCGCAGGTTGATGGTCTGGAGGCTCGGATGTTGTAGCTGTCACGTGAGACGGAGATGACCCTTGCGGTCGATCGATGGCGCGTTCGCTTGAGCAGAAAGGTGTGGATCCGTTCTTTGGTGCGCCGAGGGGTAGCCTCGGCGGGATGACAACCTCCTGGGTCGGTTGAAGGCGGAGTGAGGAGTCGCTCGGTGAAGGACGCACGGATCCTCGCGTCGGCTCGCCGAAGGGTAGCCTCAGCAGAACGGCGTCCTCTTGGTGGTGGAGATGAGCGGGCTCGGGGACGAGGGCCCTCGGCTCCGGCTGGGAAGACGCTGAGGTGTAGCCTCGGTGTCGCTGGATCTCGTAGACCTGAATAGACGAGGGAGTTCGTCATGTGGGTCGGACCTTGGTTCCGACCAATTACCTTCTGAAGCCAAAGTCAGATCTGGTCTGATAGATGCTCAATGGGATCGGACTTGGTTCGCGGATAGACCAAGCACCCAGGGGCGTAACTATGTGGGAATTGCCCTCGGCAGTTGCCTAATGCAACATAATAAAAAATATGTAATTATAAAGTAGCAACATCAATTCTTTATACCCTCTTTGTTGAGTCGTTGATGTAGTTGACCCCAGGTCCTAGGTTCAACATCCAGCAAAAGGTGTTTTACAATTTTTTTCTTACATATTTTGCATGCAATAAGCATTTATATTTAAGAAAAATCTCATGTAGTTTAACCATTTCTTTATACCCCAATTTCTTTATACCCCAATGTTTAAGGCATTTGTTTATGGCATCATATGTTATGGCTTTCGGTCTAAGTGAATAAATTTTTAATTTCTTACTTACAGTTTACATACAATAATTATTATGAATTTACCATAAAACTTGTTTGATATTAGATTTACTTTTGCTTCATATGCCAATACATTGCCATGTATACAACTACAACTTATCCTGGACAGCTCAGGTCAAGGAAAAAAATAAAGTTTATAATCATCATATGTTTCTGACTTTCTCCTCTCTCGGTCTCACACACACACATTGCCTCTCACTTTTTTAAACTTTTATTCTCTTTAACTCTCAGGCTTCTCTATCTCTAAATTAATGGGAAAAATTTTATATCAATTATTAATTCTATATGCTTGTGTTTGCATGTATTAATGTAAAAAATTAATCTTTAATTATTATTTTGTTTATCAAATATTATTTTCATATGCATGCATGTCTATATGTATGATACAATTTTTTTCAACTTGAATAGACATTTTATATATTATATATCATAGTTTAAATATATGTATAATACTAATTTATTGCTATTATCAATAAATAAGTAAAGAATAAATAATTAAAGCATGTTAGCGTTTAATTTTTTTGTTTTGGTATTTTTCTTTAAAAAATTCTTTTACATCATTTTATTTTCGCCCAGGGCAAAAAAAATTCCTGGTTACGCCACTCCAAGTATCGATCCTCTGACCGAGCTATGGAGGAGAAATATGTTAGGTGGAAGAAGGTGTAAGAGTGTGTATGAGATACCTCCGTTGTGGATTGCAAAGATCCGCCTCCCCTTTCCTATGATGCATCCCCTTCTTCATATACCTGAGCCCCCCGCGATAATGGGTCATTATTGTCGCCATTCATGGGGGCGTGCCGAGTGGGGAGTATTGACCCCCACTAATTGTACCCGTTTTGATGAGGGGATGAATGTCATAAAGGTGGCCATGATGGCTGGAGTGTGGCCTTTGGCGGTCGGGCCATAATTGGTCCATAATTGGTGATCCATGATGGATGGAGAGTAATGGCCATTAAGTCGGGCGGTTGCCATATTTGGGGAGCCATGATGGCTGAAGAATGATAGACATTCAGTCGGGCCATAACTTCATCCACTATGGAAGTGGGCAATCTTTTGGGTCTCCATCTTGGGTGGAGAAGTGCGACCCGCCCTGAGATCATTGGGCCAGAGCCCAAGGCCGCAGTAGGCCGGTTGACTGGTCGTAGTTGACTTGGCTCCTCCGGGCCCGGTTAAAAAAGTCGTATCAATTGCACCCATCTTTCGAGCTCTACCATGGTTGACGTGGAGGTCGGGAGATGTACTATGAGGGGGGAGAAGATGCTCCTTTTGTAAAATTGGTCCGTCTTGCAGAGTCGGCTAATGACAATAAGTTGTCGATACGAGATTCGTTCGGTGGCGAGGGGAGTTGTCCCTCGACTTATAGCCGACAGAGTAGTTCGACCAGCTGGGGGAGTTGCCCCGAGCCTTACAGTCGATGTGGTCGGTCCGCTGGGGGAGTTGCCCCAGCCTTATGATCGTCGGGTCGATTGGCCCGCTGGGGGAGCTATCACTCAGTCTTATGGTCAATCGAGTGATCAGCCAGCTGGGGGAGTTGCTCCCAGTCTTACGATTGATCTGGTCGGTTCGTTGGGGGAGTTGCCACAGTATTATGATCACGGGTCAATTGACCTGCTGGGGGGGGCAACCCCCAGTCCTATGGTCAATCAAGTGATCAGCCAGATGCGGGAGTTGTCCCCAGCCTTACAGTTGATCTTGTCGGTCCGCTGGGGGAGTTGCCCCAGCTTTATGATTGACGGGTCGATTGGCCCGCTGGGGGAGCTAGTCCCAGTCTTACAGTCAATCGAGTGATCGGTCAGCTGGGGGAGTTGCCCCAGCCTTACGACCGATCCGTTTGTTCGGTTGTGAGGGGAGTTGTACCTCGACTTATGGCCGACGAAGGAGTGAATCAGCCAGCTGGGGGGGGTTGCCCCAGCCTTACGACCGATCCGTTCGTTCAGCTGCGAGGGGAGTTGCCTCTCGGCTTACGGCCGACGAATGAGTGGGTTGGCCAGCTGGGGGAGTTATCCCCAGCCTTACGACCGATCCGTTCATTTAGTTGCGAGGGGAGTTGCCCCTCGGCTTACGGCCGACGAATGAATGGGTCAGTCCGCTGGGGGAGTTGCCCCTAGTGTAACGACTGGTTTTCATGTATCTGGATTTATTATATTATATTATATGTTTTGGTGGATTTTCTCCTCATGTGTGGTTTTCGTCCCCGTAGCTTTCATTTTCGATCGTTTAGTCGTATTTTCTTAGCTTCTTCCGTTGATCGTCGATTTTGGAGTAAGTCATTCGTGACGGGCTTCATATCGGTCATATCTTATTGTTAGATCAAGCCTAGGAGTCTTAGGAATCGATCCCAAAGCTTCGCGCTCCATTTCGGAACTTTTGGTGCTCATTAGCCGGTGTAAGAAGGGGCACCGACCGACTAGATGACGATCCAGTCGGTCGGAAAACCTTCTTGAACCGACTAGTTGGCTTTGTAAATTTCTCAGGAGTTACAGTTTATCGTTAGTCGGTCTAAGAACGTTGGTTGACCGACTAGGTTGCAAACTAGTCGGTCCGCAATGCTTCTTTAACCGACTAACTCATTAACTATTTTTGGTGCCAGCTACTGTTCGTTCTTAGTCGGTCTAAGAACGTTCATCGACCGACTAGATGTCAAACTAGTCGGTCAGTAGTTGTTCTTTGACCGACTAAATCTAAATCCTATTTTTGTACAGGAGTTACTGTTTGGACTTAGTCGGTCTGCGTTGGTCAACAGACCGACTAGTTCCCAAACTAGTCGGTCAGTGGTTGTTCTCTGACCGACTAATCAGTGTCGAAACCCTAATTTCTGGGCAGCCGCCAGCCCTTCCTATTTAAACCCCTCCCAAACGTTTTCTTCTTCATCTTCTTCAACTCTAAACCTGATTTCTCCCCCATTGAGCCCCCTACTACCTAAAACCCTTATTCCTTCATCCCAAGCCCAAAATCCATCATCCAAACCCTCATATAACACATTCTACCTCTCATCTTCCTCAAACTTTCATCAAATCCCCCAAAACCCCATTTCTCCAAACTTCTCCATCCATTTCCAGATCTGAACCCTAGGTTCCCCGGAGCGTTTCTTCCGTTGCCGTGCTTGCTCGACGTCGTTCTTCCGCTTCCTATACGGTAATAATCGATCTCTTAATGTTTTCATAACCCGTTGTGCTTTTGTGAAACCCTAATGAAATGAATGTTGTTTTGATGATTGTTTCTTCATATCAGCAACTTCCCCGTAGATTAGCGTCCGTGGGACAGACCCTCGTTGATCGTCATCCTCGGTGCTAGGCAAGTGAAACTTGCCACTTAGGGTTTAGGCCATGTTTAGGGCATTTGCTTGTTGTAGGCGTAAAAGAGACTAGGCGACGAAATGATACTCGCCTAGGCGCAAATTCCGGAACTAGCTTGACAACGAAGCTAGGACCGTCATGTATCGTGTCGCATAACTATCATGTCATGTTTAATTTTGATTAACGGTACGCGAATAAATGGTCATCCATGCTATCCATGTTGTATGTCGCATTCGTAGCACACGCTACAATACTTGTGTTTCCTGGCCCGTGTTCCAGAAGCGGGCTACGTGAGTTGGTTGATAGCCAATGCCCGACCTACTTGTTTACCGGCTAGGCACCCGCATTGCAGGCATAACCCTACGCTATACATGTTAAACACACTTCCTGGCTCGTGTTCCAGAAGCGAGCATTCCGTGTTCAGGGTAACTCCCTGGCTCGATACACGTGGAGGGGTAGAGATAAACGGTCACTTGAGCTTAGGAGTTGGCCCGATCAGCCACTCTAGCCAACATGAGGAATATCTGTGCACAACTTGTTTACTTGACTGTTCACTTGACGTGAACCACTTGACTTGTACTTGTCCGTGTTTTACTTGTTATCCGTGACATACTTGCTACTTGTACTTCCCTTCACTTGTCACTTCCATACTTTACTTGCCATGCCATGCATCATACTATATCTGCTAGGTTGCTAGTTTACCTTACCTTCAGTTTCCTTGCCCAAGTCTTTTAGACTTGCTGACATGTGCCCCTTTACTATTTTGGGTGACACATGTTAGATCCCGAGCCTGAGTCCGTTGTTGAGGACGAGGTGTTTACGGACACCGTGCCCGAGTCTGTGTTTGGCGAGGAGTATGTGGACACTGGGGACCGGTTCTGGTGTCGTCGATGAGTCCTTTTGTTTTAGACTGCTGTTTTGTTGTCGGTGCGTGGCACCTATACCTTGTTATGTTGTTCCTTTTGTTGGCCTTGTTCTGGGCCTTTAGACTCTTTCTTTTAGCCTGGTGGCTTTTCTGGATGTTGAACTTAATTTTCATGTTGGACAAATTATGAGATATGAGATTTTATTTCTGTCTCTCCTTGTGTTATTATTGTTGTTCCGTTTGTGGTTACAGGGACCTGCTTATGTTTTATTGACGCTTATCGAGTTTGGGGCTTCACAGCTCCACTCTCGTGCGGACCTTCTCACGTCTCGACTCCATTTTAGGGAAGCGGGGCGTGACACCTAGCCTTACGACCGACTCATTGGTTCGGTTGTTGAGGGGAGTTGCCCCTCGACTTATTGCCGACAGATGGGTGATGACCTTGTGAAGACTTTCGAAGGTTCCAATGGTGGCGCTTTGCAACAACTTCATCCGGCTCGGGTGGATGCGGGAGCAGTTCGGCAGCCTGGTCGGGACCAGTCGTCAAGTGGTAGCTTCGACGGCCCTTCGGAAGGGCCGCTCGGATGCCCGAACGGAGTCTGGACGAGCAGCTTGGTCGGATTGGTTGGTGTGGCCGATAGCTCGGTAAGCGGTGGCCCAGCAGCATGGTCGGAGGAGTTGTCTCGAACTCGGAAGACTGCGGTTTGGTTAAATCGGTTCGGCTACGGTCGGAGGAGCTATTTGGATGCTTGAACTCGGACGACTGTGGTTTGGTCAGATCGGTTCAGCCCGGCTCGCAGGGAGAGCTCAGCATGGCTGGCAACTCGGCTTTCAGCTGGTCAGAGATCTGGTGTTGACGACGTGGTCATCAACATGGCCCTCGAGCTGCTGTTGGGACAAACGACGAGCTTGAACAACGACAATGGTCCTCATCAGGTCTCGATCGGCAGCTATGCTCACCCCCGGAAGCGGAGTCGTTGGAGGTTTTGCGGCGCCGCCTCAGTTTCTGCTCCGTTGTAGTTGGGTGCACTTGGAAGGCGGAGGTAGTATTGGTCCTCCCGTGTATGTTATCCTTGCCCCCTCTACGGCTTGGGTTTGCCCCCAAAGGTGGGAAACTCGAGTCATCGAAAAATTCGTCATGTTGCCACAAGTCGGTGGGCTCGGACTGAAGTGGGTCGGCGAGCTCGGTTGGTCAGCATGGAGCTTGGATGCTCAGTAGGGAGGCTCGGACTCTCGACAATGATGCTTGGCAAGGCAGTTGGACTCGTCTAGTCGGCCTCTCCCCTGGGCCGGTCGGCCTTGTCTTTACGCACGTCGCCGCCTCAGTTTCGGCTCCATTGTTGTTGGGTGAGTTCGGGAGGCAGTGGTAGTCTGGATCCCGCCATGTACTTTATCTTTGCCCCCTCCATGACTCAGGTTTCTCTGAAAAAGTAAGAAACCTGGGTCCTTGGAAGTTTCATTACACTGGCACTAGTCAGTCGGATGGGTTAGCCCAGTCTCGACCGTCCTCGTCGGGTTGGCCTCCCCCTAGATGGGTTGGTGTGAGCTTCGAACCCGGTCAAGCCGTGGTCTTGTCCTCGAAGGGGGAGGATAATAGTACGGTCTCAGCGCAGAGTCGTTCTTCCCATCCATCGGCAGCTCGCTGAACATGCTGAGCTTTCAGCCGTCAGCACCAGATCCGCTCCTGCCAGTTTGTTTATTGTTGCCATGTTCTCAACTAAAGCAGAGCAGCTTTGAAGTTGAGAGTGTAGACAAGCGCTTGTGCATTTGGGATGACTCCCAAGCTCAACTTTGACCGATCTCAGCCGATGAACAAGCGGAGACATGGTGAACTTGACAATGTGCTCGCCGAGCGTGACTCCAAGGTGTCGGAGGTTAAAGTCACATCGGTCTTGACAATGGACATGCAGAGCTCATTCAACAGCAGGGCTCCGTTTTCGAAACTGCTGAAAGTGGTCCGAAGAAAAGTGTGCTTAGGCTAATTGTGATGTCATCCTTGGCGGATCAGCATCCTTGGCCGGTCGGCATCATTGGCAGCTTTTGTGAGCTCAGTTGGTCCGTCGAAGGGTGTGGGGCGACATCACGGTTGTTGTCAATAATTCCTCCGTAGCCTTTGCGTTCTCGATGTAAGCTGAGCGAGGAGAAGTGGAAGTGGCTTCTTTACCCCCAGCTACTTGACACCGAGAGGGGTAGCAACGAGGTAAAAGACGATCCAATCAATGTTTGTCATCAAGCCGCCAACTATGTAGCAATCCATCAGCTGTGTCTACATCGGCACTACCAAATTTGCGCATTATCACGCCATCATCCTACTCTGCGAGAATTACAGCAAAGATTAAACAACTTCAACTATTTTGAGGGAGACGAAGAGAGTGAGAGAAGATTGGTTTCTTATGTCGTGCTCTTTGCCAATCGAAAAGGGGTTTCTCCCTTTCGCTCAGCTGCTGGGTTCCACCTATCTGGTGTCCGATGTTTGGTTGGAAGACCTCGAACGAAGGAGATGGATCGTCGAGAGGGAACCCTGTCGATGGTCTTGGTTGGACAACATCTATCGAACTGTCGATGACAATATTGATAAGACGATCGTCGAGCTTCGATGAGGTGAGGGCATGTCTGATTCGAGCTTCGACGATGCCCTGTTGGGCGAAGAGCTCCACTCAAGGATGGCATGTGCTCGGAGCTCGGGTGTAACGGCCTGTATTTTTCAACACTTCAATTTTCTTATTTTTACGTATTTTAAAAACAAATTTTACTTTATAAATGTTAGTCAAGAATTTTCTAACAAACTGATTTCAAAAAAATTCTTATAAAAATATTTTAGAGAACTAGACTTATCATATATTATTTCAGCAGTTTCAGTTTTCCTCGAATGCCCGTAACATTTCTGTTAAAATTCATCTACCAAAATTACCGTTTTGATTCGACGAATTTATTTCCTATTCAAACGTCTTCAAAATGTTTTCAAACTTCTCCAGTAGCCTCCTATGATCATTTAGGGCTTCCCACATTAATTTCGTAATTTTCTGATATCATTTCAATAGAGAACCCGCGCAACCGCTTTCTAAATGATTTGGCTTAAAACTAGTATTTTCGTAGCTCAAATCCCAGAAAGGATCTTGTATTCGTGATCCTCGCGTCGATACGATCCCGTGGGTATGTTTTCGTAATTTTTCGGAGTTGTTTACGAAAATGGGTCTGTATTTGTCCGATTTTACTAATTACATCTAGTAATGACTTTTACTATTACTAATCACTTTTTACTTTACCCCTATTAAATCTAGATCTACCACTAATCATTTCCATATCCCCACCCCCCATTTACCCACCGTATAGGTTGTTAGATCCAGCCACCATTTTGTTTTCTATTAACTTTTATTATTAACATTGTTATCTGTTACGTTTTCCCCCAAACCTTATATAATAACATCAACCCCCCAGCTATTTCAATAACCCAGACGTCTTCCCCCTTTCTTTCATTCACAAACACAGATCCCTCATCTCCCCCTACATTTCAGGCACCCAGTTCTCTCTCCCTCTAGTTTCGTTCGAAACCCAGTGAACCCATGCACAATAACATCATCTCCTCATTCTCAGCTTAACCCATGCGAAACCCCAAGCCGCTGCTCTCTCTCGCTCTCCTCTCTCGTTCTCGGCTCTCCCACTCTCTCACAGTCTCTCTCTCTCTCTCTCTCTCTCTCTCTCTCTCTCTCTCTCTCTCTCTCTCCATCTCCGGTGAACACCGCCGAAGCCCCACGGCGAGCACTCTCCGCCGTGTACGCCGCAGCTCCGAGCATTACGCCGGCACCGTCGTACCCCCCGCCGTGAGCCCACTCGACCACCCCCGCCGTCCACCGTGCCTCCGCCAGCCCCGATGAGCCCTCGCCGCCACCGCCACTCGACAGCAACCCCACCCACAGCTTCGACGAGCTCGTTGCCGCAGCGTCGATCTGACGCTCCCCACTCCGTCAGCCGCCTCCTCCTCCTCCGAGGAGCTCCGCCCGAAGCCCCCGCACTCCGGCGAGACCCACGAAGCCGCCCCGCCGCTGTCTCCTCCGAAGCACCACGCCGCCTCGTGCCTCGGGAAGCCGCCGCAGCCGCTCCGCCTTCGATCGCTGACGACCAACGCCGCTGCTCCGGCGTCGCCCCCGCCCCCGCCGCCTCTTCGCACCCGCTCACCCACTGCCGCCACGAGAAAGCCCCCCCCCCCTCCGGCGTTTGAACACGAAGCAGCGGAGGTTTGCTTAATGGCAAACTTGTAAATATTAAGAAAATTTTCGTATTTTCATATTTAATTAATTATTAAATAGGGTTAATTGGTTATAAATTCATAAGTAATTATACAGGGGCCAGAAAAATATGTGGATAGCTCCAGAAAATCGGGAACGATATTTCGGACCCAATGGCGCTAGTCTCACTGCGAGCAGATACGTACTTTTTTCAGAATAAATTTTTAAACCTAAAAGATTAAATACGTATAAAACATTCTAAAAATCCTAACTCGCTGTTTTCACTCACAATAATATGTGATAAAATTATATGTGCTAATAGACTTTGAGACGGTCGTTTTGACTACTCACTCATGTAATTCTGACTTGTATTGCTCCCGTAAGAAATTACGGAAGATACGCGTCACTTAAGTATTTTAGGGGTTTTAAGCTATTTCCAAGTTTCAAAAAATTATAAAAAACTACAGAAGGTTCTGAAAATTCTTATTTCTTGCAGTAAAATCAAAAAAATTATTTTAGGCTTACATAAATTTTTTGAATAAATTCTGACACCGCTTAACCGAGTTTTAAAAATCGAGACGACCTAATTATTTAAATAGGTAAAGTCGTGTCTTCTGACCAATTATTTTGTGTTGCAGGTACGGACTCCGGTGTACCAATTTCAGAGGAAGCTCTAGATCCTCTTCCAGCTTACTACGACGGTGTTGATTTTGGTAAGTCACGACAAGTCCTAAACTCAGAAATCCAGTCTTGTGCTTGTACGAACTTGTAGCACCACACCACTACGTCCTCGAAGCACGGAAGCATACGACACCTTCTTGTGATGGACTTGTCTTTGTCCTTTGTACTTGGCACGGTTTACTTAGAAACGTCCCGTGGAACAATCATGTAAAGAACTTGTACTCGACACGTCACCGGGGTTTCGGGGTAACTCACAGTTGCGAGAGTACGGGAGTGACTAGAGTTCGATCTACATGTCAAGCTACCTGTGTTTCGGCCTCCTGTCTAGCTGCCTGCGTTTCGGTAAACCATCCTGCTGCCTGGGTTCCGGCAATCGTCTCGGTAGCACCCAGGCAAGAGACGAACTGAACGGTCACATATTGTACTCTCCGACTTGAGTCACGTAGTTCTAGTGGAGCTTGCACGATTACTTCTTTACAGTCATGCACTTTACTTTCTGCACTTGTACAGACACTACAACGCACTTTACTTTACTTCCGCTTGTCATACGTGTACAATACTCCTTTTCTTTGTTTAGAATCGTTGTGACTTACCTTCGGTTCCACTTGTGGCACCGGCAGACGACGACCTGATTGAGGAGATTGTCCCAGAGTACGAGGAGCCTGTATACGACCCAGAAGCTGCAGAGTTTTAGCTGTTTTTTGCTTGAGTGTGTGTTGAGAGATGTATTTGTTGGGGTTTTGGCGGACCCCCAGAGCTAGGATCCGTATCCGTCCTAAGTCGGACGGACCACGGAGGCACATAGGCGCAGCGGAAAAACAGAAATCAAGATTTCTAGACTAGCTAAACAATTTAACTAGGCTCTGGGAACCAGAACCCAGCCCGATCTATGCCGACTTGGAGTGGGTCTGACCACTCCAAGAAGGATCTACACTAAGCGACTAATAAAATCTACACTAAAATGCTTAACCACATACCCGGAATCTTGGCCCTGGAGCAGGCAAGATGTACCGCACCGTCTTGAGAAGCTCCTCGTAGCCGAGCCGCGTTGACCCGATCTCCCTGAGCCGCCTCGCACCCTCGCACCGATCCGCCCGAGCCGCTTTCGCCTCCGAGCCGATCACACGCGGTAGAAAGTTTCACTTGAGAAGAAACCCGTGTCTTAGACGTCCGGATCGGATCCAAACCCCCTTCGTAGTCGTGCTAGGACTACTCCGGAGAATAGGAAAGTAGAGAGAGAGATTTAGTCGCGGACCGAGCTTGCTCAATAATTTGGAGCTACCCGATCGTTGACTGGTGTGTATTCCAACGAGGAGAGTGCACCCCTATTTATATAGGGAGTGAGCACTCAACTTCTCGTTGCGGGCAATGTGGGACAATTCCCATGAAGAGAAAATTCAATTAAGCCATTTGGCTTAATTTCAACTTTAAAGTTGGCCTTTCTCAAAGTCAAACTTTAACGAATTAATTCTCCTCACATACTAAACTTCAGACACCAAACAAGCTATCAATCAGAAAAGCTTGGAATGGTGAACGCGTAGGAACTGACGGTGACGAATTTCGACTTCGTTTGACCCCTCAAACAATTGCTCAAAGTTTAGCAATTTCTCAAAATTCGTAGCCGTCATTAGGGTTATTCAAAAAAACCCTAATTGACTTATGTTGCGGGCGCGCCCGCTAGACTTAGCGGGCGCGCCCGCCCAAGGGGGGAAGGGCGGGCCACCCGCCCGCTGCAAGCAGCGGGCCGTGCCCGCTGCAAGCAGCGGGCGCTGGCCCGCTGCACAAGCGGGCGCGGGCCCGCTGTGCAGCGGGCTGTGCCCGCTTGCAGCGGGCGCTGGCCCGCTGCGTGCAGCGGGCCGTGCCCGCTGCATCAGCGGGCGCTGGCCCGCTGTGCAGCGGGCCACGCCCGCTAATGCAGCGGGCGCCCGCCCGCTGCACACAGCGGGTCATGCCCGCTGCTGCAGCGGGCCGCGCCCGTTTTGCCCTTGCACATGGGCCTCTTGGCCCGGTGGGTCTAACCCACTTCCCCTTGAACTCTTTCTGCGTTTCTGGGCTCGTTTGAGCTCCGATTTGGACACGGTTTGAACCTGTGTTTAGACCGGGACGATCCCGTCATCCAGGTAACCCTTTCCAACAAGTTTTTTCCTACTAAATTCGTCGTAACTAATTTACAACACGTTTAGTTAAAGTTAGCATCTAATGCAACGTTATGTCCCTATTGCTATTGCGACTAACTTTCACAACTTAACTTGTGAATATCATCAAATGACATTTCTCTCTATTCTATATTCCTATTACTAAGACACGAATACTACTCGGTGTGAGACCCTACAGCCTGACCTTACTACATGTTGGGGCTCGAAACCTCTAGACGACGGTCACTACGAGCAGTAGCTGTCGTCCCTGTTTCAGAGTCATCATAACGTGATCGACCCTTTGACAAAAGTGTCATAGGGTTTGCATTGGCTGTGTCAGAGATGAATTCCGTTAGCTAAAATCCCTTCGTCAAGACTGTGTTTGATGTTGGCCTAGGGTATGGTTTTCTGTCAACCCTATTAGACAACATTGGTCAGTATACGGCGGTCTTTATTGTATACACGTTGTACAACTTGCAACGTACCCCGGCCGAGGATTAACATAAAGACCGTACTGAGCCTATAACACTAACTTCCCTTTAATGGAAGTGACGAATCCCATCTTAGTCACTTACTCACCTAGAGAGCTTCTGGTGCAACCCAACCTAAGATCTTTCATCAGGACTGGTCCTCGAAGCTAGATCATGGGTCTAAGCTACATCGTCCGTTCACAGGTTTATACAGTTGACTTCAGGTCTTAAGGATCAACTAACCTATCATCACCCTAGAGTTATTAAAGACAGATCATTAAAGTTTAACCATTTAATAACTCTAACTTGGTCGTTCAGTGAACTCATTCTCCAATGAGCACCTGTGTCTCGTCTCCGACTTCAGCAAGTCGAATGACTATGAGATCATCATTACCCGAAGGTAAGACGAAGACACAGTGATCTATCCGATGTGTCGATATCCAGTTCTCGACACATCTATGATCACGAACCGTTTTAGACTTACGTTTCTGTTCGGTCTCTTACTTACTCATAATCGAGATCTCATCTAGATATGTAAGGACCTAACTATAAGTCTATGGATATTATCTAAGTATATTAATACAAATACTTTATACTTAGAATAATACGTACCATATACGGTATGAACAAGACGTATAATCAAGATAAATTGCCTTATGGGCACATATCTTCCTACATCTCCCACTTGCACTTAGGCTATTTATCTCGGTATCTCATGCCGTTATAGCATATCAGTCACTTTGACATTTGATATGGCAAACCTAAGAGTGGTTCTACTAATAAGTATCTACAACGAATTTTAATGGATTGAAATTACATCTCTTGATCACACAGGGTTGATCCTTTGGAAAAATGATCTGGATCAATTTTCCTAACTTTGTATAGCTAACAGTTAGCTTATACTATTTAGATGTGGGGTCTAACATTTCCGTAAGTCAGTTCTAGCTCACTCCACTTTACCGTGTCAATATGTCAAGTACATATTTGACACCCTAAGTCTCTATATATATGCAATTAAATCAAAACAATTTTGACTTAATGATTTATATAGAAGATTCATTAAAGCGAAAAATCCTTTTTACTTAGTCCGGAAAAACCAGAACTAAGTATACTTACTTGCTCCCACTGACTTTGAGAATTACCTGGTTAAATTACTTCAACATAATAACTAAATCATATTTAGATTTATGTGCAAAAATAACCTTTTGGTAAGTGCCTTAGATGGAATGTACAAGTGTCAGATTCGGTTTGACGAATGAGTCAAGTCAAGATCGTTTTAAGGAATCTTGACATTGACTCGTTCAATCAAAACGTTCTACACTGTACTAATTCCTTTAACCACATTTAGTATTAACTCTTTTAACAACTAAATGCAGATAATCACGAGTTAATCTTGATATGCGTATTTATTGTGATTGCACACAATTTATACGCCCCCTGGAACCTATACTTAACTACTGATTGACTTCAGACATTTAGTCAGCTTCAAAATCAATATTATCGAAGCTCAACACCATTATTCGAAAATATACGCAACCATTACAGAAAAGCCACATCCACAGAATTTTAAGCCAATTCAATTTCAGTTGCAACAAACGAGACATCCATTCCAAAACAACGGGTTCATAAAAGGAACCTTAATTTGTTTATCAAAAATAAACCTTGAGTGCAAAGCACGCATTCATTGTTTTCGATCCTTAAAGATGATACATTTTATTCAAATAAGAAAAATATCATCTCCATCACGATCATTGTCTCCAGAAGTCTTTGAGCGGTCCCAGCAGCAACTGTTGCTTTGATTGCCGACCGATCTCCGTACTTCTCCAATCTCCAGTTCTTATCAGCCACCTGTATACAGTACACAGATGTCTATAAGTTTCTCATACTATATGAATGGAAATAATTGCATTTAATTGAATTTTAATTTGTACCTGAGGTAGAGGCATCAGTATGCCCCTTCTTCTTCTCTGCAAGATAGATCTTGCAGTTCCTCTTCCAGTGGCCAATCTTGTGGCAATGGAAGCACTCAGATTTTGACGGGGCCCCTTTGTTCTTTTTCTTCCCATTCTTAGCCTTCGCAGGTTGTGGGACCTGCCTCTTCTTCCCTTTGCCTTTCGGCTGGTCGGAAGTAGCAGAGCCAACAACCAGTGCAGCCGGCTTCTTATGAATCTCCTCAAACTGCCGGAGCATATTGAGGAGACCCGGAAGATCCGTCTCAAGGCTGTTCATTATAAAGCCAGTTATAAAAGGCTTGAAATCGGGAGTCAAAGACTTTAGGATAATGTCCGTGGACATCTCATTGTCCAGGATAAATCCTAACTGGGCGGCGTCCTCTACGTACCCGATCATCTTGATAACATGATCCTGTACGGGTTCCGTCCCCATCTTGGTGCCCCAGAGGTTGCTAGTGGCCTCGAACTTGGCAGCTCTTGATCGCTTGCCAAACAATTCTTGTGCGTTGAGGAGCATGCTTTGAACATCCATATGTTCATGCTTCCTCTGCAACTCGTTGGTCATCGAAGCCAGAGTAAGGCACCTGGCCTTCTCTGCATCCCTCTGGTACAATTTGTAGGCTTCCTTTTCTTCGTGGGTCGAATCTTCATCCGGCTTATCTGGAGCGTCCTCGAACAGTACGTATCCTATTCCGGCTAGGGAAAGGACCAACTTGATGTTCCTAAGCCAGTCTTTGTAGTTCGTTCCATCCAGCACGTTCTTCTCAACCATGTATCTAAGTCCCGAATCCATTCTGTATTTTATAGATACTATAGTTAGTAAATGTTCGTAGTATAGTTTTAATGGTTTTAATAAAACTATATTCTCCCACTAAATTTATTTAAAGCCATAATAATAACCAATTTATTATAAAATAACATTTGTGAGAGAGGGATCCGACTACCCTGAGTCTGACAACCTTGAGTGTATCTCAACAAGTTGTCCGACTCTGCAGTCGGTAGACGAACTCGTCGTCAATCATATTTACTATGATTCCCTATCGATTTTTACCCCTAGTCATTTGTGATCATGAGTGTGCTCAACCGGATCACAATGGCTAGCCTAGTCGGACCCTTGTTTTCGTGTCTAGCCTGACTTGCCCCTTTGCTCGGTGTATGCACGACGCGCCGGTTTGGGTCAGGTCTTAGACTACATTCTTGATTAGACTTACGCCGAAGCTCGAGGGATGAGACAACAGTTTCAGTCAGGTTAAGATGTCAATCAAGAAATCGGTTTCTATAAGATTGACATGTCACGGCTTGAGTGTAGCTCAACAACCGAAACATGTTTCTTACAGTTGCCAACTCCTAAAACAAGGAGGGCTACGATTTATCTTGAACAAGATTATTATCGTATTGACTTAGGTATAGTCGATGGACTTACATAGTCATGAATCGACTCCTTGCGGTCCAGCGGACGCGGCCAGGGAATTGACTAAGCCAGGACCACTTGTTACCCAGTCTAGCTAGGTTGGTCCAAAAACTTTAGCCAAGCACATTGACCGACATCATGATCCATTGAAGGAGTTGTCATCAATCTTATGTTTTCCAAACAACTAAATGGCTTTTAATTAAAAGAACTAGTTAATCCTTATCAACTAGTGGATCCTAAAAATTCAAAAAAAATTTAGATTGGTTGAACATCTTTTATTAAGTCCTTATCAACTATAAGGTTCTTCGTTCAACTTACTACCCCAATCTTATTAGGATTTTAATAAAACAATTCAACATTTTGTCTTTTGTGAAAATCATTATTTAAACATTTTAATGAAATGATTTACAAACAAAGGGACTACCCTAATCAGGTATTAGGTTCAATGTTGTTTTGTTTTATCAAACATAACATGTCACTAATTAAAATTTCATCTTATAAAATTTTAAATATTTAATGGCTAACCTAATAAGGTTTACAAGTCCATTAAAATGAAGCAACTAATTTATCAACATAAATAAAATGTTCATTTTGTGACATACATGAGCATTTGCAAGTTCTAAAATTATCTATATATTTAAAACATGCAAATCTAAATTTTAACACTTAAAATTAAAGATTAAAATTTTAAAACCTTCATTAAAAATTTTATCGTATAAAATTAGGTCGTACAAAATTATCTAATAATTTTAAACCTAGGCCTTAAAAAAATTTTAACCTTATTTCTAAAATAAAATATCTCATAAAAATTTTAGAAACATTTATGTAAAATAAAAGAAAAATGTTTAGATTTCATCTTATGAAAAAAAAAGAAATATTTCTTAAAGTTTACATATCCGTTAAATCAATTTTAAACACTTTTAAAATCATTAGAAATATATTTAAAGGCTTTCAAATAAAGTTTTCTAATATTTCTAATCTTTATGTAATTTTAAGAAAATCAAATTTCCAAAAATAAAATTTTCCCTAAAGTTACATAAACATATAAATACTTGTAAAATAATATTTTATCTTATAGAAATAAATTTTACAAAGCATTTAAAACATTTGAGACAATTTAAAATCATCGCATAAAATTTAAATCGTCCCAACAAAATTTTGTGTTGAAAAACGATTTTTAAAAAACACAAAATAATTTGAAACTAAATTAACATAAAGCTAAAATAGTTCGAACGAGAAAAACTAAGCATTTTTAAAGATTTCAAAAATCGCTATAGTAGATCTATAGCATAACCGTGGCTCCGATACCACTGTTGGGGTTTTGGCGGACCCCCAGAGCTAGGATCCGTATCCGTCCTAAGTCGGACGGACCACGGAGGCACATAGGCGCAGCGGAAAAACAGAAATCAAGATTTCTAGACTAGCTAAACAATTTAACTAGGCTCTGGGAACCAGAACCCAGCCCGATCTATGCCGACTTGGAGTGGGTCTGACCACTCCAAGAAGGATCTACACTAAGCGACTAATAAAATCTACACTAAAATGCTTAACCACATACCCGGAATCTTGGCCCTGGAGCAGGCAAGATGTACCGCACCGTCTTGAGAAGCTCCTCGTAGCCGAGCCGCGTTGACCCGATCTCCCTGAGCCGCCTCGCACCCTCGCACCGATCCGCCCGAGCCGCTTTCGCCTCCGAGCCGATCACACGCGGTAGAAAGTTTCACTTGAGAAGAAACCCGCGTCTTAGACGTCCGGATCGGATCCAAACCCCCTTCGTAGTCGTGCTAGGACTACTCCGGAGAATAGGAAAGTAGAGAGAGAGATTTAGTCGCGGACCGAGCTTGCTCAATAATTTGGAGCTACCCGATCGTTGACTGGTGTGTATTCCAACGAGGAGAGTGCACCCCTATTTATATAGGGAGTGAGCACTCAACTTCTCGTTGCGGGCAATGTGGGACAATTCCCATGAAGAGAAAATTCAATTAAGCCATTTGGCTTAATTTCAACTTTAAAGTTAGCCTTTCTCAAAGTCAAACTTTAACGAATTAATTCTCCTCACATACTAAACTTCAGACACCAAACAAGCTATCAATCAGAAAAGCTTGGAATGGTGAACGCGTAGGAACTGACGGTGACGAATTTCGACTTCGTTTGACCCCTCAAACAATTGCTCAAAGTTTAGCAATTTCTCAAAATTCGTAGCCGTCATTAGGGTTATTCAAAAAAACCCTAATTGACTTAAGTTGCGGGCGCGCCCGCTAGACTTAGCGGGCGCGCCCGCCCAAGGGGGGAAGGGCGGGCCACCCGCCCGCTGCAAGCAGCGGGCGCTGGCCCGCTGCAAGCAGCGGGCTGCGCCCGCTGCACAAGCGGGCGCCCGCCCGCTGCGTGCAGCGGGCCGCGCCCGCTAATGCAGCGGGCGCCCGCCCGCTGCACACAGCGGGTCATGCCCGCTGCTGCAGCGGGCCGCGCCCGTTTTGCCCTTGCACATGGGCCTCTTGGCCCGGTGGGTCTAACCCACTTCCCCTTGAACTCTTTCTGCGTTTCTGGGCTCGTTTGAGCTCCGATTTGGACACGGTTTGAACCTGTGTTTAGACCGGGACGATCCCGTCATCCAGGTAACCCTTTCCAACAAGTTTGTTCCTACTAAATTCGTCGTAACTAATTTACAACACGTTTAGTTAAAGTTAGCATCTAATGCAACGTTATGTCCCTATTGCTATTGCGACTAACTTTCACAACTTAACTTGTGAATATCATCAAATGACATTTCTCTCTATTCTATATTCCTATTACTAAGACACGAATACTACTCGGTGTGAGACCATACAGCCTGACCTTACTACAGGTTGGGGCTCGAAACCTCTAGACGACGGTCACTACGAGCAGTAGCTGTCGTCCCTGTTTCAGAGTCATCATAACGTGATCGACCCTTTGACAAAAGTATCATAGGGTTTGCATTGGCTGTGTCAGAGATGAATTCCGTTAGCTAAAATCCCTTCGTCAAGACTGTGTTTGATGTTGGCCTAGGGTATGGTTTTCTGTCAACCCTATTGACAACATTGGTCAGTATACGGCGGTCTTTATTGTATACACGTTGTACAACTTGCAACGTACCCCGGCCGAGGATTAACATAAAGACCGTACTGAGCCTATAACACTAACTTCCCTTTAATGGAAGTGACGAATCCCATCTTAGTCACTTACTCACCTAGAGAGCTTCTGGTGCAACCCAACCTAAGATCTTTCATCAGGACTGGTCCTCGAAGCTAGATCATGGGTCTAAGCTACACCGTCCGTTCACAGGTTTATACAGTTGACTTCAGGTCTTAAGGATCAACTAACCTATCATCACCCTAGAGTTATTAAAGACAGATCATTAAAGTTTAACCATTTAATAACTCTAACTTGGTCGTTCAGTGAACTCATTCTCCAATGAGCACCTGTGTCTCGTCTCCGACTTCAGCAAGTCGAATGACTATGAGATCATCATTACCCGAAGGTAAGACGAAGACACAGTGATCTATCCGATGTGTCGATATCCAGTTCTCGACACATCTATGATCACGAACCGTTTTAGACTTACGTTTCTGTTCGGTCTCTTACTTACTCATAATCGAGATCTCATCTAGATATGTAAGGACCTAACTATAAGTCTATGGATATTATCTAAGTATATTAATACAAATACTTTATACTTAGAATAATACGTACCATATACGGTATGAACAAGACGTATAATCAAGATAAATTGCCTTATGGGCACATATCTTCCTACAGTATTTACTTTCCCGCATTTCCTTTCCGTATTTCCTTCATGTATTCTGGTGAGAGAGTGCTGGTTGATGTTGTACTTTAAATTGTGGACTGTAATAACGTTGTATGCTGGTTTGAGTGTTGTTGGTACATCTCTGCGTTGTGGCTATGCTGAATTCACTGGTAAACTGCGGAACCTGTGAGTAAATCAAATAAGTAATGGGCCCCCGAGAGCGGGTCGTTACATTTGGATGCACGCACCTCCATGTGGGCTCGAGTTGGAATGCTCGTAGTCTGACCTGGAGCATCATCGGGTCGAGTGCTCAGATCGGTATGGTTGAGCTCCTCTGTTGTTTGCCCAACGAACGGTGGTTGGTCGTTTGCATGACCGACGGCCCATTCGAAGAAGCGTCAAGGGATGTCGATGTTCCGCTCATCGATGAGCTAGGCACGGTGGACGAACATAGAAGGTTGTCAAACTCCGGTGTGGCTCCGGTCCATTTGGATATGAGTCGACGACCCGCTGATGTAACCCCAGAGGAGAAGACGTCGATCTGGGTGGGTCCGAAGGCATCGAGCTCGGCGTTGGTTTGAAGGCGTCTTGGTCGGAGCCCAGAGGTCCGAGTCGAGGTTCACACCCGAGGGATCTGAGACTCAAACCCTAGCTCGAGGTGTCGGATTTCGAAGGTGTCTCGCAGGAGCTTCAGTTCCATTCCCGTGCGGCATGAGAGAATTGAGTTTGGTTGCCATTGATTAAAGCTCGAAGGGTTGAGCTCTGAAGGTTATCGAGCTGTTGGATGGATCCGTGCAGCAACAAGATCCTTTTTTCGAAAACAGACGTGCCTCTAGATCATGCCTAGCTTGTGCTAGATGGAGACCGAATTCATGTCACCGGCATTTGCACAGCTTCGATCGAGCCATCGGGAGCTCAGATTCATGGTTTGATCAACGGCCACCATGTCGTCGGCCCAGAGGAGAGCCGGAGTGATCGTCTCAACCTAGAGGAGGGTTGATGCTGATTGTAGTCATCGGACAAGCTCCGATTGTTCTTCGATGTTTTGCATGGAATGATGAAAATCGAACGTAGAGTTGATCCTGCGAACGAAGAGCTGATCTCCGATGTTTGTTGTCGTTTATCCAGCGAAGATCGAGGAGTTGAGCAACCGTGTATCCTCTGGAACAAGCAATTCGTTGTCGTCCTCGAGTTTGGGTGAACTCAGATGACCCTTGCGTTGACCCCGTTGGCCTCGCGGTCGAACCACCGGGGGGAGGAAAGTCGATCTGGGATTGGATGTTGAAGCGCTTTGGTCGAATACTCGGTTGATGACTGCCATCACCTACCGCTAAGCTGGATCGAGACTACCGTGTGATTGGATCCCCTTTTACGATCATCGATCTGAATCCCAATAGACCGATCGACGGCGATAGGCAGAGCTCGATTACCGATCAAGTCTGAGCCCATCCCTTCCTGGACCTGCCGATCGTCGCGCAGGGTGAGCAGCCAATTGTTGTCGGGGCTGATCACAGGCGCTGATCGGAACGTTGTCGGAAGACAGCGCACCGCTGTTAAGCCACCGGTAGGAGCGCAGGCCGAGCAGCCGGTCGGAGCACATGAATAGGCTGGATCTTTGCGCTGATCGGTGGAAAGGGCCGGATCTGATTGGAGGAGAACATGGACAATGTTGAGGCCGAACTCGACGTTGTCACCGGCGTCGTAGTTGCCACGCGTCAGATCCACCCCTTCCTGGGTGCCAGCGGAGGGGGCGGAGCTGTGACGCCACGCGCTGGTTGGCAGTGAGTTTTCCAGGCTGCCGGCCTTCGAAGAAGAGAATGCTCCGGCGGTGGGCGTCGCCGTAGTCGTGGGCGGTGAGGATGGCCCTCCTTTTAGCGACCAATGGAACCAAAATAGGGAAATTGAATCCGAGCTCCTTCATTCAAGCGCCATTGGAGGCAATTACATTTAATGGCGAAATGTAATTGACGGCAAAATTTGTTGGCCCCCCTTCAAGTGCCTGGGGGCAATTACGGAATTTAATGCCAATTGAACCCTCACATTCTCACTTGAATGTCAATTGAATGTCTTGTAGTGCCAATTGAATGCCAGACTCGTATTGTCAATTGCTCTGACATTTAATGGCATGGGGTAAGGTCGTTTTTGATAAGGGTAACTGCTTCACAGCGATTGAAATTGAAGACGTTAATGGCAGATACGGCTCGCCTCGGGACCGAAGTCGATGGCGGTGATCTGATTCATGGTGGAAGCCAGACTCACGGGGGAGCTGGTTGACTTTCACCCCTCGGAAATTGGCTTTTCAAGATTTTAATTGGCGGAACGAATCATTGTTGATGTGGTTGACGACATGGGTGCTGACTCGTTCCCACAGACGGCGCCAGATGTTTAGGGTGAATTTTCACCGCAGGTTGATAGTCTGGAGGCCCGGATGTTTTAGCTGTCACGTGAGACGGAGATGACCATTGGGGTCGATCGATGTCACGTTCGCTTAAGCAGGAAGGCGTGGATCCATTCTTTGGTGTGCCAAGGGGTAGCCTCGGCGCAACAACAACCTCCGGTATCGGTTGAAGGCGGAGTCGCTCGGTGAGGGACACACGGATTCTCGCGTCGGCTCGCCGAAGGATAGCCTCGGTAGAGCGACGTTCTCTTGGTGGTGGAGATGAGCGGGCTCGGGGACGAGGGCGCTCGGCTCCGGCTGGGAAGACGCTGAGTGGTAGCCTCGGCGTCGTTGGATCTCCTGGATCAGAATAGACGAGGGAGCTCGTTAAGGGTGTTACGACCTAAAGATCATAATAGCCCGACTCCCGCCCGGATCCGCTAACATACCCCTTTAGCTCACCCTTTAACAATCAGGGCCGCCGCCCCGAGGACCCGGGCCATCATGGAGATAGGCACGCCTTATGGCGCCCCCCCCCCCCCCCCCCCCCCCGAAACGGCCGAGGCGAGCAACTGTAGCCGGCCGAGGCGAACAACCGCGGCCGCCCGGCCCCTCGGGGTAGCGCGCTTGGGGACGCTTGGGGACGCTTGGGTATCAAGGCCAGGCCTACGGACGGGCGTGGTCGGGCCGGACTACCCCCGACCGGAACGGCCCGTCCGATTCCCGCGAACCGCGGCGCCTAAAATGAGCCAGACCTTTAGTTCGACGCTAATGACAAACAGCATAGGACAAAGGCACAACTGACACATAGGTCACCCGACCGCCTGACATAGCACCCCCAGGCGGCTGACCTGACCGGCGGTTGGTGCTTTCGGCCCTGACATCCCGACAAAAGCACCTCTTGGCCGTTGCGCCACTTGACAGAGGCAGGTCAGAAACTCCTGTTCCCGATGTCCTTGTCCGAAGCTTCCGCTGACAACCGAGCCAGCTCAGCGTGCCAAGTCATCATCCGTCAGGTATAAATACCCCCCCTTCTCTTACGAAAAGGGGGTTGCTGCAGAATTCTCTCTCATTCAACTATTCACACACGAGTGCAAAGGTCTTCCATATCTTTGTTCTCCCACCTATAGCTCGCCACGCGCGGTCGACACACCGTTAGTCCGACCGGCGTGACCAGCCCCCCATTTTAAGCCCTATCACTGACTTAGGCATCGGAGGGGCTAAGGGTTGAACCCCCAACCCAGCCCTTCTGACGAGTTGTTCGTGTTGCAGGAGAGCTCGCCTATCAACACCAGTCGGCGTCACCCTGCCGTTCAACCTCGTCCAGCCGCATCCGGCGAGATTCAGCCCCGCGACCGTCACTGGCGTCGAGATCGACTTCTTCACCCCACTAATCGCTTGTCAAATAGCCTACCTAAACCCCCTTCTCCACATAACCACCGTGCCCTTGGTTCCCATTAATACAAATTCATTGTACGCGAGTTCCACCTCGTAACAATTGGCGCCGTCTGTGGGAACGAAGGGTCACACCCATGTTAGATTCCATACCGATCTCGCGGAACCCGGACCACGGCAAAGATCCCGTGGGACAGGAACCGCTCTCCCTACAAATCACCCCGGCGTCCGACCCCCTTCTGGGGATGGGCTCCGAGATCGAACACACTTCAGTCCCTGCCGTCCTGAAGAGCTTCGAGGCCGTTGCTCAGGCCAGGGGAGGCTGTCAGACGGCTGGAACGGAACCTCCGCCCGGCCCCTCAGAGCCACTGAACGTGAGGCGAAACCTCCACCCTCAGTTCGAGGAGGAGGGGGAGCATAGGGGGCTCGCTGAGGAGATTGCGGCCCAGCAAAGGCTCCTGGAAGAGGAGGTAGAAGTCGCGCAGCGGTGGAGGCGCCTGGGGGAGGCGGCCGCCGCGCAGAGGCGTCTGGACGAGGCGGCCGAGACCACCCGGAAGGCTTACCTGGAAGAGGAGGCCGCCCGCCGCCAGCTTCGCTTCATCATCGCGGAGCGCGAGAGGCTGAGGATGGAGAACAGGAGCAACCGAGAACTCCTGGACGAGGCGACGACGGCCCGGCGGCCTGGGAACGGGCGGGACCCGTTGCTGAACAGGTCTCCGCCTGGAGGGGGCAGCCCCCATCACCAACACCACCCCTCTGATACCCTGCGCGAGGAAGCCGTTTGTCGGCAACTACGCTTCCTCACCACCGAGCGTGAAAGACTCCTTCGGGAGAATCAAGAACGGATGGAGGCCCGAGGAGAGCTGGCCAGGAGGCGTGGGCGCTGGGAGGACCGTAGCCCGCAACCCGTCGAATCCTCGGCCCAAGGAAGGAGCCCCACCTGGAGACCGTCGGGCTACTCCCCGGGGACGGAGGACCGTCGGCGGCCGAGGCGCGACCGAAGCCCGACCCCCGAGTGGCGGAGGGGGGATGCGCCGGATCGCCTGACCTACCCGGAGGAGGCCACGCCACTCGCCCGGTGGATCACTTCCGCCCCCAGGCCCGTAAGGTTCAAACCCCCTCACTTGGCCACGTACAATGGGAGGGGCGACCCCCTCACGCACGTGCAACAATACCGGGGGGCGATGGAAGCCCAGGACGTGGATGAGGCGTTCCTTTGCCGACATTTCTCCCAAAGCCTGAGGGACACCGCGCTGGACTGGTACTTCGGCTTGCCCGCGAGGTCCGTAGGGAGCTTTGGCGAACTATCCCATAAGTTCTGCCAAGAGTTCCGGGCCGGGCGAACAAAAAAGAAGCCCTTAGACTATCTCAGCACGATAGTCCAAGGGGAGGGAGAGACGACGGGTAGATACCTCCGCCGTTTTCAGGAGGAAAGACGGGCGGTGGTGACGTGTGGCGATGAAGTGCTTATGCTGGCCTTCAAGACGGGGCTGCGGACTCGGAGCCTCCACAAATCACTGCTCCGGGATCCGCCGACCGACTATGAAGCGTTGGTAGCTATGGCGGAGAGACACGCGCTGGCCGAGGAGACTCTCGGCGCCAAGGCCTTATTCCCCCCGGCGAAACCCCCCCAAGGCGAACCCCGGTCACACCCACGGCCGAGGCAGGAAGAGGGGCACCGTGGCCGCGACCAACTGGCCCGACCAAGGAGGGAACCGCTCGGGCCCCGTCCGCAAGACCGACCTGGCCCGGCGCGCGATTTCGCTCCGGCCCAAGGGCTCCCTCGAGTCGCCCCGAGACAAGAAGGCCCCCTACGGGCACATTACACCCAACTCAACGCCTCCTTGATTGAGGTAATGGCCGCGGCTACACGGGCCGGACTGCTGCCGGAGCCGCCCCGAGAAATGAAGTCGGACCCCGCCCGGAGAGATTTCAAGAAATACTGCCGATACCACCGGGACCACGGCCACGACGCCGACAACTGCTTCACCCTCAAAAGGGAAATCGAGCGGCTGATCCAGGCGGGCCACTTGGGGGACTTCGTCGGAGCCCGGAGACCTGACCGGGAAGAGGGGAACCACCGAAGGGCACGGAGGGCAGACCCTCCGGCAAACGACGAGCGGGAAGAGCTTCACCCCCCGAAACCTGTCATGCGCATAAATACGATATGCGGCGGCCCATCTTCAGGTGGGGCATCGTCGTCAAGCAAGAAGGCGTATGCGAGACAAGTAATGACGGCGGGTCTCAGAGGGGACCGGAGAGGGAGAAGGATGGCCTACCCACCCATAACTTTCAGCGACGAGGATCTGGAGGGGATCGAGCTGCCACACGACGATGCCATCGTCATCGAAGCACAGATCGGGACGGCCATCGTCAGCCGCCTCCTGATCGACACGGGGAGCTCTTGTGACATCCTGTTCATGTCCACGATCGAAAAGATGGGGTTAAGGCCGACGGACCTGAGACCCTGTACGGGACCCCTCGTCGGTTTCACCGGTCACTCGACCCCCATCATGGGAGTGATCACCCTGCCGATAACCCTCGGAGAAGAGCCACAGGTCGTCACCCGAATGACGTTGTTCGTTATGGTCGACATCATGTCGGCGTACAATGGGATCATTGGACGACCTTACATGTCAGCCATCGGAGCGCTCCCCAGCCTACTCCATCAGATGGTCAAGTTCCAGACCCCTCGAGGGGTGGGGATCGCACGGGGAAGCCAGAAGCTGTCTAGGAGCTGCTACGTAGGGTCGACCAAGCACAAAGGACCAGAGGTGAACCTGAAGATCGACTCCTCAAGGCGGAGTTATGACCCCCTCCAGCCAGAGTTAGCCCCAGCCGATGCCACGGCCGAGGGAAACAGGATCGACCACGCGCCCAACTAAACCACCCCCGAGAAGGACGGGCTAATCACTCCAAGGGGCACGGTGCGCCGACCGGGGCATAGCCGGTAACTGTAAGTCCTGAACGAAGTACCATGTTCCCTTCTTTTTATCTTCAAATTTCGCCTTTCCTACATAACAGTTTCAGTTCAACCCTCTAAAAGACTCCGGGGCAGGACCAATCCTCGCCACCCAAACCGGAGAGGGGCACGGGCCGAGCTGCACACTCGCTCCCCCCCAAGAAGACCTCTGGGGCAAGTTCACTGAGCTTGGCCACCCAAACCGGAGCGCCATATGCGGGGTAGGCGACGGCCCAATACCCGTCCGACTATAGAGGCTGCGGGGAGGCGACGGCCCTATACCCCCCCTCTAAAAGACTCCGGGGCAGGACCAGTCCTCGCCACCCAAACCGGAGAGGGGCACGGGCCGAGCTGCACACTCGCTCCCCCCCAAGAAGACCTCCGGGGCAAGTTCACTGAGCTTGGCCACCCAAACCGGAGCGCCATATGCGGGGTAGGCGACGGCCCAATACCCGTCCGACTATAGAGGCTGCGGGGAGGCGACGGCCCTATACCCCCCCCTCTAAAAGACTCCGGGGCAGGACCAGTCCTCGCCACCCAAACCGGAGAGGGGCACGGGCCGAGCTGCACACTCGCTCCCCCCCAAGAAGACCTCCGGGGCAAGTTCACTGAGCTTGGCCACCCAAACCGGAGCGCCATATGCGGGGTAGGCGACGGCCCAATACCCGTCCGACTATAGAGGCTGCGGGGAGGCGACGGCCCTATACCCCCCCTCTAAAAGACTCCGGGGCAGGACCAGTCCTCGCCACCCAAACCGGAGAGGGGCACGGGCCGAGCTACACACTCGCTCCCCCCCCCAAGAAGACCTCCGGGGCAAGTTCACTGAGCTTGGCCACCCAAACCGGAGCGCCATATGCGGGGTAGGCGACGGCCCAATACCCGTCCGACTATAGAGGCTGCGGGGAGGCGACGACCCTATACCCCCCCTCTAAAAGACTCCGGGGCAGGACCAGTCCTCGCCACCCAAACCGGAGAGGGGCACGAGCCGAGCTGCACACTCGCTCCCCCCCAAGAAGACCTCCGGGGCAAGTTCACTGAGCTTGGCCACCCAAACCGGAGCGCCATAAGCGGGGTAGGCGACGGCCCAATACCCGTCCGACTATAGAGGCTGCGGGGAGGCGACGGCCCTATACCCCCCTCTAAAAGACTCCGGGGCAGGACCAGTCCTCGCCACCCAAACCGGAGAGGGGCACGGGCCGAGCTGCACACTCGCTCCCCCCCAAGAAGACCTCCGGGGCAAGTTCACTGAGCTTGGCCACCCAAACCGGAGCGCCATATGCGGGGTATGCGACGGCCCAATACCCGTCCGACTATAGAGGATGCGGGGAGGCGACGGCCCTATACCCCCCCTCTAAAAGACTCCGGGGCATGATCAGTCCTCGCCACCCAAACCGGAGAGGGGCACGGGCCGAGCTGCACACTCGCTCCCCCCCAAGAAGACCTCCGGGGCAAGTTCACTGAGCTTGGCCACCCAAACCGGAGCGCCATATGCGGGGTGGGCGACGGCCCAATACCCGTCCGACTATAGAGGCTGCGGGGAGGCGACGGCCCTATACCCCCCCTCTAAAAGACTCCGGGGCAGGCCCAGTCCTCGCCACCCAAACCGGAGAGGGGCACGGGCCGAGTTGCACACTCGCTCCCCCCCAAGAAGACCTCCAGGGCCAGTTCACTGAGCTTGGCCACCCAAACCGGAGCGCCATATGCGGGGTAGGCGATGGCCCAATACCCGTCCGACTATAGAGGTTGCGGGGAGGCGTCGGCCCTATACCCCCCCTCTAAATGACTCCGGGGCAGGACCAGTCCTCGCCACCCAAACCGGAGAGGGGCACGGGCCGAGCTGCTCACTCGCTCCCCCCCAAGAAGACCTCCGGGGCAAGTTCACTGAGCTTAGCCACCCAAACCAGAGCGCCATAGGCGGGGTAGGAAACGGACCGATGCCCTCCCTCCCCCGAAAGGGCCCGTCACCCTTCTCCTCAAACCTCGGGAACCTACTCGCGGTCCGCGAATCAAGGCCACCCCTACGGAAAGCCATCCCCGAGGAGTAACGCTAGACCCCCATAAAGCAGACGCCCGAAACGACTTGTCCAACTCAAGCAGGACCCTCGGGACGAGCGCCAATGACAAATGCCAGGCATGCCTGAGGGGTCACATCACCTGTCACCCATCGGGGTCACATCACCCATCAAGGAAGAATAAATGAGCGCAGACGCTCACCATTATAAATCCCCCCTCTCCTCAGCTTCATGGAGAGGGGGAGAAAGGCAAAGGAAAGGATGTGGAGAAAAACTCGTCATTTTTACCACCCTCCCTCCCTTGAAATGCGCGGAAGACGCAAGCTTCGCCGACCGCAAAGATAGACGATCCACCAACCGGATATCCCGCTTACACAACGGCTACCCAGCCTGCTGCTCCCCTCCTTCTTTTGGACAACTTAAGGCAGGAGACCGGGCGCTCCGCGGGCACACCATGCCTCTCCACGAACGCCCGGGGTACGCAGGAGCGGCTGGCTGGCAACCCGATGGATGGGACGGACCTGCCAAATCACCTCACCGGACCCCCCGGCAGCCGCCAGCGCCACCCCTTCCACTCATCGGCCTCCCCTGAACCGTTAACACCGGGGGGACGCACGGAGGGGATACAACCCGCATCCCTTCGCGCCTACCACGCGGAGCCTCCAATCGAGGGGAGCAACAGGGCCCCGTGGGATAGAACAACCACCAAGGACTCTCTCTCCCCCCAATTCTGGGAACGAGGGCCAAAGCCACTGCCGGGCTCCGACGCGATCATCAACCCTACGCCAAGGGGGAACTCTCTGAATCCCGCCACCCCACCTTGTCAGGGGCGCGACGCCAAAGAGGCGGATCAACTGCGAAAAGAACGTCCACTTACCTAGATCGACACACGGTCATGCCTACAATATTACGCCTACGGGCCGATACAATGTTACGCCTACGGGCCGATACAATGTTACGCCTACGGGCCGATACAATGTTACGCCTACGGGCCGATACAATGTTACGCCTACGGGCCGATACAATGTTACGCCTTCGTGCCAATTCAACGTTACGCCTATAGAAAGCCCCCGTTTTATTAAATTTTCGATCGTAGCCGATGAAAAGGCCAAAGACAAGTCCCGGTTTACCGCTGGTCATAACTCGGATAGACCTAAACCCGAACAACCTACGCAAAGGGAGGCGACCCCGCTGTCAAATCTCTCGGGCGCCATACCCGAAATAAAGGGACTCGACACGATTCAGCCTACGCCAACATAGAAACGGCCGCACCTAGGCGTAAATCTAAGAAGTAAATTTATGCATACACAGGCGGAAAGCCCAAAAGAGGCGGGGGCGAGTCATGCGAATCCTTACTTTCTTTCATTTTTAAACATACACAAGGGGGGGGGGGGGGCCTACACAAAACTACTTGGCGCCCCCACCAATCACGACGCCCTCTCCCTCCATAGAATCCCCCGCCGCCCCGCCGCCCTCTGGCTTGTCACCATCCTCGTCCTCTGGCTCGTCACCATCCTCGTCCTCTTGCTCCTCACCCTTCTCGTCTCCATCCCCCTCCCCGACGCCGCTTGCGACGAGCCCGTCAAGATCGACCTCTATTGGCGGGACCAGGCCAGCCGCCTTCTCCTTCATCCGCGCAAGGCAGTCATCCCACCCCTCCACGCGGCCCTTCCTTATGCCCTCGACCATCGAATTTGTAAGGGCGGGGATGACGGTTGTCTCCTGATACGTCCGGAATTCCTCGACCCTACGGGCCAACTCCTCTTCGGCGGCCTTGGCACGCGCAGCAAAATCCTCCACACGAGCCTCCTCCCTCCGAAGGGCCCCTTCCAGCTCCTTCGCTCTCTCTCCAGCCTCGGTCACGACGGTCTTCAGGCGCTCTACTTCAGCCTCATATCGGCCGCCCCGCTCCCTCTCCTTCTCCAGGTCCTCGCCGGCTCTCTTACGAACGGCGGCGACCTCGGCGACCATCCTAGCCACGGCGCCTTCGACCTTGTGTATGGCCGGAACGTGCCGCATCAGCCCGAGCATCAAGTTGAGGATCTGCGTAAAGAAACACCAAAAAATAGACCCATTTAGGGCGAAAGCTAAAACCCGCCGAAAGACATCACCCGTCTTATATAACATACCTGGACGCCATGCATCACTGCGGTCCCGCATAGACCCTCAGGCTCCACCGCTTCCAGCGCCACCTTGTCGCGAGGCAGGAAGATGTTTTCCGCCAGCCTCGCCGCCATGCTACCATCCTCAAACACGGACTCATTGTTCGCCACTTTGTACCGCGCTCGATGAAGCGCCCCGTCGGGACAGCCCTCGACATCGGCCCTCTTGGCCTTAAACTTGGCCAGGGCGGCCTCACAGTGGGGGTCGGTTGTCAGCCTCTCGAGACCAAACATGGGACAACCATAATGCCAATGGTCCCATCCTCCTGATCCGGTCGGGCCGCTCGACGCCTCGACCCCATGCGACTGACCGCTGGGATCCGCCCCCTCACCCCCTGCAGGCGCCACGGGGCTAGGCGAAGTCGTTCGGGGCAGTTCCCCCCTCCCCCTGTCGACCCTTCTTCGTCGCCCTCCAGGTCGATGATGCGCTCCGCCACACCATCCCCTGTCGACCTCTTCCTCCTCTTCGTTGATGCCGGCACCCTAGTCGAGCTCCCGGCCCCTCCTTCCGCTCGCGCCCTCTTAGGGCCACCTCTCGTCGTCGATCGCCCCGCCTGATCCGCGGCCCTCCGCATCATTTCCTCAAGGGATAGACTCATCGTGCCACCTTCCAGAGAGAGAAAGTTCAGCGTAAGCATATCAGGCGCAGGAACACCCAAATCTTCTGTACCTTCGGGCCATATATAGGCTGTTATCATCTCAGGCCGAGATAACGTCCGATAATTTCGGCCCTCTGCTGGTATAGCCATTAAAGTCTGGGCCACCAACTTCTCCTCGTCCCCCAATTCCACCACCTCTCTCGCCTCGGGATTCAGCTCGGCCCAATCAGCCCTTATCAGCACTTCCTCCGGAACCTCCACAAACACATACTGCTGGCGCCACAATTTAATTTTGCCAGGCAACCCTTTGATGAGCGGATGCGTCCTCTTCACGGATAAATAGTAGCACGATCCATACCTCTTGACCAAGAAGAAGTGGCGAAATAAGGACAGGGACGGATTAACCTGATTGCTTACACACAGCACTAGGAACCCCACAATGGCACTGATGGCATTGGGCATCAGACGATACAGCGGCAGTTCCAGGAAGTTCAACACTTCCAGCACGAACGGATGAGGGGGAAAGCGCAAACCCTGCTCAAATGAAGAGACGTACACTCCAACCTCCCGGTCCCCCGCAAAACACACCCTTTCCTGCGGCTCCGGTTCACGAACCGAGTATGGCGGCCTGACGTACTTCGCGAAGATCTCCCCAATGGATTTCCTCAGCACCGACTTCACTCCCGCAATCTCGACGGGCACCCCTCCGGTCTCCGTGGCTGAACTTCCCTCCCCAACTCCCCCAGAACCCTGACCCAGAATCGGAGACATCGTGGAAGACATTAGTCAAATGGGCGTCTTACCTAACGGGTGCTGTCGCCTCGGACTCTCGCTTTGCTCCGCCGACCGCTCCTACGAGAACAGCTCTGGAAAGGATTCTTAAACCTCTTACAAACCCTAGCTCCTCGACATTCAACCTTTTTACCCCCCCCACAGGCTATATATCTCTAAAGCGGTCCCGCAAAACATCGGCATCGTGACCGTCGAACCAACGACACGCGTCACCAATCTGGGTCCTGTCCATCACCAACCCACGTGTTCTGCCGCTTCGCATCCCTTCAAAACCGTCAGTTGCGCCACGTGTCGTAACCACAGTGGTCGGGCCGCCTCGGTTCCCGCCCGCTATCGATTCGCCAGGATGACGTCAAGTCAGACGACCGCCAACAAATCCCGCCCATATCCCTACGAAATGATTACCCTCTTTTGAAATTACCCCACGATATCGCCGCTAGAGCCAAGATTTGGTCCGGCCTCCGACAGTTCGGCCAAATCATGGAACCAACGCCAGATCCAAGATTTGGTCCGTCCTCCATCAGTCCGGCCAAAACACCCTCAGAGTTGGACCCAATATTTGGTCTAACACCCGTCAGTACGGCCAAAGCAGGAGCTTCCCTCGCATCATTGCCATTTCCGCTCTCCTTCGGCCCGGCCGTCACGGGAACCCATCTCAAATCCAACACTTGGCACGGGCGCCCAAGCAAACGAACAGAGACCGTGACTCATCTCAACTCCCCTCTACCGGAATCCCCGGCAGAGCGAAGTTGGGGGCAATCACATCCCCACAAATCGTATATTCTACGGGCTAACCTTACACGAATACAGTTTGGCACAAAACAATCAAAATTTATTTACTCAACCCGCTAACCCTTACATGGAACCTTTGACTCCCCACCCACTACAACAACACATCGCTCATAACCCCATCACGAGAAGTTACGGCCCTCCCTGAACCCACGCTTCTAGCGGCGCCGCTTCTCGACCGACCGCTCCCTCACATCCTTGACCACTTGCCGAATCGCCACCTCCTTAGCCTCTTGCAGCATGGGCACAACATGCTCGTCATGATACCGGCGGATAGCGGCTTCGACCAGCTTGCCCTCAGCGTCCCGCGTATCCTCCAGTCGCCGCACCGCTAGACCCTTCTCCCTCTTCTCGGCCGCCAGAGCGACCTTTAGGTCCTCAATCTGCTGCCTCTGCAACCCGATCACAGACTCCTTGCTGGCAACTTCCGAGGTATATTTCGCCCGAATATCATCCCTCTCTCGCGTTATCTCTTGAAGCTGCTTCTCGACCGCCGCTTTGGACAAATCGAAGTGCGCAGCCCGCCCCTTCTCCATGCCGCAGGCCGCCCTAACCCTCTCCAGCTCCGCCTCCGTGTCCCTCAGCTTCTCCTTGACCTCGCCAAGGTTCTCCTTCGCTTCACGCAGGGCCACCCGGGTGGCGACCGCGGCGGGACGGCCCCGCAGGGCTAGCACGTTCGTAAGCATCTGCTTAAACCTTGAATCAGTGAGACACGGGCACACAAAGCCGGCGGGCGAGTAAAGAAAACCAGCTTACCTGTACGACGTGCCATATAGCCGAGCCACACAGCCGCTCCACCCCCACGCGAGTCAACGACTCACGATCGCGCGGCAACCCGCAATACTCGGCGAGCCGCGCCGCCACTCCCGCATCTTCGAATACCGACTCGTCGCGGCTGACTCGAAAGGGAAACTTGCGGAGATGGTCATCAGGGTACGCCTCGACCTCTTCTCGGGTCCTCTTAAAACGAATGAGAGCGCCCTCACAGGCTTGACTCGACGACGCCCCCATTTCCCGCAAACGGATCCCGTATGGCCACTTCTGAACCACATGCGCTCGGCGGGGCGCAACCACCTCGGATACCCGCGGGGGGACGGAGGGTCGGGCCCCTCCCTCGGGCACGCCCTCGGGACGATCCTCGCTGGACCCACCGGCGGAGCGGTCTCGTCCGACTGACGTCCGTCCTGGGTGCAATCTATCCCCCCGGGGGGCCCCGCCCCCACGGTCCGGGGATCCCGCCTCACTAGCCGCCCCCTTGCCTTTCCCGCGAGGATCAGTACCCCCCGAGGTCGGGGCACCGGCCGAACCAGACGCCACCTCCGGCTCCCTCATCGGGTCTTCGCCTGAAAGGAAAAGAAAGACCATCAGGGCGAGCCTAGCCCAAAGTTAACAAAACGTCCAAGATACCTAGGGCCCAAAAGTCCTGGGCGAGCCGACTGCTTTGCGTTAGACTCGCCCAATGACGACACGCCTCGGGCAGCTCCCTCAAAATCTGAGCTTTGGCAATATCCTCCCCGGTCAGCTCCACCCCTTCATTCACGAAGGGATTCCGCGCCCCCCAATTCGACGTCAGTGCCACGTCACTTGGCACCGTCACGAAGACGAACTCCCTCATCCAATCGCCGACATCATCAGGCACCTCGAGGATGAGTTCTCGCCCTCTCCTGGCGCAAACGCGATGGTACACCCCCCACCTCCGAACCACGAAGAAATGCTGAAACAACGCCAAGGAGGGACTCAAGGAGCAAGCGAGACACAAAACGACAAACCCCACTAACAGGCCCCGGGAACGGGGCGCTAAGGCGAATATCGGCAGCTCCAGGAAATTCAGCAAGTGAAACAAATACGGGTGGATCGGAAAGCGGAGCCCCAACTCAAAGGACCGGACATAGACCCCGACCTCATCATTCCCCGGTGAGCTCACCGCTTCCCCCGACCCGGGAACCCGCACCTCATAGGGTTGTCGCACAAACCGCTCGCGAATCTCCCGGATGTTGATCCTATCCAACCTGCGTCGGGAGGACTCAATGTCTCTCGGTGCAACGGATAACCATGACCATCTTTCCCTGATCCGCTGCACCCCCGGCTGCGACGCCCCCTCGCACGCCGACTCTTCCTCCCCCACCCGGCTACTCCCTCCAATCTCGAATCGAGAAGCCATTGATCGGAAAGGAAGGAAATTGATTGTTGTTACCTGTTGCTCCCTTGAACCTGGAAGACGATCGGAAGAAGACGGCCGGCGACGGAAGGGACAGGTTAGCCAGTAAGCTCCAAATAGAAAAATCGAGCGCCGGAGGAGAATCGGAGAAAGACAAAAAATTCCCGCCGACGCCTCCCAGACCATTTTAGGCGGTACAGGGGGCCCCCGGGCCATCTCGGCCGTCAAACTTTCGCCACGCGGCGCCCATCGAGACATCCCCGACGCCTCGACTGGCGTGAGAGTCACCTCATCCACGTGTCGCAAACTCAATCGCAGAGACGCTTCGTTTTCCTCTCCCCCCTTTTTTTTCTTCAAATCGTAATGATGACCACTGAAGCGGGAGTTCCGAAGCCGCCGCCGTCACAACCCGGTGGGTCCAAGGCCCACATTGAGGGTCCGGAATGTTGGATATGATTCGCCCTCCGAGCCGAGTCGGGCTGCCGCCTCAGACTCGAAGGCCGGGGGCAATTGTTACGACCTAAAGATCATAATAGCCCGACTCCCACCCGGATCCGCTAACATACCACTTTAGCTCACCCTTTAACAATCAGGGCCGCCGCCTCGAGGACCCGGGCCATCATGGAGATAGGCACGCCTTACGGCGCCCCCCCCCGAAACGGCCGAGGCGAGCAACTGTAGCCGGCCGAGGCGAACAACCGCGGCCGCCCGGCCCCTCGGGGTAGCGCGCTTGGGGACGCTTGGGTATCAAGGCCAGGCCTACGGACGGGCGTGGTCGGGCCGGACTACCCCCGACCGGAACGGCCCGTCCGATTCCCGCGAACCGCGGCGCCTAAAATGAGCCAGACCTTTAGTTCGACGCTAATGACAAACAGCCTAGGACAAAGGCACAACTGACACATACGTCACCCGACCGCCTGACAAAGCACCCCCAGGCGGCTGACCTGACCGGCGGTTGGTGCTTTCGGCCCTGACATCCCGACAAAAGCACCTCTTGGCCGTTGCGCCACCTGACAGAGGCAGGTCAGAAACTCCTGTTCCCGATGTCCTTGTCCGAAGCTTCCGCTGACAACCGAGCCAGCTCAGCGTGCCAATTCATCATCCGTCAGGTATAAATACCCCCCTTCTCTTACGAAAAGGGGGTTGCTGCAGAATTCTCTCTCATTCAACTATTCACACACGAGTGCAAAGGTCTTCCATATCTTTGTTCTCCCACCTATAGCTCGCCACGCGCGGTCGACACACCGTTAGTCCGACCGGCGTGACCAGCCCCCCATTTTAAGCCCTATCACTGACTTAGGCATCGGAGGGGCTAAGGGTTGAACCCCCAACCCAGCCCTTCTGACGAGTTGTTCGTGTTGCAGGAGAGCTCGCCTATCAACACCAGTCGGCGTCACCCCCCTGCCGTTCAACCTTGTCCAGCCGCATCCGGCGGGATTCAGCCCCGCGACCGTCACTGGCGTCGAGATCGACTTCTTCACCCCACTAATCGCTTGTCAAATAGCCTACCTAAACCCCCTTCTCCACATAACCACCGTGCCCTTGGTTCCCATTAATACAAATTCATTGTACGCGAGTTCCACCTCGTAACAAAGGGGGTCGGACCTTGGTTTCGACCAATTTCCCTCCGATGACAAAGTCAGATCTGGTCTGATAGATGCTCGGTGTGATCGGACTTGGTTCGCGGAGAGACTAAGCACCGATCCTCGGATCGAGCTATGGAGGAGAAATATGTTAGGTGGAAGAAGGTGTAAGAGTGGGTATGGGTACCTCCATTGTGGATTGCGAAGATCCGCCTCCCCGTTCATATGACGCATCCCCTTCTTCATATACCTGAGCCCCTCGCGATAATAGGCCATTATTGCCGTCATTCATAGGGGCGTGCCGAGTGGGGAGTATTGAGCCACACTAATTGTACCCGTTTTGATGAGGGGATGAATGCAATAAAGGTGGCCATGATGGCTGGAGTGATGACCTTTGACGGTTGCCATATTTGGCGAGCCATGATGGCTGGAGAGTGATGACCATTAAGTCGGGCCATAATCGGTGAGCCATGATGGCTTGAGAGTGATGACCATTAAGTCGGACCATAATTGGTGATCCATGATTGCTGGAGAGTGCTAGCCATTAAGTCGGGCGGTTGCCATATTTGGCGAGCCATGATGGTTGGAGAATGATGGCCATTCAGTCGGGCCATAATTTCCTCCACTAAGGAAGTGGGCAATCTTTTGGGTCTCTGTCTTGGGTGGAGAAGCGCGACCCGCTCGTGAGATCCTTGGGCCGGACCCCAAGGCCGTAGTAGGCAGATTGACTGGTCGTAGTTGACTTGGCTCCTCCGGATCCGATCAAAATAGTCGTATCACAAACGAAAAAGAACAAGTTGATGACCCAACTGCAGACCACGCGGTTGACTTGACTCGTTGCTCAGACACAGACATTCAATGCTGTGCATGACCCTATCCACTTGTAGGCGCTTGTATGGATGACAGTAGAAAAGAAACACAAGAACTGTGTGCATCAACACCAACTTGGAAGTTTCCAAGCACCTTCACTCTGTGCTGACAGTGCGGGGGTGGGTGGTGGGTTTTAAAATCAAAGTTTAAATTTGCATGTTTTCGCCAACTTTGAATTTTTATCTTAAAAAAATTAGAGCACTCATGATCCAATCTATTATATTAGCAGGCAAGGCTTTTAAAAATCAGCCAAGGGGCCAGAATTATTCTATTAAAAACAGTAGTAAAAAAGGTGAATAAAATGCTTTATTTCCTTTCGATTTGAGAAGGGAAACGGGATGAAAATAGACTTATGGTTAAATGTCACATATACTGTACCGCAGAAGCAAAATTTCCAGACAAATATAATTTCAGATTATTTATTTATTGAACTTTAAAGTACCTAAACTTTTAAGTTAATTATAGAATGCTAGATATATTTAAAAAGGACGCGTCCGTTCGGAAGGGAAATGCACTTCAAAGACATATAATCCAAATGATATACAACGCATTGAATAATATGTAAGAGAATACATAACAAATAATAAAAATATGCGAAGACAGCTTAACTTTTGATTGCAACGTCTTTTTCAAGATATCATTGGCCAGTTGGACACTCTGTCTCTGTCTCTATCTCCCAAGCTTAAGTTGGCAAATCGAAGAGTATGTATTCGGTTCAGAATAATACACATGTCTGCGTATATCTGTCCTGATCGCTTAACTCCGAACACGAAGAAGCCAGTTGTTCATCGAAGCCCATAAAGAAAATTAAATGAGGATATGTGATAATGTGATTCAAACGACTGCCTCCACCAAGACATCTGGATGATTCAACCACGAGGGGCTCAATTAATTTTTTTTAACTTCACCAAGAATGCAAATCCCATTTTCTCGGAACCAACCAGGCCCAAACGCTCAGGCCAGCGGAGAAGCCAGACCAGGATTTGGGCCAGGCCCCGGTGGGGCCCGATCGATTATATTCGTCACGGCAGGCACGGGAATTGAAACGACCGGCCGGATAGTGGGCCCCACAAAAACCGCAGTCAACTGCACTCCCGGCTCCCCGCTCTATTTAATTCTCCGTGCCCAAAAGAAAACCGCTCGTTTTCTCAAAAAAGGAAAGGGAAAAAAATCCAAAAAGCACAGCGAGAACTAAACCAACGAGAGAACCTAATTCTTCCACTCTCGATCGATTCCTTGCTTTGATCCCAAGCTTCCCCTGATATCGATATCCAACGACCTAAAGGTACGGATTCTCTCATTTCCTCCCTGTTTCCTTGTTTCTTTCTTCATACTCTTCTTCTTCAAGTTCACGGCTTTTTCTTGAAGTCTAAGTACTCTTCATTCTACTGGTTGCTGCTTCACTGAACTTGTCTCATATTGATCATTTTCTGGTTATTTTGGGAAATACCCATGTGGGTTTCTCTCTGCTTTCTCTGTTGTTTCGTTTTGAGCCGTTGCTCTTTAGGTATATAAATTTGTTTATATTTATGTTTTTTCAAATACGAAGTGACAAGTTGATGGGCAGAGTGATTTTGATTTTGTGAAGAAGAAGGGAAAAAAACACTTATGTCCATTTACTTGCCTACTTGTTGATTATTGCCCTCTTTGAATCAGTTCATCCTACTTGTTCTTTTTAAATAGTTTTTTTCCTAATGGAAATGAATTATGTTTTTTGTTGATTAAATATTGTTTTAAAGAAAACGGATATTTTCTTTTGATATGTTTTTTTGTCTACGTGAGTAAAAAGTTGATAACTTTGGTTGTGAAATCAAATATTCTTTTGGATTCTCAGATGAGAGATGGCTTGGGTGGTTGTTGAAACATTTGTGAAGGCTCCTTCATGTTTGATTTTATGCCTGTTTGGTGAGGAACGCAGTTTAGAGGTTGAAGCTTGCTGCGCAGTTTTTTCATTTGACTGATGGAGGAGAAACCGTTTTCGGCGTGGTCTTGGTCTGTTGAGCAGTGCTTGAAGGAATACAATGTCAAGCTAGAGAAAGGTTTAAGCTCTTACGAGGTTGAGAAGCGTAGGGAGAGGTACGGGTGGAATGAGTTGAGGAAAGAGAAGAGCAAGCCTTTGTGGAGTCTCGTCTTGGAGCAATTCGACGAAGTGCTTGTTAAGATTCTGCTCGTTGCTGCCTTTATCTCCTTTGCTCTGGCTTACATTCAGGGAGATGAACCCGGGAATGTCGGAGGCTTTGAGGTCTATGTTGAGCCATTTGTGATTGTGTTGATTCTTGTCCTCAATGCGATCGTGGGAGTCTGGCAGGAGAGCAATGCTGAGAAGGCTCTTGAAGCCTTGAAGGAGATGCAGTGCGAATATGCCAAGGCTCTGAGAGATGGATATTATACACCGAACCTTTCTGCTAGAGAGCTAGTACCTGGAGATATTGTTGAATTGAGGGTCGGAGACAAGGTTCCTGCTGATATGAGAATAGCCGAGTTAAAGACTTCTACGTTGAGAGTAGAACAAAGCTCACTGACTGGAGAGAGCATGCCCGTAATCAAAGGTACGAGTCCGGTGTTCATAGACGATTGTGAGTTGCAGGCAAAAGAGTGTATGCTCTTTGCAGGAACTATCATCGTGAACGGTAGTTGCATTGGTATTGTAACCAGCATTGGCATGAACACGGAAATAGGAAAGATCCAAACTCAGATACATGAAGCTTCATTGGAAGAACATGACACTCCTCTGAAGAAGAAGCTGGATGAATTTGGTGGGAGGCTTACCACTGCAATTGGGGTGGTTTGCCTTGTGGTTTGGGCCATCAACTATAGGAATTTCATCACATGGGATTCTACAAATGCGTCGTGGTGGAGTTTTCGCTTCTCTTTTGAGAAATGCACTTATTATTTCAAGATAGCGGTTGCTCTAGCAGTGGCAGCTATCCCTGAAGGTCTTCCTGCCGTGATCACAACTTGCCTAGCATTAGGTACTAGGAAAATGGCTCAGAAAAATGCTATCGTAAGGAAGCTCCCTAGTGTGGAGACATTGGGGTGTACAACAGTGATATGCTCAGATAAGACGGGGACACTAACAACTAATCAGATGTCGGTGAATGAGTTCTTTACTCTTGACAGGAAGACAACAACTTCAAGAGTGTTTCATGTGGATGGCACGACATACAACCCTAGGGATGGGGGAATTACTGGCTGGAGCTCTTACAACATGGATGCAAATCTTCAAGCTTTAGCTGAGATATGTGCAATCTGCAATGATGCTGGAATCTATTGCAGTGAACACCTATTTCGGGCCACAGGACTGCCTACTGAAGCAGCCTTAAAGGTTTGTGCTATACAACAATAGATTTAATCTTCTTAGACCCATGATATATAGCATTGCTTATGAATTAGAAGTCTCCATATTTTCATCACCTAAGAAATCAATTAACGATAAATTGCTCCATATAAGTAAAATTTCTTTTTAGTCCTTCACGTTTGTTGATATTGATTTATATCACCTAATTCTCACCAACCCCATCAAATTTTGATCCGCTGCATGCGTTCCGATTCATTTCTCAATATGGCCAAAACTGGCAACCCTAGACTTAATTTGCTCTAGTTTAATTTTTCCTTATTATATTAGTCCAGCCTTTAGGACCTATACTGTTTCCTCCAAAGCTTGAAGTTTGAACTGCAGTTATTCAGATAAATTAGAAATGCGATCATTTTTAAGTTAAAGCAGTTACTTTCTATTTTTTTGAATTAGGATCAGACTAGGGCTTGCTTTATAGACACTAAAATGCAAACTTCTATTATATTGTTGTCTTTAATTGTACGTATGTATCCTGTGTACACAGATGTATACATATACTACATGCATATCAAAATGAACCCAATCAGATGCGCTCAAGCGTCATGGCCTCATATGCCAATATAAGATTTGACATCATACAGATGTCCACTGTTTTTACTAAGGACATGCATTTTGACTATTTTGTAGTTAATTAGCTAATCTAGTAATCCTTGGGACAAAAGTGGATAATGCACATAATTGTTTAGATACGAATGCCACAAGCATGGGGGGAAAATGCTATATGATATGATAGGTTAAAATATTTTATTGATGTATTCTTGTAAGAGAATGGAATGTTTGCATAAAAACATGAATTTTAAAATAGATGCACATAAACATACTTTTTTGAGTTATTTTATAATCATACCTAAATTCATGTGGTACAGTAGCTTTTTCACTCCAGAACTCTAGTCTAATGGTGGTTTTCCTTCTTGGCACAAGAGAATTCATGTGATAGGGATCCAACTGAGATAGAGTCCTTTTAATTTTAATTTTAATTTAATTTTAGATTTTATATGTGAGATAGGGGTAGAGTTTGTGAGTACTTTGAGTCTTTTAGTTATTTGGAGCCTTTTATTTATTTATTTTGAGTGTTTTAATTAATTTAGAGTTTTACTCTCACATTGGTTGGGAGAAGAGATTGTATTAGTTGTAAGCATATAAAAAGACCCCAAGGCTGTTTTTATTAATCAATGGATCAATGAAATCTCGAAAAATGAAAACCCCTTAAAGCCGAGAAAGATCTACATTGACGAGAGAAGTCAATTCCTTGGTGAGAAGCCTCAAAAACTTTAATTTTCATTGTTCTTCACCAAAATTCTCTACAAATTTTCCCAAAGCTTTTTAGTTCTACATCAAATTTTGGATTAGAGCCAAAACATGGTTTGATTTTTTCTTTTTCTGTTTTTTCTCAGGAAAAAATCTTTTTAGTTAGGATTTGATATGCAAAAAACCTAACTATTTCATCATTTTTTCTCGTAATTTTTTTCTTTTAGTTAGGTTTTAGATTTAAAAATCCAATTTTTTCTTTCCTTTTTTCTCATCATCCTCTTGTCTTTAGGATTTTAGATTAAAAAACTAACTTTTATTTTCATCAGTTTCTCTTTTAACTTTCTTTTTTTCTTTTAGTTAGGTTTTATATCAAAGATTAAAAGAAATCTTACCTTTTCTTTTCCTTTTTTTGTTTTCATCATCTTCTTCTTATCTTTAAGATTTTAAGAAAAACCCTAACTTTTCTTCATCTTTTTTCCTCATCAAAAAGACGTCCGTTTTCCTTCTCTCTTTTCCTGTCTTCCAATTAGATTTGGATTTTTCTAGAAAGGCGAAAAAAATAAAAAAGAGAGATAAAAAAGAAAAAAGAGGTGAACAAAAAAGAGAGCTCAAAAAATCAAAAAAAAGAAAAGAAAAAATTCAAAAAAGAGAGGAAAATAAAAAAGAGAAAAACTTTGAAAAAAGAGAACAAGTCAAAAAAATAGAAGAATTTTTTTTTCAAAATAGAGTCCAAAAATTCAATTGATTTATTTAAAAAATTCGTTAAATTTTTTTCCAGAAATTCGTTAAATTTTTTTCAGGAAAATATTCTCACGACTATTGATTTCTGAATTTTTTTCAGGAAAAAATTCAGGAAAAAAATTCTCACGACTATTGTTTATCCTTTTCTTCATCGTCGTTTCAATATTTCTACTTTCTTCCTCAAAAGAAATCAAAGCACAATTCTTCATCCTTATCATGGTCTCAAATCAAAACACATTCACTCCTTTAGCTTCTCCAACATTAGGTCCCACTCTTTTATTACTTCGATGATATGTATGTGATATGATGATTGAGAGAATCATTTTGAGTATATCATGTTTTGATTTTCCAAATGAAAATAAATATATACACACTTATCACAAGCTAAGTGGAAAAGCATTATCTTGGTATAAGCAATTTCAAGTTTCTTTTTGTCGATGGTCATCATTCAAAATCATTCTTCTATGTTGGTATCTTTTCAAGCATCGATTAATTTTCCAGGTATTCAAGCAATTCATCAAGTTTGGAGGTTGAAAAGGATAGAAGAGATACATAAGAGCAACAATAGAATTCTTCAATTACTCAAACGATTAAAGAGGAAACAATAGATCAAATCTAAGCCAGAGCTTACGATAGAGCTTGAGCTAGAATTTGAGACAGACTATAAGCTTGAGCTTGAGCATAATACAAATCCTTTATATGAGATTGCGACAAAATTTGAGCCTGAGCTTGAATTAGAGCACTAGCCAGCATTGGAGTCGGAGTAAGAGCCAGTTTCTAAGCTAGAGCCAGATCCAGAGCTTCATCTTGATCCAACACCACAAACCGAATCAGAGCCTTATCTTGAGTCATTTGTTGATATTGCATTGCGTCACTAAATTCAATTGTGCATATCGAGTTTGTTATCTATGACGCCCCGCTCCCTAGGATACACGGGAAGTACGAATCCGTGCCAAGTATTTCTGAAGAGGCGGAGGTGATGAAGAGAGAGAAGGAAAAAGAGGGGAAGAAGACAGAGACAGGCCACTGCGCACATGCTGGTATAGTACACATAATGCTCTATTCAGAGAATAAAACAACACATGACCACAACAGAAAGAGTACAAAAGACAAAAGATACAACTCATCTATATTATTAATACAGAGTCCAATACAACATCTCATATAATTATTAAACTACAACTCAAAGCTGCACCTCCCAGGTACAATACCCAACTCCATGACCCCAGAGTACAACTCAACTCCTTAAACTACCTCATATTCCCCGCTCCATGCTCACATGTCTCCAAGGATCTCCAGCTATCTGCTACCTGGTGCAAACCTGAGGAAAAGAGGGGAGGGAACATTAACGCGTGTCCGGTAGGAAACCCAACTTGAAAGGAACATTTATTTTTATTTTTATTTTCTGTATTTTATTGTTTTACGAATTATTAATGGTCTAACAGAACTTTAAACAATGGTGCAACTGCAGTAAAATAAGAGAAATGAGTTAAGACAACTGTTAAGGCCAAAAATAACCGTGACAGTTGTCAAGCTGATGTAGGCCCTTCGTGCTGAGTCGAAACCTTGTCAACGAGTGAAGTGGGACCCTCGGTTGGTGGAACCAGGGTTGGATGATGGATGTTGACTGGGATGTGGTGGTCGATCGACCCTCAAGCTGCTTATACGTCGACGGATTGAGGCTAGAAAGCTCGGAAGAGACCCTCGCGAGATATCGAGACTCGGTGATCTATACCCCAAAGAAATGTCTGGGGGTTAGATTTGGGTCCCGACCCAAATCACATCCGATGCTTAAGTTAGTATGTGAACTTAAGAAAGAGAGGGAGCTTGGAGCAGCTGAGATCGACCCCACGGAGGTTCGTCCCAGATCTGACGTCGCAAGCTCTATAATGTAAGAAATATCAGCTGAAGAAGTAGAGTCTATGTCTTAGATCTCGTACCTTGAGAATTGGAACCTTACAGTATTTATAGACATCTAGGATCTCTCCAGTGACGTTGGGGAGATAACGGTCATCCCATTATGGTGCCACGATCCTCACCCTTTAATAGGAGTGAATATAGCCCACGTTCCTACTAATTACGAGCTCGTCTTTTATCCCACGTTCGAGTGATGAGAACCCAACGGTCGACTGGCTAGTGGGCTTTGACTGAGTTGATATCAGGCTTCTCTCATGGGCCCGTGGGCCTTAGTCATCCGTCGGTCGAGTCCTCTTGAGTGCCTGCCTAATGATTCAATAATGGCCCATGTCGGACAACCTCAAATGGTTTTCCTATTGGAGTCAAGCGACGTTACATCGCATTAATAGGACACGGCAGTCGAGAAATTAGTACTCAAGTTTCAGGCGCTAAAAAGTCAGCCTTGTCGATTCGGATGATTTGCCGGTTCGAAATCCAAAATGTTCAGTCTTTGGATCTTCGACGCGTGTTTCATCATGCGGTTGTCGCCTTGCCGATATAAGACGGTTCCATCGACAGAATTCGAAGATACATTCTTCATCTTCCTTGATTTGGATTTTCTTCCTTCGAAAGAAATGGCTTCGTCTTCCGTCCCTGCTTCTGAGAGGAGCTTGGTCACCGTCATGCAGAAAGACAAGGATGGGATTATGGAGCCGGGTTTGATCACGAATCTGAGGTCCAAAGTTGGAGCCGACTAGATCCCCGAGCTTCAGAGGAATTATGTCTGCCTTGATTACCAAATCCGGATGCCTGGGAAGGACGAGAGGGTCCATTGTCCCGGCGACCGAAAAGTGGGGGTATATGTCAAAGCCTTCCAACGAGGGCTTCGATTTCCTATGCACCCCTTCATGCGGTACTTCTTGTGCACCCTGAATATCTCTATCTGCCAGTTGATGCCGAATGTCATTGGCATGTTGATGGGCTTTATGGCTCTGTGCGTGATGAAAGAGATTGAACCGTCGATGAGACTGTTCAACCACTTCTTCTCGATTCCTCCTCTCAAGACACCGGGCTGGTATATGATAACGGCTCATCGAGGCAGGAAGTTATTCGATGACCTCCCGTCTTCTAATCCCAAATAGAAAGAAGAGTTTGTGTTTGTGGTCTTCCAAGGAGAGACAAGCTTCTGCACTGGCTGGGGCGCACCTGACTTAAGCCCGGCCGAGGACAAGCCTTTGACTAGAGAGGAGAAGGAAGTCGCCGACACATTGATGAGTCTGCCAGAGAGCATGAGGAAAACGAAGTGGCTGTGGTCGGACGATGTATTGCGTCGGACCGTGTGGACGAATTCGATTGTGCTCGCCAGCTGTTCGACCCTCGTTCTTCGACTTAACTCGTTTGTTTTTTCTGCAGGCATGGCCGGCGTTGACTATCAGGTGGACCCTGCGTCGAGGGAGGCAGTTGATGCTTCCATTAGAGAGGCTGAGGTGAGCAAGTTATCTCCTCGGGTGCCGACAATGGTGAAAAGGAAGGCCCAATCGTCGGAGGATCAACCCGTTGTTGAGAGAACTGCTCAGGTGGCCCGTCTTCAGCGGAAGAAAAAGGAAAAGCCCCCTTCGAATTTGAAGTGGTTGCACTTGAGGTGAGTAAGAGGAGGCGACGACTTCTTCCCAGCGATTCAGCCGTCTGGATCGAATGAGGATGCGGAGCAGGTCTCCCAGCAGGAGAGGGGTATTCCTCTAGATAGAGACTTGGGGTAGACCGGGTCCCTCCGGAGCTCCGTCTACACGAGGATTCTTGGCCTTGGGAAGGCCTGTTCCCTCATGTACAATTGTCTGAAGACATCCCTGATGAATTCCGGCCGATTTTGCTGGAGAGTCGATCTCCCCAGACTCCGTTTGACTGCTCCGCAGAGGAGATCGTTCAAGCGGAGTTTCCGATGATGCGACAAGATTCGCTCTTCTTGACTGCGGACTGTCTCCCGCATTGCTACAAAAACGAGCCTTCCACGGGACAAGGTTGTCGTGGAGAGGGTCAATTACGAGCGGCTTGCGTCGATAGCCATCCACGTCAGCATTCGGGTAATTATTGCACCATCCTCAACTGTAGGTGAGGTAAGCATGGATGTTGACTATCGTGCGTTATTTGCAAGCTCTCGTGGCCACCGCTGCGTTGCGTCGTCGTGCGCAAGTGGTGGCTAATCACGAAGTCACCATGGGGGCCGTAAAGTCGGCCGCGGAGAAGTCTCAGGCTGAGCTGGCTAATATTGGGCTTCTGTGCAAATTGAAATTGAATCACATTCAGCAGCTCAAATATGATTTGCGAGAGTCTCGTAAAAGAGAAGTCGAGCAATCTGCCTTGAGGAGCAGGTGGAGAAGGATCTACTGGAGGAGAAAGCCAGCGTCGAGGCCGTAGCGGAGAGGGCGGTTCAGGAATTCAAGGATTCATTTTCCGATTTTGACGAGTTATACATGGAAGGCAACGAGCGATGTCGATCGGAAATGAAAAACCGATTCCCTGAGCTCTCCGTTGAGATCGACCGGATCCCAGCGATGTTTTTGAATCTTGTTGACAAATCGAGCCAATGCACAGAGGAGGCTGCTTCCATTGGCAAAGTTGTCACCATGACTGGTGACAATGCAGGAGCAAATGCTTCGGGGGACCCAGAGTCCGCTGCCGTGCTGGAGGGAGACCAAGGGCCTAACCAGCCGTTGTAGAATCTCGGCGCTCCTTTTACTCCTGCTTTAGTAATATTTGAATGTATATGGGGTAATTTAGATGTAAACGAAAATAATTTTGTATAAAAAGTGCCAGAAGAGTTGGCTTGTATATCTTTGTTTGTCGTTGCATCTCTTTGTTTGTTGCCGATTACGCCATGTGATGGTTGCAATGCCTGATGGCCACTTTCGATGGGTTAAACGATGCTTCAAAGATGATCGAGGGTAAGCCATCGAACCATGTTAGAAATATACCACTACGTTACATGGTGAGGGAGCAATTTTCTCGACTCACGGCTGACGGTACAGGAGTCGTTTAGTGACGAAGGGGTGGCCCTTCGACTTACGGCTGACGACGTGAGGGGTTCATTCAGTGGCGAAGGGGTGGCCCCTTTTACTTACGACTGACGACACATTAGGAGAGTCGTTCAGCGGTGAAGGGATAGCCGCTTCGACTTACGACACAGTAGGAGAGTCGTTCAGTGGCAAATGGGTGGTCCCTTCAACTTACGGCTGTCGACACATTAGGAGAGTCGTTCATCGGCAAAGGGGTGGCCCCTTTAACTTACGGCTGACGACACGTCAGTGAGTCATTCAGTGGTGAATGGATGACCCCTTCGACTTACGGCTGACAAAACGTCTGTGTCGTTCAGTGGCAAAGGGGTGGCCCCTTCGGCTTACGGCTGACGACACGTGAGTCGTTCAGTGGCAAAGGGGTGGCCCTTCGACTTACGGCTGACGACGTAAGGGGTTCGTTCAGTGGCACATCAGTGAGTTGTTCAGTGGCGAAGGGGTGTCCCCTTCGACTTATGACTGACGACACATTGGGAGAGTCATTCAGTGGCGAAGGGGTGGCCCTTCGACTTACGGCTGACGACGCTTTAGGATAGTCATTCAGTGGTGAAGGGGTGGCCCCTTCGACTTACGGTTGACGATGTGAGGGGTTCGTTCAGCGGCGAAGGGGTGGCCCCTTCGACTTACGACTGACGACAAATTAGGAGAGTTGTTCAGCGGCGAAGAGTTGTCCCCTTCGACTTACGGCTGATGACACGTCAGTGAGTCGTTCAGTGGCAAAGGGGTGGCCCCTTCGACTTACAGTTGACGACACTTTAAGAGAGTCATTCAGTGGCGAAGGGGTAGCCCCTTCGGCTTACGGCTGACGACACATCTTAGGATAGTCGTTCAGTGGCAGAGGGGTGGCCCCTTCGGCTTACGGCTGACGACGCATTGGGTAACTTGAACGGGTTTCATGAATTCAGCTTAGCCTGGCTTCCCAAGGATTGGATCCTTTTAGTAGGGAGTTTGATGGGATTGCTTTTGTAAAATTCGTGAAGGCTTACGTTCGAAAAGGAAGCAATACTTTATTTGATAAAAAGACATGCTTTATTGAAAGGAATAACAGAAATAAAAGGCATACATGTGTTTCTGAACTTCGTCGGAGTTGTTTTCGCCATTTTTTATCTTGAGATCAGATGGCTCGCTAGTTGACCACCTTGGTGACAGGTGACCCTGTCATCTTGCCTTTCTGCTTCGAGAATCCCTCCTTACTATGTTGATCGTTAGTCGGGTTTTTGTGGTGCCCTCGCTTGACCAGTGCATCGATCTCTTTTTTGAGAGTCCAATAGTCGTTGGTATCGTGCCCATAGTCATGTTGGTCCTTGCAGAATTTGAGGTCGCCCCTCTTCTCGTACTTGCTTTTCTTGACAGATTCTTGTACCAGTTCTTCCCGTGGGGCATAAGCGAATAACACCGTCTTGGGGGTGCTTGGCTTTGCATAGGTAGGGCGTTCTTTGCTCCGAGGGCTCCTCTCTTTGGGTCTCTTGTCTCGAGACTCTTGGCGAGGGGTCACCTGAGTTGGTTTCTCCCGCCTGGTGTCTCCACGGCAAGTGGGAGTACCTTTTCCTGCGGTTCCGGTCGGTTCGTTCGCCTCTTTGGAGATGGTGAACCGATCCGTGATATTGAACATTTCTGCAAGGTTATTAGGCGGAATTGGTGGAGCGCCCTCCGCAGATGTTTGTTCTGCATTGCTTGAGTGAGTGCCGCTATGATAGGTATATCCGGTGTCTCCTCTACGTCGAGCCTCTTGTCGTTGAATCTTTGGACGAAGGCTCGGATCGACTCATTTTCTTCTTATTTGAGCGAGAAGATGTGGGAGGACTTCTTCTTCGGACGACGACCTGTGACAAATTGCTTGCAAAACATGTCGACCAGTTCGTCGAATGACCCGATGCTACTATCGGATAGTCCTTCGTACCAGCCTTCCGCTCTCTTAAATAAGGTGGCATGGAAGGCTTGGCACAAGTATGGCTCATCAGTCCCGTGAAGCAGCATCACATTCAGGTACTTGGGGATGTGCGACCATAGGTCGCCTCTGCCGTCGTATGCTGGCAAGGCGGAGAGCTTGAACTTCGGGAGAGAATGTGAGGAAATGATGTTTTCCTTCAACGGGGTATGTCGAAGTGCGGATTGGATGAGCAGGTATCGCCCGTCTCCGCCTTGTCCGTATGTCGCTCCCGAAGATCAGTTCGAGATTTCGTCTCTCCTTTCATGTCCACCTGCAAGATTAAGATGGTTATAATCCGGGGAGCCCCGTATATTGCCTAGTCCAGTATATGGCGGGTCACTTCTTTGTAGTTGGAAGGACCGGGTTCAGCCTGGAAACCAAAGGCCCAATAGTCAATCCCCCCTTCGCCATTTTGTTGAGACATGGGGGTCATATAGTGCGGGCTGATCTCTTACCGATCCGCTCTCGCATATCTTTGATCCCTCAGTGCGGATATACCTCTAGTCGGTGTCAGTGTTAGAGGCGGTATTTGCCCGCTCGCAGGTGGCGGATCTCCCATGCTTTGACGTATCAGGGTCGCCAAAACACCGAGACTCTTGTCGACCCGTTCTAAAAACTGGCCGAACTTCTTCTGGGTCACCTTAGGCTCTTTGGGGGCCTTCCCAGGCCGCTTTGATGGTGAGGTGGAATCTGTGGCGTCCTCCACCTGAACGTTGTTCGCCTTTTGCTTCTCATTTAGATCTTGGATCGGTCCGGTATTGATGGGTCCATCTCACATAGCTTTTCGTTGACTTCGGGATGTCAAGCTGGTTAACATTTCCCACAGACGATGTCAAACTGTTAAGGCCAAAAATGACCGAGACAGTTGTCAAGTTGACATAGACCCTTCGGGCTGAGTCGGAGCCTTGTCAGCAAGTGAAGTGGGATCCTCGGTTGGTGGAACCAAGGTCAGATGATGGATGTTGACTGGGATGCGGTGGTCGATCGACCCTCGAGCTGCTTATACGTCGACAGGTCGAGGCTGGAAAGCTCGGAAGCGACCCTCGTGAGATATCGAGATGCGGCGATCTACACAACAAAGAAATGTCAGGGGGGTTGGATCTGGGTTCCAACCCAAATCCCATCCGATGCTTAAGTTAGTATGGAAACTTAAGGAAGATAGGGAGCGTGGAGCAGCTGAGATCGACCCACGTAGGTTCGTCTCAGATCTGACGTTGTAAGCTCTATAATGTAAGAAATATCAGCTGAAGGAGCAGAGTCTATGTCTTAGATCTCGTACCTTGAGAATTGGAACCTTATGGTATTTTATAGACCTCTGGGGTCTCTCCAGTGACGTTGGAGAGATAACGGTCACCTTATTATGGTTCCATGATCATCCCCCTTAATAGGAGTGGATGTAGCCCCGCGTTCCCGCTAATTACGAGCTCGTCTTTAATCCCACGTTCGAGTGGGGAGAAACCAACAGTCGATTGACCAGTGGGTTTTGACCGAGTCGATGTCGGGCTTCTCTCGTGGGCCCGTGGGCCTTAGTCATCCGTCGGTCGAGTCATCTCGAGTGCCGGCCCAATGATTCAACAACATTTTCATGTTTTTATTAATTTCGAAACCTGAACACTACGCAGTATATTTGGACCTTACCTCAGGTGGTGGCTCTCAAACCTAGTGGTACACGAGCACTTATGAATTTTAACGGAGCACCTCGAACTTTGCTCACCCCCTCTTACGGGAGTGCGAGTGACATAAAATCAATGCATATCATCTTACGGTACATTGCCATGTGGGCATCACATATCACATCAAATCCTCACATGTCTTGCTACCTACGTACTATTCAGGTCTTCCCTAATCCCATCTTGGGTGGTCACCCTTCTTAGAGAAGAATGATACATCCCAAGAGATTATTGTTCAACATTACTGTTTAAGCAATTTTACAGACATGCCATGAAGATAAACATGCATAAAGAGCAAGAGTGCATAAAAGTGACTAGGTATGAAGAGTTGTAAGACAACAACATAAAGAAATTTAGAACATTCACACATGCATATCTTAGTAGGGGCATGTGAGACATGGTCGCTCATTATCACATTTTTTCCTTCCACCATTTCTTTCATTAACAACAAAAGGGTCATGCACTTAAGTGCCATGCCTTTCACAATTTCATCGCAACATCATCCCTTCATGTCATGCCAAACATGCACCCTCCTCCAACTCAAATTAACTACAATGCATAATTTAGAACATCACTTTAACATTTCAATTTGTAAGGAATAGGTAAACATTCATGAACAATGGCAGATATTATCCATTTCCCTTATGAATTTGCTGAAACTCATTAAATGAAAGTTGTAGATATTGAAATCCTCTACTCAGATACCAAATTTCGTAAATTTAGAGCTAGTAAGCTAATTATTATGGACTAAACCCCACAGTATGCAGAATCTGTTTTAAAAACAGAGTTGTTGAGCCCTAAAAAGCTGTTGTATCCATCAACTTGCAGTCAGAATCTCAGTGAAGGCAAAACACGCAAGTTGTAGATATTGAAGTTATCTTTTCAAATTGACCAAAATCATAGCCGTTGGATCACTACAGTGGGAGATATTCTATTTTTGGTGACAGTGTGCAGATTTTGACAGAATATGATACATCAGTGTGTTTCAGGGATTCAGTCAAGATATATAAAGAATTAAGCCATGGTTAATAAACGAAAGTTGTAAAGGACTTCAAAAGCTTTCAGAATTATATTTTTTTCACTATTTTTAGCATCATAGAATAAGAGATATGCATGAGTAAAGTTGCAGCAGAATCTGGTTGTTAAAATAGCCATATCATAGCAAGAGTTTTCTTGAACTAGCATGTAGAGGGTTGCATATGAGTTAATTGCATGAACTAATAGTGAATTTTTAATCCTTAAAGAGTTCCATTCAAGATGGAATCCTACATTAGATGATAATTCCCTTCTCTTTTTCCTTCTCTTCATCCTTCTTATTCTTCCTTCTCTTGTTTTGATTTTTTTTTCTAAGGAGTTCGGCTAAATTAGGGGTGAATGAGGAAAATGATAGAAGGAAGTGAAAATGATAAGAGAGATAGGGAATTAATAAGAATATAAAAGAAGAATTTAGAAGGTTTTAGAAGATTTCTTTCTTTTTTTTTTCTTTTTTCTCTTTTTTTCTTTCTCTTTTCCTTTTGTTTTATCCCCTTTTTCTTTTTGTTTTCTTTTTGTTTGTTGCTGTAAGATTTGGCCCAGGGCCCATGAGGAAAATTTAAAAATAAATAAAAGAAAGAATGAAGAAAAAGAAAGAAAGGTCCATGAAAGAAACCCACGAGAGAAAAAAATGAAAAGGGGAAATAAAATAAAAGAAGGAAGGAAGGAAAAATTGAGAAAGAAAGATGGAATTTAAAAGAAAGAGATATAAGTAAACATGGAGTTTAAAAGAGAAATAACACTTGCTAAAGAGAAACAAAGGAAAGATGGAGTACAAAGGAAAGATGGAGTTTAAAATCGCTCTTCTCTTTGGAACAAAAATTACAAGTATGACATTCCTGTGCACCAAATCCATACCACGACAATGGGTATACTAAATACCATATACGAAGGATATTTCACACATAGAGATATTAAATTATCACAGATCATCCACACTCTATCAACAAACAGGTTCTATATGCTTTGCTTGTTTGTGAATTGGGAGAAATTTTCAGAATACATTCATCTAATGTGCATCCTACTACATTTCAGAGTTTGCGGACGCATCTTCTCTAACTATAAGAGACTACTGATTTCTACACAGTTGTACTACTACTGTCGTCATTCACTAGGTGGTGAAGTTATTAAGGGGGGGAATGAGAGTGATCCAACTGTGATAGTCCTTTTTTATTTTTTATTTTAGTTTTTATATTTGAGATATGGATAGAGTTTAAGTCCTTTGAGTCTTTTAATTATTTGGAGTATTTTATTTATTTATTAGTGTTTTAATTAATTAAGAGTTTTAGTCACACATTGGTTAGGAGAAGAGATTGTATTAGTTGTTAGCCTATAAAAAGGCATCAAGACTGTTTTTATCAATCAATGAAAGCATGAGAAATTAAAACCCCTAAATCTGAGAAAGGTCCACATTGACGAGAAGTCAATTCTTTGGTGAGAAGCCGCACGTTTTGTGGTTCTACATCAATATAGTAAAACAATCAGGTCTTTGAAAAGTAAAAAAATTGCACGCACAACACAGTTCTTACTGTAATGCGACTTGGGATTATAGTATATTAAGGAAGAATTAGCATATTTTTGGATTGCTTGTGGTTAAATTAGGAATTAGATTGTCCTGATTGTCAAGGGTGATGTTGGGAATGTGGGTCATTTTTGTAGTTTTGGGTCCTAGTGGCAAACTTGTTATTTTGGGCCTTAATGTCATGTATTGTAATATTGGACGAATCATCCCTTTATTTTGAGAGGGAGGGTTAAGGCTAGAGTTATTCTGAATTTGAAGAAATAAGAAGAGAGAATATGAGTAGAATAAGAGTAAATCTTGGAGAGTTAGCCCTTTATCTTGAATCAAAGGGCAACATAGTGGTTTCCTTTCTAATTGGAACCCAACTATCTTTGTATTTCTATTGATTATCTATGAAAAATCCTCTTTTTCTCCCAAATCCCCAAATTTCTTCCACAAAAACCCTAACCTTTCCTAACAGGTTCTTCCTCTTTTTGCAGGTATTGGTTGAGAAGATGGGAGTTCCTGATATGAAGGCCAAGAACAGAATTCGGGATGTACAACTTGCCATTGATTATTCTATAGATCGTACCACTGTTAAGTTAGGTGAGCATAAACACATTGTTTACATTGTGGAGAACATGTTGTTTTGATTATCTGTTGACATTAATTATTCTTTTTTTGGGGGTAACATAGGCTGTTGTGAGTGGTGGATCAAGAGATCAAGAAGGATTGCCACCTTGGAATTCGACCGAGTCCGTAAATCAATGAGTGTGATTGTCCGCGAACCACCTGGAAATAATCGTCTTCTGGTAAAGGTAAATCATGGTTCTAATCTAAACTTCATATTTAGTATCAAATAAACAACAATTTGGTTTATCAGGCTTGTTTAAGCTACTTTGTTTTCTTCTTCAAATTTTATTTGTTCTTTCCGTTTTGTTTTTAGATTAATGTTTTCACATGAGTTTCCTATGTGTATGTTGAATCCAATATATTTATATCCAGGGTGCTGTGGAAAGCATTTTGGAGAGGAGCTCACATGTTCAATTAGCAGATGGATCTATTTCACTTCTGGATGAGCCGTGTAGGCAGTTAATACTATTGAGAGTACATGAGATGAGCTCAAAGGGCTTGCGGTGCTTGGGGTTTGCATACACAGATGACTTGGGGGAGTTTTTAGACTACTATGCTGATACTCATCATGCTCACAAGAAGTTGCTTGATCCGGCTAACTACTCTGAGATAGAAAGTAATCTAGTTTTTGTCGGAGTTGTTGGCTTAAGAGTGAGCTCTCCTATCTCACATGGTTTTTTTTATCTTTCCCCCCTCATAGTGTCTCTTCAAATCTTGACCCTTTTCATTGTGGTTAACTAATAGGACCCTCCTCGTGGCGAAGTCCATAAAGCAATTGATGATTGCAGAGGTGCAGGTATTAAAGTTATGGTGATAACTGGTGATAACAAGTCCACAGCAGAAGCTATCTGCCAGGAGATTGGGTTGTTCTCTAACTTGACAAGCATTAAGGGGCATAGTTTTACTGGCAAAGAGTTTATGGCTCTTCCAGTTGGTCAAAGGATTGAAATTCTGTCAAAGACGGGAGGAGTGGTATTTTCTCGTTCCGAGCCAAGGCATAAGCAGGAAATCGTGCGGCTTCTGAAAGAAATGGGTGAAATTGTTGCAATGACTGGAGATGGTGTCAACGATGCACCTGCCTTAAAACTAGCAGACATTGGGATTGCTATGGGCATCACTGGAACTGAGGTTAGTTTGATCCCTTTCCCCCATCATGCTTCTATAGCATGTTATTATGGAATTAATCTATCAAATAGCGCCACGGTTCCCTTTGTTATATTTGTATATCATGTTTATTATGCCTTCTGTTGGTTTAATGTTATCTTTATCATGAGCTACTTAATCATCATTGCAAACATTTCTTTCCCTTATAAGCTTGATTTCTATTTTCAGGTTGCAAAGGAAGCTTCTGATATGGTTCTGGCAGACGATAATTTCAGTACGATTGTTGCAGCTGTCGCAGAAGGACGTTCAATTTACAACAACATGAAATCTTTTATCAGGTACAGTAGCAACAAATTTGTTGGTTATTTTTCATTTATAGTAAGAATTACATCGATTAATTCCTCTTGTTATAGGTACATGATATCATCTAATGTGGGAGAAGTAATCTCCATCTTTTTGACCGCTGCGCTGGGTATACCGGAATGCCTAATTCCGGTTCAGCTTCTGTGGGTTAATTTGGTTACTGACGGCCCTCCCGCCACTGCACTTGGTTTCAATCCTGCCGATGTTGATATCATGCACAAACCACCAAGGCAGCACAACGATCCGCTGATCAATTCTTGGGTTCTCTTTCGGTACATGGTAAGAATTCTATCAGCTATTTGAGTATATTCTTATTTCTGTTTAGCATTAAAACTTGAATATGCCCATATATGCCTTCTTCTATCAATAGTGTGGATGTCTTTCCTAGTCAAAATTTTCTGTAAGATATGCAACACATTGTGAACCCTTGGCACCACACAGGTATCATATGTGTAGATATGCTAAATGTGAGTCTGCCACTAATGGCAGGTGAGTGGTTCGTACGTGGGTTTAGCAACCGTCGGAATCTTCATCTTGTGGTATACTCAGCCCTCCTTCATGGGCATCGACCTCACCAGCGATGGCCACAGCCTGGTCTCCTTCCATGAACTCCGGTCATGGGGAGAGTGCCACACATGGGCAGATTTCTCACCAGACCCCTTCATGGCTGGCAACCAGATCATCTCCTTCTCCGACCCCTGCGAGTACTTCACCGTAGGAAAGGTCAAGGCAATGACGCTATCCCTGTCGGTCTTGGTGTCAATCGAGATGTTCAACTCGCTGAATGCCCTGTCGGAAGACAACAGCCTGGTGCGGATGCCTCCTTGGACGAACCCTTGGCTTTTGGTGGCGATGATGGTTTCTTTTGGTCTCCACATGCTCATCCTTTACGTCCCTTTCCTGGCGAGGGTCTTTGGCATTGTTCCGTTGAGCCTGAGCGAATGGTTTCTGGTCATCTTGGTCTCGCTCCCTGTGGTGCTCATTGACGAGGCGCTCAAGTACGTCGGCAGGAGGCATCGATGGAGGATTCACAAGCACAAGGCTGCTTAGTATGAGCAGCGGCATAATAATGTGGAAAGAACAATATGGTTTGATGTTATATGTTTTTAAGCTGGTGAATTGTATATTTTAAAATGAAGAAGAAGACAAGCTGCAAAGGCAAAATTTACTCAAAAAATGAAAAATTACGTCCAAGTTGCATGCTGCTTTTCTCTGACAATCAAATTGGGTATTAACCTGAAAGTTATGTCAAATTTTGAGTAGAAAGTTGCAAGTTTTTAAATGTTTGATGTTCAAAATAAAACTAGTCATAAACTTTAGAGTATTTTAATGAAATTTCCATAGATCCTTTCAGAGGCTTTTTGGCCTTCGTAAAGGAATTTTTAAAATTTTGCGGCCGAGGCCACACACGTGCCACAGACCCCAATCCGACCTCTTTTGGTCCCAAAATCAAAAGAGGTCGGTTTTGCTAAATGAAAAAAAAAGAGGACGGTTTTTTAAATTAATTTTTTAATTTTGTTGTATGATAATGAACTCAAGAGAGAGAGAGAGAGAGAGAGAATTTCATTGCTAAGAATAAGTCACCATGGCTAAGAGCCATGGTGCTCTATTTATATATCTCATAGTGGGGAGGCCAAAAGCCTCTAGGAGACCAAGGGTCCCCATTACTCTAAGTAATGGGGGCCTAATGAATGGGTAATGAAGGAGGGGAGGCCAAAGACCTCCCTCATTCATAACACTCCCCCTTACACATTCATCACTTCGGTCTCAGCTACTGAGGCAAGGGGTGAATACTTCTGGATCCAGAGTAAGTGTGTTTGCCTCGTTAAAACCTTAGCTGTGGAAAACCCAGTGGGAAAACCCAACAGCTTAAGGAAAAAGAGTGCAACCCACATGTTACTCCTCCTGATCCGTACAAGCTTCAGGCTTGCAGGTCTTTCAACTGTCGCATACCAATGTTCTTTACAAGCTTTACAAAAGTACATTTAGGCAATGCCTTAGTAAAAAGATCAGCTAAGTTGTTGCATGACTGGATCTGTCGAACTTCAATCTGCTTGTCGTTCTTCTGCTCGTGCGTCCAGAAAAACTTGGGAGAAATGTGTTTTGTCCTGTCGCCTTTGATGTAGCCATTCTGAAGCTGAGCAATGCATGCGGCGTTGTCTTCGAATAGGGCAGTAGGCTCCAGATCACTGGTCTTCAGGCCAGTGGATTGGAGGATGTGTTGGACGACGGAGCGTAGCCAAAAACATTCTCTGCTCGCCTCATGGATCGCGATGAGCTCTGCATGGTTGGAAGATGTAGCAGTAGTGGTTTGTTTTACCGATCTCCAAGAGATAGCAGTACCTCCGTAGGTAAATACAAAACCTGTTTGAGATTTTGCCGTGTGCGGATCAGAGAGATAACCTGCATCAGCATAACCAAACAATATGGGGGAGGCACCTCTCTGGTAGTAAAGTCCAAGATCAATGGAACCCTGAAGGTATCGCAGAAGATGCTTTACTCCGTTCCAGTGGCGCTTTGTGGGCGCAGCACTGTGTCTGGCTAGTAGATTAACTGTAAACGCTATATCGGGACGCGTACAGTTAGCCAGATATAGAAGTGCTCCAATGGCACTGAGGTAGGGTACTTCAGGACCCAGTATCTCCTCCCCCTCTTCCAGTGGCCGGAAGGGGTCCTTATGTACATCTAGTGATCTTACGACCATAGGAGTACCTAAAGGATGACATTTATCCATATGAAACTTACGTAGAAGTTTCTTTGTATAATTAGATTGGTGTAATAGGATTCCACCTCTTAGGTGTTCTATCTGTAAGCCAAGACAATACTTTGTTTTGCCTAGGTCTTTCATTTCAAAAGTATGTTTAAGGCTTTCAGATATCTCTTTGATCTCTGCAGGAGATCCTATGAGATTTAAGTCATCTACATATACAGCTATGATGACAAATCATGTTCCCGGTCTTTTGATAAAGATACACGGGCAGACTTCGTTATTCGTGAATCCTTGATGTGCAAGAAAATCACTTAGTCTGTTATACCACATCTTGCCCGATTGTTTTAGACCATATAATGATCTATGTAGCCTTACAGAGAATACGTCCCGAGGTATCTCTTTCATCTCTGGGGGTAGATTAAACCCATCAGGAAGTCTCATATAGATATTTTTATCTATATCGCCATATAGATATGCAGTCACAACGTCCATGAGCTGCATTTCTAGGCTTTCCAGAGAAGTTAGGCTGATTAAAAATCGGAAGGTGATCGAATCTATGACCGGGGAATACTTATCTTCGTAATCAATCCCCGGTCTTTGGGAAAATCCCTGGGCTACAAGGCGTGCCTTATAGCGAACGATCACATTATTTTCATCTCTTTTTCTTATGAAACCCCACTTATATCCCACAGGTTTTACACCTACTGGTGTTTGGACTACTGGTCCAAAGACTTTGCGTTTCAAGAGTGAGTCCAGCTCTACTCTTATTGCCTCGTCCCACTTTGGCCAATCATCTCTGCGTTTACATTCCGCTAGAGATCGTGGTTCGACGTCATCGTCATATTCAGTGACGTGAACGGCAATATCGAACGCAAAATCGTCGTCGACGAATATGCTATTTCTGTCCAGTACTTCTCCAGTACGTACAAAATTTAATGATGTTTCTCATATTGTTTCCTCTGCTGGGGAAATCAGGAGGGGAGAAGTAGCTGGTCTGAGCTCAGCATCCTGTGGAGGGATAATCTTAGTATCGCCAGGAGTCTTCCTCTTTCGAGGAACTTTATCTTTTGAACCTGGTGGGCGTCCTCTTTTCATTTGAGGTACAACCAATTCTGCTGCCGGTGGGCTGCATCCATCTATGGGGATGTCAATCCTAGCTGGCGTATTGGCAGCATGGACTTGTGAACGGACAATCTTCTGGTTGTCCGTGAATTTATCCGGTAAAAGATGTACTGTATTCTGGATGTGAAGGATCTTCAGGATCTCATCTTCACACAGATTAGTACGCGGATCATATAGGGACAAAGACTTCTGGTCCCAACTAATGGTCTCAGAAGCTTCTGGCTTCTTAGACTGTGTGCCCAGTTTTGGAAAAAATTTCTCATTAAATTCACAGTCTGCAAAACGTGCCTTGAATGCGTCACCCGTCAGGGGTTCAAGGTATCTGATAATAGAGGGCGAATCAAACCCAATATATATACCTAGACGACGCTGAGGACCCATTTTGGTCCTCTGCGGTGGTGCTATTAGGACATATACCGCACAACCAAACACTCTCAAATGAGAGATATCCGGAGGTGCGCCATATGCTAGTTGCATCGGGGATAAAGTATGACCTCCAGAGGGTCTTATCCTAATAAGTGATGCGGCATGTAAAATAGCATGCCCCCAAGCATCCACAGGCAACTGGGATTGCATAAGCAATGGACGTGCAATCCATTGGAGTCTCTTTATAAGGGACTCAGCTAATCCGTTTTGGGTGTGAACATGTGCTACAGGATGTTCAACTTCAATACCCGTTGCCCGGCAATAGTCTTCGAAGACTTGTGAAGTAAATTCTCCCGCATTATCAAGACGTAGTTTCTTGATTTGGTTATCGGGGAAATGAGCACACAACCTTATTATTTGTGCCAATAGCTTTGGAAAATCTAGGTTGCGGGTGGACAAGAGGCACACATAAGACCATTTGGTCGATGCATCAATCAGTACCATGAAGTACCGAAATGGGCCACTTGCGGGGTGAATAGGCCCGCAAATATCACCATGAATTCTCTCAAGGAAGCCAGGAGACTCTAATCCCACTTTCAGGAGGGATGGTCTCGTTATAAGTTTTCCCTTGAAACAAGGGAGACATGGAAATTCACCCTTTTGAAGAATCTTCAGGTTCTTCAATTTGTGTCCACGGGATTCAGAGATGATGCGTCGCATCATTGCTGTTCCAGGGTGACCAAGTCTATTGTGCCAGAGTTTGAACTCTGGCAGTGATTGGCACGTCTGGTGCTCAGTCATATTGGCTTCTATTGGTTGAATGTATGTTTGGTAGAGACCCGACGGGAGTCCCTTGAATCGTTCGCAGATGATCTTCCGGTCATCTTTCTGACGAGTTACATACAGATATTCTACCGTATTTTCATCTCTGGTTTCTAAGTGATATCCGTTTAAACGGAAATCCTTGAAACTTACGAGATTCCTATTTGATTTAGGAGAGAATAATGCATTTTTTATTTGAAGTCTTGTGTTATTTGGGAGCAATATAATTGCTTCACTAGATCCTTCGATTATTTGGGACAGTCCTGAAATTGTGATAACAGGACCGTGATATTTATTTAAGCTATTAAAATATCAATGATCGCGAAGGATTGTGTGCGTTGAGGCACTGTCCACTAGGCACTCAGACATCATCTATATAAGCAAAAAACGAAAATTTATTTGAGCGAAAATGTAAACATTCATTCGAAAATAAAAGTTCGTACTTAAGCAAATAAAGATGAAGATACATTGAATTCTAAAAAGCATAGATAAATGATGGTGCTCAATCGAGAAGGTCGTCGTTCTCGAAGTCTTTAGCAGTAAAGACTGTTGGCGGCTGTACACCTGCCAAGTTTGTTTCAGGTCGAGACTTCTGGCTCGCCTGGTATAGATCCTGTAGGTGGCGAGGAGTGCGGCAGTTTCTGGACCAATGGCCAGTCATGCCGCATCTATGGCATTTGTCCTCCCAGGTCTTCTTTGGAAGTGACACGTGCTTGGTGTCCTTTCGCTTCCAAGTGAGTTTCTTTTCCCTTTATTGTTTTTGTTTGTCTGGGGAGCTGCACCTCTTGGTTGCTACATTACCGCTTTCCCTTTAGTATTTTTAGTCTTCCTCTTGTTTTTCCACTTCTGGGGAGAAACGTGATGGGCTTCAGGGATAGGGGCAGTGCCAGCTGGACGTAAGTTATGAGTTGCTAGCAGTAAATCTCGATTATGCTCTGCTCTAAGTAGGCATGAGATCAGATCGGAGAATCTCGTGAAGTTGCGTTCACGATACTGTTGCATGAGGATTGCATCTTTCTCGTGAAACGAGGTAAATGTTTTTTCCAACATGCGCTGTTCTGTCACTTCTTCACCGCACAACTTCATGCGTGAGGTGATGTTATGAAGTGCAGAATTATACTCAGCGACTGACTTATAGTCCTGAAGTCAGAGGTTTTCCCACTCATAACTGGCACGGGGTAATATAACATCAATTTGATGTTTATACCGTGCTTCCAGTGCTGTCCACAGGTCCTTCGGGTCCTCAACCGTTAAGTATTCAGCCTTTAAGGTCCGATCTATATGCTTCCTAATGTAGATTATGGCTTTCGCCTTATCTACATCGGATACAGTGGTTGTGGGGCTGCTGCTAGCTGTAGCAGAAGCTTCGGCCGCTGCTGTGGCCGAGGAAGGAGCCAAAATGGACCCAAGGAGGGCCATTGAACGCAAGTGGAACTTCAGGTCCACTCGCCAACTCAGGTAATTTGTCCCTGCAGAATCGAGGACCTCGAAATCGACGCTTGCCAATTTTGCCATTTATCTACATATTTTAAAATGAGCATGAATTAATTAAAATTCAAAAATTCATGCATAAAGAAATAAACAAGTAAAAATGCGGGGATCGGCCAGATACCCAAAATAGTACACAGTCCAAAGTTCGTTTAAAGTCCATAATAGAAAAAAATAATAATACAACTTTGGAAACCCAAACTGAACTGGGTCCCTATATCTCCGTCTTCATATGCTGTTGCATCGAGCTTTGGCTTACACAGTCATGAATCGACTCCTTGCGGTCCAGCGGACGCGGCCAGGGAATTGACTAAGCCAGGACCACTTGTTACCCAGTCAAGCTAGGTTGGTCCAGCAAACTTAGCCAAGCACATTGACCGACATCATGATCCATTGAAGGAGTTTTCATCAATTCTATGTGCTGTTGCATCGAGCTTTGGCTTTAAAATACAAATTTCCTCACTTACAAATTCTCTCAAAAGAAAATAAAAGTGCAAGGAAAGTAAATATGTATACAATGGCCGATCCCGAAAAACACATTTTTACTGATTTAAACATCCACGCAGTTCTAAATATGCTACGGGCATAAAAGTAAACAACCACGCATATATCTCAAGCAAAACATATGGTAAGGGAAACTAGAAAATATAAATATCTTGTAGACCATGTGGAAACGTCATACACCGTTAGGTTAGTTGACTAACGGCAGAGCGGTCTCAGGATCTTTAAGATAATTATATTTTGAAAAATAGAGTCCTAGTAAACCATAGATTATAATATGCAAGAGGGATGTTTAAAACAATTTGTCAACATGGAATATATAAATTATTAACATAGAGGATAGTCCCTTTTAAGTATTTGGCTTCAGGCCATTATTTAGTGGGCAAAAATAATAACCGTTAAGTAATTGGGGCTGCAGGCCCAATTAATTTATTTAGTTATTGATAGGCACAAGTGGGCAACAGAGGTGCTATGAGTATACACAACTGCCCCCGATAACGTGTATTACAGAATGTTCTACACGTTATGGATTCCAGTGCATGGAGGTATCTTTCAGATTATCTAGTGGTGTACATCTGATTTATTTGTAAAATTAATTGGATAGTTGTATTTAGACTTTTATCAGCTATAAATGGACATACCCATACATAGCTGGCAAATAGAGATTTTGGTGACTCATGTTATACCACACTGTGGGTACTCTTGATATAGACGATGGGATAGAAGTGATGGTCCAAATCCACTTATTGAATCAAAGGATTAGGTAAACTGCCTGACTCTTAATCCCGTCTGGGCTTATTAGCTAAGTATACATTACCAAAGGCAAAACATCAAGATGTTCCATCTATTCCTCCCACTGACCGGAAGCAGAAGGAGCCCCCCGGCGTTTAGGGCGGAGGGGACAGAGGCATATAACATAAAAAGTTGTTTAATAATCATGCAAGGGGTCAAGTGTGTCTGCTGTTAAACATTCTTTGAAATATGATATTGATATTAACAGAAATCATATCTATATAGTAACAGTGATAGACACTATCCCTATTATATTTGCATAGGGACAACATCATCGCATCCTCTGTTCACGTGTAGTTTCTGCTAATACAAGACTACATGCATGTTTGGTGGCACACTGGTCATACCGTATGGGGGGATTATCCGAATTTATATTGATGATTTCAATTACACTCACGGTTTAGTTCTATTCAATCAAATATCTGTCTTTCTTTCTTTTTGTAATAAAAGAAACGCCAATCTAGATGGAAGTAGGATCCCCATCTACTCTAATTTCATGGTTGATTGATCAAAATTATTAATTTTCAAGCAGACCTGGTAATACAAAGCTTAAATCACTACAAAACTAATCACATGATTAATAAATCCAAATCATCGAATGAATTCAGGTCTTCACAAATAAATTCAAGATTTAAGGACTATGACAGAGATTAACAAACATTTTGTGTCTTAGACAACTGTCTATTCTCGGTATTTTTACGAAAACGTTATATGCCTCAAGAAAAGCTATGTAAAATTATAGCTAATAATATTGTGTAAGTATCTACGGGATCGAAAAAGTTACCTTTAGATCAAAGATCTATGGACGATCGTAATAAGATTAATCCGTAGATAGAAATCCCGCTCCCAAACGCCTAGAAAACGCCGCAACGAAAGACCGCAATGGATCGCCGCAACAATAATTAGATTCCTTCGCGTAGGAGGTTGATTTAGAGGGGATTTGGAATTATTTTAGTGGCTCAAAATTTGTAGAAGACACGTGCTGATAACGTGTTGTATGATAATGAACTCAAGAGAGAGAGAGAGAGAGAATTTCATTGCCAAGAATAAGTCACCATAGCTAAGAGCCATGGTGCTCTATTTATATATCTCATAGTGGGGAGGCCAAAAGCCTATAGGAGACCAATGGTCCCCATTACTCTAAGTAATGAGGGCCTAATGAATGGGTAATGAAGGAGGGGAGGCCAAAGGCCTCCCTCATTCATAACAAATTTGGCCTATTTACAAAAATTGTCCTTTTGAAAAAACACTACCCATCCATCGTTTGTTTCTAAAAATTTTCGAATAACGTGCAAAGGTCAACATGTTATTATGTTTTATTATTAATTAAACCAAAGTATTATTTTAAAAGAACAAAACAAGAAAATTCTTCTTTAAATAATTAAATTGTAGGTTTCCAATGATTTTTCAATTTCCTAAATAGATCATTCCCTGAATTATTTTTCAAATAAGAAACGATGAAATATGAAAAGGTTATTGGAAATTTTTTAAGAAAAGTGATTTCGCACACTCGGATCCAAACAACTCCTAATAATCAGTTTAAAAAAACTAGCATTTATAATTCGCTAATTATCTAAAAACTATCTTTTATGTTTCAATTTTTTTAAAAATAATACTATTTTCATGGTCTAAAATAACAAAATGTTATTATACATTTTAATTTTTAAGGTAAAATCAAGATACGTTTGTAAGAACAATGAGTGCTGTTATTTGCACTACACTGTTTTATGAATACAACACAAAATTTTTTTCTTTCCAGTTTTAACCCCAAGATATCTAATTTCACCACATAGCCTCCTCCCCTCACAGCCGCAACACATTCTCTCTCCTCCTCTCTCCCTCACTGTCTTCTTCCCTCTAAGAACTCGACAGCACCAAGTATTCGCAGCCCACACCCAAGCTTCCGACTACCTCCCCCATCGTCCACCAACAACCGATTGACCACCGGCGACCACCACTTCAGTCGCGGCAACCCTTCCTCTCAAAACTCCTCAGCAACACCACCAGCACCGCCTTTCTTCACCCCACAACTCTCCGGCGAGCTCCCCTACAACCCGAACCCCAGCAGACTCCCGACGCCACCACCCATTAGCCTCCCTCCGGCCTCCCTCCAACCAACAAGATCTCATCACCTCACCTGCTTCTCCTCCTTCCTCTCGCCAGCTCCCCAACACCGCCATCAACCTCCTTCCAGCCTCCAAGGCCGCCGCCACCGCTGCGAGGCAAGGGTTCAATTCTAGAAGCATCCTGGCCTCGAACGAGATCTCCGTCTCTCACAGCGGACACCAATCTCTCGTCGGACGCCGAGCAACCAAGAGAGTTCCCCATCACAAATCAAATTAAGCGGCCGAGACCAGCAGCGGAGGATCTCTCAGGCGCTTCTCCTCTTTCCGTCAAGCACCCCGCCAATCTCCTTCTTCCGCTCGAACCAACGCCGGCGCCTCCTCCATTTGACAGCAGCCCCAATCCACGCCCCGAATGTTAATTACGTTAGTTTTTTAATATTAACAGTATATAATAATGTTAAGAGGAGGGAGTGTTGTAGGGGTGAAATTAGATAGGTTGAGGTTAAAATTGGAAATGAAAAAGTTTTATGATGTATTCATCGAATAGCGTAGTGCAAATAACAGCACTCAAGAAAAATACCAATGAACCAAAAAAATTTTGTTTTTTAAGGAGATAAATACAGCATGGTGGATTTTTTTTTGTTTATTACCCTTTTGTAATTTATAAATGTTTTCCGCCCAAATTCCGTTGCGGTGCCCCGACCTCTCCCCCTCGTGAATTTCCCAACGGGGGACCACGTCTCACTCTGATCGAGTTCTTCATTACTCGCTTTTCCCGCTTGCAGACCAGGATCTAGCTTAGACTGAGAAGAAACCCTAGCTTCTTTCTCTTCCTTTCCAATGGCGGACGCTTACTGGAGCTACGGCGGCGCTCGCTACCAGGATTCCGTGGCCCCTGCCTCTGCTCCCGTCAAGCGACCTCGCACCGATTACGCTGGTACGCGCTTCCTTTCGCTACCTAGGGTTTGCTTTTCCCCTTTTTATTTTTCTAGGGTTTCTTGACTTCAATTTTTGAGCAAGTCTCTGTATAATATTCTTCGTTCGGATGGACATCATGGAAATGAGCTGAGATCAGGTTTCTTTATGGATAAATGGGAGGCCTTTAGACGCACTCTCTTGTATCTTTGAGTCTTGCTTATCAAAATTATTGAGTCTACGGTGTTTTTCCTTTGCGATTATATGCTTGCTTGGAAGAAATTGCTGGCGTTGAGTGTTCTAGATCCGCTTTAAAATAGTAGAGATGGCAGAATGAGTTTACTGTTGTCCTTCCGGAAAACTTCCTATCTTGGCACAAGTGGGGTGTTTAGAACTTTAGGCGGAGCTTGTTACCTCCAACATGCAACACCCACACACCCACCCAACCGAAAAAGAAGAAATTTTAGATACCTAATATTCTTAGTTGACTCCATGGTTATTCCATTTTCTGTGATTGTTGATGATGATTCTGGATGTTATAACTCCGTCAGTGATCTGAAGTTTCACTTTTAACACACACATGCTAAGATACTGCAGAAGTGGGATAATTGTCTATTGTATGATGTCAATTTCATTCAACGTAGGGTATGCACAGATACTTTGTTTGGTGACACCAACAAATTCTTAGGAGTTAATTTTCCATCTTATTTTTGTGTTAAATTTACTTAATTTATTTCTTTGGGACAACGGTTGTTGACAGATTAGGTTGGATGTTTATATGCACTTGAACCAACACACAGTAATAACAGGTCATTGGTAGCTGTTTTTCTTTATGACTGTTTGCAAGTTCACTAACTTAAACAATGTATACTCTAAGACATGGCCATTTTTAGAATACCATAGATTTTTGGCATGCTATTACTACTGTCTTTATCTCAAGTAGGATTGTTTTTTAAATTATTATAGTGCAAGTGACACACACACACACACACCACAACACAGATACACAATGACTATATGAAATTAAATCAATTAATACAAGGGTTTTGTCAAACTAGTGCAATTTCATCTGGCTCATGTGCTTTTGGTGAGTGTTTAGCGATGCATGCCTTCCATGGTATATGTTCACCGTCCTGCATCTGCATGAAGATTGGGAGAAATACTTATTGACTTTAATCTAGTATATATCATATCTAATTTAGGAAGTACTATAATTTTAATATGGTATGACATGGTAGAAGTGAGAATGCCATTGTCTTGATGTGCTCTATGATGATTTTCTTTTCTATTATCATATACAGTAAGTGCTAGGATTTGTGCCTCACATCCATTTGAGTGATTAAAGTAATTGTATGTTAATGTGATTAGAGAGTAGGTTTAGTTTCATATCGAATGAAAAAAGGGAGGAAAATGTGGTTAAATTTGTTAGGATTTATGACTTTAAAGGGTTAATCATTTTAAGTCAATATATGTTTCAAGCATATTAACCATATTCATTAAGCTAATGAACCAAGTTTCTTTTGATAGGCATACCTGTTCCTAAAAATTTGTATCAGAACTTATGGTTTGATGGACCTGTCTCATGGATGCATCTTTGATTGTTTTAAAGGCTCTGTTTATGCACGTAATTGTTTGGGCTCAGTGTGGAGTCTCCACACCTTGCTGTTTGCTTCGGGACTCTGTTTACATGTAATTTTTTGGGCTTGAGGTGGAGTATTAACACTTCACCGTCTAGTACACGTGTTATCACATTTTAGCCTTAGGTGCAATCTGATTCGTCACATGATGATTTGGTTTGTTTGCAAAGTTCATGTGTTGTCGTAACGTGGATCTTGGTGTGACCTATTTGTTTATGAAGTTCCAGTGACACTTTATCTTATTGCGGTTGGGTTCGAGCGGATACGAGCCAATGTGAAGATTTATTTGGATTTACATCTTGCATTCATTTGAGTGATTAAAGTAGTGGTATGGTAAAGAAACTAGAAAGTGAGTTTAGTCCCACATCGAATACAATAAGATATGTACATGATGTTAAATATGTTAGGATCCATAACGTAAAAGGGTTAATCTTTTTGAGTCAATATGGTTTTGAAGCATAGTAGCCACATCCATCAAGTTCATGAGTCTAGTTCCTTCTGATGGGTTGATCTGCTCATACAGTAAGTATATTCTATGACATGTAAACAATGAAAGTGAGATTACTATCGTTTCATATTATAAATAATGGGTATCATCCGACATGATAGAAATCTCTCATATATGATGACATGACACATTATTTCCCACGCAATATAATGGGTCACATGGGATGTATGGTTTATCTTTTATGTCTTTTGTGATGGAGAATACACCACATCATCGTGTATATGTCATATGGTACATATCATTCGCATATATGCATATATGTATGAATGCATGCATATACTATATATAATGATATAGGCAGGATAGAGTACTTTCCAAAGTAATTATCCATTATGTAAGACCTACTATCGTTTTTTATTTTTTATCAATCAAGTTTCTTTTTAAAATGGAGGCATATGTTTAATGTTGCATGTCTAAGAGGTTACTTTTTGGATGCTTGAATGCATTTAGTTTCCTTTCACTGGTATTATTTGGTTTACAACATGACTGATTTCCATGTGGATTGTTTTTTCAGGCTATCTATATTCTAATAGAAATCACTAGGTCAATATGTTCAATGATATCTAGAGTACTTGTTTCTACTAAAATTTGACCATTCTTTCTGTGTTTGGCAAGATACTAGTGTCTGTTAGTGAAGTTACTTGATTCAATCTTTACACAACAACTTACTGGCGTTGCACTCTTCTTTATATTTGTGAAGATTAGGCCTTAGCCTAGTGCAAGTGGGATTGGAACCCTAGACCTCTCGCATTATGCATTCTTGTCGATGAAATTTTTAGTATGTCAGCTATTTTATTTTTTATTATTATCCAGACATGCAAGCACACAATAAAAAATTTATCCAATTTGTCTTTTAGGCAGACAAATTGTCAAACAAAAGCGGAGATAAGGTTTATATATATGTTTGTGAACGTGAGGGAAAGACATAGTAATTACTTAGGTATTTGTTAGATTTATTAAAACTGCAATCAGAGGTACTTAATAATGGACAAATGTGTTAAAGAAATGGAGGAGTTATTTCTTTTTTTTTTTAAAATTTAGGAAGCTTAGCTTCTAAACATATTAGAACTGTTGACACTGTTGGAAAATTGGGCTTAGCGTGGTCAAGGGTACTCCAAAGAAAATAAACAATAGGAATACCATAGTACCTAACAATATTTTTATTGATGTTTGGAATTGTTTCGGAGTATGGGCTTAGTATGGGTAATTAAGATATTGAACCAATTTATAGATACTAAGAAAGTTCTGGATGAATGGAAGATTAGCACTTTGGCGTTTTTTTTGGGGGGGAGATACATTGGTATACATCAGGTGCATTACACTCAACGAATGTCCCTAATCTTCCTTCCGACCACAGTGGCGTTCGAGGATTGGACCTATATTAGGAGTGCTCTAAGGGGGGGGGGGATATACAAAATTGTTCAAATTATTATAAAATGAAGCTTATGAGCCATGCAAAGAAACTTTGGAAAAGAGCATTTCAGCAAATATGAAGAAGAGAAATTCTGGTTATAAAGATCATTTTGTTTTTCTGGCAAGAGGTTAATTATGGAAGCTATTTTTTTAACTAAGATGATAAATGCAAAGGTATAGGGAAAAGAAAAGAGATCTGCATATTGTTTTCATTGATGGTCAAGAAATACATTGGAATGCCCGTTTTTTGTAATTTACGATCCATTTTCTCTATGTACAGTCAATCATTCATCACAAGGGTGTGAAAAGGAAGATGTGATCCATAAAATCAAAGCGGGATGGTTAAAGTGGAGAAAGGATTCTAGGATTTAATGTAATGAAAGAAAACCTATAAAATTGAAGGGAAAATTTTATAAGATGGCTATGAGACCAGCAGTGTAAAATGTTTTAGAATGTTGGGCTATTAAGAAGCATGTCTAGAAAAATAAATATAGCAGAAATGAGAAATATGCTATGATGTAAATTTTTATGGGGTGGCAAGGCACTCGGGCGCAGGGAGGGGGGGATAAGAACTGGCTACATCTATAAGAGGTTAGCGGTCCTAAATAAAATTGGATCAAGGTAAATAAGAAGGATATGACGATGCTTGATTTAACTAAGGAGATGCTACTTATCAAAAATGGAAGAAATGGATTCATGCCGCGGATGAAAAAATTTAGGATCAAACCTTTGTTGTAGTAGTATATTGTCAAAAAATAACCACCATTCTATATCTTATGTTTTGAGTTCTTGAAAATTGCCATGTTGTGACATGTCTGTATCTAGGGCATGTCTCAGTCCACTACATCATATTCAAATTTTGGAGAATTGTCATATCTTGACACCTCATGTAAGCAAACATGATAAATAGACACGCCTATTGTTGGCAATTTGGAGAATTGCCATGTCTCAACGCATATCCTTGTTCATGTATGCATATTACAATGCTATATTACGGGAGGAATGTGTTCTGATACAGCTCAGAACTGGAGATGGTAAACATGATTAGCCGATTAGTTTCTCTTTGTGCGGGTATTGATTTAAAAGGGCATGAAAATTCGTTGGCATGGTCTGCCAGGATGTGAAGTCCTACATCTATGTTGTCATATATCCAGCAAATTTGATCAGCAACGTGGTTATGAGTTGTTGGAATCTTTAGGATGCGAGATATGAAAATTCTTGAGTGGTGGCAATGATAGAATCCAAAAGTCGGCGCATGGTGCCTCCAAGGCAAAGAAGCACATTTTCAGCCGCTATCTATCTCGTGACAATGAATCAGTTTGACAATGAGTCAGTTCCTATTTCTAGACGAGTCCAAAATTTTTATGAATTTTGATCCAGATCCATTATTAGCCATATGCATGCATATTTCTTGTGTTGTTTGGTTGCTCAAATTTCCTTATTTTCTCTTAATTGATGTCTTAATGGAGATGGGAGGAGGGAAATCATTTCTGCCAACTCTTTTGCCACACGATGGTATGAATGGAATATGACTAGCTGTACAATCGAACCCAGCTTGGACATTTGGGTTTGGGTTTGAGTTACCAACATGATAAGAAAATTGGATCAGGTCTGGGTGTAGTTTGAAGTGGGTAGAATAAATGGTTTTGAATGCGTATTTATCTTTTTCAGAGCCTGATATTACGAAAATAGTTCATTTAACAAGGTTAGTTACGAAGTTGGTTTATGTCAAGGTTCGAAATCTCGATTTCAATCTCGATATCGCTCGATGGTTTGTAGCATTGGTATTGGTTATCGGAAATATCAGGCGATACATATCGTAAGTATCGGCTTCATGTATTGGTTATCTTAGATCGACATAGTTGTGAATGAAGGTAGATCGTTATCTTCACTAAGTGCTTCATCTGTTTATAGATTATCTCTATCATTGACGTCACCCTCTTCTCTTTTTCTAACCCATTCAATTTTAAGACAATATCTAGAACCTTTTTTTGATTGTAAAATGAGAACTTTTTTACCATTATGTGAAATAAAATAGAATTATAAATTGTAGTAATTCAAACCTCAAATATCCTCTAATGTTAGTTGCTATTACTTAGTATTGATGGTATCGATCAGTTTGGGATGGATTGGATTGTAATTGAATGTTTGGAACACAATATCAGCGATACATATCGGTATCAGCCGAAATTTAAACCTTGATTTATGTTCATATTTAAACCTTGATTTATGTTCATTTTTAATTCTTTTGAAATAATGTGTTTGGTCCAGGGTTGATCTTGACGATAATGATGTTTTTAGCAAAAACAATCTGGCACTAATTTTGTCGTACTATAATAAGCTTATAGTTCTTACACATCTTTGAAATAATGTGTTAGGTCCAGGGTTGATCTTGACGACAGTGATGTTTTTAGCAAAAACAATCTGGCACTAATTTTGTCGTACTATAATAAGCTTATACTTCTTACATATCTAGCACCATGTTTTAACACAATCCTACCTAATAAAGAAGCTAGTAACCAAATGCATTATGGATGAACATGCCAGCTAATTTAAAGCCCAAAATCCAAAGGTTTAGAGTACACCTTTAGCTTACATCTGGTTTTGGTTGGGTATGGGTGGCTTAGAGCTTATGTGGCTTATACTAGTACTAATAGTGGGCCCAAACTTGGCTTGTCGCCATCTAAGCTGCATGACTTCGGACATGTGGATGCTGTCACTGTTACAATCAAGATACTATATACACGCAGCCAACAAATCTTAATGCAGTACAAAATAGCGAACAGAGTGTCATCTTTTAGCCACAGGCATGACATGCTTTCACTACAGAAGTGATTGTGCTAGACAGGTCCCAACATCTCTCATCATCCAACCGGCTGCGTGACTCTCCTCCATCTGGGTCGCTGACCATGGGTTTTTGACTCTTCATTTTTTTTCGCCGCCTTTGTTATCTCACGGTAAAATAGCCTATTATTAGCTGAGTGTGGTGAACAGGGAATGGCCACGGCCGCTGTAATTTGGCCCTTTCGTCAATACAAAATGCTTCACCACTACTCTGTTGGGTAGTCCATAATGCTGTCCTTAATGCCATATTGCTTGATCCTAAATTTTAAGGCTAAAATTGTTAGCTTTCTGGGTGAAGAGATAAAGATGTGTAAAAGCACTAAGAAACATTGTCTATAAGTGTCTTAATATTACATGATATAATTATGCGAGGAACAAGGAAATATAGGTATATGTTGAAAGATTAAAATGCACGTAAATATTAAATCGTTGCTACCAAGGTTTTGGAATTCGGTGTCGATTTTGGACACTTAGAAATAGACATGTTCATGTCGATATTGTTAACTTTGAAGGCTTGACTTCAAGTATCAATTTTTTTGACAAACTTGTGCGTATACTTATTTATATTTATAATGTATGTATGTATATATGTAGGTGTGTGTAGAGCTTATAGACATGTATGCCCATTTATCTATATATTTGTGTTGGCGAGTGTGTCTGTGTGATAAATGCATAAATCACACATATCTTTATATGTTCATACATATATTAACATACTAGTCATAACCCATGACCGTAGGTCATGGGAAATTCAAAATATTCCACCGAAAAATTTCAACATATTCAAAATCTCTCCTTACAAAAAAATTTGCTGACACATTCAAAATATCCTACCCCAAATTCAGCACCTTTCAAAATATCACAATAAAAAATTTTAATCACATTCAAACTAAAATTTAGTTTCCCTAAAATCTAGTTCGCTCCAAATTTAGTTTTTCCCAAAATTTAAAATTATAGTTACACCGAAAATTTATTTCACTCCAGATTTAGTTTCTCCAAAATTTTAAATTTTAGTTCCCCCATAATTTAGTTTACTACGTACTTAGTTTCCTCAAAATTTAGGGTTTCCCTCCAAAAATTTCCCACCAAAATTTTAGGCGATATAGGGATTTTGATAAGAAATTTAGGGAAGAACTAATAAGTTAGGGTTTCTTGGCTTTTTACTAAGTGTTTCGAGGATTCTCATCAAGGATTTGGATCTTTCACAGGTTTTGGGGAATTCTTTTCATTGATTCATAATAAAACAATCTAAAGGTCTTTTATAGGCTTGCAACCCAATATCTCTCGTCTCATAATCAATGTGGGACTAATACTTTAGATCAATTCAACCACTTAAAATAAATAAAAAGACTCGAATAACTAAAGATCAAAGGACTCAAAATAAAAAATTAAAATTAAAATTAAAATTAAAAAAGTATGCTTTCTCAGCCGGATCCTTTTCAGGTTTCCTTCGAAAATTTTCACAAACTCATTCTACTCATTAATTCCTCAAGATTCAATCCCAATCGTCTATCTAACCACTCTCCTGTCCTACTCAACAAATCCATTCCAAAACATCCCTTAATTGTATAATAGATTGCATAATATATAATATAACTGGATAACAATTGAGATGTATATGTAGGCTGATACGATCCAGATGAGAATTGAAGACAAATTTAGGGTTTTGTAGTGGATTTAGAGAAAAAGATGTTATTTTTATTAGATCTCAAAGGAAAATAATAAGATAGTTGACCTTATTCGAGAGGAGGTAGCTCTCCTAGCTTTTTATTCGAGAGAAGTCTTCTACAAACTAGGGTTCAACCTCATAGTGATTATTCTTTACAAAATTCAACATGAATCCCATAACCCTAGCTGACATCTGATTATAATGGTTGTTTTTTTCAGAATTACAGAAATTACAAAAATGCCCATGATGCCTAAAATTACAAGTGTCACTGCGTCAGAATATTACGAAAATGCCATTAATAATTGCGATCACATTATTACTCTGTCATCAAAAAATCACTTTGTCCTCAAGGTGGTGTCATGATATCCACGAGGCACACTACTCCAAATGGAGCTGCTCTTCCCTTCCTGGTTCATCTTCCTCAGCTGCTATGTCTTCATCATCTTCGACCATCAAGACCTAGAGAGTGCGGTCCCGATAATGATGTCCTGTCATGAACTTCTCATCACATCGAAAGTATATTCGTTGATTACGTTTATTCTGGATCACGACCTAGGTAAGATGCTTGAACATGCTGTCAGTTTGAGGCTTGTTCCTCTCCTGGCTCGTCTAGACCACTGCAGTCTGGGATTTCTGTATCTTTGTTGTAGTGTTAATGCGGGGTGTTACACCGCTCATCAATCCTTTGGCCCGCCGCTCCTCTGAGTCGATCCTCTATCATCTTGGCCAACTCCATTGTGTCAAGTAGCCTCCTCGGTCTCTGTATGCGAAGCTCAGTACGGCTACTTGCTTTGAGCACTTTCATGAAGCTCCCTTCTAACGACTCTTCAGACAATCCCCGCACTCGGCCCAATATCATCTCAAACTTCTTTATGTATTCCCTGATTGTTTCCTTCTTGCCAGAGGGCAAATCGTAGCTCATGTAGATTTCTCCCCTAAGTGTCACAAAATCTGAGAAGCATGCGGTTCTTGAATTCCTTCCATGAACGCATATGCTGCCTCTGCTCCCTCCATTTGTGATTGGATAAGTTTCTTCCTCCAAACATATTCCAACTGCCACCAATTTCATCTTCCCTGTCAAGCGGGTCACTACAAAATACCTCTTAGTCCGGTAAATTCATACATAAGGATCATCTCATTCAAATATGGGCATCTTTAATTTTCTGACCATGCTTTTCCGGATGAAAACTCCTTGACATGTTCTCCTTCGATACTTGTCGTGATGTAAGTGTTAGTGCGGGCCTTGCGATGCATCAAACTCTCCCAATTGGCCTCACTTTGTTCCATTGTCATCCTTCCAACCGTCATCTACCCAATCATACAATCCTCCATCTTTTGCATACTTTGAAACATCGTCACGGTATCTACCAAATTCCTTGTAGTTTCGAACTGGATGTCGATGTCTCTCTCCAGCAAACCAGGGGCCCATGGATGTCGATGCCCATGGAAGTCTTCCAGGTTATTTTTAGTCCCAAGAGGATTTCTCCAGTAGTCGTCAGGGTCTCGATAGGCCGCGGGGACCCCTGGCAGCCATGTTGAGGATGACAGCGGCCCTGTCGAGGATCGATAAGCGGGCCATCAGACCCCACGCCCCCGTGATGGGCGGTCCACCCTAGGGCTGTCGGCACCCGAGCGATCTGCCATGGGCTATAGTGCCCTTGGCGGGGGTTGGGGGTCGCCGCTTCCCATGGGTTCTTCCGCTGCATCATTGGACTCCAGTTCTGCATGGGATATAAGTTTTTCCACAAATTTTCAACTTCTTCGCTTTTGCCAAAGATTGACCTTTTTCCGTCTGATCTGAGCGGTTGCCCTCGTCTCTGTCGAGATCTGACTTCTTCTTCCTTTGCATCTCTGCGATTTGTTGCGAGAGTTGTGTTACTTGCATGAGGGCTTCCAACGATGTGCTTGACATTGCCTCCGGTGCTTTCATCGTAGATTCAATCGACACAACCTTTCCTCCACTGGTTGATAAGATTTCTTCAATCCCTCCACTTCGGCGTCAAGTTTCTCCTCCAAAGCTCCGACATTTCTCGTTGTCGTCATCAGGATTTTGCTTTGGTACCAATTTGATAAGATTTTCTAGGGTTTTGGGAATAAAAATTTGATTTTATTGAAATAGAAAGGAAAATAAGGATAATTGGCCTCTTTCGAGAGTACAGCTCTCCCAAGCCACCAATTCGAGAGCATGGATGCACTCTTCACAAACTATGGTTCTTAACAATCACCTAGAGGTTTCTCTCACAAATTTCAGTATGAATCCCCTAACCCTAGGTGCCATCTAATTATATTGGCCGTTTTACAAGAATTACAGAAATTACAAAAAATTCCCCTTATGCATAAAATTACAAAGTTGCCATTGTGCCAGAATATTACAAAAATTCAACATGAACTTGCGATATCATAATAGACATACACGTTTTATGTGTGCATATTATGTACATTTCTTTGACATACTTCATGTCTTTGTTCCGAAATATTACTCATAAGTCAACACTGCTGTATTCAGCCTTTTTCTAAAAGTTTATTTGAAGTTTTAGCATGTTTCAACAGAAATTGAGCGACAGCAGTACCAATATAGGATTGATACACGCTGAAACATAGGCGACAGCTTGAAATATGGTCAGTACAAACTGAAATATGGTTGTCATAAATTTAAATGGTTATTTTGAACTAAAATGCGACCGTTAATGAGGTTTGTAAGCTGAATATTGTTGGCAGACATGTGTTAACCGAGTTAAATATAGCATGTTTTGGATTGCCTCCAACTGAAACCAAAACAATACAGCCCAATTTGATACAGTTTGATAGATGCCTCTACCTCATTGCTTAATTTGTACATTATTAGTTGAGATACATGATACATCTTACGTTTTTGTGTTAGTTTGGTACTATGGAATAGTCTATACATTTGGAGGATATGTTTCTTATAAAATAAACTTTTTGTATGGGTAAGCCAGTAAAAGGGCCAGAATAAAGGCCAGAATAAACCTTTATCCTGTTTGTTCGAATAAATGGGTATGAATTTTTTATCTTTACCCTACTAATACATATGAATCATGTGTAATGATATTACCTAATAATTAGGGTCCATGGTTATTGCCCTTACCTGGAACCCTCTTAATTAATTACTCATGATATGCTATTTATAGGGTCGTTTAATGTCACCCACTAATGTTATTAATCTTGAATTTGATTTTATATATGTTCGATATTGTATACGTGGAACATACTTTACTTTTTTAATTCATATAAAAGAGTCTACTTGGGTCAAAAATGTATTTTACGTTCATACCTTTACTTTCCTTTATAGTTTGTTAGAATATCTTATGACATATGGCCATAGTTGCCTTAGGCTGTCAAGGATGGCAACTAGGTGGGGGAGGTCAGTTGGCTACCCCACATTAGCCTAGGTGGTCGAATGGGGTGGGTTACCACCTTGGCTTGCCAAAGCTGCACCTAGCTTGCTTGCCTCAGGCGCCATAGGCACCTTTACCAAAAAAAACTCTTACCTGCGGTCACTGCCTTCGAACACCCCTATCATGGCCTTCCGCTGCCCCCGAAATTGTTCTCGCTTCTAGCCGCTGTTATGAGGGTTGAAGAGAGGAGAGGGAGAGGGGAGGGGGACGGCCCATGCCCTAAACCCATTTAATAGCAAGCGGGTTTGTGGAAAACAAAGATGGGGGCATTGAGTATAGGGAAGCCGTTTCCCCAATCGAGTCTTCTTCTTCTTCTTTTCCCTTTTATTTCATAACTGCCACCTATGCGGTGAGGTGCCAGGCACCGACAATCCGCATCTGCCTCCAATTTTTAAAACATTGCATGTTGATTTTTTTGGTTATAAAAATAGCAACAGCAATAACAACAATACAAAGTAGTCGCCCCTCTCAATTTGCACCGTTTCTCAGATATCGCCATAAAATTTTCCTTATCTTGGAACTCCTTAAGTTTACATTTCATATTAGGGTCCAAGACCATTGAAGAAAGGTAAAAAATTACTATTTAGTTTCCTATATACTTTTACAGAGATAGCAGTTAATGGTTAAAATGTTAATAGAATAGGTCTATTTATTAACCCAAGACTAAGAGAAAATGGGCTAAAATGGGTTTTAGCCTTTTCTTCATCTTCCTGAGATGAATGAATTGAATCAGGGATGTTTCCAAATGAAGCGAAAAAGGTAATGGTAAGATGGTCTAAAACCATTTAACAGAATTATCAATGGTCAGTGGTGGCAACCTATGTAGAAAGTTAAGAATGACATACTACTGGAAGAAGAATTCCCTTCAAGGGAAAGATTCGACCAACAGGGGGGGAGAGTGGATGAAACTATGTTAAGAAATTAAAGGAGAAGGGATGACGCTCAAGAAAGACAAAATGGGAAATTTAGAAGCAGCTAGTTTTGCTAAAACAAGAGCAAAGCTTTCAAAAGACTTGGGCCAAAGAAGGGTGCGCCAATGAAGGGTGCGCATATGTGAATGGGTGTGGGTGGATATGAGTGGGTGTGGGTGTGCCTAAAAATTGGGAAGCTGGTGGTCTTATATGATTGGGAAAAAAATCCAAGTCTGGTACTTAACCGCGTAGAAACTTTACAATGATATATCATTCTTCTTTTAACAAGATATGTTTTTTAAGAATCTGGTGACTGAGATGCCAATGAGGAAGGGAGTACATACTTTAGAGTGTTTCGATTCTTTTTGACCACTTCCTAGCGTGTTACTAGAGAAAGTTGAATGTTTGAGATTAAATGCTATCTTTTCTGAAGATTTATCCACTTGTTACTTATATATGCTACAAATACCTGTGAAAGTCAGCCAGTGTTATCAGATTTGTGCTATGCTTTGGTTTGTGCTACGGGTAGTTGGGTATGGAAGGATGTATGCTTCTTTGGACCGTACATAACAAGGGGTAATGGGTATAACTCATCAGATTGGTATGAGTTCATTGTACACTTGGAGGGGTTCAATTGTAATGCTGATAATTATGTGTGTGTTATTTGTTTTGTTGTATATGTTAAGAAGGCACATCAGTACACCTAAAGATCATGATCACAATAAGGCTTGATCTGATTCTTAATTGAAAAACAAGAAAGCAAACTGCTTCAATTCAAAACCAACAAACATTATGCACTCTGCAGACATCTATTTATGCATTACTTTTCGATTCAGCGTGTCAAAGTCTCTCTCATTATTTCAATTGGGAATGGATGTCTTATTCTTGATGTCATACATTGGATGATGCTTTAGCTAATAGTCTTTACTTGTATTGCCCTTTTGAACCAAGGTGCTTTGGGAGACTCTAGTAGGGTTCACAAGCCTGCGCTACATGTCTGGCATTTTGCCTCTGAAATTTCTCACCAAATTATCTTGTGCACTGAGGTCTATATAATTTCTTGCAATATCTTTGATGATTGTTCTATTTGATACTATTTTTTCAGCATATTTTTTCTGGGATATGCAAGCATGACAATATAAAGAATACCAGACTTATTTGTTATATCTTGTCTGCAGTACAATACAAAGAGCGTAGATTTATGTTCCTGCCAGCAACCGAATGTTTAATTAATATATTTAAATGCAGAGGGGCCAGGTGGGCCGGAATTGGTTGGTTATTATCCTCGCGATGAAGAGAGAGTCATACACCGCGGAGGGAGAGACATCGAAGCTCTTGGTGCATCTTATGATCGTTATGTGCGAAATGGGGTATGATTGTAAATGCTTGCTTGTTTCATTTTAATGGTTATCATGCTGACTTTAGAGATTTATGAATGGCGGCCTCTTCAGCAAGCATCTTTCTATGGAGCTGGTGAATCTGCTAGGCCGGGGCCTGTAGACATGCCTCGCCATCCCATTGATGATGGTAGAATGCTGGGTGTTGGGGGCACTGATGGGAAGGCAGTTGAATATGGACGGAGTAGACGGGAAAAATCTCTTCCTCCAGATGCTTCAAGCACTTTGTTTGTGGAAGGCCTCCCTGCAAACTGTACACGCAGGGAAGTGTCTCGTATCCTGGCGTTTATGTCATAGTTTATCTTTGTTGCATATTTTATTTGTATTCCTGGTTCCTTCACTTTTGCTTCTAGATATTTTTCGTCCTTTTCCTGGTTTTCGTGAGGTTAGACTTGTGAGCAAGGAATCCAGACATGTGAGTTCTATTCCTTCCTCCAAGATTTGATATAGACTATAGTTATTGTCCAGACTCCAGTTGAAGTATTATTAGTCATTCGATTTGTTATTTTTCTCTGCAGGCTGGGGGTGATCCATGGGTCCTTTGCTTTGCTGATTTCTCCAGCCCAAATCAAGCTGCAGTTGCTTTGGATTGTTTGCAAGGTTTGCACGACACAGTATTCTATTTACATTTTAGATTGACAGCCTCATTTATTTTGAGCATTACTTCTTCGCCAAGCTGTTTGTATGTTTCAGGAACTTGGTTATGTCCTATTATGCAATCTTTTTTACTCTTGCATACACATTTCAATTGGGCCTTAATTTTTCATCTTGCTGGTTAATATGCCATTTAATTCTAATATTTTCATTTTGGTTCCTGTTTCCTTGCTTTCATTTTGAAACTGATTGCTAGCATTGATAACAGTGGTTATTTTGTTTAATCATTTATATACAGACATATTGGATCAGATTTTTTGTGTTCTGGAGGAAAGGAAAACCTTTAATAACCATGCCATACTGTCAGGTCAAACATTGCCGACTATTTCACATTGTAACAATACACATGTCAGAGTCATTTTATAAGGGAAGGTATTTTTCTGAACCGAAGCCTAGGCTCCCGTCTGGGCAGGGCGTACACCTTGATGCCTCACATAGTGTGTATTTAGCCAAGCTATGTTGTTCCCTCAAACCTTTATAAAAAATAAAATGAAAAGATAAAGGGAGAAAAGGAGAAATGAAAGGAAATTGAAATGGACTGTCCCATATATAGTCTATATTAAGAAGGGCCGTTCTGTTACTTGGCTCAGCAACCATTTGATTCACACGATACCCTTTTGGGTCTCTCTATTTTATTTCTTGGCTTGGCACCTCATGTGTTATCTTTGTAGAAGTCAAAGCATCACACCTGTGCATGTGGCATGGTTGGTTTTTAAGTTCCAAACAAGAACTGAAATTTTTCAACGTAGTGAGATCGAAGTCTTGTTCTAACATCAGTTTTGGCTCATTATTATTATTATTTTGTTTGGGAAAAGTCTACTTTTATAATATTTAGCTCATGCTTAACTATCTGAGGATTATTTAATTAAATTATGCTATAATTTTTATTAACATCCCTCAGAAGTACTATTTCTGATTAGCTACCATAAACTTATTTATTAACGGAAAATATTATGAACTTTATCGGGGAAACTACAAATTTTGCATATATTTGATCTGGTGAATACTTGAAAGTTTTTATCTGTGTAGTCTACATATTTAGAGTATGTTTCATGTTTTTATTAACATCCTCAAACGTATCATACATGTGCGCGCGCGCGCATGTATATGGGGGTTGATTTTGATACATTTGAATGGACCATACATTCGAATCCAACCAAGTTAAATTTGTAATTAGACAACATAAATGAAAATTTCATTTCATTGGATGTAATCTAACATGTTTAAATTACCTACAAATAATTTCAATTGATTTAGATTTATTTTACCTATGCAAAATATTGTCGCAAAATCAACGTTTAAGAATTATCATAAAATCAACTAATTTGTCACACTTGATGCATGTGTAAAACATATCCAAATCAATTGAAATTGTTTGCAGGTTGTTTAGACATGTTAGATCAATTTCAACATAATAGATTTTACCTAATTTTAAATTTGACTTGGTTGGATCTGAATGTTTAGTCCATTTGAATGGATTAGCTAGGAAATTTCATGCGCTTACAGCACACATCCAACGCTTTTTTAATATTTTTTAAAATTTGATGATTTGGGAGTGTTGTACACATTAAAAACCCAAAACGCTAAATATGGGTTAACCCTAAGGGTATTTGACTCTCGATCGGATTGTTACAAAAAAGTTACATTGTTATGAAATCATTGAATACGGAGGGTTAAATAACGTTGGAATCACTTCATTTTTTGGTATGTTGATTATCCATGATAGATCAATCTTAAGAAAAAATTTGAAAAATAAAAAATAAAAATAAGCTCTATGTGCGCCAGTACATGCATTTTTTCTGCGCTGATAGCACATACATTTTTATGATATATATTATACAATTGAGGGCTTTGATGGGATGTTTGTCCTACTAGGACAAACCCACTAAAACAAACCATTGGCCTAGGTTGTGCCATTTAGGAATGGTGGGTCCCCGTTGGGGGTGGGAGGGAAATTGGGCTTGCTTTGGGGTGTGGTTGTGTGGATTTCGGTTAAGTACTCACTACATTGCCATGAATTACAATCTTGTCTTTGAGATTGTTGCACTTTGCTCCCCCAATGTTATTTTGCAATTCGCCCATGCTTTTCCCCCTTTTACACCTCGACGATGTCCACACACACCCACACTTCTTGCTCCTTCTCGGTTTCGTGCGTGCACCGCATCCTTTCCGTGGGGGGTTTCCTAACGATGTGCACTGTGTGCACGTGTTATTTCCAGTGTGTGTATATATATTTATGTACATGGATGTCAACTGCCCAAGGAGTTTTCAACTATGCACCTATTAAAACTTCGCCCCATAATATTTTTTATCAGATTGATATTATTTATTTACATCTTCTTATTCTAAAACATAAATACACCAAATATATAATGAATCCAGTGTGTTTTGCTTATTGATTTAGTCGTTGCAATAAATTCTATTATTGCAAAATTGTTAAATTTGGAAAGACTTGATCATTGAGCAAAGTGCATTGGGTACGCCAGATTTTTGATGTAGTTGAGTATTAGAATATGATGATCGGAACGAACGGTGCCAATAATCCAAAAATATTATGGAGAATTTTTTGAGGAGTGCTTGGAGTTTTCTTAGGTGCGACTGATGTATGGTCCGGGTTAAAAATGAAACGTTTCGGTTGTACTTTTTTGCTCCGCCACAATAAGATGATAGCACGTTAACAGTATATGCCGAAACTTTGTAGCTTTCATCTGGTACCCATTATGCACACACATGTATGATTATCGACTATCCAAGGAGTTTTCCTTATATGAAAGTTGGAGAGTACTTTTTACGACATTGATGATCAATATTGATTATGTTGATTTACACGTCCTAAGATATAGATACATCAAATATCTTGCAGTATCTGTATTGTTTGCTCATGCATCAGGTAGTTGAAAATTTATCGGTTTTCGTCATCGTCATCATCATAGACTTCATCCAAGAAAATTGGGGTTGGCTTCATGGAATCAATAGAAAGAATATCGTATCTTGATCACATTGGATCGTGATGCCGGATACTCATTTTTCATGTGTTATGATCCAAAACTTTCTTTTGTCATTTTCATATCCCTTTTTGTCACTTCCATCACTATCTTCTTTAGTCCACTTTCTTTCTCTTGATCTCAAAATTCATATATTCTGTTTTTAATGGGCACATCCGCAAATATATACCATAGATGATTCTAGATTTGGAGCCCGGCTGGCCACCAATATCATCGAGGGATTTCAACATAGAACTCAATTTTGACCAAAGCTGATTAATGACTAAGCCAGACATGGCCTGGTTTTTGAATGGTTAATCACCATGATTCTAACCTAACTGGGTGTGCGGTCTGGCGTCTCTGATGCAATACCTGAGAAGCCTAATTAGAAGCTGGTTTGAGTTGGATATATCTGATCTAATTCAATTTAAAGAATTGGAATGACAAATTTGGGTTGACTTAATCATCTAAAGAGGAAAATCATTTTCTATTTCAACTTACAACTTACAACTTACAACTGGTCCAAATCAGAGGGGTTTCACAAAATGCGTAGGAAGCGAACAGATTTACTGGAGGGAATTAAACATCTCAATATATCAAAAATAATTTTTTCCAACATCCTACCAAATTAAGTACAATATATCACTTGAGCCTATACATATTTAATTTCGAGCAATCTACCATATTCCTTGGAAAAATTTCTCTTTTCCTCTACAAATAAAAACTTCCAAAAAACATCTAAATTTCAAAGGAAAGCAAGACCAGTAAAAGCTCATCTTTGTTGATCTGGGGGTAGATGATGCGAGGAGAGAAGAATGTGTGATACGGGTATGGGGGGAGAGAGGAAAGAAAGGTGGTGGCTGGGAAAGGAAACAAATGAAAGAAATTAGGGCTGTGATATGGTTCTCTCAAGTGAATTGAGAAGTAATTCAGCATAACGCAAAATGTGACAGTTGGTGTCAGTTGTCTGCTTTAATTGTTGGTTCTGACTGGCGATAATTACAAATCTTATGATATGCACATGATTGACTGCTTAGCCACTTAAGGTGTTTCCTATACGTTCGGAGGGATGTAAGATGTCAACCAGGTTAAAAGCTTAGACCTCCCAACCCGACCCATTCAACTGCAAGTGTTAAATGCTACCTGAAACCTGGAAATGTCAGCTTTTTATTAGCTTTTAGAAGGTTCAGGCAGGATTACTTAACTGATTTCTGGGTCTGAACATTGATATGCAGGAGAAATTGTAGGGTCGACTTCTTCTGTACACAAGGGACTGTAATGTTGGCTAATGTAATGTATTGAAGAGAGAACACACAACTACTGCATGGACTTGTTATTTTTAGCAAATAGTTTAGTTAATGAAAATCAATAATAGGGGATGGTATCTGCAGTTGCCTCATTTGCAATAAAAATCATTGAATGCAGTTTGGTGTTACTCTTATGTATAGTAGGTTATCAATTTGCACTAGCTGTCAAGCCTTTCTTTAGATGTTTGCTTGATTTGGTTTCTGTTTGCAAAAGCTCTCTAAAATCTTGATAGACATTGTCTAATGCTGTCTTAAAAGACTTTGACCACAGTCATTATGTCTGTTTACTGAGTCCATACTGGTATCCTATAACCCACATAGAATGGAAACTTGTATCATGAAGCCATGTTGTTTTGGACACATGCTGCATGATTCTTCTTGTCTTTTTGTGCGTGTGGAGTGTCATGTGTCAGTCTTGTCATGATGTGCATGTGTCGGCATGCCAGTGTCCATTCCAGTGACATAAAAGAAATTATGATGGAGCTATTAGATTGTTGCAGCTAACATAACTACTTTAAATCTAATGGTGTTGAGAAGCTCAGTTAATTGACCTAGTATGTTTGGAGGGAACAGTGGAGTTCTTGGTTTGATAGTGGCCGTGTCTAATTCTATTGTGGTGGAGATCCTTATCCTATGCTCGCCTGTGTTTCATAAAAACTCGATAACTTATACAGTGCCATGATTCTTGTTTTCAGGTTACAAATTTGATGAGCATGAACGGGACTCACCTAGTTTGAGGATGCAATTCTCTCGCTTCCCTGGTCCAAGGTCTGGCGGGGGGCCACGTGGTAGGCGTTAAAATCCTGGGGTCTTTCCTCTCTGTGGTGATGGATATGGTTCTCAGCAATCTATGCCTTGCTCTTACTGGTTGTTTGTAGTGGCACATGACCGTTCACTATTTGAGATACATCATGTTTCCATCGAGCTGTATTATTATCCAGTAAATCTTATAGACTATACTTATCAGGAAACGATTGGGAGCATAGGATCATGTAGTTTCGGGAACATGGTGGCTATCTTCTGTGTTTTTGCTATATTGTGTTTACGTTAGGTAAATCTGTCAACATGTGATTGTTTGGGTGACATCCATTCAAATTATTAGCGAGGTAGCTAGTATGGAAGCTTGTGAACTGGTATATGCAATGATTGTACTGATTCATTTTACTTTGAAACCTTGTTCCATGATCAACCTCCATAATTGGTGTGTTTCTTCTGCGTGTTCTTACTACCTGATTTACTTTATGTTGCTCTTCCTACTTGATTTACTTTCTCAATGTAAGGGAACGCCTTGGCCGCTGAAAGCCAGTATTGAAGTTTTGGCTTGTAGTAGTCTTCTTTAATAATCTGATGCGTCGTACCCATGTTTCTTGAGATTTCAAGCAGTTTAATGATTTGTTTTCCTTGTTAGACTTGTAGCTTATGTTGCTTGATTTTGCATGCAGTGTGGTAATGTTGAAGGTGTAATACGCCATGAATGTTCTACATTATGGATCTAATTGAATTTTGGTTTAGTAGAATTTTACACTTTTTCTATTATTTTAAAAGGAACTTCAGACATCTAATTTCAGTTCTTTGCTGCACTTATTTTTGGTTCATTGCTTTTACTTGATGCATGGAAGAAATTACTTTGTTTTCCCCTTTTTGATGTGAAACTGAGAAAATTTAATGTATATTCTACAGTTTTATCTCTTTTTTAAAGGAGAAGATATGTTTTAACTTTATTTTGGACACAATCTTAAGGCTGTGTTTGGTTTAGGAAGAAATAAAAGAAAGAAAAAGAAACTGAGAGAGAGAGAGAGAGAGATATATATATATTTGATGATTGGTTTTTGGAAAAGTTAAATAGAAAAATGCAACGTAAAACCAATATTTTTAAGTTAGCATGGTTTGAAAACTTTTACCTACAAAAAGAGTTTCCGGTTCAAATCCGCAGTCTGGTCTTTGTGTCTTTTTTCTAATTTTCCCCCCGGGTTGGGAGGGAAAATTAGAAAGAAAATTGCAAGAAAGGGTTTTGTCCTATTTTCTTTCTTTTTTACTTTTATTTTGTTTTTCTTTCTACCCAAACAAGAAAAATATTTTATTCATTTCTTTCCTTTTCATTTAAACCAAACACAGCCTAAATGAAAAGCTTGTATCAATTCATTTGCTTTAAAAATTGTGTCTCTGATCATTGATTAGTGTTTGTCTATGTTATGTTGTACAATATTTGTCTGCGATCATTGTTCTCTGGATGATGTTTTGACTGCTATGAGTTGGTGCATTCTTGTTTCTTAAGATTCAGACTACTGAAGTCGCGTTTTCCTTGATAGACTTGGTGCTTGTTTTGCATAATATGCCATGCCGAAATGCTAGAAAAACAGCGAGCAAGATTGAAGCTTCAAATTGATTTTGATTTACTTGAACTTGCAATCTCAGTTCATGCATTATTTGAATCTCTCAAAACAACAGCAATCATATATTGAGTGCATGCTCTTTTGATGTCTCCGATTTCAAGCCATATTGACGAATCAATTCCTTTTTACATATGCGTAAATATGATGGTTATGAGGAGTTGGAATGAACTGAATGATATGATGCATTGGTGAACATATATGACTGATGACATATCACGTGGTTACAGCTGAGAACAAGATGTTGGGTACACTGATTTCAAATGATACGATTTCAACCTATGTGACTCATTTGTTGTGAAATATGAGATATCGTTTTGCTGTTTGCGATGCTATGAAGTGAAAACTTTTGGGGATGGTATAATCTGCTAGAGTTCAATTGATATGAAAAGAGAGAGGCGATGTACACCGTCAGTTGCTATGTATGCATTCAATTTTTTTCTTCCAAAAATGGAAAAAAAGAAGAGAGTGTCTTTGTGATGTGACAACTGATTGATGTGTTTTCCATTTTTTGGAAAAAAATTGAATGTATACACCACATCTTGCTGTGTATATAGTCTTTCTCTATGAAAACGGCCCAAGGATGACTACCTAGTCTTTGGAATCATCTTTGTATTTCGTCGTTTCTCCAAAGTGAAACTTACGTTCTACATGGTGAATTCTTGATACACTTGATGTATATGGTACGAGAAAAATGTACCGGAATAGTTAAACTCCTTTGATGGATAAGTTATAGCAACTGTATTATTAATGGTGTTGGGGATTGGCTTGTTAGAGATGATGAATTTGCGATCTTTTCACTCGGTGGCGGAGGCAAGGGGGACAAAGGGGAGGCGATTGCCTCCACTGACATTCTGCAGATTTTATATCATAGCTTGATTATAGTCTATAGTTATATTTCACATGACATAAAAGGGCCTTAGTTTTGTTGGAACTTTTGAATTTTTTTCAAATGAATTTGGACTCTATCTTGGTTTTCCCTCCAAAAGGTTTAGTCCCACATTGCTTGGAAATAAAACTTTGGAGGAGTATATAATGCTTTTGTTTAGCCATGGGGTTGTGTCCCAAGGGCACGACTATTTTATGAAGGGGATACGACTTACATGAACATGGGTTCAACACACGTGCGTCGCCTGCCGGCTGTGTCGTGTCGTGCGCGCGGTTATTATTATTTGGATAAAGTAATTATTATATATATTTATTTTGAATTTCAAATTTCAAACGTTTTCATTATTAACGTTTCAAATTCAAACGGTTTTTCATTATTAACGTTTCAAATTCAAACGTTTTTCATTAACGTTCAGATCCAAAATTCCCCAAGCTTATGAGCATTCCAAAAAATTCCACATCAGCCTCTTCCTCTATTCTCTGTTTTTTTCCTCACGCAAATTTCTTTCTTCATATAGTTCCCTTCTCCATTCCGAGCTTGTTGGGTGGTGGTGTTTTTTTGGCGATCATCTTCCAATGCAAAGTTGATCGTTGAAAGAGGTTATTTTGGGCTGTTTTATCCTAGGGATGGCAGGGCTGTACACAGATTTGCACAACCTTGGGCAGAGCCGCAAAACGTCTTAAAGAGAGCGACCTAGTCCACGACTCAGCCCATCTCATTTGGTAACCTCGTTTCTGTCATTTTTTCGATTTCTGCAGCAACAACACGTTTAAATTAATTTTTCCTTATTAACGTTTAAATTAATTTTTCCTTATTAACGTTTCAAATTTCAAACGTTTTCATTATTAACGTTTCAAATTCAAACGTTTTTCATTATTAACGTTTCAAATTCAAACATTTTTCATTAACATTCAGATCCAAAATTTTAGATCCAGAATTCCCCAAGCTTATGAGCATTCCGAAAAATTCCACATCAGCCTCTTCCTCTATTCTCTGTTTTTTCCTCACGCAAATTTCTTTCTTCATAAATTCCCCTTCTCCATTCCGAGCTTGTTGGGTGGTGGTGTTTTTTGGCGATCATTTTCCAGTGCATTTTGGGCTGTTTTATCCTGGGGACGGCGGGGCTGTACACTGCTTGCACAACCTTGGGCAGAGCCTCGAAACATCTTAGAGAGAGCGACCTAGTCCGCGACTCAGCCCATCTCATTTGGTAACTTCGTTTCTGTCCTTTTTTCGATTTCTGCAGCAACAAGTTTAAATTAATTTTTCCTTTTAATCCATAATTTGTTTTCCTCATTCCACCTGAATTCAATTTTTTATCCTTTTCAAATATACTTAGACAGCTCAATATCCAAACAAAAAATCAGTGCATTTAATGGGAGATGAGTCAGTCCAGCATGAAGCCAGTGGACCTCTACCCTATTTTTATCTTTTCTTTTTTGCTTTCTCAAGTTGGTTGGTTGCATGTGGCACACTCACACGTGTAGCAAACTGGTAATAATCTCTATATTAATGGGAGAGGAGGCAGCCATCACGAAGCCAGCTGACCCCTCATCTATTTTCCCCTTTTCTTTATTTGCTTCCTCAGCATTAAAAATTGATCAACTAGGATACACGTGTAAGTGGAATATTAATAATAAAAATAATATCAACATAGCTAACAGAACAACTGTAAATCCTACATGATCAAATGTGCCGCCAATTTTGATGCACGCAATGAAAGTCCAAACAAATTTCAAATTAAACCAAATCAATTATTGAACTTATACTGCATCAGAGCACGTTACTCTCATATCTACCATCGTGCAGAAGTGAACCAGTCGACCACCCTAAGTCCATACGGCAGCCCTATCCATCTCCATCCAAACCACTCCTCCTTCAGCGAGAACACCGCAAAGATGATGGTAGGTCTTGCAGAAAGAATTGTTATGACTAAAAGGACAAAGTCAATCCATTAGTTTATATGCTGCTAAAGTTAGCACTGCAGCTACAATTGAGAGCACTTTCAGCAATGAATATAATCAAAAGTCGACTTTGAAATCGCATGGGAGATCAGTGGACGAATGATAACTTGATCGCATTCATATAAAAAAAGGCATATTTGATACAATTGGTCATAATGTAATCATCAAGCGATTTCAAAATATGAAAACACGTCGTTATGTGTTGTAAGTTTATTTTTTATATTAACGATGAAACTCCGATTTTTGTATGTGAAAACAAAATATTTTATTGTTATATTTTTATGCCCGAACAAAGTTTTCTGGCTCCGCCACTGCTTTCACCGACGTACTTCTTAGTTGTGGTTTAGGGATGGCTGCGAGACCGCGGCCTTCACGTATATAGCTGATTGTTTTATAATTTATCCCCTAACAAAGCATGGCCAGAGATATATAACCTGGCATCAAGTCATGAAGAATATGCACAGTGCCAAACAAAGAAGGGGCATGACCCTGGATAAATACAAGACATGAGCAATTCTGCACGAGCTCCCTTGTTGCCAAACCCTGAGCATCGACGACTCAAGTCTGACTCCTAAATGAATATCTTTGTTGGAAGCCAAGCAGCAGCAGGAAGAAAAAGAGGAAGGAAAGGAAATGTCATTACAGTATCATCACAATTCTAGTAGATCGATTCTCGTTTAGATATCAACATATAGTTGATTAAGGTTATGGATAAAAGACCGCTTAAGCTCCAACAGTTAATTAGTCCAGGCAAGAAAACTCTCAAGAAGCAGTAAAAAGTAAAAAGACTAATCAAGATCCTTCACGTACAAGTGCTATCATGAACATCCTCAAGCGTAGCGTGTGATCCGAATGAAGAATACATGAGCGATATTGGTTCGGCTCAGTTCCATTCTCAAGGAAGACGGAACTGAGCCAACCCAACATCGCGCCATGTCGTCTTCCTCTTCATTTCCTCCTCCTCTTCATCCTCTCCCTCGACGATAAAGACCTAGTTTTTCGTTGGTTTATATAGAGTGAACAAGGGAAATGGGATTTGACATTAATTAAAAACAGAAGGAATCAGACACTTAAATTATTGAAAAGGAGGGTGAGGGAGGAGGCTGTGAGTTCCAAGAAGCATGTGAAGATATAGGGACCTCAGATTGTGGGGGGATCTATCATTAAGATTTGCTGGCGCCAATTAGCTTCTAAACATTGTTTTAGTGGGGCTTAATTGGTCATGAAGACTCGTACGCAGCTGACCTTGCACGCAAAGCAATCACCCCTTTGGGTATCACGTACCATTCAAAAGACTATGCAAATGGATCCCAAGAGTGCCATTATACCTTGGTACAATATCTATTGAGTAAAAGCAAGCAAATGGGTCACTGTATTTGAACACTAGAGTGCTATGTACTCAAACATCTCATGTCAATGGTAGTGCATACATTATCACTTGCAGAGCTGTCCTTTCTGTTTATTTATGTGTTGTGAATGGCCAGGGGGATATATTCCCAGCTAAACTACAGCCCTTTTCTTTTGCTGTTGCCACGAGCACCTACAGTGCTTGTACTATAGAACCTCACCCCCTTTGACGAAGATAATATTGAATATGCAGGATTGATATTCTTATCGACTCACGGTAACGAGAATATATCCCTAATCTTTTCTGAAGTGAAGTTCGGCCATTCAGATTTGGTTGTGGCCTAACAAACATGTCCGAGCCTGCCCAAGTCCAACACCAGGCTTTGTGATTGGGTTGTGTTGGTGGTGTGATGTTGCACAAAAACCAAGTACGTGCTAGTATTGAGATGGCAAATGGCATGTGATGTTGGATCATTAATTCAAACGAATAATTATGTGTTGCAAACTGTCAATTAAAGTTAAGCCTGATTAAGAGTGATATTTTAAGTCTTGGGTAATTTGGGCTTTAATGTATATGTGGGTTTTTAATGTGTAAAAACTTAAACGGTAATTTCTATTTTTATGATGGGCTAAAATGGAAATGCCATATATATGGTGGTTATGGTCCGCAGATCACATGAATGGTTTTTCATTTTATTCTAACATCCCATCATCAGATGTAAAGCATACTGAAAGCAAAATGGATTTTCTAGGGAAAACATGTTGATCTGACAGGCCAACTGCACAATTCTAGAAAGTATTTAGTCACTATAAATTAAGGTACGCTTTTGCGTATTTATATGTATATTCTCAATGATCTAATATGAATGTTCCTCTTATTTTCGATGATGGTTTTCACCAAAAAAAATTCTCCTATAAAGTGGTATTAGAGCTGGCTCATATTGAATCATTGAGATTAATTTTGACATAATATTTTTTTGGGAATATATAAAGCTTTTGGTTATAGTGGTAACCGCTAGCATTCAGGATTTTCGATGGGGAAGCCGCAGCTGTCAGGCCACAATGATTTATGATACATTAGTGGCCATAGTCGCCACTTAGGGCCTGTTCTTTTGCCCGCTTCTCGCGGAATCCAGCCTGCTCTCGCACTATTCATCAGCGGATCTCGTGGATTCTCATCCCCCTTTCCAATTTCTGTTCTTTGCTCGCAACTTTCCTCGACTGGATTTTGCTTACGTGGAGGGGGCTGTGAGGAATCTCGTGGGCGATGGCTTTTCCTCGCGAAGAGCTCCGATTTCGCGAGATTCCTGCCTGTGGTGGGTCCCTCATGCGTGTGGTCACCTTCAATTCTTGGCGTGTTGCTCCATCTGCCACCCTTCTCGCTGCCTGTGCGCCTTCACTGCTGCCAAAAGCCCTAGCCTCCATCTCCCTCCTTCGGACCTCTCGCACTGTTAACCCTAAAAATTTGAGGTCTTCTCTCCTGTCTGCTCAAAGCGAGCGCCTTTTTGGGCTGCCGAAGAGATCCGCGGCTGCTGGATCCACGGGGGTGCCCAAGGCAGCGTGCATGTGCAGATCGGAGGTTCACTTGGAGAGAAGAAGGAGGTATTGAGGTAAAAATTGGGTTTTTACTTGCAATTCGTTTAAATTTTTATCATTTCTTTGGCAAGAAGGCCGAAATCCCTAAATCTATTTCTCTACCTTGCTTCATTTGGTGGATCTGGTGGACTGTGCTCGGGGGGACTTCCCACGGCAACTGAATCTCCTTGAGGGGAGTAGCAGCGTGAATCGGTAGGCTGTTGTCGTCGCGGAAGGTATAATTTCGATCTGATTTTTGTGTGGTGGCTTGATAGATTGTTTTCATGCAACGAGATTACTGCCGAAAGAGCAATTTGAGATGTTATTCGTGGGTTGTTATTTTGCATGTTGGTCATGAAGGCAACGGCAATAAAAATAAGTCCCAGAAATGACTTTTTTGCACAACAAATCAGCAAGACACAACATACAACACTTGATTTTTGCAATACACCACATTGCATGCAAGCTGAACCCTTAACTGAAGTCGGTTACATTTTATAAATTGCCCAATGATGAAAATAAAAAATGAAATTGAGTAATGTAAATAATGATGCCTTGTTGGTGCATTGCTTTGGGACGCTTGATTATTTTCAAGAAATCAGCAATGCGTAATTGATGTCGGGTTATTCTGAGTGCAATATGTTGAGGATTCATGCATGTCATGTAATGGGGTTGAGTGTTGCAGATATCATGTAGTATGAAATGAAGCCCAATGATGACACGTAATAATTTAATACGTCTGATTTACGTATTTCTAGAGTACAAGCAGGCAGGAAGGTTCCTTCATTCAACATATTGCGACGAACAGTCCCTTAAGAATGAACAGAGGCAAAATAAAAGAAGGTGGATGATAAGGTGCTATGGGTATAAGCAGCACATGACATCTTCATTACATGGGTGAATAGGAACGAGAAGGAATGAAATTAATACGTTTTTCGTGATATGTTAAGATGAAGGAGCAACCGCCTGGACACAAAGATGGGAAAAAAAATTATTACCTGAGGGCTCAATAAAATTTAAAGTCCACTTTCAATTGTTGTTGATTGTGACTAAGCCACACGTTTTTATGTTGTACGTCATAAAGTTTTTTGTATGGTTCACTATTTTATAGAATTGGTGTGGGAGATGTTTGATTACTGTGTGCCATATAAAATTTATGGTAGCTTGTTATCTTCTGTAATTGATCTATTATTTTTAGAATGTCATATGTATGTATCGCCTTATGCATGGTATTATGTTTGAAATAAATACGGTATAGATGGATGAAAATGGAGATCAGTTGGGTTGTGAAACATGTGAAGCAGCCGCTTTGACGATCGTTATAGTCATGGTCAACCTGTTACTACACAACGAGGGCAGGACAAATCGATTACCTAGAGAGCCATCTGAATTGCGTGAGCATCATCGAAACTCCCACATGAATAGAATTCTGGACGGGAGTGAAAGTAGTTGTTTACACTACTTAAGAATGCGGAGACATGCATTCATAAATCTGGCAAATATATTGAGAGGGAGGGGTCTTCTCAACGACACTGTTCATGTGTCAGTAGAGGAGCAGCTTGCAATGTTTCTTCATATCGTTGGTCACAAGTCAAAGAACAGAGTAATGTAAGTTGACTTCATCAGGTCAGGTTCTACAGTTAGCAGGTACGTTAACCGAGTAATGCAGGCAATTGGCAACTTGCGTGAGACGTTTATGAAGCAAGCTCCTAATGAGACACCCCCTGAGATTATCAATAATCCTATTTGGTACCCATATTTCAAGGTAAAGGATTATTCTTGGGTAGTTACAACGTATTAGATGTATTGAGTGAAGGTTCATTTAGTATTTTCATCGTTGATTGGTCTTGCATGATTGCATAGGAATGATTGATGGGACCCATATCGATGCCATGTTACCACTCAATCTTGTTCCTCGCTTTAGAGGACGTAAAGGGGTGACACAAAATGTCCTCGCAGCTGTTACGCCCAATAAAAGATTCACATACGTAATGGCAGGGTGGGAAGGATCGGTAAATGATTTTACTGTCCTTAAAGATGCGCTGTCTTTACCCCCGCAAGGTCTTCAAGTGTATGAAGGTAATATGCACACCGTTACCTACATAATACACATTAATTGGTATGGTTTCTAAGGATTTTATACTCACAATACGTTTCTGAATGTATGAAAATATTATCTATGCGATGCTGGTTATACTACAATGCCAGGGTTCATATCGCCCTACATGGGCGTGCGATACCACCTGAAGGACCATACTGACCGTGTTCCTAGAAATCGCAAAGAGCTATTCAACCGCAGTCATTCTTCATTGCGAACAAAGATAGAGTCGACCTTCGGAATACTTAAGAACAAGTTTAAGATATTGACGTCGAAGCCCCACTATCCATTCCCCAGTCAGGTCGATACCGTCCTAGCGTGCACTATACTGCATAATTATATCCAAGTAGCTGATCCACATGACCCCCAGCTAAACGAGGAGGTGGGTGTGGATGAGGAGGACGTGGATGTTACCGATGATCATGAGGAAGAGATTTTGGATCTATCCCAACAGTTGCCCGTGCGGGACCAAACACAGCAAAGGGACCAATGGAAAATGCGAAGGGATCAAATCGCATGGGACATGTGTGTCGACTATTGTAACATACATAACAATGGTAGCACAGTTGAACAAGGCATGTGATGGAGGCTTTTAATTTTGTGTTGTGTGGGTGCATGCAGAGTGCTTATGAATTTTAATATGTAGTCCATCATGGTTGATTGTGTTTGGAATTACAAACCTTATGCTCAAAAGGTTTTTGATATACATGCAATATATGTTATCTATATAGGATTTCTCAGATTTGAATTTGCCCTATTAACTCTTACATCTTGTAGGCATGGCAGGGTCATCTTCGCAGCCCGGACAGGGTAGTGAGCCAATGCCCCCCTTGTATGACCAGCCATATGTGAACCAGTGGAGTGTTGAAGGCCATGGGACTGATCCAATGCTTGGGAGGCCAATGCCGCGTAGGAACATTGATTCTCCTTATCATTCGCCGCCCTGCCATGGTGGAGGGCCTGGCATGCCATATCAACAATTCCATCCATATGGCATGCCAATGCAGATGCAACCAACACCAGGATATATGCAACTGCTGCAAGGGGGGGGGTTTCAATCCATGTATTAGTCCTTCCCCACAAAGTGCTTTCAATAAGCCATCGTCACAAAGTGGGAATGAACATACGGGGGGTAGTGGGTCGTCGCGGAAGTCGGGACGACGGGATGATGAGGGAGAAGGTTCGGTGTCAAGTCCTAGCAAAAGGACTAAGCTGCAACCTGCCAAGGGGCCTAAAAACCTAATTTGGCAGTGGGAACATGACTTGTCCCTCATTCCGTTCCTTGCTGACCAGGCCAAGCAAGGGAATAAGGCGGACAAGACATTCAAGCCTACGGCATTTACCCAAGCAGCTGCCCATATCAATGCTATTTTTGGCACATCCTACACAAGCACAAATGTCAGGAATCATATGAAAGGGTTGCACCGACGCTTGACCGATGTGTCAACGTGCCTCACTATTAGTGGCGCTGGATGGTGTCCTAATAAGAAGATGATAGTGCTTGATGATGAGGTGTATGCCCCATGGGCAAAGGTATGACCATTTACATTGAGGGCTAAAGATTTAGTGATCCCAGTTGTTAGTATAAAAGGCCTAATTTATATGGTTATGTACTTGCAGGCTAACCCAAGGTTGAAACAATATGTTAATCAACCGTTGCCGTGGCTTGATGAGCTGTATATCGTCATAGGAGATGACGAGGCAAAGGGGCTTTTTCGGAGGTCCACATTCCAATCATTTGAACCCCAAGCAGATTCTGTGGATGGGGAAGATGCACCTCATGCACAGACACCTGACTTTGATATCCCCGAGGACATCCCCCCGGCAGGATCGACGGGGAATATTCATGCCGGGCCAAGCTTTGCTACACCTCCGTCTGTTACGAGGAAGAAAAGTCATCGTCGGGGTACAACCGACGTCCAGGATAGGATGGATAGGCTTGTAGACACAGTAGAGAAGGTTGCCACGGCAATTAGTACATCTCATGCCCATTGGACCGAAAAGCTAGCCGATACGTTGTATGGATACAACGAGCATCCAGGAAATTTATTGGATGTCATGTACGATTATCTTATTGACAACGAGCGTGAAGGCCGCAAGTTTTTGGCTAAGCCCGATGGGGCCCGAAGGCGAATGTTGAGGAATAAAATTGAGATGATACAACGGGAAAGGTCGGAAGATGGTGTAGGGGAAGATGGGGATGACGACCCCTTGGACTTGGATTGAGGGTGGTTGGTGGTGGTGAGTAAATGGAGTGTGGTGGTGGTGAAATGAAGAAGTGGAGGGGATGTGAAAAGTCGGTTGGCTGTTTACTTTATCATTAGATCTAGGTCGCTTATGTGGTGTATAATTATGTGTCATGAACATGCGGAGTGGTGTTGGAGTAGGGAATGAGTTTCCTGTGGAAGTAGTGGCTGAAAAATATTGCTATGGGTATCGTGAGCTCTTCGTAGGTCTTTGTGTTTGTGTATGGGAGGAGGCATGTTGATCTTGGGTGAACTATGAACCTTTTACCTGATTTCATGACTTTTGTGATGTTCTTGGAGGAAATTTGAAGCTTGCTAGTTTTTATTTAATTTTGTGTTGCTCTTGTCATGACACGCTTCCCTAAAATGGAGGCGAGACGTGAGAAGGTCCGCTCAAGCGTGGAGATGTGAAGCCTCACGCCTGATAAGCGTAAATTTAGTATAAGCAGGTCCCTGTAATTGCAATCGAAACAACAATAATAATAATATGAGACGGATATGAAATACCAATCCCACAGTTTGTCCACAAAATATTCAACATCACAGAAAAGCCACCAGGCTAAAAGAAAGAGTCTAAAGGCCCAGAACAAGGCCAAACAAAAGACAAATATAACAGAGTATCAAACTAGGTGCCACGCACCGACAACCCAAAAGATCTAACAAAACTAGACGTAGACACTAAGACTGATCTCCAGTGTCTACGAAGTCCTCGTCCAACGCGGGCGCAAGCTCGGCGTCCGCAAACACCTCACCCTCAGCAAGTAACTCGGGCTCAAGGTCTAACATGCGTCACCCAAAAGAGAAAGGGGCACATGTCAGCAAGTCTAAAAGACTTGAGCAAGGAAACTGAAAGTAACTAACAACCTAGCACTTATAATATTAAGCAATGACATGGCAGTTAAGTATGATGCAACAGTTTAAAAGAGAGGCAAGCACGCACTATGTAGCCAAAGCTACCAATTCACTAATCATTATTCACTTATCACTGTTTATCACTTAGTGCATAGAGAGTCCACCTGCTGGCCAGCTCGTGGCTCAGGCCGCTTATCTCTATCACTATTAATCACTTGTGCACTAGAGAGTCCACCTGCTGGCCGGAGTGGCGGATCAGGCCAACTCGGGGCTCAGTCCGCTTATCTCTTACCCCACCCATATGTGTCGAGCGTTGGGGTTTCCAACTAACTGAGCTCGCTTCTGGAACACGAGCCAGGAATATAATGTTGTAGCGTGTGCTACGCAATCACAATAAATAATCACTATGCAATGCCAGGAACAGATATTTGCGTACCGTTAATCGAATTTAAACGTGACAGGCAAAATGCAATGACATGAACATATTCGCGTACCGTTAATTTAAAGTAAACGTGACATACAAGCATGATGAGGGTGACGGACCAAGCTTCGTTGTCAAGCTAGGTCAATGGCGTCTAAACGGCTATCCTTTCACCGTTTAGTCTCTTTTACGCTAAAGCAAGGTAAGTGGCCTAAGACATGGCCCAAATCAAGAGATAGCAAGTTTCACTTGCCTGATACCGGGGTTGACGAGCAATGAAGATCGTCACAAGCTAACTACGGAATAGATCGCTGTTATGGCAAAACAATCATTAGAACAATGATTCTAAATCGATTTCTTATTAGAATCCTAACTTTCTAATAATCCATTTTATTAGGGTTTCACACATGTCAATGGGGGTTATGCTAAAACTAAAGGAATCGAGTATTACCGTGAAGAGAACGGGAGAATAACGCCGAGCAACCACGGCGACGGAAGAAACGCTCCGGGGAACCTAGGGTTCAGATCTGGAAATGATTGGAGAAGTTTTGGAGAAATAGGGTTTTGGGGGATTTTGGGGATTTGATGGAGATTTGGGGAAGATGAGAGGCGGAATGAGTGGAGGGAGGGTTTGGATGATGGAGGATGAGCTTGGGATGAAGGATCAATGGCTTGAGGAAGATGGGGGCTCAATGGGGGAGAAATTAGGGTTTTAGGTCGTGAGGGAGGAGAAGAAAACGTTTGGAGGGGTATTATAGAGTTTGGTGGCGGCTAGGGCAAAACTAGGGTTTTCTGCACTGCTTAGTCGGTCAAAGACCAACTGCTGACCGACTAGTTTGAGATCTAGTCGGTCGGTTGAACAACGCAGACCGACTAAGTGTAAACAGTAACTCCAGTCGAAAACTTAAACCAATAGTTAGTCGGTCCAAGAACAACTACTGACCGACTAGTTTGACATCTAGTCGGTCGATGAACGTTCTTAGACCGACTAAGAGTAAACTGTAACTAGTGTCAAAAATAGTTGAAGAGTTAGTCGGTTAAAGAAGCATTGCTGACCGACTAGTTTGCAACCTAGTCGGTCAACCAACGTTCTTAGACCGACTAACGATAAACAGTAACTCCAGAATAATTTAGAAAGCCAACTAGTCGGTTCAAGAAGGTTTGCCGACCGACTGGATCGTCATCTAGTCTGTCGGTGCCCCTTCTTACACCGGCTAATAAGCACCAAAAGTTCCGATACGGAGCGCGGAGCTCCGGGATCGATTCCTAAGACTCCTAGGCTTGATCTAACAGTAAGATACGACCATTATGAAGCCCGTCACGAATGACATACTTCGAAATCGACGATCCTAAGGAAGAAACGAGAAAACACGACGAAACGATCGAAAGTGAAAGTTACGGAGACGAAAACCACACATGAGGAGAAAATCCACCAAAACATATATTATAATATAATAAATCCAGATTCATGAAAACCAGTCGTTACAAGTCGGTTGGATGTTTACTTTATCATGAGATCTAGGTCGCTTATGTGGTGTATAATTATGTGTCATGAACATGCGGAGTGTTGTTGGAGTAGGGAATGAGTTTCCTGTGCAAGTAGTGGCTGAAAAATATTGCTATGGGTATCCTGAGCTCTTAGTAGGTCTTTGTGTTTGTGTATAGGAGGAAGCATGTTGATCTTGGGTGAACTATGAGCCTTTTACCTGATTTCATGACTTTTGTGATGTTCTTGGAGGAAATTTGAAGCTTGATAGTTTTTATTTAATTTTGTGTTGCTCTTGTTTGAAATTTGAAGCTTTCTAGTATTTCATGAATTGTGTGTTGATCTTGGTTGAAATATGAGGATATCTAGAATTTGCATTTTTTGATTCTTAGCAATCACAAATGGTGAAGCATTTTTAGATGTTGCAATTTGCTAGGCCTATCAAATTTTTCCCAGCGTGAGTTGGCATGTTACATCTGAAGTTGGATTTCTTTGTGCTTCTCATTCCAGATATTTTTGCTTTTCCTGCCAAATTGAGTAAGCTAGTTGAAATATTTTTGTTCATTTCCCTGCCAAATTGGGTTTCAGATACAATGAGAAATATTTTGGCCTGTTTCACCAGGCTAGTTGAATTTGTTTATGCCATAATTTTTATTGATCTTTGTTGCACTTTGCATCATTCCAGTATTTCATGAATTTTGTGTAGCTCTTGGTTGCTACTTGATCAGTTCCAATATGACAGGACCCTTGCCCAATGATGAAGCATAGAAATAGAATCAATTCAATATGTTAGTAACCCAAATAATTGGCCTGGCAGGGTTGGAAGGTTGGGCATCTGAAAGTTGGCTTCTTTCACCTGGAGATGATTTTTTTGTTCATGACATATTTGGGACATTGAAATGTTTATTAGGCAAAAGAACAGGCACTTACATTCTTCCAGCAGCCAGCCACCTATATGGGATTTTGAATAAAAACATTTTTCCTGAGGGCAATCTATATGATCTCAGTGGATTATTGTGTTGCAACATCTCAGTGCATGGTTGCTTCATTCCAATCTGGCAATTTCTGTAAGCCATGCTATTGGCTTCTCATTTTCTCATAGCTTACTCCCATTGCCAGGCCAAGCACAAAAAAATTCCAAGACAAGCACAAAAAATTTCCAACTTCAGCTGAAACATTCCAACTGCAGCTATTTAATGGATTCTTTCCATTATGACAGGTCCCTTGCCCAATGATGAAGCATAGAAATAGAAACCATTTAATATGAATAATCCCAAATAATTGGAAGGTCGGCTTGATGAGCCAGCAACCTTATTTGGGATTTTGAATTATTACAAGTCTCCTGAGGGCAATAGAATATATGTTGGCTTCTTCAGTGTGCTTGTTTCAGCTGCAGTTTCCATTTTTCTGTACTTGACATGGAATTTTATTTGGATTGAACTGGGAATGGAAGGCTTGAGGAAAATTTTTTGGCTTGTCCATGCAATTTGATTGCTTCACCTGCAGATGGAATAGAATTTGCTTAGCCTTGCAGTTTGTTGGTTTGTATGCAAGTTGTGGGTTTGTATGGGCACACATTTTTGTGCTTAGCCTGGAAATTATATTCCTTTATGTTTCAGCTGCACATGGAAATTTTTTGGGCAAGTCTGGGATTTTTTATGGTGCTTGGCCTGGCAATGGTAGTAGTGTATGTTTCTGATGAAATTGGAATTTTTTTGTGCATGTCTTCGAATGTTTCTGGGGCTTGGCCTGGTAATGTGAAGAAGGGAGGATAAATTTTTTGGAATTTTGTCAGCTCATATTTGATGAGGCTATGATTAAAAGTGGAGTTTGCAATGATGCAGTTGGAATTTTTAAATTCTGGGCACCCATGTATGTGCTTGGTCTGTTTACAAATTGTGTGCGCTATGGTGCAGGTGGCAGTTTTTTGTTGGCTTGTCTTGGCACACATGTATGTGCTTGGCATGTCAAATTGAGTCCTCAATGTTTCAGCTGAACCAGGAAAATTTTTTGGGGTAGTCGTGGATTTTTTTTTGTTGCTTGGCCTGGCATTGTTTGAAGTTTATGTTTCATCAGAAGTTGGATTTGTAGTGGGCATGACTTTGAATTTTTCTGGTGTTTGGCCTGGCAATGTGACAAAGGGAGGATATAATTTTGTGGGCTTGGCCTGTCAACTTTGCGTAGGGTATGTTTACAATATAATAGTGTGGTATGCTGAAGGTGGAAATTTTTTTTGGGTTTGTCTTGGCACACATGTTTGTGCTTGGCCTTTCATAGTGTTTCCTCAATGTTTCAGCTGACAGGGGAAATTTTTTTGGGCTTAAGTGGATTTTTTGTTGTGCTTGGCATGGCATTGTTTGCAGTCTCTGTTTTCAGCAGAAGTTGGATTTGTAGTGGGCATGACTTTGAATTTTTCTGGTGTTTGGCCTGGCAATGTGACAAAGGGAGGATATAATATTGTGGGCTTTGATTCGGGTTCAATATTACATATTTAACCCCCCATTTAGCCCTATTTTGTGCTCATGCGATGCTACATTGTTCTCTAATTCATACGTATTTTCTACACATTTATTTATTAGAGAAAACACACTAATTGAGCACAAAACAGCATTTAACGACGTATTTCTGCACTTATTATATTTTTCCTAGCACCGTCTCGATCTCACGATTCCAACGACTATTTATTTGTATTTTTCTGAGATCTGTGCTAATTACTGTGAATTTTTGAATGCAGAATACCAATTAAATGGAGAAATACATTGGAAATACGTATTTAAATACGCTCATCCAATCAGAAGCCGCCACGTGTCGACGATCCATGCACTCCAGCTCCATCCGACGGCTGCCAAATTGCGGGCGACGTGGAATTATTTTGGACGTTGGATCGAGATCCAACGGCCCGAAACGAAAGAAAACGAAGCAGCGTAGAGCGGGCGAAGAGATTGGATACGGACCGTCCGATGGCAATCCTACGGACGAGATCATTCCCGCAGCGGATTCGGAGATCTGGCGACTCGGCGACATTTTGACCACGTGATCAAGATCGCACGGTCCAAAATCAGCCCGCTTCAGCGCGAATCGCAGCGAATTCGGGGACACGTGGCGTGATCTCATGCGACGGCCGCTCGAATGTACGGTGACGATGAACTCCGCTTTCGAATTCGTTTACGTTTCGAAGCGTCGACGTGGTCAATTCTTGGGCGTCCGATATTCATCCAACGGCCACGAGATAAGTCGATTTCGCTTCGATCAGCGGCCACGCGGCGATCATCGGAGTCGTTCCCGCACGATCCAACGGCTCAGGGTGAAGCGGAGCGGAGCGGAACGAATGAAGCGGGTTTCGCACGATTTTTGGAGGCCACGTGGCAGCACGAAGGCGGATCCCGCTGCGATCAACGGCTGAGGTTTGCTCCGATCCAGATCTGCGGCCCAGATGCATTCGGGCGCGATATTGGTGCGGGTTTCGACCCGCTAAGCACAGTAAACCTGCAATCTTATTATATAAGCGTATTTAGGGTTTTTTGGGCGTATTCAGCCAGATTGGGGCGTATTTTGAGCGTATTGGAGGCTCTAGGAGCCGTATTTTCCCCCTGAAAAATTCTGTAAAATTCCAGAGGCTTGTTTTATTATTTCCAGAGAGTTTGAAGTCTTTTCAAGGAGAATTGGTGATATATTTCTTAACTTAAACCCAGTATTTTAGTGTTTTTCATCGTATTTTGCTATAAAGTTGATGTATTTGGTTATGGAACTTGTTTATTCTGATATTATGAGTAGCTAAAACTTAATTGTGCTTGGTATGGAGTAGTTAGGGGATGTAATTTGTGTTAGTTTGGTTGAAATTCCTTGTGCTAAACCGTTAAACGTCGCTAAAATTGTAATCTTTGTTCGTAAATCGTCTTTTTCAGATTCCAAAAGAATTGAGTTAGTCGATGATCGCCCCAAAAGGGTGAGTTTTGATCTCCCCAAAAGGGAGTTTCATACAGTAGTTTTGATCTCTCCAAAAGAGAGTTTCATATCGTATTATAACTTTAGCGACGATCTTTTTGAATATTGTGTTTGAACCCCCAAAAGGGCATCTTCCGATGAGTTGCTCCCAAAAGGAGAATTCATTGAGTTATATTGGGTATTTTCTGGTGAATTGCTCCCAAAAGGAGAATTCATTGCGTTATACCTATCAACCAAATTAATACGAATCGTTGATCCTAGCGAACCCATACCATGTGCATACTTTTTATAGATATTTGTTCTCACGTATTTTCCTTGTTCGTATCACTCACGTATCCCCATTCACACCACCATCACCACCATTAAAAGTGTTTAGTTTCTCTTCGTTGGCTTTCTACTTGATTTGAATTGTGGTTGCAACAGATTTCTTCCCGTGGATTCAACATCTGGACTCCCAGATTTTACTACTTGTACGGACTCTTGCGCTTGAGAGAGAGCACCTTTCGTAGCCCACCAGGCTTGTCCTGTCAACTTTGCGTAGGGTATGTTTACAATATAATACTGTGGTATGCTGAAGTTGGAAATTTTTTTTGGGTTTGTCTTGGCACACATGTTTGTGCTTGGCCTTTCATAGTGTTTCCTCAATGTTTCAGCTGACAGGGGAAATTTCATTGGGCTTAAGTGGATTTTTTGTTGTGCTTGGCATGGCATTGTTTGCAGTCTCTTTTTTCAGCAGAAGTTGGATTTTTTTTGGGCATCACTTTGAATTTTTCTGGTGTTTGGCCTGGCAATGTGACAAAGGGAGGATATAATTTTGTGGGCTTGTCCTGTCAACTTTGCGTAGGGTATGTTCACAATATAATACTGTGGTATGCTGCAGTTGGAAATTTTTTTTGGGTTTGTCTTGGCACACATGTTTGTGCTTGGCCTTTCATAGTGTTTCCTCAATGTTTCAGCTGACAGTGGAAATTTTTTTGGGCTTAAGTGGATTTTTTGTTGTGCTTGGCCTGGCAGTGTTTGCAGTCTCTTTTTTCAGCAGAAGTTGGATTTTTTTGGGCATGAAAATTCACTTTTTCTGGTGTTTGGCCTAGCAGCAGTGCACTATAGGTGAACTCTATGAATTTTTATCCCAATAGCCCAATGATGCAAAACATGAAAGCGGTGATAGAAACTCTTAATTTCCCAATTATATGGATGGTAGGCAGGATGGTTCCTTAAGTAAGGAGCAACCGCCAGCAACCTAGTTGGGCAAATGAGGAATATAACTTCCTGAGGGCTATAAAAGATTCCTAGTTTTCAATCTATTTGCATTGCGTATATGTTGCATGCCTTGGTGCATATCCATAAGGCTGAAGGATTCTGGGATATATTGGCTAAATGTGCTTCTTCATGTCAATGTCCATATTTTGGCTTATTGGGCTTTTTATGGCTGTTTTGTATATGTTTCATGTCTATAGATAGGAATCTGGGCTCATTTATGAGTTCTATACGTTTTACTTTTCATTCTAATTGGGTAATTGAAACATTTAAATTCCTGAGGGCTATACGTTTTTCTTTTCATTCTAATTGATACGAACACGAATTTTATTTGCTTATGGGTTTTTACATGTCAAATATACTTGCTTGCTTCTGAAAACTGGCGGATACGTTGACTTCAGTGTTTATTATATTTTCCCAGGTATGACTCCAACTTGCCCATATCAATTTATTTATAAAATTCTTTTTCTACTAACATTACACAATATTAATGTAGCTTTTGTTTTTGTTTTCCCAGGTACACATGAGTTCAGGCTCCAACACTTCTATTCGCTCCCGCTTTCGGAATCCGAACAGGGTACCTGAGTTGGATACGGATGATGGAGACTCCAAGAGGTGCCACTGTGTGAGTGGGGACCGAGGAAGACCTCTTGGACTCTTACGAACCCTGGCAGACGGTTCTGGAGCTGTCCGTCGCGCGTCGGCCAGTGTGATTACTTCGAATGGAAGGACCCACCTCACAGTGAGTGGTCGTCGTTTATTATCCGGCACTTAATGGCAGCGAATGAAAGAGGAGGAATACGTGAAATCCCTGCGAGCTTACCTAATGATATGAGGTGGGGTGAGATTGACAGGAGGTTGGCTAGGGTCGAAGGTCAATTGGAGAATAACACTGCTAGGGTGGATACCTTACTATCCGAGTTCACCTCGCTGAAGTTAGTTTTGTATTCTATCTTAGGTCTAGGTGTTATTATTTTGCTTATGTTGTATAACAATAACTAATGCTTTGGATTGTATGTTGGTTGATGGTTGGAACGTTTGTATCTTGGGATTTATGTTGGTTGATGGTTGGCTATGGGAGTACTTGAGATTTATAACTTTTAATACTTTCCATGTTTGTATCTTTTGCTTACCGTGTTGCATGACAATATTTTTGATATCGTGTTATGTTTTGGACATTTCATTTTTTGTATCTGTTGCTGTCTATATTTTCTTACCATGACCTTACATTGGATCCACTTAAGACTGTACATGCCAATTTACGAATCTGATCCTTGCCTTGTATCTTGTCAATCAGTCTGATTGCTTGTATTTTCTTGCTTGTATTTCTGCCCAATTTTTATTATTGTGTCATTCTAGTTTGCTTGTCTATACTCATGCTTCGTCCAGGCCATTTTTTATCGTAGATCATAGCAGGGCAATATTTTGGAATGTACATGACATTCTTTACTCTGTCGCATGCCTGGCCGCCTTCCATTAGGCCTTTTTCGTTCTGATATTTCATCGGACAATATGTTGTATTTGGTTTTTGCATTGGACCTGCAAGTGTAAAAAAATAACCCAAAATGATCTCTTTTTATTTAGGAGGTTAACCTTACCTAGGTTCACCCTATCCTACATTCCAACTTTCCACCTCCAACTTTCTTTAACCAAAAGAACACACTACACAAAGTAGGACCCACCTCAACTTTCCATCTCCACAATCCAACACCACTTTCTTACAAAAGAACACACTATACAAGCTTTTCTCTCTCATCAGATTCCTCACTCCCTCAACTTTCCCAATTTCACATTCCTACAAAAGAACAGGCCCTTATTAAAAAAATGAATTGTCGATGGTTTCACCACCACCTGTGCTGAAGATCCCAACACAGGTCTCTGGTCACGTCGAAAAGGAAAGGTACGATCATCTGGCCTCGATTTTTGATAGTGGCGGCCGTTTAACAGCTTGGTGGTTAAGGGTAGCAACCGTATGCGTACGGTTTCCATACAAGGGCCCAATTGGGCCCGTGACAGAATCAAAGCTGCAATCGATGTAATTATAAATTCAAATATTTGTATTTGTTTGTGTCTCTGTATGAATTAATTGAAACAACATGTCACCAAAGTGACCTCTCGTGTGGAAATTAATCTTGTTTTGAAATATAAAATGTTGTGTGCATGTATCTTATGTAAATATTTATCATCCGAAGGAAGATCAATATTTACTATAATTATACGTGCACTCGTGGTTATAAACGTGTGATTATTATTTGGTTTTATATGTGAATAATAAAGTGATCTAAACAGAAGATTTATTGTTGAATATGTTATTAATACAAGTGTTTGATTACTACACCAAGATATTACCTACAAGTTAACATTTTGTGCAAATATAAAATACTAGTGGATTACTCAGTATCTTGAGATGGGGTTTGCCTTTATTTGAATTTATTTTATTTTAAGAAATTTAAGCTTGTTTTGTTTGTTTGTTGTTCTCAGCTCAGCTACAACTGTGTATCTAATTTTTTTTATGAATCCGTTGTTCTCAGCTCAGCTACAACTGTGCATCTAATTTATTTTATCAGCTACAACTGTTGTTCTCAGCTCAGCTACTATTGTTCAATATCTCAATAGATATATCATGTGGCAGCTCTGTGTATTTAATTTTTTTACAACACTTGGTCTATGTCTTGATATTGTGTCACAGTGCACTTTTTGACACACATTTGGTTGGAGAGTTATACGGGGAGAATATGTTTCAAAACTTGCATATTTTTCAAAAGGGAGGGAGATAACCTTTATTTTAATTTCCTTTTTAATAATAACAAAAGTGGGAGAAATATTTGATGACCCATGCATGTAATATGGATAGCAACACTTCGTTTTTAGGGCACTTGATTTGCACCAACAAGTTGTGTTGTAGGAAAGGTAAGTTTTATCATAAATTCATATTATTTTGCATTTATGTTTGTAATCATAAAAGGAGAGAATGTTAGATATTGTGTCACCCCATATAGTTTTGATGATTAGTAAGCATGTCATCTAAATTGAGTTCACGAATTCAAAGCATATCATAGAAGCACTCTCGGAGATTGGTGAGCTAAACCAAGGCCAAAGAACCAAATTAAGAAGCTAGGCAAGGAGCTTGGAGCATGGAAATACATCACATTGGACTTCATTACAATATTTTTTGATGTATTTTTATTTATTTTACATTAGCATGATAAAGCATTGTTAGAAGCTCTCATACACTTAGGATCACACATAAAATGATTTAAAAATGTTTTTTAAAAATTTCCTAAGTTTTAAAGCACGTATCCATATATCACGTAAATAGTGGACTATTATTATAGTTGTAGTTGACTTATAGTGGATATGCTCTATACCCAAAATAGTCGACGACAGTTATAAGAATAGTTGACTACAGTAGACTGGATAGTCGACTACTTTAACATTGTAGTCGACTACTTTGCTCTTGACAGCTTAGAAAATACAGTTCCGCGATTTTCGCAATGCTGTTTTTTCTAGTCATTGGAGGGTTGTTTTTGGAAAGATTTACAACGGTTAACCCTTTATAAGTTGATTTTTACTTGGGGTTTGGAAGAACATTTTGCTAAAATCTTAAAGAGAAATATTTTTATTTCCAAAGCTTTTAAGCATTATCATTTCTTAGCAAAGCTTCTTAAAGTCTTTAATATTCTTTTGGGCCAGCCTTCTTGATCTCTCTTAAGCTTCACTTATACTCTTTGGAGATCAAGATTCATCACCTATATCATCACTACAATATAAGAACTTCATCCAAGGCTATATGTAATTGTAAACACTTCAATATCTTTGTAAGCATTTTTCACTTGGGTTGGTGAGCATAAATCCTTATTGGAGACAAGGTGTTTTTGAGTAGCTCACTAAGCAGACCATTTGAGTAGCTCACACACTCTAATCAATGCATTTAAGACGCGTGTGACATACACTCATTACTTCCTCTTTGTATTTTATTTTTTGTATTCGTTATCCTTTATACAAAAGAGGGATGATGATGAGACATTTTTCCTACTAGGATAACAGAGTGGATAGAGCGGTGTCTATGATTTTGACACCTCATCATGATGGGGCCTACTTGGGGGTGAGGGGGGTTGGGTGAGTTTTTTTGGTATTGTTGTGGAGCCCCACGGAAAAGGCCATCACATTCCCCTTATTTGCATACTTGCCATTGCCAGAAACACTCTCTCCTATTTTACATGCTTGTCATTGGCCATTTTTCACATTGTCCCCCGTGTTTTTTGCATTTTAACCCCTACTTTTTTCCCTTTTACCCCTGATGATACCCATACACCCCCACTTCGCTCTCCATTGGCATTGCGCACGAGCACCGCATCATGTGTGTGTTTTGTTTTTGCCTCGTGCACTCTATGTGCACGGGTTATTCTAGTAAATTCATATATGAGAGGTCCATTGCCTCATAAGATCGGGGGGAGAGACATTTAGGGATAACTCTATCATTATTTTAACTATCTGATTTGGGATAGTGGTGCCATAAAACAATCATACATATTTATCTACTGGTTTATGTACGTAGATAATGCCTCGGGACACATCATCTTCTTAGGACCCCTCTACGGGTAGTACATGATTCAAAGAGAGATAGAAATCAATCAATCTAATAACATGAACAATAAGTGGTGCTAGAGATGAATGATAGCAAAGCAATTACAACCCTAGTTCTTTTCCAAATAAGGCAAATTTTGCACTGAATTTAACCTACACCCCTCTCTTTTAGGGGTGTATATGGCACATGTCTTCTCTAATGGGTTGTACTGTTAATTGTCAGGTTGTGAATGTAACTGTTGCTTCCTGGATGCAGAAGGCATATACGTTTGTAATTGTCATTCAAAGGGTGATGAAAAAACAAATAAAAAGATAATTTTTCCAAATTAGTCTTACCTTTTTAATTTATATACTCATTTATTTCTAACTTATGTTGGATGTGAATGCGGACTTGAAATTATCACCGATAGCAGAAATGCCTAAATACAGAAGCGAGTCTTAATTGTACAAGAAAGAAAATAAGATAAAGAAGCAAATCTTAATTGTAAAAAAATAATTGAAAATAGCAGCATATAAGATATAAAGATTTATGTAATTTGGCATTATAATTTATGTCCATGGGTAACGACAATCATTGTTTTACTGTATGTATTAGAATTGAAGAATGACAATAACGTGATTACTCACTATTCTCATAGATCTCAAAACTAACAATCAGATGCTCATAAAAAATCCGAAGGTTCTTATTAGTGCACGGGTACGGATCGTGGAGGAGTATTCACATACCCGACCCATTTTAATACTAACGACCCGAAACCCGTCATCCAGGTGGAGTAGTGCCGAGTCAAGCGAACGGGCTCACTTGACTATTAAGCTCCTGCTGATACTTAGGGGGGGGGGGGGGTAAATGGGGCTGAATAAATGGGCAGCCGTTATCTCGAATCCTGGAGAAGATCGCACTCGAATCAATGAGAGACGGTTACATACAATCAATAGGGAATTGCCTATAAATACCCGAGAGGACAAAGGTAAAGGGGTTCCAATTCCTAAGGTACGAGATCTAATACATAGACTCTTTCAGCATATAATTCTTCTACTAAAGAGCTTGCGACGTCAGATCTGAGATGAGCCTCCGTGGGTCGATCTCAGCTGCTCCAAGCTCACTCTCTTTCTTAAGTTTCCGTACTAACTTAAGCATCGGAGGGGATTTGGGTCGGGACCCAGATCCGACCCCCCTGAGGTTTCTTTGTGGTGTAGATCGTCGAGTCTCAATCTCCTGTGAGGGTCGCTTCAGAGCTACTCAGCCTTGATCTGTCGACGTACAAGTTGCTCGAGGGTCGATCGAGCACCGCATCCTAATCAACATCCATCAACCGAACCTGGTTCTACCAGCCCCGTTCAACCCGATGACGAGGCTCCGACTCAGCACCAAGGGTCTTCGTCAGCAACACAACTGTATCGGTCATTTTTGGCTTTAACAGTTTGGTGCCGTATGCGGAAAACACGAGTCGACATCCCAGTCAACGAAATATCTCGACCATGTCGACTCGTCCATCAACACCCTCCGATGATGCCTTGGCACCTTCCAGCGTCGGCCTCACCAACATGATAATGGGAGGTCCTCCGCACCTGGAGCTGTCAACCTCGTTCCAAAGATCATATGCCGGAAGGTTGATGACAATATCCGTGGGCAAAAGCTACCCAGAGATTCTACACCTCCTATCTCCTTCTCAGATGAAGATATAGAGGGTGTCGAACTGCCACACAATGATTCCGTCGTCATCACAGCCACCGTCAACGAGATCGCCATAAAGAGACTACTCGTTGACACCAAAAGCGTGCGACATGCTCTTCTTCACCACGTTGGAGAGAATGATGCTGTCCTCCGCGGAGTTGACACCTTGTTCGGGACCTCTAGTGGGATTCACCAGACACTCTACCCCAATAACAGGCATCATCCCCCTACCAGTGACCCTCAGTACGTATCCACGGCAAGTCACTTGCCTGACCAATTTCATGGTGGTAAAGATCAACTCGGTGTACAACGAAATCATTAGTAGACCACTACTAAATGCTATAGAAGCGGTGATCTCAACTTTTCATCAAATGATCAAATTCCAGACTCCTGAAGGAGTCGGGAAAGCGAGAGGAAATCAGAAGCAAGCACGGTCGTGTTATACCTTATCCACCGCTTTGAGAAGGATAGGGCAGGCAGACCTGGTCGATCCCAAAGGCGAAGATCGACGACCCGCAGCAGTCGAAGAGACGGAGAACATCTGGATCTTCGAAGAAGAAGGGAAGAGTGTCTCTATTGGGTCAATGCTCTCTTTCGACCTAAGGGAGCAGTTGATTACTCTCTTGAGAGTACATGCCGACGTTCTTGTCTGGTCCCTAAAAGATATGCCCGGCATCGACCCCGAGGTGATATCCCACAAGCTGGAGGTCGACCCGATTTCCAGACCCTTGAAGCAAAAGAAGAGAAATATGGGGGGTGAAAAGATGAAGGCTACAATCGAGAAAGTGGATTGACTTCTAGAGGCAAGCTTCATTCGGGAAGTCAAATATCCTGATTGGCTCTCGAATGTCATGATGGTGAAAAAGGCGAACGGAAAATGGTGAATGTGCATCGACTTCACCGATCTCAATAAGCCTGTCTGAAGGATAGTTACCCCCTGCACCGGATCGACCATCTGGTTGACAGTGCTTCGGGCTACGAACTCCTCAGCTTCATGGACGCATTTTCAGGATATAACCAGATCCAGATGGCACCGGAAGACGAAGAGAAGATGTCACGACCCGCTCCCTGGGATACGCAGGGAAGCAGGGTACATGACGAGAACTAAAAACGTATCTGCAGGTCCACTGCGCATTGCTGGGAATAGTACATGCCCAGGGAGCGGGTCGTGACAGAAGACTTCTTTCATCACCGATCGAGGTATTTTCTGTTATACCAAAATGCCATTTGGTTTAAAGAATGCAGGGGCCACGTACGAACGCATGATGACGGAGTCTTCGGGGCTCAAATCAGGCGGAACCTAGAAGTCTACGTTGACGACATGCTGGTCAAGTCAAAGAAGCTATCGGATCATATTGCAGATCTCCGAGATATATTCGCACAGATCCGACGATGCAACCTTCAGCTGAACCCTGCCAAATGTACCTTTGGGGTTCGATCGGGGAAGTTCCTCGGTTTCATACTGACGAATCGAGAGATCGAGGCTAACCTCGACAAGATCACAGCGATCGTAACGATGAAGGAGCCTTCGACCATAAGAGAACTCCAGAGACTGAACGGGAAAATAGCCGCTTTGATCAGATTCTTGTCTAAGTCGACCGAGAGATTGTTGCCTTTCTTCAAAGTATTAAGAAAGGCGATAGCATCTGCCTCGAATGGCAAAAGGGTCATCGAGTGGAACACGGATTGCAAGAAGTCTTTCTCCGAATTGAAAGAGTACATTCACAGCCCACCACTCTTGACCAAGTCAAACAAGGATGACCAACTCATCACTTATCTGGCCGCTACCATGTAGGCCGTAAGCTCCGCGCTCGACAAAGAGAACTCGGGAGTGCAACGACCTATTTACTACGTCAGCCAAGTCCTCCGAGGCACAGAAGTAAACTACTCAAGAATAGAGAAGATGGCCTTCGCGCTGATCCAATCTGCGTGGAGGCTACGACCATACTTTCAGGCACACACCATCTTGGTCCTCACTGATACTCCCTTGGAACAGACCCTAAAGCGGTTGGATCGTTTGGGAAGAATGACGAAGTGGGGAGTCAAGCTGAGGAAATTCGACATCCAGTTCAAGCCGAGGACCGCCATCAAAGGGCTAGCTCTTGCTGCCTTCATCGTCGAACTTAATTACGACGACAGCCCAACGGAAGAGGTATATGTTACTAACATACAACCCGATGCTACCTATTCACCATCGATAGGTCTCAATTTGTCAACCGATGCAATTGAAGATGAGGGAACATGGATCGTACAAGTTGTCAGTTCCACCACTCAAACCGGGAGAGGGGCCGGAATAATTGTCCAAACGTCAGCGGGCAACATATTCGAGTATGCTCTCCGCTTTGATTTCCAAACCACTAATAATGGTGCAGAGTACGAATCGGCCATCAACAGACTCCGATTGGCTCGATCCTTAGGAGCAAAGATGGTCCAACTACTCAGCGATTCCAACCTCGTCATCCACCAACTAAACAGAAGCTTTGAGGCCCGCGAAGACACAATGCAGAGCTACATGCAAGTTGCTAAAATGGAGCTCGCTAAATTCAGACGAGTAGAAATCCATCATGTACCAAGGTCGACGAATCACCGAGCCGACGCCCTTTCGAAGCTCACGTCATCCTCCCTCGGGACTCGGTCAGACAGTGTATGTGCAATGTCTACCATATCCCAGCATGCTGGAGCAGGAACTGCTAAGCCTCAACCAAGGAGTCACTTGGATGGATCCGATAATCCGTTACCTGAACACCGGGGAAAAGCCGACCGACCTGGTAGAGGCTCGAACGCTAGAACAGAAGGCGTACCAATTCATTCTGCTAGATGGTTCATTGTACAAAAAGTGATGGACTAGGTATGATGTTTTCCCTTACCTCAAATGTTTGGTCTTGCAGGAAGCACTCTATGTGATCTAAGAGATCCACAAGGGGGATTGCAGGAACCATTGCGGAGAAAAAGCAATAGCTTTAAATGCCGTAAGACAAGGTTACTTCTGGCCAACCATGTTCAAGGATGATATCGAATACGTGCGGAAGTGTCTAACTTGCCAGAAGTTCTCAAAGATCAGCTCAGTCCCTCCAACTGATCGGATCCCCATCATCAGCCCAGTATCCTTCGCTAAGTAGGGATTGGACCTCCTTGGTCCGTTCAAGCAAGCGACGGGCAACAGAAATTCCTAATAATGGCAATCGACTACTTCACGAAATGGATCGAGGCAGTGCCCCTGTCCCGAATCACCTGGAAGGAGGTCAGGAGCTTTGTCTGAAAATCCATTGTATGTCGGTTTGGCATCCCATAATCCATTGTGATGGACAATGGGGTGCAATTCGACAGTGCCGGTTTCAAGGATTTCTGTTCCGAGCTGAAGATCAAACTGCATTTCGCCTCTGTTGTCCATCCACAGTCTAATGGATTGGCAAATGCTGCTAACAAATGCATCCTTGGACCCCTTCGAAAGAGAATAACCGGGCTCGAGGGAACCTGGCTGGAGGAGATCCCAGGCATACTATGGTCGTACAGAACGACACACAAAACCTCAACAGGTGAAACACCATTTATGCTTGCTTATGGTTGTGAAGGTGTCGTCCCAGTGTACGTTAATGAAAGATCACTTCGTCTCCAATACTACGATGAAGAGAGAAACCCGGAAGGACTCGAACTCAACCTACAACTGGTCGACAAGGTTCGCGAACGGGCTTTTGCGACCCTCATTGAACAAAAAGGACACATGGCTCGATATTTCAACTTCAATGTGTACGGACGTAGCTTTGGCATAGGCAACTTGGTGCTACATAAGGCTACCTCACCCCCGAGATTCTCAAGCAAGGAAAGCTAATGTGAAGTGGGAATGGCCTTACAAAGTAATCGATGTACTCGGTCCCGCCACCTATTGGCTCGCTACATTGGATGATATGGAGCTACCCCATCCGTGGAACGCTGAGCATTTGCGAAAGTACTCTCAATGATTGAACCAGCGATGGTAAATACATTGGATGATCGAAACTTGTCTTTGTCTTTTATCTTATGCCAATTCATGGTAAATACAAAGTCGATCGTTTTTCAATATCTATCTAATAATTTCTAACCCTCGACTGTCATTGGTCGTAAGTCAAAGGAGCCACGCCCCTCGCCACCGAATAACCATAGTCGTCAGCCGTAAGCCGAGGGATCACCCCTCGCCACTGAACGACCCTCGACCGTTGTCGGCCATAAGTCGAAGGGGCCTCGGCCCTCGCCACCGAACGACCATAGTCGTCAGCCGTAAGCCGAGGGATCACCCCTCACCACTGAATGACCCTCTACCGTCGTCGGCCGTAAGTCGAAGGGGCCTCGTCCCTCGCCACCAAACGACTCTAATTGTCAGCCATAAGCCGAGGGATCACTCCTCGCCACTGAACGACCATCGACCGTCGTTAGCCATAAGTCGAAAGGGCATCGCCCCTCGCTACCAAACGACCCTAGTCATCAGCCGTAAGCCGAGGAATCACCCCTCGCCACTGAACGACCCCCCGACCGTCGTCGGTCGTAAGCTGAAGGGGCCTCGCCCCTCGCCCCTGATCGACACTTGACCTTCGTCGGCCGTAAGCCGAAGGGGCCTCGCCCCTTGCCTCCGAAATACCATCGACTTTCGTTGGCTCTGAGTCAAAAGGGCTTTACCCCTCGCTACCAAACGACACACGCCCCTGTGGTTTATGGTCTAGAAGATCGTATCTGTCGGGTGAATGCACCCAACTTATCAACGACCCAACTTACCATCGATTTGTAGAAGATCGAAAATTTCGTCGTTGAGTGGCCATACGCACGCATATGAATGAAAACGCAAACGTTGCAAAAGTTTTCATTATTTTCATTTCTAAACCAAAAGACATGAAAACAAAAGGGCTACATAAAACCTAGGCTAAGGTCTACTAGCCAAGGAGGGAGGAGCACCCCTCGATACAAAGACATTGTGGAAAGATTCTATCGCCTTTGTAAACCTCGCCATGAGCCCCTCCTTCTCTCTTGCGGCAGACCCCTCGAGCTCGGCAACTTTGGCCTGGAACTCAGCGGCCTTTGATTTGCAAGCCTCCGACTATCTCTCAGAGTCGGAAGCTTTGGCTCGGATCTCGATCGCTTCCCTCTTTGAATCATCAAGGTCCGCCTGTAGCTGGGTTATCTCCATCATCCATTGAAGCTTAGCAGACTTACGGAGGTCAGACATGAACGGGAGGCTATTTTTGACCTCTACAGCCGCCCACTCGGCCTCTGCCTTGGCTGTGAGGGCTCTCTCTAGATCCTCTACCGCCTTCATCGTTTGGACTTCAAGCTTGAACGCCTTGCGCTTAGCGGCTGCCACTGTCGACCTCCTTCGATCAAGTCGACGGCCTGGCGGTGCAACACAGTACCAAAGATGGACATATGCAGAAAGGATCAGTCATAGACGGCCAAACTGCAAATCAATTAACAGAAGGTATCCGACGTACCTGATATCCGCTCCCCCACAAAGAAGTTGGCCACCCGTTCGAGGTCCAACCCCTGAAGGAGCTCTAGATCCCGAGGGAGGATCGAATTCTCCACTAACCGAGCAGTCGTCCCAAAGTCCAACAGGGCCGACTCTTCCCTTCCAATGACAAAGGGAGGCTGATGAGGATCGCCTCGTACGGGTCCTGAGGAGCGAGACAAAAGCTGATTGAGTAGTAAGACTCGATCAACCTCCGCGGGAGATCGGGCTGACCAAAGGAACGTGTGACTCGATACCACCCCATTGCCATTTATCTAAAAGAGACACCAAGGAGTCTCGATCACCCCCTGAGGCTCGAGAGGGGCCACCCACAAGCCTTTCGCCATGGGTGAAAGTGGAGGGGTTTCCTCCTCTATTTGCCTTCTTTTCTCCGACTCCTCCCCTGTATGGAAGGAGTTCCCACGTTTCTTGCTGACGGTCTCCGTGGTCCCAACGACCTCTACGACGTCAGCTTCGTCCACCACCAGCGGCTCCGAAACGACAATGGAGGCAAGGGGGAATAGATCGAGTAATGGCTCGATTCAAGGCCTCGAGGAGGCACGAGAAGAAGACCTTGAGGTCTGCCTGACCTCGCCCCCCTCAGAGGAAGAGCTCTGATTGAAGGAAAGGGGATACCGAGAGCTCGACCCTTCAGCGCGAGCGCTCGACCCATCAGTGATCCTCCTCTTCTTACGCTGCTCCTTCCAGACCTGACCCAGTCCAAATTCACCACTCCTACGAGCTCCGTAAGTCATATCTGCAAACAACGGATATAATTATCGTAAGTGGCTGTGATAAAGACTCAAAGCAGAGTTCATTACCCGGGCTCCACAACACAGTCTTTAGTCGCTGGCCGTCCAACTGATACGAGATCGACCTCTGTTGCCACGGTTGGCCCAAGAGGAGATTTGCCGCCTCAACCTCGCCCGGTGTCAACCTGGTCTCGACCTCTTCTGGTGTGAACCTGAACTCTTCAGCGAGGTTAGGACTCGGGAGCTCCAATCATTGAGCATCGGCTTGAGGTCAGGAAGTACGACAAACACAAAAGTGTCTTTACAACCAGGATTGGAAAGCTGGAGATCGTATATAAGCCTCACTGCTGGACGAGCAACGATATGATGCCACACTTTACGGGGATCGAGTATCATCCAGAAGAAATACTTGAACAGCCAAAGGGGCGGTCGAACCCCACAAAGCTCACAAAGCACGATAAAGCCGACTAGAGGAGGAAGGGCTTGGGGTGCAAGCTGACACAAAGAAAGTCCCGAAGAGCATATGACTTCTATGATGAAGGGATGAAGAGGAAAACGGAGACCAAGGCGAAAGGCTTTGAGATACACTCCAACCTCGTTCTTTCGAGGAAAACAAACCCCCTCATCTAAATTGGGTATCCTAACCCTAAAAGGAGGACATAGGCAATCCAACCAAATCTCGGCAACCAAATCGAGGGAAAACTCAGGAACCATCTCCAAGATCACTCTGGGAACTTTCGAATTCGAATCCCTCCGACGGATGGGAGGATTCGGTTCGACGCGTACCCCCTTCCCCTTAGCAGAAACTTCCTGGCTTGGAGGAGCTCGAAGGCGCGTTGTGAGCTCTTCATAGGACGGCTCATGTATCCTAACTGGTGCGAACATGCCTAAATGGATTTAAAGAGGAGTCATGGTCAATCAAGAAAAGTATCTTAGAAAGAACAAGCAAGCTCCAAAGAAGGGGACGACGAAATCAAGCTTTCGAAACGAAGAAGAAGGCGGGACAGAAAAATCTTTTCCCCTCCCACACTTTTTTTATATGGAGGAGTTCAACCGACTGATGATCGATGAACGACATGTGCCCGAAGTCGGCCTCAAGAAGCGGTGGGGATCGATTCAAAGACGAAAGAGTTTTGGTGGCACTAATCAAATCAAATGTTTCGAAAACTGTGCGCATTTAAGGAGATTACACATCATGCGGTCTCAATCAATGCAGTTTCTGAGGCACGAATGATGGGGGCCATTGTTAGTGCACGAGTACGGATCGTGTAGGAGTATCCATATACCCGACCCATTTTAATGCTAACGACCCGAAACCCGTCATCCAGGCGGAGTAGTGCCGAGTCAAGCAAATGGGCTCACTTGACCGTTAAGCTCTCGCTGATACTCAGGGGGGAGTTAATGTGGCCGAATAAATGGGCAGCCGTTATCTCGAATCTCGGTAAAGATCGCACTCGAATCAATGAAAGATGGTTACATACAATCAATAGGGAACTGCCTATAAATACTTGAGAGGACAAAGGTAAAGGGGTTCCAATTTCCAAGGTACGAGATCTAATATATAGACTCTACTCTTTCAGCATATAATTCTTTCACTAAAGAGCTTGCGACGTCAGATTTGAGACGAACCTACGTGGGTCGATCTCAGCTGCTCCAAGCTCACTCTCTTCCTTAAGTTCACGTACTAACTTAATCATCGGAGGGGATTTGGGTCAGGACCCAGATCCGACCCCCCTGACGTTTCTTTGTGGTGTAGATCGTCGAGTATCAATCTCCTGTGAGGGTCGCTTCAAAGCTTCCCAGCCTTGATCTGTCGACGTACAAATTGCTCGAGGGTCGATCGAGCACCGCATCTCAATAAACATCCATCAATCGACTCTGGTCCTATCAACCTAGGGTCCCAACCAACCCGTTGACGAGGCTCCGACTCAGCACCAATGGTCCACGTTAGCAACACAATTGTATCGGTCATTTTTGGTTTTAACAGTTCTAATACAAGAGAGAGTAATTTGGATCCCTTACTAAACACTTGTATTTGCTTTTTATACTTCATTCTCACCGTCCCTATTCCTCCACATTTTATAGGGTTCCTAAAATAAAAACAATGTCATTACACATGTCACAAGTACATTGACATTTAGAAAAGGGACAAATTTTACAAAACAGTTAAAAATTAAAAATAATTAGTAAAATAGACCGAAACAAATTAAATTTACAAAATCGATCAAGTTTCGCCACGCCAGCGCCGACTGAGATTTTTCGGACGACAAATTTGTATTGTTGGTAGAATTTTTACCCTAAAGATAAGTGGTTCGGTTGTATAACGTTTGGTTGCGAAGTGAGAAGTCTTGTGTTCGATTCTTGAAAACCTCCTTAAATTAGTTTTTTTAATTTTTAGTTAAAAATTTGTTTAAAAGGGAATTCCAAGATTCGAATCTAAGACCTCTTACCCCACAACCAAATGTCTTAACATCAGAATAATTATCTGTAGTGTATAATTTTGCCAACAATACATTTTGGCCGCACTTGGCAAGTGCGGCTAAGACCAAAAAATCCCAGTCAGTCCTGAGGTAGCGAAACTTGGTCGATTTTGCTAATAAAAGTTTTTTAAATCGATTTTCAAATTATTTTTTATTTTTGTTCTTTTTGCAAAGATTGTCCCAAGAAAGAAAAGAGTTCTAATAACGATTTGTTTGTAAGTTGATAGTTGGCTTAAGGTGACAATGACATGTGTTGCCAAAGATGTCACGTGACCAAGACCAACTACCACATTTCCGGATACCTTCCCGCTGGCACGTGGATAGCACAGGTGGGTGGTGTGGGGGCATTAGCTCCCTTCCAGCTATAATGATAAAAGCTTATAAAAAATGAGCTTGAAAATTAAACGGATCGAGATCGAGATCGAGATCGAAATCTATCGCCTTTGAAATTTGCAATGAATTTTAGTCTGCTTTTTTGGGAAATTAGGAAGAATTGATATGGAGAGGCTCCCCAACGACCTGTGTCTCAAAGTCTTCCACCTCTTGGATCATCAGGCTCTTGCTTCTGCTCTCCAAGGTCTCTCTCGTTTTTCTTTCAATTGGGTTTTCATTTATTGAGTTAAATTTGGCAAATTTCAATTGAATTCAGCCTTTTTATTACACACATGGGTTTCTTTTGTTTTATATTGATCCTATATTTTGAGAGAATTGCATCTAGATGGAATTTGGAGAGATGTAGATGGAACTCTCTCTCCCCCTCTCTCGCCAACACCAACCCCCTTGATTTAGAAAGCAATCAAATAATTTATAATTGACCATGATAGAACGTAACTATGTGTGTAATTGATATAGTAAATGGCTCGAATTAAAGCACCACCAATTAGGCAAGCAGTGGTGAAGAAATTTTGTTTGCTGTCTACAACTAGTTTGCAGAAAGTGGAAGATGTTGGCTTCGGAGAATGTGCTGTGGAGCAACCTATTTAGGGAAAGATGGGGAGGAGACCGGGCAGCATTTTTTGCACCGCATGATTGGGATTCGAAATCATGGAAGGATGCCTACATTGTGCAAGCCCGATGTGATCGATATGGATTGTAAGTCATCAATTTTATTGTATTCAACATATTCAATTACATATTTGGTAGCGGTGGACACGATATTGCTAATTGTGTTAAGGTTTGACTAGTATTCTGTATGTATGTGCATAGTTATTGTACTTGTAATTTGTATCATGATTGATTTGCATTAAATACCTTTTCGGTGGCATTTCATAATTGTGTAGGTAGGAATCTATAAATACTCTTATAAGGGTGTATATGTGGATATATAATGGAAAAGGGGATGAGTGTGAGGATTCTTGGCTTAGTGTTTTGCAAATGGCTTGGTTGCGAGTTTTGTAACTAAGGGGAGAGAGGTGTAAGTTTCTTGAGTGATAGAGACCGATTCTCTCCAAATCACTTCTTTTTGTGTGTTCATGCATGCATGTTTGATCTTCTTGTGCCCATTTATGAGTCTTGTGTGCAGTGACAGATCTAGGAATTGAATTTAGGGGGGGGGGGGGGGGGGGGCACAATTTTTTTTAGGCAGATCAAATTTTTTGGAAAAAGAGTCTCATAAATTTCGAAAAAAATTAACATCATATAAGTTAAAGAGATTCACATAACGTTCTATATACTATAATTACCTCGAGACTACTACCAAAAATAACTATCTTGAGAATTTGGACCTGTTCGCCTCGTGGCTGGTGCAAAACCCAAGGGCAGATAAAAAGTTTTGACGAACTACCGTTCTTTTGTAAAACCTAGGGGAAAAATACATGTATTTGAGGAGGCAAAATTTTATATACCTTGATATTCTGAGAACACTACCAAATAGAAATAATAACTAGCTAACAACCTTGAGATTCTGAGAACATCGCCATGTTCTGTTTAACTGATGGCTGATGCGAAACCCAAGGGTAGATTTTTTGATGAACCTTCGTTCCTATGCAAAGAACCTATGAAAAAAATACAAACAATGTATTTTAATGGAGCAAAAAATAGTCACTGCAATGCAAACCATGTTTTTTGACGAACTCTAATGGCTGATGCGAAATCCAAGGGCGAACTACCGTTCCTTGGCAAAACTAAGGGGAAAAATACAAATAGTGTATAATTTTGTACCACCATTCCTTTGGACAACCTAGAGGAAAAAAATACAAACGGTGTAAAATTTTGATGCGGTCATTTGATTTGAAATCCAAGGGCGAATCACCGTTCCTTTGCAAAACTGAAGGGGCAAAAAATACAAACCGTGTAAAATACTGAACCACCGTTCCTTTGCAAAGCCTAGGAGAGAGATACAAACCGTGTATAGTTTTGGTGCATGGGCAAAAAAAAGTTAGGCCCGTATAATTTTGGTGTAGGGAAAAAAATGTGAGTAGTTGATGCGCCTAGGATTCGAACCAGTTGCCAACAAAGAATTGATGCGGCCCAACCACCAAGCTGGCTCGCTTTTGCCTTTGAAAAGTGTAAATAAATATAATTTGTTTAATAGTAGGGTATAAATATATTTAAGAGGAAAAAAAGAAATAGTCATTGTTGGGCTTGGAATCGAAACCAGGTTGACAACAAACGATTCATGCGTTCGAACCACGAAGCCAGCTTGCTGGTGGTCTTCACTCTTGAAACTTATGTATATACTATGTTGTCACGATAATTTTTTAACAGAAGGGTGCAGAAGGGTGTAAAGGTAATTTCTTTTCTCGATTTCCAGGGGGCACGTGCCCCCCGGATCCCATGTAGGTCCGTCCCTGCTTGTGTGCACATGTTGAAACCCTCTCAAACCGTAACACTTGGTTTTAGCGCCATAGAGTGAACAGTCCGACAAGGGTGGTGCAAGGTTTGAATATCAAGGGAGTATTTGTGGAATTTCATCAAGTATGTGGCATGTGTGGTCGTGTCAGCAATGCACGAGCAACAGACGTAGGCTACAGTGGTGCTTGGTGGTGTACATATGTTACTATATAGGCGTCTAGGTGTTTAGTAGGGTCCAATGCAAGCGGCTATGAGGAGGCATCGATTGTCGATGTTTTGCATGGTAGATGCGAACTTACAAAAAGCAGGTAATGCGAGCAAGCTTCGATTAGATTAGATTTTTTTTCAACATCATCTGGTCATTCATGAGTTTAGTAAGGATGTAGTTGGACTAACGTTCGTTAGTTGCAAGCTGCTCATGTTTTGCAGTAATCATGCGGATGGTGATGCTTGCTTGCTAAAAAAGCATATGCACTGTGATTGTGTGATGGTGGTGGGTTATGCTTGGTATGGACATGCAAGCGAAAGAAGTTAAGGCCAACATCTTGGTGGCTGAGGACTTGAGGCCAACAAGAAGTCGTTTTGAAGTAAAAAAAGATCATCAACTTCTTGGTGGGTTTAATGTTGAAGAGGAAAAGGTGATATGTGTGTCCCCACATGTTAGGAAAAGGGAGGCGACGCCATCAAGTTTTTCCGCTACTTTGAAGGAGAAAGAAACAAAGTCACATGGGTCCCACATGTTAAGGAGAGTCAATAGTGAGGTCTTACGTGGGCCCCGTGTGAGGAAAAGAAAAAATTAAGGCCAATTGTGGAATGCATGGATGGAGAATTAAGTTGGCTTGTGTAAAGTCAAAAATGATTTAAAAGAGTGGGGTTTAGCGTTTGGCGTAGGATTAGTGAAAGGAGTCAACGGTTGAGCTTATTATGGCCGTGTCGGAGTCTGACTTTAGTGATTCAGGAGTCAATTCCTATGTTTTTGAGCTTGTGGGACACATCAAAAGGTGTTGTTTTGGCTAACTCTAATTCTTTTGACCGTTTTGCACAAGTTAATGTGTAAATCGACATCAATTAATATGATCGTGGGATATCGAGTAATCAGTGAAAGATCAAGTTTGATTGAGATTAACATACATCATTGGCAGACACTGAAGTTGCAAGTAACATGACTGGAAAGAACATATCATTCTTCATAGAACCCTTAATGATCACAATGATTTCACGGTATGGTAAGGAGTGAGTAAAAGTATTTGACTCATGAGGAAGGATATGTATATACGGTGTTGTCCAAAATAAACCGAATAAGAGGACATAGGTACATGTGTAGAAGTGGGATATAGAGATTGGTAATATCATGTTGCGCCTAGCACACAATTTTTCGAAACGGCGTTAGGCCGGACGATGTGGTGGAAATTTAGAAGAAACTGAAGAGTCGGTGCAAGTCAAAGTCCGATAAATTGGTTATTTTTACAGAAGCGGTTGTACGATCTAAAGGTGGAGGAAGTGAAACTTATGATGCATTACGATTAAGTTCAACATGATTCTAAATGAGTTGTCAATTGATGCAAAGATCGAGGAAGAGGACAAGTCTTGGCATCGTATGTGTCATATGACCACGTTACCATCTTGTTGTTTGGTAATGATACTCTCAAGCTTAATGACTTGGTAACTTCATTGTTATAGAGTAAGTCTCGATGGAGGTGTTGTAATGGTCAAAGCGTTCCAAGTCTAAAGGTCGCAATATATTATTAGGTTTGCATTGCAATAAGAATGGTCATATGAGTTGCCCAAAGAGGAAGGAAAGTCAAAAGAAAATGAGAATGAAGATAAATCATCGGTTGTGACACTAGTAGAGAACGGTGATGATCTACTAGTGACTTATAATTGCATTTTAAATTCGATTTTAGATGCTAGATGTTCGTTTCCGATGTATGCAGTAAAGGAGCACTACTTTAGTGGTATCAAGCATGTGAAAGTAGCATCATCAAGATAGCAAGTAACATTGAGTGGATAGTATCAAGCATGTGAAAGTGGCATCATCAAGATAGCAAGTAACGTTGAGTGGAACATTGCTAGAGTTAGAACAGTACGGATCGGATACATGTCTGATGGCATTGTGCAAATGTTGATTAGAGCAAGGAATGTTCCGAAGTTGAGGATGATTCTGATTTTCCCTGTACCTTGGATTCAAGGGTATACATGCGCTCAATTCAGTATGAAGTTCTAAAAGTGTACATAGATGCAAGGGTTAAAAGGATTGAAGTATGATGAATGGCTTATACATAGTTGCAAAAAGAGTTGAGATGGGTAGAGTCTATTTAAGGGTCTAGCATGAGAGATTGCTGGTACATATCAATAACAATTAGATCATTATACCGTTTGATTAGGAAATAAATAGATGACATAAGCGCCTGACGTTGCTAGTGGCGACAATCTCTCTAGTCGAGCCAGAGAGGTAGAACCATGATAAGACATGCTTGATGTGCAAGTAACTCATTTGGGCACAAGCAAAGATGGTTTGAGCATAGAGGATAGCAAGAAGTATTATAGGTATGCAGAATCAAGATCATCGAGGCGTCTTCAGAGTGCTTGCAAAATCTAAGTAGTTTGTTAAGTTGTTACATACTCTATATGTATATACATGGTTATTGTATTTGAATTTTATACCGTATTTGATTCAATTATATCAAATGTGTATAATGGCATTCAATAATTGTGTAAGCATTTATAAATGCTCTTGTACAGGTGTACGGGTGGATATTTAAAGGAAAAAAAGGGAGGAGAGTAAGGATTATTGGCTTAGTGTTTAGGTGAAATCTTGGCTGCGAGTTTTGTAACCAAGGGAGAGGTGTAAGGTTCTTGAGTGATAGAGAAGGATTCTCTCCAAAGTCTAAATATCTTCCTCTTTGTGTGTGCTTGATCTTCTTGTTCTTGTTGTGTATATATGATTCTTGTGTGCGCCGGTTGAAACTGATCTCAAATCCCAACAAAATGTGTAGGTTTATTGTTTTGGGGAGGGAATGTTTTAAAATTTTGATATGAGATGTGGATTAATTTAATAATTATCTAGGAAAATGTTTGGATGTGTGTCACGTCAGATTTAGCATCCAAGTGAGCATGTATCACGATGAGGTCAGTAGGATCGCACGAGTCTAGATTATTCGACTTGGGGCTTTTACATCGGAATTACTTATTTGTGTATGTTACAATTAAGTAATCATCATAGTGCTTGGGCGGGATCCCATATGCATAATATAACTTTTTACTTAGAAATGAGAGTGTAGTCTCAGATTTGGGGGCTTAGGTCCCTAGCCTCTTTTACGGATGCGAGAGTGGAGACATGGGATGGATAGATTGTTGAGAGGAAGAGCAAGATTGATAAGAGGAATGATTCTTAAGGAATCTTGTAATTTTCAATCATAGTGGTTTTCTTTCGTGGTGTCTCTCGTGGAAGTAGGCCTCATGTAATCTTGTTATATTCAATCACAGTGAATTTATTGTGTTGATGATTTTATTGTGTTGTCTCGTAGATGTAGGCTGATGTTGGCTGACCAACCCATATAAATCCCAGCATTCATTTTCTTGTGTTTGTGCGTGTGTTTTGTCCTTATGTGCTTGAAAGGACAACATGACAACCCCCCCCACCATGTAAGCGTACAAGTACAAATTCGAATATCCATTCACTGATCCATCCATAGTTATCAGAATCAAAACCAGAAAGTAGCAAGATGCCTTGTTAGTAAAAAACGTGAATTATTATGTTTTTACGTTGAAAACCAGTCTAAAATGGTTGGCGTATTAAACGGCCGTCCATTTGAATAATTCGGAAAAATACGCGCTTTTTAGGGGTTTTAGGGGTTGACGGACAAAACGCGTTTTATTCCTGTATTGCGCATTTTATGCGTTTTAAACGCATTTTAGGGGCACTTTTAAATCATTTTGAACTATGATTTAATAATCATATTTTGGTTTAGTGCATGTTACATGGAATATAATAGTATGATCATGTCGTTTTGGTTAAAGCTATGAATACAATTTAAATCATGAATATAGAACTTATTTTACTCTTATTTCATATTGATATTGTTGATTTTTAAGTTCATTTGGATGAATGATATCTTGACAGTATTCGTATTTTTAGTCGCGCTTTTATCTGGGTTAACGAATTAAACACAATTTAACCCGTTTATTTATTATTCCCGTATTGCGCATATTTGGCCGAATTTTTGATCAAACGTCTTTTGAAATTGATCGAATTAAACACGTTTTATTCACGTCCCGAATATTTCCCGTATTATGAATTGCTAACAAGGGGACGATGATTTATGTTATGCGAGTATGGTGTGTAAATTGTGTGTATGTGTGTGCATGTGTGTGTACAGGATCAACTTTTTCTTAAAATAAAGTGTATAGGTTCAACTTGGGTTAAATTTTCTGAAATTTACTTATACGACTTATGTTTTCACATTTTGTTCTTATTTTTTGAGAAATAATGGTGGGCCAAGATGTTTTACAAGCATATTATTTTATGAAATAGTAGTTAACTAAGTATGTTTAGATTCATTTCTTAAAACTTCTTCAACCTAAGCGCTTATGGTGGTTCTATGACAGTAGTTAAAAGTTTGTTTTCCGGCATTTACAATGCTAATAACAACCAAAATGTCCAGGCCCACTGACGCACACTATGTAAATGACATGAGCTATACATTCAGGGACGGAATCAGGATGTGATGACATGTGCCGATGAAAAAAATATAAAGTATCAGATAAACATATTAAAATTTGACATGGATTATATTGCATCAAATAACATTTAAATACTCATTTAAATATATCAAATTATGTCATTACATTCTCAAAATGTTAAAATAAAGAACGTCTTTCTTTCATGTTACGAAAATCATCTATAATTGAATCCACACTAAATTTTCCAACAATTTCTTTCTTAATATACACAAGCAAACAATCAGCCAAAAACATATCTCATCGTATTACAAAGTGTAGTTTAACTATATTCATCGCTGAAAAAGAACGTTCAGCTACTCAGTAGTAGCTGTAGAAACTGAAAGTATGAGAATAAGAGTTATCACTCTTTACACAAGAAGATATACTTTTAATTTTCTAGTTTTTATCAACCATTGATATAGATCAAAGTTGTTGTCAATGCCCTAAAATCTGAAAGTTACCAAACATTATTAAAATGTTGAGATTGTATGTGTAACTGTCATATCATATTCTGTAAAGTCTCGTTAAAATTTTTGTACAAGTTTACAAATATCATCAATTCTGAATGATACATGCATCTCTCTTGGATCTGAAGCTGAGAATGACTGTGTTATCATTGAATTTGATGTTCAATTTTTGCAATTGAAAGTCTATCATTGCATTGAAAATATCAACTTTGTAATAATGTTTCACTGTAAATTCATTTTGTTGATGACGAGCATTTCTTTTGCTTGCAATATGATGCGCGCTAAAATCTGATACATGTATATTGACTGCTCCACAAAAATCTCACATTTTAACCAAATTGTGTCATCCATCGTCTCTTAACTTTTGAATGAGTATTATAGTAGAGGAAACAAGATCCATTGCTTTTAAAATGTCTTGGGATTGGATTTGCAAAGCTTGACAAAGTATGTTAGAAATCTCTAAAACTTTTCTCATAAGATGCAAAATGAAAACAAAGTCAAAAGAAATCATTGCCTCATAAACTAAATCTACATCATCATGTTGAGCAGAAGTAGCTTCATTCTCAATAATATTCAATAAAACTTCACATGTTGCATTAAACATCTTTATCAAATTAGAAATAGATTTCAAATGAGAATATCAACGGCTATTACATGGCCTTTACATAGAATCTATTTAATTATGTTATTTCCACTTTGAAGCTCATTAATCTTAAGTAAATGAGCAATATTTGAAGAATGAGTATATTTTAGTTGATCAATGCGCTTACATGATGCAATAACAATATTGATACTGGAATTTACCTTGGCAAAAAACTGATGGACATGAATAATTTCCTTAGATGTAACAACTAATGACAATTGCAAACGATAAGCAAAACAATGAAACATAATAAGCATATGAACGTTTATTTAAAACCAAAGCTTGCAAACCATTTCATTCTTCATGCATGTTATTGTACCATCATAACCTTGCCTTCGGATAGATTGAAAATCAAGATTATAATAAGAGAGCATCGAAAAAATACCTTCTTCCAAAGTTAATGTCGTAGTGTGTTTGACATGAATAAGCCCAAAAAGCGATATTGTATGTAGCCATCTATGTTGACAAATTTCAAGACAATTGGTATTTGCTCTTTTTTAGATTCATCCCGAGCTTCATCAAATATTAAACAATACTTTGAATCGCTAATTTTTTCCAAACGTACTTCCTCACTTTAGTGGCCAAGACATGTAAAAAAATTGTGTTTTTGGTGATGTATATGATACATTTACTGAAGCTTTATCTAAAACTGCTGCTACTTTATCATTATAAGAGACAATGATGAAACTCAAGAATTCTAAAAAGTTTCAATGATTATTTAATGACTTAACTCATAGTGGCATCTAAAACATCCTTGAAATGCAAGCCACCTAGTTGTCTCAATTGAAGCTTTCAAGCAAAGTCTATTCTTCATGATTTTTTGTGATAGTTAATTTCTCATGCCTTTTTGCAATATGAGATGATTGGTTCATTAGGTCTGCATATGCTTTCTCGACATTTCTATGAGGCAAAATGTGATCTTTTTCAATATGGGTCAAAAGTACACAATTTTTTCCATCCTTCACTTTTTTCCATGATCGAAATTCATTAACAGTAAATGCATCGGATCTAAAAGGTTAATTTTGTTTATAAAATAGAAAGTATTGTAGATAAAATATAGTATATGCGGTATGAGAATATTCTAATCAAGATGGAAAATGTTTATAACATGATGCTTGAAAACTTTATGAATGTTTTCACTTAATGCGGGGGTACTTAGGAAGTTTACACTGATAAGGACAAGTTTTAATATAAACTCTTCGAATTTTGTTTCGCTTCATAGTTGGATACTTTCATATTTGTGACCGTAATCTATGATCACGGTCTAATGTGTTGATATCAAAATCTCCATCCATTTCAACTTTTTAAAATTTTAGGGTATGATCCTCAAAATGCACATGACTATCCGTTGTTGTTAGAGATTTAGAGTTTCAAAAGTTTTCCTTTTAAAAATGAATTGATTGTTGGATTTTTCATCCAAAAATAGAATATAATATGGATAAACTCAAGCTTTTTCATCAACAAAGGAATTCTTATAGTTGAGAAACTTATATAACTTGTGAAATATAAAATAGTTTACTAGACAATTTTATATATGCATTAGTAAGCAAGAATAATGGTAACATTGTCTCAGGGCAATGCTTGCTCAAATCTTGACACAGAACTTCGTTAACTTCTTCTCTTTTGATAGATTCTTTTTTTATTAATATAGCTAACTGCAAGAATAATTTTCATTTAGATTTCATGTAAATGATAATTAGTGTCAACGTGTTAACATTTAACGAATTAATGGTTAGAATTCAGCCATGAAAAATGTTTCTCCCTTATTATTCTTATTCACTAAAAACTTTTTTAAAGAGGCAACTTCAGCATTTCTGTGATCTAATCTTCACGTTTCCTTCAAACCCAATCAATAAAGTTTTTTTGACATGGTCATTTAAACCCCTGTGAAACGCATTAAGAGCACCAATAAGAAACCCAGTTTTCCAACAACGGGCTTTTTCTAACATATTGTACTATGAATGAAAACTACTTGTGAGAAAACTCGCCCTTGTTCATAATTAAAAGTCTAAAAATGATGTCCAGCATCAAATCAACCCCTAAGAACCTAATTTCAAAATCCACATCAAAATTAGGGTGAAACGAAGCAAAACTATTTCAGATCCTAATGAATATATATATATATACACACACATGCTCAACAAAAACTATGAAATACAAATAAAATATAAATAAATAAACGAATTTTTCTAAAAAAATTTAACCTTGCAGAGAGAGTGCGGATGGTGGAGGTCTTCGGATCTCTCGAATAGATGTGATTTCACACAAAAGATTTGTTTGCCATCGATCCACTCGCCTTTATTCTTCCCGAGGCTCCTGAAATTACCAAAAGGGACACCATAAAAGCATCCATATTATTGCTCATATTGAGAATTTTCTTTCCAAATCCAATTAACCCTAAGTTACAAACATTAACAATGCTTCTTTTCATTTCCCCCTTCAATTTTCACCAAATTCTAACTAGTTCTCTATAATCTAATGTAGCGAATAAAACAAATCATATAATCGCCTCAAACATGAATGCACTTAAAAATAATAGTAAAAAAACAAAACACAAATGATCGAAACAAAAATTATTAGAAAAGCAAAACCATAATCTAAATAAACAAATAATAGAAGCATATTATTAGCAAACCCCTAATCTATTATAGAAGTATGCGACTATTAGCAAGAATTTTGACAAAACTTTAGAACTCAAAATGAGAGAGTGTTAGAGCGAGGATTTTTACCTGAAAAAATCGAGGAATTTGCTTTAAAAACGAGTACATGAAGAAAGACTAGTAAATGGAGGTGGAGGCGCTTCACTTGCCTCTAACTGCTGCGTACCAAATATAGATTTATTTTATTTACACATGTATCATTGGCACCCAAAATTTGCCTGGAAAATATTGGGCCCCATAAAATTGTGAGACCTAGAAAGCCCTTCGGCTTTGGGCTCTCCTGAATCGGTAACCTGGGGACCAATGGAAGACCGGAAATTTGAAGCGGATGAATTGCGGGGTACATATGTGAACTTAAAAAATGTGCCCCCCCCCCCCCCCCCAACCAAAAAAAAAACCAAAACAAAAAAAACCCAATTTAAAGGTCTGTCCAGCCCTGCATATGTCCATACTTTTAAAGGAATTACTATGTCAATATTAGTCACATTTGTCACTTGCTCATGTCCAAGCTTCTCATCAAGTTGTGACAATGTTATATTATATTGACATGGTTACTTTAAGGGAAAATGGGGCTATGCACGTGCACAGCTAACTTAGTTGTGCACGTGCATAAATACCCATTTTCCCTTCTTTTTTTTGAAAATTATGTTACATGGGATTATCATCACACCAAAAATCCAGTGAAATCCAAAGCGAAATCCAATACTATTTGATCCTCAATCTACCCATTGCAAATTCAGACCAATTGAACTTTTTGCAACGAGTGGATCAAAAGTCAAATACCTGGGGTGAACCTATATTTGAGGTTTTAGGGTTTTAGAATGTGTAGAAAAACATCATTAAAAATTTTCAAAAAAATAGGGGAAATGGCTTTAAATATTACTTAACTACTGTCCATGAAGTGTCATAAAGTCTTCATACAGTTTTCTAGTATCAAACGTCTGATACATTGTATGCTGAAATATGACATCTATGGAGTAATACCATATGTATCTTCTTTGACCCTAGAAGCCTTCGGTAGCAGTAATGGCATAACCTAGGTTCAGTTGCTTGGATCTGCCCACTTCAGATGAGTCAAAAACAAATCAGAGTTATTACGATCCATAGGAAACTTCCCTTCTTCCCATTGCTATTATATTAACTATCATATTTTCAAATCAGAAGTTTAAAGGCAGGCCCTATATTTTCAAAGGTTGTTATATTAGAAATCAAATGTTCAATTCAGAAGCTTGAATGTGGTGAATTTTTAATCATTCAATTTCAAAACCAAACTGAAATTAAGAGGAAGAGCATGGGATTTAACTTTAAAACGATATTGAAGTAACATGGCATGAATTGGACTGGCTTTGGATTAGTCAGAGAGAACAGAAATCGTGGGCAACAGCGAGGGAGTACATGTATCTTAAAAGGCCATAATAGTTTATAAACAGTCTGTAGATTCCTATGTTTTATCTACTTTTTATGTTTTTGGAGCACTTCGCATATGGAGTTCAATAGAGCGAGACAAAATTTTAGAAAAACAACAATCTCACTGGTTCAAATGCAGCAAGTATTTTTATGCAGTAATAATTCTACATCTGTGTGCGGGCCAATGCAAACTAGGATGTTCTGGTCCGTCCCCTCCAATTTATTCAGTAGGTGATTATGCAACCATCTCAAAACAATTTTAGGATTGTGTTAGTGTTGGGGTCACTGCTATGTGAATGACTTGTCTACACGCTAGATCAAATGACTAATCAGGGACAAAAAATACTTGCCATTTTGATTTCTTTTGACTATTTGTCATAAAGATACTCCAACATTTTTGGTAATAAATAAATAGCTACTGTCTCTCTTGAGGCATATCTCATTTTTTTTTGTAAGAGTTGAAATGACAGTACTTGTCAATGAATTATTATTCTCACAAATTTCCTAGTAGTTATTCTTACAATTTTGTCTCTATACTTTTAACTTGCTAGTTATACGTACTCCCGACACTATCTTTTTCCCCACGTTTCAATGAGACGCTAATTAGCCTAATTTTATGTACTTGCTCTTTATGTTTCTTCTAGAGTCTTTGAATTGATATCCTTCATTTCCTTGAAGGTAGAGAGCTTAGCCTGTAGGTTTTAATCTTACTTTTCAAGTATGCGTGCTCTTGTACTACCATATTTAGATATTGAGAACCCGTTAGCACTCCACAATTCGTTCTTTTACCGAAACATCCTGCTTATATGTAAAGGGGCTTGAAGATAATTAGAGAAGGCAACAATTACTATCTCATCCATCAGGGCGAAATCCAGCGATACCTGGGGTCAGCAGCCAAGCCCAAAATTGACTGCAAGGGAGAGGAGAATGAGCAGAAGAGCTCGGAGATTGCTGAAAGTATCCTCTTCTTTATTGGAGACCTCGAAGCTGCTTGCGCTGACGCAAAGCGAGTTTGCATGTGAAGATAAATGATACGAATCGTATGTTGTTTTTCATTTGTATGTGTATTTGTGTTGTGTAGTAAATTTCTCACCTTCATAGCAGCATTTTTTCTGTATGTATAATTAAATGATGTATGTCTCTCCCGTGAATAAAAAGATCGTTCATGTGTAGTCTACAAATGATCAACAAATAAAACCAAAAGAAAAACCACCTGCATCTTGAGACAACCTTTTTGAGCTATAGATATTCTGCGTTCACCCAAAAGAGCTTTTCTGGAACGAAAAGGTAACAAATTTTCCTACATTTCATGAAGTCTCCTACATTTCCAAAAACCACATAAATAGATAAGTCGCCACAAGGGAATACCGAGAGTGCAAATTAAGCTTCTATTTAGACTATAATTCAAAAGTTGTAAGTTCGAATAATTGAATATATTCAATCTGAACTATATGGCACCTTCCATCATCTGGAAAGATTACAATTCTGAAATTTTACCATAAATGGCACTCATATTTGCATGCGCTGAAATCTTGCAAATACTAGTGCGTGGATTCTGAGAGCAGCGCCTGTATAACGTTGCAGCAGGCCAGCAAGGGTCCTGAAGATAATCTGCTAGTAGAAGCGTTTCCTTCTTGCAATATGCTCTCAAGCCAAATAGGATGACGCATTTCAGATATTCACCCAAGTCAGAATCTGAGAGCGGCTTTAGCCATGGCTAGGGCTCCATCGTAAGTTTGATTCCCACCAATGAACCCGCTCATGTGGACAAACACACACCCAGGAATACCAGATTCTCTTGAAAGTTCGTCATCTCTCAATCCCCTCCAAGGTGGTGGGAGTGGTCTTCGGCTCTCAAAATTATCTGGAGATACTGAAACTGCTTGCACTCGCCAACTTTTGCTTCTGTCATCCTATAATTATATAACCAAACACTATAAGGTTTTTTTTAAATTTGTTCTAGCCCTTCTGCAGTAGATAATGTACATGTCAAACCATAAACAACGGACACAAGAATAATACATCGGTTAAAATATGAGGATGCAGACTAGAGGCATAGTCCAGAAAGGTAAAATAATATGTCAAATGACCCTTAGGCTACCCAACCAGTGTCATGTATCTGCATTCTATAACGTAATCATGAGCCCGCAATTTATGCCCGCTGGATAAAGGAATGCCACCATCAAATCCGTATCGGTTTTCCTCTGTTAGATTTCGATGGACCCATGGCCCATCATATGCAATTGAAATTATTTTTTAAAAAAAAGAAAGAAAGAAACCAATAAGGTCGCTTCTTTTGCCTCGCGATATAACAGTAGTGAATTTTAACTCCGCTTAGTCAAAGTGAGAAATGAATAGGCATATTCCTAGACACAAAAACGAGAAATGAAAAGGCGCCTCCAAGACACACAACAAGTCAGATGCTACGTGTTACCATCCAAACAAAAATCCACCGTCGTCAACCTTTCCTCACGAAAATGAAATCCACTGTGAAGAACATCTGTAAATTGAGAAGGCTCCAGGGCAAGTAGACCATGAAACTGTAAGGACTGGGGGGTTGGCCTACTGGTGGAGGCAATTAGAAAAGGAAATGATACTGTTTAAGGCCCTTCATCAGGACAGAATAGAAGAAAAACAATTGTAACTGAACCTAACACTTTGACATAAAGGCCTTTTGTTATCGTTAGTGCTATTTACCTTTTTAAAAAATAGTGATATCAGGTGAGAAGAAAAAAATTGCAGCAAGGTTATATCTATTTGAAGCTATATAGCTTTCCTCATTTTTTTCCCTTCCTTTTTCTTCTTTTTTGGGGTGATGCATCGTTTATCATTGTAAATGTTTGCATTTGTTTTAGTCCATCACTGGACAAATGCTTGGCGTGTGCGACCATTTAGCAGAACAGGTCTTCAAAAAATAAAAACCATAGAATTATGTCATGGCTTATGTTTAAGGCTTTAAGCACTCAACTGGAACACCAAAAGGTGACGGCAGTGGACAAAGTGAATTTTAGCATTTCTATGCTTAAGTCATATCAAATTAAATTACTTCGAATAGCGGACCTCAGTAACTGGATCATTTTTAGACAACTAAGCAAGATGATAGTACAATACCTTCATAATTTATGGTCCAAATAAAAAACAATCTACCACAAAAAACAATCATGTATGGCCAAAGTGAAACGCAAGACATAAGAAAAGGATGAACTCGCCTGATAGAGAACATATATGACTGGATGATCAAGCTTCAACTCCTCTTCAAGTTCAAACAAATGAATCTTCCACTGTGGCAAAGGGTAGAACTAATTTAGTTTTTCATAAAAATTGTAAGTACAATAACTTGGTCATATTGAATTATAAAAAATATAGGAAATGAGCCAACAATAGAAATAAAAATAAAAAATAAAAAGGAACATCTCACAAATAAGGAAACAAACTGCTCAATGCTAATCATCTCCTTTTCACACAAAAAAAGGATTTATACTCTAGGTTAACATGATGATGTCTTGCAGACAAAAAAAATTCCACTGAGCCCCCTTCAATATTGCATTTGAAACTATCTTTTTCCCTTGCTTTGATGGAGTGTAGTCAACCAACAACATTCAACTCTTAAGTCAAAATGTTAAAGAAATGCAGGCAACTTCCAAGCACCTCCAACGGGCAACATTTGGACAAGATAGCTTTGATGCCCACTTCGTTGGGAGGTGATGCGGGGTGGAAGTGTTTAGAGGTTGGTGTTAGAAATGGGCGGAAATCAGTAGAGAAGAACTAGGAGATTCGTGCTTCACACCCAGGCGTTCACTCATCCACTCTAACAATTCGCATGCAAAGAGATTCAATAATCAAAAAATGATTTTAGACTAAATTCTCAATTCTTCATAATTCAATGATCCAAAGGTTCGATTACAAGGTCATATTTATAGGCAAAACAAAGACTAATTACTCACACTCAAACTACTAAATAGACTCAAATAAAAACTCTTAAATAGACTCAAACACATAAATGTACAAAAAAATAACTCAAATTTTCTTAGAACAGGAAACTTGAAAAAAAAACTCAAATTCCTTAACCAGAAAATTACCTTTAAAAAACTCAAATTCCTTAAACGAGAAATTAACTTAAAAGGACTCAAATTTCTTTTTAAAAGGAAAGCAAAAAAAGACTCAAATAAATATATCCAAAAGACCCAAAGACCAATAAAACTTAATTGACTCGAATACTAAAATCCTAATTTGAATTCAAGTTGGATTCTCGTCATTCTTTTCGGTTATGCAAAATTTGCCATCTGGTGAATGGTGACAAGAATGCATAATCTGATAAAAAAAGCAGCAATATTTATAGTTGAAAGATTGAAAAATACTTTTCTATGAACTTTAAAATGAAGTGAAATATAGACAAATAGACAAGCATCTTCTACAGAATGATCAAAACCTTGAAAAATAAAACGGCACATAAAATCTGATGACTGGTAGGCTGTTTAGAGTCAAGAACAATGAACTCGATTTGCTCGTTAAGCTCAAATGATTTTTTCAAACTAAATTCTAACATAGAAGCATCATGTGGCTTGGGCTGCACCTCAAGCTCAATCACGCTAAATTAAAGCGCAAGCTTGGCCTCAGACTCGAACTTGGACTCGATCACATGCTCGGCTTCAAGCTCAGGTCTAGACTTAATCACAAACGCATGCTCTGTTTCTAACACATGCTTTGGAACCGACTCGGGATGAGACTTTGGCCTAGGCTTAAGATTCATCTCAATTGTTAGCTCTATGTAGTTCTTGCTCTTATTCTTTTATGATCAACTCATGTGCAGCTTCGATTTCACGTGAAAAATTTTCAAGCCTTTGATTGCTTTCGGCCCTTACAGTTGATAGAAGTGTTCCAAATATCATCGACCGTAATATCGGAAAAAATATGAGGCCAATGCAATATATGTATATTTATTTTGGTTTCTGATTTTCAGCTAGTATCGTCGGTAATTTTGAAATCAAATTGCTATTTCGGCCATACTTTGGTTCAAAATATCGGTCGATTTTATCGTTTTTAGTTTTAAATTTTTTTGAGTTTAATAATACTTATAAAAGGGAGAGGTGGGTTGACCCAATATGCAACCCTACGAAAATTTCAACTCCTTCGCTAGTTGATCTTCTTTCTTCCTCCCGCTATCTTCTACGATCTCATCAACTGAGGGTTAATCATCATCTTCCTCTTCTCGATCTCGAATAAAGTGAGGTGGCTACCCGCAAAACAAAACGTGTCTTCCTCATCAGCCAGGTTTCTCACCGACACCGAGTCGTTGGCGAGAACTACATCCAAGAACTCCTCGAAAAGGCCTTATGTTTTTAATTCTTTTCGATATTTGATATAATTTGGTGAAAATTTCAAGTTCAATGCAATATATTGAGCTAAGTATACCATAAACATACTTTTATGATAATTTATATAGTTTATATCTACTTATATACATGTATAGCAAGCATATGATATCTATTTTTAGCATCCGATATGACGATATTTAATCAATATCCATGATGTATCTTCGATATCCGCTATCCGATATCATATTTTTCAAACAGATACGCAGCCGATATGTGATATTTAGAATATTAGTTGATAGCAGTGAAGATAAATGATGGTTAGGAAGATATCGATATCGAATCTCTTCTTTCACTAAAGACCATTGTGTATAGCATGTATAGCAAGCATATGATATCTATTTTTAGCATTCGATATGCCGATATTTAATCAATATCCATAATGTATCTTCGATATCCGCTATCCGATATCATATTTTTCAAACCGATACGCGACCGATGTGTGATATTTAGAACATTAGTTGATAGCAATGAAGATAAATGATGCTTAGAAAGATATCGATATCGAATCTCTTCTTTCACTAAAGACCATTGTGTACAAACTTAACCATACTTTAACCACCAAGAACGAGTTTCAAGAGATAATTTCTGCCTAGTATACCAACAACTCTCTCCATCTAATAAGTTGTAGAAAATGTTCCTTCTAATAAAAATTTCCAACTTTAATGATCTTCACTATCACAGTATTCTTGAAAAGTGGTGATAATTAAGATTTTATTATACTTAGAAAGCCTTCTTCGATGATGTTTAGGAAGATACCAATGTCGAAGCTTGAGTTTCATTTGTGCCGATTGTTCACAACCTTTAACATAATATTTCCACCAATAGTAGGTATCTCCTCTTAATTTGCGTCAAGCATAAAATTATGTTTCTTCTTCGATTAGGTAAACAACAAATCTTTCAATACATTACTCTTAGCCTTTATATCTTTGATAACACACGAATCCGTAGAAAATTGAAACATCAAAACATCCATCAAACTTTTCTCTGAATAGGTTATGCTTGAAAACCCATAAAGATATGCAAGAATATAAGCGAACAGTTCAAAAATTACCAAGATAGTCTCAAATCACATTCTAGCTTGCAACCAGATCAAACGGGCTCCAATTTAGCTTCAAGCAGATCTAAAATCATTAAAAATGGGCTTAAATACCCAAAAATACCTCGGATACTAATCATATAAAACAAGAAAATGAAAAGATGCACTGTAGCAATGTGGTAATATAGCAACACATAGCAAATTATGGTACTGTAACAATGAGATTAGTGTAGCAAATTAGGTTACTGTGCAGCATGGATTATTGTTGTACCAGGGTTTTTATTTATTTGACCTGCCTAAATAAAGAAGATAGAAGAAGATGAAGACAATTAGAAAGTTAGCTATGATACCAACTTGATACGGAACAAGAGCGTCGGGGATTAGAGAAATTGATGAAATAGATAGAGAAGAAATAGAAGATCCGGGCTTTACACACAGGTGATTCACTCACCCATTCTAGCAATTCCCAGGTAATGAGATTCAATAAGCATAGGATGATTTTAGACACGACTCTCAATTCTTCATAATTGAATGATCCAAAAATTCGATTGCAATGATTTGTTTATAGTTCAAATAAAGACTAGTTTTAGTGACACTTAAACTTCTAAATATATTAAACTAAAGACTCAGATAAAAAACTTAAATAAATATAAATAAAAAAGATTTCCCGAGAATAGGAAACTAAAAAAGACTCAAATTCAATAAACATGAAACTAACTAGAAAAGACTCAAAATCTTTTTAAAAAGAAAACCAAATTAGACTCAAAATAACTAAATCTAAAAGATCTAAATACCAATAAAACTAAATTGAGCCAACCATTAAAATCTTAATTTGAATCCAAGTTGGATTCCCATCAAGAGGTTTGGGTCATTCATGTATCACACAAGTTTATATCACTCTTTAATCACTGCTTCGACAATCAGGTGGGAGCTTTCGTGGCAGCAGACTCAGGTGGGTCTATGTTCCTGCCATTTTCCCATATCAAAAATAAAATTTAATTCCAATTTAATTACAGATTACCCTGACATTTTTAGTATGTATTAACATATTCAATACAGTTCAATTTGTGGTAGCCATCAAAATCTTCTACTTTAGTTAGATGTGCCGCTCGTATATAATACTCCACTAATTTTGTTTTTACTCCATCATTATCATTTCCATTTCCACCTTTATGGCTCAATCTAAGACAACCCCGCCCTTTAAAATATTGGATTTACATGTAAAATTATAAGACTGATTTAGCTTCGATTGATTCCCACAGAGCAATTTCAAAATTAGCGGACACAACACAATTGATTGCTATGATATCCTTAAGTCAAAAGATCAGTTCAGAATTACCATCCTCTAGAAGATTCCTGCAAGCTTTTGAAGGTCAGCAAAATTTTGCAATGAAGTGCAATCAAATAACCTTGACACTCCTAACGTAACAAAAATCCGACAATAAAACTATATCGAGTTTCCACAATATATGATTTCGAATGTTATACTTTAATGGATTAGATCAGTAGATGGTGTCTTAAATCTTGTAGTTCATTATTACTAGGAATCTCAAAACTGTCATATCTTTATACGAGAATGGGATATCAATTTTTCTTAGGTATCGTATTATATTTCATATCTTAACATATATCGTAAGATACATGAACACCAATTAATAATAAAATAATTAAACATACATATATATATATATACATATATATATATTTATGACGAGAATAAAAATTATACATTAAACACGTATTACCAACAAGAAATGCTTAAAACAGATACGCAAGACTCAGTAAGACAACGCAAGGAGTAAAGACAAGTGTCAATGAGATGTTGGTCTTGATTAGGTTTCGAAAGGCTCGACAAGGTTTGAGTCTCGATCGAATCTCAAGAGGCTTGATGAAACTTGGAGAGCAACATTAAGGCTCGATGGGGGCGGAAAATAGATGGTCTCGGCTCAAAAGGCCTTTGGAGTGATGGGGATGCTCAATTATGCCAGAGATGTGAAGATAATGGTTGATGAGGTCAGTGAAAAGAAGACAGATCGAACAAATGCAAAGTAAAAGAATTAATAGGATCAACGATGGAAAAAAGATTTTAATTAACTTAATTCAGATATGGATCTTTGTTGCTTAATATTTAAAAGGATAATAACACAGACACTCACACCAAATTCGTAATAAACCCAAACTCAACTCAAATGAGAACTCAAATGAGAAAGCGTATAGTTTTGATACAAATATCGAGCAACATATATCGTATAGTTTGTTACGCTTTTAACCATCCATGATACAATAAGCCGATTCTTATAAATTTTATAGTGCCATGTATCATATCGTATGATATGTATAACATGTCTTACAATATCGACAACTATGGCGAGGATAATTAGATCTCAGCTCTAAGATTAGCAGAGGTCACTCCCCTACCTGCACATATGTGCGTACAGTTTGGTATAAGTTTTAGTTTCATATTTATCAATATTTGTTATGTACATATTTATATAATAATGCATAGCTTAATCATTTAGCTTTGTATATGTTTTTGTTTGGACCACATGCTCATATCTTAGTCATTTACAAAAGCTTTAGTCATTTACAAAAGCTCAAAGCTGAAAACCAAAAACGATATACATGCACATACCTTAAGTCATTTAGCTTTTGTAATTCTTTGTTCTATTTGGTCAATAAGCTCACGAAGGCCTAGCTGTGGGATATTAATATCCCACTACTTTGATCTCTCTCTCAAAGCGGCGAGATCTTTGGACCTTTCTCTCTTGAAGCAATGGAAAATCAAAGCAGCGATCGATGCATCAGAGATGATGACATTGTTAGAACAGTATTATCTTTGATCAAAAAGGGCCCATCGTCAACTAAAGTCATCGAATCTGTTCGAAGTTGATCAGATCTGTTGGAAAGAAGCTCGATCTCATCTAAGCAGCATCAGCTTTCGAGGTTAGATCTTCTTCATGTTCTTTTTGTTTTTTGATTGCAAAAAGCTACCATTTTACTTTATTAAATTTCATCATGAATTCACTCAATAATGATCTGTGCTAAAAATTTTTAATTTTTTAAGGTTTTTTAGGTTTCGGTCATAAGCTAAATTTTTAGCTTTTAGGTTTCGGTCAAAAGCTACCATTTTACTTTATTAAATTTCATCATGAATTCACTCGATAATGATCTCTGCTAAATTTTTTTAATTTTTAAAGGGTTTTTAGGTTTCGGTCAAAATCGAGTTTTGATCACCGTTCGGATCGGTCCCCTTCGAAACCGATGCCAAATGGCGGAAGCTTTTGGGTTTCGACCGAACCCGTCGAAACCTCAGATCATGAAATTTACATCTCTTAATGGTTTATTTTTGATGGATGGTAGTATGTATATATATTTTATGTACATATTTATGTGCTAGATTTGGAAATGGATCTGTGTCGACCCATGGCTCAATGGGACGGCATAAAAAATGGTATATTGATACTAGAATTCACGACATGGCATGCTTTGGCTTCAAAATTAAGGCACATATTATTTTGTATTGTGCCTGGGCCTACCCCTTCAACATCGGTTCATGGCATGACTAAAGGCACAAATGGAGGCACGAATGGATGCCCAATCATAGAAATCCTAACAGTTTATAACTTATAAATATAATTATTAGTTTCTTAACTAATATTAGCCTAATTAGATCCTTTATTGCTACAGAACTCTCTATTCCTACCTTTATTTAGTTTCTTAACTAATCTAAAGAAGTTTAAAAAATGCAATGTCCATATATTAGTGTTTTGGCATGGTCATTGTGTATATATGGGTATCCATTTTGCTGTTTCTCCGTTACATGTTCGAATTAAACACTTTCTCATAATGACTTAATATTGGCATACTTTTAGCAAATTAATCTCATAATAAACGATATTTAATTTTATGGTTATTTTTATAATTTTGCAGTTTATGATTCCTTGTATAAACTTTTAAAAAATACTTGTTTTTTTAATTTGGGCTTGTTTAATAAGCACAAAATAGAAAATATGGCACAAAATAAGAAGCCCAAATTTAACGTGGACCAACATGATGGAAGCATAAATGGGCCAGAATAATACACAGCATACGACCGGGCAAGTATCCAATAGATTAGTACATGAATACATGAATGTGTATAGTTCTCGTTCCATATGAGCTTTGGGACATGCTAAGGCCTACGTATTTTTTTGTGCGGGTCGTACCTGGTCGTGGCCAAGCACAACATGGCACGGTAACTTCCAACTAAGGGTGGCAAAATGAACCCGACCCGAACCCGGCCTCCTTAACCGGGTACAGGGCTATCCGGGTCGGATGGAATCCGGGTCGACCCGGCCGACCCGGACAAAATCCAGGTCAGGTCCGGGTCAACCCATATAAACCTGAATTCTACCCGGTTTATTATATATAATTTATCTAAAACACACAGGTAGTCGGTACTTGGGACTTCGGTTACCCCGTTTGGTTGGTTTGCTGCTCTCTAACAAAAGTTCTGGCTTCAAATCCCGTTGTTAGGCGGTGCATTTTTATCATTTTAACACGAGTTTGGAATTTAAATAAATAAATAATTGATGTGCAAGTTTCACATGAGCTTGTTAGCTCAGATGGTTGGCTTGTGCTCCTGTTTCCGCAAGGTCTGCGGTTCAAATCCTGCTTCCAGCTATTGATTCAAAACATTTTTAAAAAAAGTGAATGTAATGCGGGTCGGGTTTAGGTGACCCGCCAACCCGCCAGGTTGGGTTCGGGTCTTGTGTTCCCGACCCGGATTAAATCCGGGTCGGGTTCGAATCCACCCCTAAATTGGTCGGGTCAAGTCCGGGTCATGTCCGGTTGACCCAACCCGAACCTGGCCCGACCCAACCCACCCCTACTTCCAACGCTAGAATGTGCATAAAACTTTATATAACACGTATCTTTATAAATGAATAATACATTCACATACGCTACATATGCACACATCGAAATATATGATATGTACATTTCCTTGAGATATACATTTTATTCTAATGTATAAAGAAAATATTAGTCAGTAAACTACCCTTTTCATGAGTTTTGGTTCTCTCTTTTAAAATTTAGGCAAGTTTTGTACAGTTTTTAGCCAAAACTAGCCAAAAATGGCTGAAATTTACTGAAATATGGTCAAAACAGTGTGAACATGGGTAAATAAGAAGAAACTGACTGATACTAAATGTTAAGTACCCATAATTGATGATACCAAGTTCAATTAACATTTTAGGATTGTTTCCTGCTGAAACTGAAAGGGAAAATGAGAGAGCCAAAACTGGTTTGTTTCGGCCAATATCGCACTCCTTGACATAGAAATGTGTATGCAGTTGTGCATGCATTCAGCAGCATGCACAATCAACCGTTAAATTCAATGAGATAGTTCTTTTTGTCAATGTACTGGTAAAGGAAAAACAACAACATAAAGAAAAGAAGAAATCATGCATGATCATGACCTAAAATAACTCCAATATAGCCCTTGTTGCTTTTTTGCAGCCAATAAATCTGACATGGTCTATGAAATAAAATAACCTGGGATTTGATAAAATGCATAGGCATGACCTAGGTTAGATATGATGTCCAGTGACAAGAATTGGGAAGAAAGGGTTTTTCTATTCATTCTTCATTATCGCAGTATACATGATATTAAATAGGAAATGGAAAAATAACAGAAAATCTAAACAAACTCCTAAATGTTAGGAAACTATTAACAGACCAACCAATCCCTTGATACTGGGGATTTCAACAGAAATAAAACTACTGTTAGTTATTTAATATATACAATTCAACACTCCCTCTCAAGCTGAGGAATAAATGTCTTGCATTCCCAGCTTGGAGATAAACCTGTGAAAACTCGAACTATTTAACCCCTTTGTCAGCACATCTGCAAGTTGCTTCTCTGTTGGTACATAGGACATACATACTAGTCCTCCTCCTAATTTTTTTTGATAAAATGTCGATCCACTTCAATATGCTTGGTTCTGTCATGTTGAACTGGATTGTTGGCAATATTGATAGCAGACTTGTTATCACAATAAATCTTCATAGGACCTTCTCTCCTAATCTGTAAATCATCCAAAATAATTTTCAGCCACAATAGCTCACAAATTCCTTGGGCAAGAGACCTAAATTCTGCCTCTGCTGAAGATCTAGCAACCACATTCTGTTTTTTACTCCTCCAAGTCACCAAATTTCCTCCAAGAAAAGTACAGTAGCCGGTTGTTGATCGTCTGTCTATAATTGACCCTGCATAATCAGCATCCGTGTAGACTTCTAGCGAGAGATTCATTTTTCCTGAACAAAATTCCCTTTCTGGACAACTCTTCAAATAATGTAGAATTCTTTCCACGGCCTGCATGTGAGATTCCCTTGGATCATGCATAAACTGACTGCATATCCCAACAGAATACAATATATCAGGCCGCGTGTGAGCAAGATATATTAATTTGCCTACTAGCCTCTGGTACATACCTTTGTCCACAGCCGGTTCCTCCTTTGCATCACCTAGTTTCAAGTTTAAATCAATTGGAGTTGCAGCAGGCTTGCATCCCTTTTTCCATGTCTCCTCCAATAGATCTATGACATATTTCTGCTGAGAAATAAAAATTCCTTGAGTAGAGTATGCAACCTCAATGCCTAGAAAGTATTTCAGTCTTCCAAGATCTTTTATCTCAAATTCTTCCTTCAATCTGTGCCTTAGCCGAGCCTTTTCTTCCTCATTGTTTACAGTCATTATAATATCATCTACATATACCAACAGTGCCGTAACTCCCCCTGTAGCCGAGTGCTTAATGAATAGGGTGTGATCACCTTGACTTAGCTTGTAACCGGATTGCTTCATAACTTTAGTAAATCTCCCAAACATGCTCTGGGTGATTGTTTTAGCCCATAAAGGGCCTTCTTCAGTCTACAAACCTTGTTCTCTGAATCACCTAGGAACCCCGGTGGAATGCTCATATAAATTTCTTCATCTAATTCTCCATGCAAAAAGGCATTCTTCACATCATATTGCGATAGTTGCCAATTATAATGAGCAGCCAGAGATAGGAGGATCCTTACCGTATTCATCTTAGCCACTGGCGCGAACGTTTCCCGATAATCAATGCCATAAGCCTGTGTGTACCCCTTGGCAACCAACCTCGCGTTATGTCTTTCAAGAATACCATCTGATCTATATTTCAAATTAAATATCCATTTGCAATCCACAACATTTTTCCCTTTTGGTCTGCTGACAATTTCCCAGGTATGATTCTTTTCTAGGGCAGCCATCTCTTCTCTCATTGCATCCCTCCATTCCTTTATGCCTATTACCTCAGTTACAGTTTTGGGAATGGATGTGGTATTTAGGCTTACAATGAAATTTCTATGTGAAGAGGATAGGTTTTTGAGTGATACATAATGGGATAATGGGTACATTGGTTTTTTTGTACATTCCCTAGTACCTTTTCTGATGGCAATAGGTAAGTTTGTGTCTGATGTGGTAGGCACGAGTTCAGTTCTGAGTGGTAATGGGTCAGTTCTTACCGTGGACTCATTTTCAGGTCCTGTAGTGAATTCTTGAACTTGTAACTGGTCAGGAATGGTATTCTTTCTTGAGTAGACTTGAGAGTACCGCTTAGGATTTGGATCAGATTGATCAGTTTGGGGCTCTTGGACAGTAGGCACATGTTTCTGACTTTCGGACTGTGAGGGAAGGACACGACCAGACTCAAGGAAGGGTGAGGAATGTGGTAGAGGTGAGGACTGTGGTAGATCCAAGGGTGGAATAGATTCAGGTTCGAGGAGCCATCTTCAAGTGTAAAGAACTCCCCCTGAAGATGTGATTGAGCGTAGAAGGGGTTGTTTTCAGCAAAGGTGACATCAGCTGAGACAAAGATCTTGTGTGAGGAAGGATGATAGCATTTATATCCCTTTTGTGTGGATGAATAGCCAATAAAAATACATTTGATGGCCCAGGGATCAAGTTTCCCTCTGTGACGTTTATGAATATGCACAAAGGCAGTGCACCCAAACACTCTAGGAGTGAGACCATTAGATGTTTTGAAATTTGGGAAGAATGTGTTGAGAGTTTCCAAGGGGCTCTTGTTGTCCAGGACTGTGGATGGTAGTCTATTGATCATGTGAACAACAGTTAATGCCGCTTCTCCCCAATAGTGTTTGGGAACATGACCTTGAAATAATATGGCTTCTACGGTATTTAGCACGTGTCTATTCTTCCTCTCGGCGACCCCGTTTTGTTGAGGGGTATCAACGTAAGATGATTCATGGATAATGCCATGTGTATGGAAGTAGGGCGACAAGTTTTGATTGAAGTAATCCCTAGCATTATCAGATCTGAACACTTTAATTTTTACCCCAAATTGGTTTTGGATCATTGAGTGAAAGGTTTGGATAACAGTACTAACCTCAGACTTATGTTTAAGCAAATAAATCCAAGTGACCTTGGTACAATCATCGATAAAGGAAACAAACCATCTAGCACCTGAGATATTTGACACAGGAGACGGACCCCAAACATCACTATGGATTAGATGAAATGGAAACGTACTTCTTTTATTACTGATTGGAAAAGGTACACGAGAATGTTTTGCCAGTTCACACACTTCACAGTAGAAATCTGACACACTTAAATGCTGAAATAAATGAGGAAACATGACTCTAAGAACTCTAAATGATGGGTGGCCAAGACGCAAGTGATAAAGCCAGATAGACTCTTTATTGGTGGAGCTGAGAAGAGCAATTGACTGGTTGGTGGTGGTACTCTCAATCTGATAAAGACCATTCCTTTCCTTAGCAAGTCCAATCCTCCTCTTCGAAACCTGATCATGAAATTCACAATGAGATGCATGGAAAATAGCATACCACTTGAGATCATTAGTAAGCCTTTGAATTGATATAAGATTAGTTGAAAGTTTAGGCACATGTAGGACATTAGTGAGACATATATTGGGTGTAATGTACACTTCGCCTACCCGGCAACAGTAATTAAGTCTCCATTGGCAACAATGATCTTCCTAGGACACAGAGTGTAGGTGTGGAAAAAATGAGAGAAAGGGGTCATATGGTCGGTATCTCCAGAGTCAATTATCCAGGTAGTGGTGGGTGTAGTTTCTGAGGCATTTAAACACAACGAAATGGAGGTATTATCTGAGAGTGCCAATGAACCTGATCCAGAAGGTTTGTCAATGGAACCTAGGAATTATTTCAGCTTTTCAATTTCTTCTTGGTTGAAGGGTCCCTTGCTTGAATTATCTTCTCCTTGTTTCTCAACTAGATTAGCCTGAAATTTCTGTTGCCCACATGTGTTCGGTTGCCTCATTCCCGGGATGGTTCTCCTTGAGTTCTTGATCCGCCTTGAATGTACCGTTGTTGTCCTCCTTTAGAACCTCCTTGACCCCTCATTCTCGGCTTAGGGGTTTTCCAACTAGTTTCCAACACCTTTCCTTAATGTGGCCCGGTTTCTTACAATAATTGCACCATAAGTCTCTTCCTGAAGGCGGTCCTCTTCCATGAGAGTCCTTCCCTGCAATTAAGGCAGACGACTCAGTAGCGGAAGCTTCCAGCATAATTCCTCTCCTACTTTCTTCTGCTCGAATTATGGAGATAGTTTCTTCCAGTGAGGGCAATTCTTCCTTGCCAAGAATCTGAATACGAACCTGATCAAATTCTGCATTAAGACTTGCTAAAAAGTCATATACTCTGTCTCTTTCAATGAATTTCTTTAGGATAGCAGCATCTTAAGGGCACCGCATCTCAAATATCCTGTAGTGATCTAGTTCCTGCCACAGGTTTTGTAACAGACGGGCATACTCCGTGATAGTCTTGGTTCCTTGTTTGGTTGTTGCAGTCCTCACCTTTATCTCATACACCTGAGCAGCATCTCCAGCCTTGGAATATGTCCTGCGAATTGTATCCCAAATATCCTTTGCGGTGCTGAGAAACATACACGTGTCACTGATCATAGGATCCATAGAATCCCATAACCATGACATAATCATAGAATCTTCCTCATCCCATGCTTCGAAGGCAAGATCTCCTTTTGCTGGTCCGCCCCCGAGAAGATGGTTGAGTCTGCCTTTCCCTTTCAAATATGTGCGGATAAACTGCGACCACTTTAGGTAATTTCTTCCATTAAGCCTGTAGGTTGACTCTGATATTCTGCAAATCTCCAGTTTTGGAGATTGAGTTGACTTCATCAGTTGAATTGGTGTTGGAGATGACTTCAGATGTTGACATGGTTTATTTTAGGAGGAAAGAATTGGAGTGAGGAAATTGAAGAAGGAAACTTACAGCTTTGATACGATCCGCGGCAGTTAAGGGAAGGAGGGAAAAAATGCACAACAATTAAGGCTGGATAACGATTGTTTCCTAGAAAAGCCTTACAGCTTTGATACCATGACAAGAATTGGGAAGAAAGGGTTTTTCCATTCACTCTTCATAATTGCAGTATACATGATATTAAATAGGAAAGGGAAAAATAACCGAAAATCTAAACAAACTCCTAAATGTTAGGAAACTATTAACAGACCAACCAATCCCTTGATACTAGGGATTTCAACAGAAATAAAACTACTGTTAGTTATTTAATATATACAATTCAACATCCAGAGATGCAAATAAGAGCTGTTTTGGGTTTCTTATACTTTGTAAACCACCATTTTAATTGCAAATGGTGCAATTAAATATTAAAGCTGCAAATCAAGTTTCCAAAACAGACAAACGACTCCACCCAGGTTGAATGATTTTAGAATAAATGACCAAAACCTTGACTACAGTAATGGATCTCAAACCATGATAAAATGAGAATATCAATTTTGACACATAAAGAAAGATGAGATATTAATTTCTAAGCAGAAAAATATCAAATGAGAACCAAAATAAGGAATGTACAGGGCAAGATGTCTTCAAAAGCATGATTTCCCCACTAGGGTCAACGTCTCCTCTTGATGCCAGACATTCCATGACGATGGATCGTGCAGGTAGCCATGACTTCGCATAATTACGGACACTCTGCAAATATATGAATAGTATAGATGTCAACTATTCATAAAAGCTTTTTGATGATAGCATTAGTGAAAAAGGTTACAGTTGCTTTGGAGTAACCGAAAAATATTGAAAGATAACTACAGAAAAAATAGCTCTATATTGGAATATGAACATATACGAGAAAGTACGACCTCCAAAAATTCATTGCCAGTGAGAATCATTGCTTTCTGAAAGGCTGCATTTTCTTTCTCAGATGATTGGTCAGGGTCCATCCAGTCGAGATTTAGACGTGCAACTCTTGAGGACAAGTTTGTGGAATTCACGTATTTTGGAGGTTGGTCTGTATCGTACTGATTAATTCCATTGTCAATGGCATCAATTGCCTGTAATGATAACAAATATCATCAGCTATTCAGTTACTATGGCAAATATGTAGTAATGACAATGATACGAGTCAAATATGGTCGTTGACTCCAATAGAAAAGGAGTTTATGGACAACATTAAATATAACAACTATGACGACATCATGTCTAAAAATAATGAATAAGAAATAGTATCCTAAAGTGCCCACATAAGTCATAAGCATGCCTTACATAACATATGCTCCATTGTAATTGTTTTTTCTTCTGTGAAGGCTTAATGCTCAGTTGTCATTGTTTCTTAAAAATTTTACTATCAAGTGCCCCAAGGGCACGTGCACCCTCTAGCTGCTGATTGAAAGGGGTCATTTCTCGACTTTAATCTATCTTTTCTGTGTCAGCTGCACATGGAACTAGAATTTTTCATAAACCCCCAAAATACCCACAAGTATTGAGGTTAGCTTCCAGATCCAACCCAACCCAACCCAAGTGGGCTTCATACATTTTACAAAAATAACAAAACTGACATTGCATATTACAATTTCAACCTCAACTTCTTTTCAACTGCCTCCACACATTCAACTTTTTTCAATTTCCATACACCGCTTTTTTCTACTCTCTCCTCTTTAACAGATTTTCTCTTTCTTCCTCATTACTTATTATATTAATATCAAATAGGATCAAATTATCCAATGATTTTGAAAAAGAATATGATGAAATTCAACTATGAGTTTGGCTAAGCAAAACATTCCTTTTTTTCCTATTTTGGCGGGTAATTATATCAATTTTGTAGATCAAATTTTTATTACTTGAATAAATTTCAAAAACTTGCATCTTAAATTTGTATTTTTTTTATTGGTGGATCTATGTTTATTTTACAACTCATGGTTATGGCTAATGTAAAAATTAGTTAATATCTGTGCATTATGCAGAGAGAATGGAGGAGCAACCCAACAATACTAGCTACAAGAACATATTCCAAAGTCTATTGCTAACGAAAGATACCTTGACCCATTTGTTGAGCACTGTTTTCTTAGTGAAGAAGTTCTTATCTTTTTAAGTAAATATGCTACTCTACATAGTTTTTCGATTCGTACGTGGCAATTCATATCAAAGGAGGGAGAAGTTGTAAGATGTTTCTTTTGTCATCATTAAGGCAGTCAACCATTAAAACATATTGATCCATATAAGAAACAATGGAATATAATTTCTACCAAGTGTTGATGTAAAGCTTACTTTCAGATTGCTTTGAAAAAATCATTTAACATTACTTCTAGTGAGTGGCAAGTTGTTGCATTTAAGAAGGAATGTGACCCTGACTTATTGAGGACCGGAGGGGTATGATTTCTTCCTTCTAGTGCAATTACTGAAATTGAAAAGAATTGCATTCTTTTGTTAAAATGAGGGTTTCCAGTTAAGCAAACATTTGTGTCATGGAACTTGAGAAAAATAGTAGTATGAAAGTCTTTTATTGAGCTCCGGTGCTCACCCTAGTGGTTGAATCACTCGGTTGTCTCGGTGGAGACCCGGATTCGAATCCCACTATCCCCTATCCCATTTTATTCTTTATTTTCCAGCTTTTAGGGCTTCGATGGATACCTGGCTTCTCCGTGTTTGGGGTTAAGCGATCAGGGTGGGTGTACCCGTGTTCCACGACCCATGTTTCATACTTTCCGATGGATCAAAAAAAAAGTCTTTTATTTCTTGAAAAAGCAATTGTTATACGAAAACATGAAACAAATGATGCAACCAATATCATAGAACATTGCAAATTGGCAAAAGAAGAGAGATAACAGTTTCACTTTAATTATCAAAAGGATGAACGAAAGTTGAATCATATGTTTGGTCTTCGGCAACATGTTTTGACTGGTATAGCAAATATGGTAATGTCATTGCCTTTGATATGACATATGAAATAAATTCCACTGATAAGTCTTTTGGAGTTTCTGTTGGAGTTAACAATCATGAAAAAAACAATATCGTTTGGGTGTGCTCTCCTCCAAAATGAGACTACAATAGCTCTTTGGTGGTTAATGAAGGGAAAAGTTTTTCACTGCGGTATATCTTGTATATTGTATCTTTAATCTTGTAGACTTTTTTTGTGGTGAGTGAACACTACTTGATCGCAACGCTATAATCTTGTAGACTTCCTTGCAATTAACGGTCAAGTCTTTATGCACAATTTTAATAGATGGAGGTAATTGCAAAGGAGTTTCCCACCACAAAGCATAGTTTTTGCTTTTGGCATATCACTGCCAAATTTAAGGGATAGTTTACGGCACTTCTAAGAGATCAACACCCACTATGGTGTAGACACTTTTATGAGTTATATAAAATAGATACACTACTGAATTTTGAATACAGGCAGAAGCAAATGTTGGATAAATATCATTTGTCAAACAATAAAATCCCTATAGTTTGTATCAAATTAAGCACTTTTGGGTGTCAGCATATCTTTTTAGCTTCTTTTGTGGAACGACGACAACCAGAAGATCAGAGAGTATAAATGCATTTGTAAAGAGATTTACTGATTCTCATGCATGGTTGAGTCAATTTGTTAGACAAGGCATCCCTTTAAGTTAAATTATTTAATGTTATTCTATTTATATTTATTCCATATGTCGTATATTTCTATGTGGATATTGATATTGGGAGCATAGAACTTACACAAGAATATGACACTATGCTAGAGGTTTATTGAGGTGCTCCTGTAAGGACAGTCACTGTTGGAAGAGCAAGCACACCAACGTTACTGATTATCATTAGTTTAAGCTCATGCAGTCAAAGAGAAAGTCTCAAACTCTTAAACGAAACAGAAAACATCAACCAAAAGAGTGGAAGAAAAAAGGAACAGCAACTTAGCTATAAGCATATGAAACTTAAGTGGTTAAAAAATGGTATAAATCTGTAGATGTTGAACTTTGACAAGATTGAGAAAGGATACCTCAACAAAGCTTTTATATACAGCAAGATACAAGCGCAGAACATCCTGGTGTTCTCGATCAAGCTGAAGCTCCTTAGCAATTATCTCTGTACCATAATGCTAAACAGGAAATCAGGCATTAAGACATGCTAGAAGGGCACTAAATAGAGAATTTGAAGATCAATTGTTCATGTTGAAACGACACTTATAACAAGTTATATAAAAAAAGACCATCACACTTTCATGCTTATTCCAAATTTCCAATATGAATGAAAAGGTTCATCACATTATCCATACTCCAAAACGCACTCCATATCCAACATTTTGATTAATCCAGAATTAACAGCTTTTTAAAAACTTTATTTGTATATTTAATCATGGGAAATATTTTTAAAAATTACAAAAAATGACTACTGATTATTTGTGAATGAAAAGACAGCCAGAGTCATATGCATCATTTTGTTATGAGTGGGGGAGACCTTTGGTCTCCACCCACTAACATCCATCATTACACCCACTCTTAGTGGGTGTCCCTTGGGATCCAAGGGACTTATAACTCTATTAATATAATATATATATGGCTATGGACTTCGCCATATGCCTACTTCTTCTCCATATTCCAACACATTATCAGCATGCTCATTAGCTGAGCCGAATCCCTGCGGACGAATCGGTGCCGACGGACGAATCGGTGCCGACGGATGTATTGCGAGGACGCAAATAGGGCATCCTTCTCCGAACTTCGCTAGATCCGGTGGGAATGATCTAGATGTAAATTTTTCCTCGACCATCATTTTATATGCACATGATAAATCTGTGATTATGTTTTTCTTAGATATCTATAGCAAAATTTTAAGCAAGATATACAAGAAAAACATATTTCAAACAAACAGAACTAATGATTATAAAAAAAATTTCAAACACAAAAATTTTCCCAATTTTCGGATCTGCCTCCGATTGCAAAATTGGGTAGCATCACACAAATTTTGAATTGACTCGCAAAATTGGGCAAAACATAAGATGAATTTGTGTTTGAATTGGACAAAAACAAAAACAAGAGACTCTGTTCTGCTCAATTTATAGATGTGGACATGTGAATGAGCATAAAAAATCTTATTATGATGTCTTAAGGGTAATCCTCCCCTGCCGGCGGTTTTGCGATGTTAAATTTATCAATATGGTTTAATATGGTTAAGCAATATTATTATGTTAAATTTATCAATAACGTGTAAATTTATCAATATGGTTTAATCTGTTAATAACAAAAAAATTATTACAATTTATATTATGATGTTTTCCATTGTTGTTAATCTTTTTGGGGCGGTTTTGCGTTCACTACAAAATTTTTGATGTGGACCCATTTCGGTAATTATCTATATGGCCTCCATTTGTGCCACCCCCCTGACGGGGGGGTCTTCCTGCTGCATCGCCCCCCTCCCTGACGAGGGGGCTTCGATGATTTCCCCCCCCCCGGCACGGGTGGCTCCTGGAGCGCCTTTCCATTGCCTGCAGAAAAAAAAAATAATAATAACGCATCTAACGACTGCCCTCCCCACTCATCATCTCTCCTTAAAGACCTAACCCTAGGGTAAGGGGGAGAAGAGCCATGGGCCTCCCCTGATGTGCCAGAAGCCCAGTTAATAACAAAGTTGATAATAAACATGGGTATTTTTTGGCTAACGGGCCTGCAGCCCGCAGCCAGCCTGCGGACCTCTGGCCTGTAGGTCAAATTATTTTTAATTTCAAAAAATACTCTATTATATACCCGGAATATTCCAGAAAATCCTCGAAAATCGGAAAAAATCTGACAAAAAAATTCTGGAAAAATCCAGAAAAATCAGAGAAAATCAGGGTGAGGATATTGAGTATAACTAACTCCTCTTGGGGTATTTGGGGCAATTTATAACTTTGTTAATGAATCCTAAGTGTAATTCATTATTAATCGCTTTATTTTAAATTGGATTAAAATTAATATTAATTTACGTTTTAATAAATTACGATGATCCTGAGACCATTCTGTCGTTAGTTTAAACTAACGGGTAATGACGTTTCCCTGTGGTCCGAGTAAATATTAAACGTAAATTTAATATATTTATCCAATAAAATTGCCTGCGATGTTGAATAAAATGTATTGATTATGCATGTGATGTTGCATAATTATTTTATTTGACCTGCCTGGACTGTTAGTAAGAATAAGTTGTGGTTTTTGGATCGGCTGTTATTAGTCACCACCATTTATTTTTCTTCGCACTTTATTTTTTCTTTTTGAGTGAAAATGTAGTGAGGAACTAAATGTAAAAGCCAAAGGCCGGAGAAACTTCGCCTGAAGACGGAGGAAAATTGCTAATGATGGGACCCCCAAGGGTTTCCAAATTTTAATTTTAATTTTAATTTTCTCGTAATTCGAAATGTATAAGGGACTTTGGACTTTTATTATTTTTGGTGGTGACCGGCCGATCCCCACAACTAGTTTAGTTTTACTACTATGCTTGTCTTAATTTCTGAAAATAATTAATACATGCTTACTCCATGCTTAGATAAATGGCTAAGATTGTGAGCGTCGATTTTGAGGTTCTCGATGTGGCTGAAAAAAAATTATATGAGCTGGCAGCTGGACCTGAAGTTCCACCTTCGCTCACAAGGGCATAAGTCACACAATCCAAGCTCCAGCTACGGCTGTGACAACTGATGAAGGGACTTCTACTGATAGAGTCTCTGATATAGAGAAGGCGAAAGCCATTATCTATATCAGGAGACATATTGATCGGACCCTGAAGGCCGAATATCTGACAGTAGAAGACCCTCATGAACTGTGGACCGCACTTGAGGACAGATACAAACATCAGAAAGATGGTATCCTCCCTCGTGCACGTTATGAGTGAGAAAATCTCCGACTGCAGGACTTTAAGTCCATAGCTGAGCATAACTCAGCTCTCCATAACATCACCTCACGTCTGAAGTTGTGTGGTGAACAAGTCTCGGAAACTCGCATGCTTGAGAAGACATACATCCTTCCATGAGAATGACGCTATTCTCATGCAACAGTATCGTGAACGAAAGTTCACGAGGTACTCTAATTTACTCTCCTGCCTTCTTATGGCAGAGCAGAACAGAGACCTTCTACTGGCCACTCATAACCTACGCCCTGCTGGCTCTACTCCTCTCCCTGAAGCTAACACAGTGTCTTCCTAGAAGATGAAGAAAAAGCACAAAGGCAGATTAAACACGGGGAAAGCTGCGAAGAAGCAGACCATAGCTCCTCCCAGAACAACAATAATGAGGGGAAGAAAAAGAATACGTGGAAGAGGAATACCTCTGACCAGACGGCTGCTCCCAAGAAAAACTTGGAAGACAAATGCCACAGATGTGTCATGACTGGACATTGGTCCAGGGTCTGTCGTACTCCACGCCACCTCCAAGATTTGTATATGACAAGCCTGAAGCCTTCCGCTGAAACAAATCTGGTGGATATACAGCCTCCAACTCGGTTCAACACCGAGGATTTCGAGAATAACGACCTCCTTGACTAAAGCTAGTTTAGTCATCTTTTCAGCCTTTATCATTAATATTTTGATTATGTCCTTCTTTATCTTAATTATGAATCGAATGTAGTTTTACTTTTCTATAAAACATATAAAATTCTTTTCTAGAGATAGAGATGAAGTGTGAATGTCTAATGGATAGTGCCTACACGCACAAGATCCTTCTTGATTGATGCTATTTTAATAGCATCTTAATTATAATGGTCCAGTCACTACAATTTCGGGACTAAATAATATAAGAGAAGGATCAAATGAAGCAATTTTATTGCTCCCAAACCAAACACAAATTATAATAAAAGATGATTTATTTTCTCCATAATCAAACTGAAATCTATTAAGTTTCAAGGTCATCCGTTTAAGCGGATATTACTTGGAAACTGATGATTTCAATAGTGTTGAATAATTGTATGGTATTCGTCATAAGGATGGTATTGAAACCATCATATAATGTTTTAAAGGACTCCCGCCGAGCCTTTGTTAAACATACATCCAACCTATAGAAGCTAATCTGATAGAGCGCCAGCAGTGTTCTACATCATCAGAATTCAGTCTCTGGCAACTATAGACTGTCACCCAGGATCGGTAATGATGTACCACATCATAACCCACTCCCGTGGACATAAAATTGAGGAACCTGAAGATGCTCGAAAATGGTGATTTTCCTCGTCCCCCCTGTTATAAGAGTAAAACTAATCAGGAGACCGTCACACCTGAAAGTGGGGTTTTGAATCTCGTAGCTTCTTGGAGAAAATACAAGGAGACATTTGTGGGCCAATTCACCCATCAAGTTCTCCAATTCGGTACTTTATGGTACTGATAGATGCATCTTCATAAAATTATTTTCCATACTAGGCTCACAAAACAAAATCCTGAAGCTTCTGAGACCATTTCTTGAGACACTAAGTCTTTGTCTCAATATGATCTGCGTACTAATCTCTCTGAAGATGAGATCCTAAAGATCCTTCACATTCAGAATACTTTTACTACCGGACAAATTTACTGATAACCAGAAGATTATCAGATCACACGTCCATGCTGCCAATACGCCAGCTAGGATTGACACCCCCAAAGATGGGTTCAATCCACCGGCAGCAGAATCGACCGTACCTCAAATAAAAAGAGGACGACCGCCTGGCTCCAAGGATAAATTCCTTCGTAAGAGGAATATACCTGGAGAAATAAAAAATATCCCACCACAGGATGCTGAGCTCAGACCAGTAACCTCTCCCCTCCTTCAGTCCCCCGAAGAGGACAATACATGAGAAATAAAATTAAAATTCGTATGTACTTGGGAGGTAGTGGACAGAAAAAGCACTGTCGTCGACGACGACTTCGCGTTCGATATTGCTGTTCACGTCGCTCAATGTGACGATGATATCGATCCACTATCTCTAGCTAAATACAAACGCAGAGATGATTGGCCAAAGTGGAACGAAGCAATAGGAGTAGAGCTAGACTCACTCTTGAAACACAAAGTCTTTAGACCAGTAGTCCAAACACCAAGAGGTGTAAAACCTGTGGGATACAAGTGGGTATTCGTAAGGAAAATAAATGAGAATAATCAGATCGTACGCTACAAAATACGGCTTGTAGCTTAGGGATTTTTCCAACGACCGGGGATGGATTATGAATATACATTCCCTGGTTATGCATACGATCACATTCCGATTGATAGCTTAACATCAATGGAAGGCCAAAAAAATGCAGCTCATGGACGTTGTGACTGCAAATCTATATGGCAATATAGATAAAGATATCTATATGAAACTTCTAGATGGTTTCAAAATACCAACAGAAATAAAAGATAGACATCGGGACGTCTATTCTGTTAAGCTTCTAAGATCATTATATGATCTTAAACAATCTGTGAAAATGTGGCATAACAGACTAAGTGAATTCCTTGTTCAACAAGGTTTCACCAATAATGAAGTATGCCCGTGTATTTTCGCCTGAAGACGGAGGAAAATTGCTAATGCTGGGACCCCCAAGGGTTTTCCAAATTTTAATTTTAATTTTCTCGTAATTCGAAATGTATAAGGGACTTTAGACTTTTATTATTTTTGGTGGTGACCGGCCGATCCCCACAACTAGTTTAGTTTTACTACTATGCTTGTCTTAATTTCTGAAAATTATTAATACATGCTTAATCCATGCTTAGATAAATGGCTAAGATTGTGAGCGTCGATTTTGAGGTTCTCGATGTGGCTGAAAAAAATTATGTGAGCTGGCAGCTGGACCTGAAGTTCCACCTTCGCTCACAAGGGCATAAGTCACACAATCCAAGCTCCAGCTACGGCTGTGACAACTGATGAAGGGACTTCTACTGATAGAGTCTCCGATATAGTGAAGGCGAAAGCCATTATCTATATCAGGAGACATATTGATCGGACCCTAAAGGCCGAATATCTGACAGTAGAAGACCCTCATGAATTGTGGACCGCACTTGAGGACTACAAACATCAGAAAGATGGTATCCTCCCTTGTGCACGTTATGAGTGAGAAAATCTCCGACTGCAGGACTTTAAGTCCGTAGCTGAGTATAACTCAGCTCTCCATAACATCACCTCACGCCTGAAGTTGTGTGGTGAACAAGTCTCGGAAACTCGCATGCTTGAGAAGACATATACATCCTTCCATGAGAAGGATGCTATTCTCATGCAACAATATCGTGAACGAAAGTTCATGAGGTACTCTGATTTACTCTCCTGCCTTCTTATGGCAGAGCAGAACAGAGACCTTCTACTAGCCACTCATAACATACGCCCTGGTGGCTTTACTCCTCTCCCTGAAGCTAACACAGTTTCTTCCCAGAAGATGAAGCACAAAGGCAGATTAAACACGGGGAAAGCTGCGAAGAAGCAGGCCATAGCTCCTCCCCAGAACAACAATAGTGAGGGGAAGAAAAAGAATACGTGGAAGAGAAATACCTCTGACCAGACAGCTGCTCCCAGGAAAAACTTGGAAGACAAATGCCTCAGATATGTCATGACTGGACATTGGTCCAGGGTCTGTCGTACTCCACGCCACCTCCAAGATTTGTATATGACAAGCCTGAAGCCTTCCGCTGAAACAAATCTGGTGGATATACAGCCTCCAACTCGGTTCAACACCGAGGATTTCGAGAATAACGACCTCCTTGACTAAAGCTAATTTAGTCATCTTTTCAGCCTTTATCATTAATATTTTGATTATGTCCTTCTTTATCTTAATTATGAATCGAACGTAGTTTTACTTTTTTATAAAACATATAACATTCTTTTCTAGAGATAGAGATGAAGTGTGAATGTCTAATGGATAGTGCCTACACGCACAAGATCCTTCTTGATTGATGCTATTTTAATAGCATCATAATTATAATGGTCCAGTCACTACAATTTCGGGACTAAATAATATAAGCGAAGGGTCAAATGAAGCAATTTTATTGCTCCCAAACCAAACACAAATTATAATAAAAGATGTTTTATTTTCTCCATAATCAAACTGAAATCTATTAAGTTTCAAGGACATTCGTTTAAGCGGATATTATTTGAAAACTGATGATTTCAATAGTATTGAATAATTGTATGATATTCGTCATAAGGATGGTATTGAAACCATCCTATAACGTTTAAAGGACTCCCGCCGAGTCTTTATTAAACATACATCCAACCTATAGAAGCTAATCTGATAGAGTGCCAGCTGTGTTCTACATCACCAGAATTCAGTCTCTGGCAACTATAGACTATGTCACCCAGGATCGGTAATGATGTACCACATCATAACCCACTCCCGTGGACATAAATTGAGGAACCTGAAGATTCTCCAAAATGGTGATTTTCCTCGTCCCCCCTGTTATAAGGGTAAAACTAATCAGGAGACCGTCACACCTGAAAGTGGGGTTTTGAATCTCGTAGCTTCTTGGAGAAAATACAAGGAGACATTTGTGGGCCAATTCACCCATCAAATTCTCCATTTCGGTACTTTATGGTACTGATAGATGCATCTTCATAAAATTATTTTCCATACTAGGCTCACAAAACAAAATCCTGAAGCTTCTGAGACCATTTCTTGAGACACTAAGTCTTTGTCTCAATATGATCCGCGTACTAATCTCTCTGAAGATGAGATCCTAAAGATCCTTCACATTCAGAATACTTTTACTACCGGACAAATTTACTGATAACCAGAAGATTATCAGATCACACATCCCTGTTGCCAATACGCCAGCTAGGATTGACATCCCCAAAGATGGGTTCAATCCACCGGCAGCGGAATCGGCCGTACCTCAAATAAAAAGAGGACGACCGCCTGGCTCCAAGGATAAATTCCTTCGTAAGAGGAATATACCTGGAGAAATAAAGAATATCCCACCACAGAATGCTGAGCTCAGACCAGTAACCTCTCCCCTCCTTCAGTCCCCCCGAAGAGGACAATACATGAGAAATAAAATTAAAATTTGTACGTACTTGGGAGGTAGTGGACAGAAAAAGCATTGTCGTCGTCGTCGACTTCGCGTTCGATATTGCTGTTCATGTCGCTCAATGTGACGATGATATCGATCCACTATCTCTAACTAAATACAAACGCAGAGATGATTGGCCAAAGTGGAACGAAGCAATAGGAGTAGAGCTGGACTCACTCTTGAAACACAAAGTCTTTGGACCAGTAGTCCAAACACCAAGAGGTGTAAAACCTGTGGGATACAAGTGGGTATTCATAAGTAAAATAAATGAGAATAATCAGATCGTACGCTACAAAACACGGCTTGTAGCTTAGAGATTTTCCCAACGACCGGGGATGGATTATGAATATACATTCCATGGTTATGCATACGATCACATTCCTATTGATAATAAGCTTAACACCAATGGAAGTCCAAAAAATGCAGCTCATGGACGTTGTGACTGCATATCTATATGGCAATATAGATAAAGATATCTATATGAAACTTCCAAATGGTTTCAAAATACCAACAGAAATAAAAGATAGACATCGGGACGTCTATTCTGTTAAGCTTCTAAGATCATTATATGATCTTAAACAATTTGTGAAAAATGTGGCATAACAGACTGAGTGAATTCCTTGTTCAACAAGGTTTCACCAATAATGAAGTCTGCCCGTGTATTTTCATTAAAACCACGGGAACAGGATTCGTATTAATAACCGTCTAAGTAGACGACTTAAACCTCATCGGATCTCCTGCAGAGATTGATGATATATCTGCAAGCCTCAAACTAACGTTTGAAATGAAAGACCTAGGCAAGACTAAATATAGTCTTGGCTTACAGATATAAAACCTCAGCGGAGGAATCCTGTTACACTAATCCACATACACAAGGAAATTATTTAATAATTTCCATATTGATAAATGTCATCCTCTAAGTACACCAATGGTTGTTGGATCTTTGGATGTACATAAAGACCCCTTCCGGCCGCTAGAAGATGTGGAGGAAATATTAGGTCCTGAAGTACCTTAACTTAATGCCTTTGGAGCACTACTATATCTGGCAAACTGCACGCATCCCGACATATCGTTCGCAGTCTTCCTACTAGCCAGATACAGTTTCAGCGCCCGCAGCGCCACTGAAACGGAGTAAAGCAGCTTCTGCGCTACCTCCAAGGGTCAGTTGACCTGGGATTATACTTCCCGAAAGGTGGATCTTCCATGTTGATTAGTTATGCAGATACAGGTTACATGTCTGATCCACACACCAAGAAATCAGACTGGTTTTGTGTTCACTTTCGGTGGTACGACCATCGCCTGGAAATCTGTGAAGCATACCACTACAGCAGTCTCATCCAACCACTCAGAGTTCTTGGCGATCCATGAAGCTAGCAGAGAATGTGTCTGACTTCGTTCAGTCATTCATCACATTCTAGTGACGACCGGCCTGAAGACGAACAACCTTGAGCCAAACATATTATTTGAAAATAATGCAGCTTGTATATCTGAACTACAAGCTGGTTACATCAAGGATGACAGGACGAAGCATATCTCTTCCAATTTCTTCTGGACGCACGAGCTAAGGAGCAGAAGCAGATTGAAGTACGATAGATTCGGTCTTGTAATAATTTAGCTGATCTGTTTACTAAGACATTGCCTAGATGTACTTTTAGAAAGCTTGTATAGGGATGCGACAGCTAAAAGACCTACAAGCCTGAAGCTTGTACGGATCAGGGGGTCACTTGTGTATTGTACTCTTTTTCCTTAAGCTGCTGATTTTTTCCCACTGGGTTTTCCACAGCTAAGGTTTTAACGAGGCAAAACATGGTAACTCTGTATCCAGCAGTATCGACCCGATATTAGCGAATTGGATCCTGAAGAATTCATATGCTAAGAATGGATGGATGAGGGGGAGTGTTATGAGTGGGGGAGACCTGTCCCTTGGGATCCAAGGGACTTATAACTCTCTTAATATAATATATATATGGCTATGGACTTCACCATATGCCTATTTCTCCATATTCTAACACATTTATCATTTTCAAAAATTATTGTTTCTTGTATCATATCACATCATACATCGTAAGATAACTGTGGAATAATTAAGCAAATTACGCAATAGCTAAATATATAACCAAAACATGGATAGATTTAATTATAGATCAAATAATTAACACGGATACAAGCTAGAAGCCCAAAACACAGTTTGGAAAAAACAGTACTATATGAGAGGTCATTCCAATATTCAAACGTAAACATGACATTGCCTATCTCAACCATTCTAATTCTAAGCTTGAACATGAGCATTTACACCTTCAAGCTCATTCCAAATATGAAACATGTACATAAACATAATTAATTAGAACCATAAACATACAGCAAAGTGCTGCACAAGATTCAAATTGCTGAAGTTAGTAAACAATGATCATGAACCCCTCCCAAAAACACAAAAAAAAGAGCTAATATCGCATTTATTAGTGGATCCAGCACTAGCATCGTCTTCTTCAAGAACCATGTTTTCTTTGTTCTTGTCTTCTTCTTCTTCTTCGCTCTCCACAAACCCCTCTTCCTCTTCTTCCTTTACTTCCAACACTTGCCTGAACATGTTTTAGCCCTAAATATGCAGCGGTTTGAACTTAAAACCCAACCTAACCCGATACAAATTGACTCAAACCCAACTTTTGGTAGAGTGCATATCAACTGATAAATATTTTATTGGTCCGATGTGAGAACCATATCACACAGTATTTTACATCATCCAAATGTGGACATCCGCTATGTATTGATAGAATGATATCCATTCAAATCGTACTGTATACGATACAGTATTGTATGTCATATGGTATCAATTTGTATCATACGATACAGTATTTTATGTCATATGGCATCAATAATTATAAAGCCACAAGATATATCACCATGTTACCAAGATTTATAATTAAAATCTAGCATTGACATTTAAACGTCAAGCGGCAAGACATTGATAGGAATCAAACAAAGATCTGATTTTTATTGATTTTTATTGAATAAAATTGAAAATAAAAAGATAAATTGATCACAATTGAAGAGGTGATTGCCTCCCAAGATGCCAATTATAGAGGACATCCGCACTCTCACAAAGAACGAGTGATATATGAATAATCTCACAAAATAAGCATAAGAAAATCCCTCCCTACACATGGCCTATAAATACTTATCAGAGAAAATACAATTTTGCAGAAAAAACCAAAAAGGCTGAAAATTCCCAAAACGTCCCGAAAAATCCGAAAATTCTCGAAACGCCCCAAATGGGCCAAAACTAAAGAAATGCAAATCTATCATTACTCTGTCCCCGAAAAACTACCTTAACCTCAAGATGGTGCATGAAGTGCGCGGGCCATCCGTTCCAAGTAGGTTGCATGCCTTCTCCCGGGTCAAAATGATAATATTGGTCTCCACTGCCTTCAACGACGTCCGGAAGAAAGTCACAGTAGTCGTCAATCACATATGAATGTCCTCCATGCCCAAAACAGAAACGTCAATGCTCAGAAGGACGTCCAACTGAAAACCAATGGCCTTGGGGCCATGTAAGAGTGTCGACGGGCCAATGCGGGGCCCAAAGGGCGTCGACGGGCCAAGGTGGGCCCTGTAGGCCTGCGAACAGGGGCCACGGGCCCTACAGGCCTGCGGGCAGGCCACTGCCAGCCTGCAGGCCGCAACGCGCCTGCAGGCCTGCGGGCAGGCCCTGCAGGCTGGCAGGGGCCTGCATGTCCGGCCACCCTCCCCGAGCATCGGCAAGCTCCTGGTGAGGGTCGACAATCCCATCACTCATCTCCATACATCGATCTTCTTCGTCTGGATGTAAATCTCAATCAAAGTTGTCAACTTTTTTTCCTTCTTGTCCAAAGTTGTCGCCTTTTACTTAGATCTAGATTTTCATCCAAATCTGAGTTTTTCACCAAAGTTGTCGCCTTTTCCCCTAAATTAGGGTTTTCAGCCACTCGTCTATCTTCGGCGAGATGCTTGCAAGTTGTTGCATGATTTTCACTATGATTTCTCCATGTTTCTCTTGAATTTCTACCACCTTCGCTAGGGTTTGCTTCACGCCCTCAAGTTCGGCATTGTATTTCAGAATAATCTCTCTATGAATAATCTTCAAAATAAGCATAAGAAAATCACTCCCCACACATGGCCTATAATTACTAATCAGAGAAAATAAAATTTTGCAAAAAATCCAAAAAAGACTAAAAATTCCCAAAACGTCCCTAAAATCCGAAAATTCCCAAAACGCCCCTAATGGGCCAAAAATACAGAAATGCATATCCATCCGACATCTCTAGACATTTCTCAGAGGCATAATTCCTCGTGACAATGTAACACCAGTTCTTGGCACTTCGAATTAAATATGTCACTTCCAAGTACTTGTGAAAATTTGTGGTGAACTTTATTCATATCAAGGAGTGTGATAACATCAAGTAAGATAGCCTTCTCTATCTTCATTCAAGTGTCTTCAATCTATCAATAACTTCAAAATACAATCCATGCGTCACCATCCCCAAAAATAATAATAATAAGATGATGCTGATGATGATGATGATGATATAATAAAAAGGTAAATAAAAGCAAGAAAGCCCCATACAACCCTGAATGACACATAGAGGCCTTCCAAAAGAATTGCGCTGATTGACGTAACACCTAAGCGCGAAGGATATAGTTGTTGCACATGTTCTACCACTATTAGTTCTTAACACTTTTGATTGTAAACAGTGTAAAAGCATGATAGAGAACTGACAAATGGCTCAAGCAGCACAACAGTGAAATGTAAGCATGCACATTTGTGAGTGTGAAAAGCTGTAACTTACATGTACTCAGAAGATTGCTTGCCAATCTTGCAATGCAAATAGAGTATGCGGACCTCACACAGGTATGCTCTCAAGCAATATATGATGGATATGCATAAGCAAATATGTGCTCAAAAATATCACATTAAACACATCTACCAGACATATTTTGATATTTCCACAAATAATATGGTTGTGTTTACATCTTACTGAAGCTAAAGATTACACCAAGTTTTTCTCTACAATGCCTGACTATGGTTGTGTTCCAGATGATTTTGGTAAATGCCTCAACTATGCTATAGTTCAAAGATATGAACAAGTATATAAGTATCTTCCAATGTGGCAATTTAGACCCAATCCATGAACTTGCCCCAAGGTTAGCTGCTATGTAACTGTCAGGCTGTCAGCTTTAAATGGGTACAGTCATAAACAGGTAAAGACACTAATTTATTTAATTACCAGATTAGGTTTGGTTTTGAGCATTTGATGCGCCTGACCTAAATGTAAACACACCCATTTAAATAGTATGTATGCCACAGTTCCATAACAATTCTGTAGATGAACTGGTTGGAGCTTTTTTGTGTTGCACTTTTTGTAAAAGAACACCCCCGACCCCTACACTGACATATTTCTTTCTTCTTTGAAAAGCTGAAACTTGAAATAAAAAGGCGTGGTTTCATCACTAAGGCAGATTTGTAATGGCGCAGATGGTTATTGTGTTGGTCATTGACTCATTTGTCCACTTAAATGTGGACTCATTCCACACTTCTACACATTTAATTTTTTTTCCATGTTTTAAATAATATAATACCTAATTAACTGGTTGGGTGGGTCGGATCAGGTTACCCAATAATTCATCCCATCATGCTATGGCATGGGTATGATAGTTTTGACATAAACAGGTAGTGTTTGGGTGCTGTAATCGGCTCAACTCAATTTTGTCATGATCCGACCTGTGCCACCCAGTATCTTCAATTCTGTTTAGGGGACACATTTTCAAAGCATACATTTGGAACCTGTGATCACTAAGGCCCTTGCCCCGAAAGCGTGCAACAAAACCAAACTTGCAAGAGAAGTCCATACGCTCCAATGATCCAAGCAACTATTTAACTGAACGTAGAATACTCTACGCAAAAAAGACAAATAGGGCTTTTGGACTTTTTTTCTTGATGAAATGAATAGCGCACTCACAAACAGAGCGCCAGTATTCTCTTTTATCGAAAACTCTTTATTTACCTTAAATCCATTCAGTCCATTTCCATGTGTGTTTCTTGTCTGCATCTTCTGATTCCTTGAAGCATCATTAGTTTGGTAATTCCACTAAATAATCATTTCTCATTCATTCTAGACATCAGGTTAAACTTCCCATCCCACAATAATCACCAAAATATTTATGCTTTGTAACATTTATTGCCAAAGGAGTCAAATGTGATCATTAAACATACCGCATAAAATTGAACGTGTGACAAGCCCATGAAATTTCATATGTAATCTGGTAAGCATGCATAGCTAAAATTTACAGTTATAATGTGAACATTAATACCGTTAACAAATAAGTAACTAGCATAAAGGCTGTCTTGTACAGTACCAATAAGCAGGAATAGGAAAGATGTGATCACGGAGGTTCAAAATTTATGAGATGTTACGTACAAAGAGGAGAAGGAGCTTCTATAATGCAACACGTGGGAAGAAAAGATAAGGTTCTGTAAAAAAGATAGAGGGCATTAACCAGGAAATGGTGCTTTCGGGTTCCGAAATGTTGTTTTAATAATTCTACTTCCTGATCATTTGGCTATTTAGCCTGGTCTCCCCTTCTGTTTCCACTTGTTCACTAATGTTGCTCAAGTTATGAGCAAGGATTTTTAAAATACTACATATTATTCATTAACAACCTAGTGGGTGAAGATGGCATCTGTGAAAACTATGCCAACCAAGTAGAGCAGAGTGTCCCCCCCCCCCCAACAGGAAAAAAACTACAACAAAAAATATAGTATAAATGTAATAAAATATAATATCAAACTAAATAATCAAAAAAATGATGGTTGAGGAACACAGAAACTAGAACCTCAATTATAGCATGATTGGCTCAGGTAAAAGTTTAGTGCAGATTGAAATCTTGAATGCACAGGCACGCTTGATGGTGGTGGGTTATGTAGGAGGCATTGTTCTAAATATCGGTCCGATATCTGATATATCGGCCGCAATATCGGAAATTAGACATGAGCGATACGACGTAGGGTGATAAATTGCGTTTTTCGATTTTTCACCGATATCCGCCGCAATATCGGTTGTGGTGCTGATATACCGGCCGATATTTCGTCTTGAAATATCAGCGGGTTTTTGGTTTTTTTTTTGTTTTTTTTGTTAGCGGGTCAGGTGATGGATTGGGTTTGTAATTCGTTACCCGCCCCGCCACAATACCAACAAATAAAGGGGCAAAGTCGTGAGAGGGATGGCCAAAGTCTTAATTTTCTCTCACTTCGATTTCACCGCTCTTCCTCTCTCTTCGACTGACTGTTTCACCTCTCTCTCTCTTCGACCGACGACGCCGCTCTTTCTCTTCGACCTAAGTCCAAATGTGAGGATTTGTTGGCTTCAGTTTGTCGTCTTCATATTGATCGGCTCCTTTTTTTCATTTTTTATTGATGTTTATTTGCTTCAATTTGCAGTCGCTGCTCTTTTATTTGCGTCATCCTTCAGTTTGCAGTCGATGCATCAGTGAATCAGTCGACATCTTCTTTTCTCTCTTCGACTGTTTGACGCTTACCTGTTCTTTTGCTCCCAAATCTAGAGGTAATTTTAACTGTCAAAAAAATTGTCAAAAAAATTGATACATGATACAGGCTAGCAAACAATATTATGACATGGTGAAATTAATTTTATGGATAAATGCCTTGGTGATAATAACTTGCTGATTTTTCTTAACTTTCAGACTTTCAGTTGATTTTATAGCTTTATTATAATATTATCTCAGTGTCGTGTCTCGTTTGTTACGATGGCTAATAAAAAATTTGTCATCTCATGATTCACATTAATGTAATATGAATAAGAGTTGTGTATAATAGCTGTTAAATTATTAATTAATTTTTGCTTAATAGTTAACATAGTTATGTCATTAAAATGATAGCATGCTTAATTAATGTAATATGAAATCATATTTTGTAGGTATTGTACTCGCTTGATTCGTGACTACTTGAAAAAATTTCCACCAGGTGAATGGCCTATATTCACATTTACTGCGCTAAGTATACTCAAAACATACTTTTATTTGAGTGTGTATAGTTATATCTTCTTAGATACATCTATACTTGCATATGACATCATTTATTAGCCTCTGATATGACACTCTGATATTTAGTTAATATCCCCGATATCTGCAATCCGATATCAAATTTTCCAAGCCGATACACGATCGATATCCGATATTTAGAACACTGGTAGGAGGTGTGGTATGGATGAGAGTGGGACACTGCTTTCATAACGAAAAGCAGATGCCCAACACAAGCGTCTATCAACCATTTCCAGAAAGTAAACCTTCTTTAAAATGATTCATCACATGTAGCTGCAAAACAATGATCTCTGAATCATTTCATCAACCAAGTTGGCTATATCCTTGCTAGGCATCTTGACTGCACATGCATTTATTTACTTGATATTCATATACCATGTTGTCACCAGAATGAAGATGGTGTCATATTAAGGAAATGCAAAGTCAATCATCACAATCAGATTAAAATATATCAAACTTTATATTCACTTCATTCTCAAATTCATAAACAAAAAGCTAAAACGGAAAAATTTAGGAGCAACAACCAATTTTATTTTTCAACCAGTGCTAGTTACAAGTATGAGCAGCACAGACATCAAAATGAATCAACCATATGACTTATAAACTAGACAGAAATATAATACTACCTTATATACAAGTCCGGCGCTGCTTAGCTTGGTGCTGAATCCATGCCCAAAAACCTCATCAAAGCCTTTCTGATGGTGATCAAAACGATCTCGGTCAGGATCATACACACCACCGACATCAAGAACAGCATCCAAAGTATTCAATATCTAGAGATCAATTTCACAATAAGTCATGGTATTCAGATTAAAATTGCATAATTTAACATCTTTTTTGTATCAACCAACCATATGGAACAAAGTGCACATAGCAAACGAAACATTCAAAGTAAATCAAAAGGTATTGTAAATCCTCTATGTCATTTGAAAATAAATGAGAATAAATGATGGAGAATCTACCCATATTGCATACCAACCGCGAAGGAAGTAAGCCAGGTACCAAATAACCAATAAGGGGAAAAAAACCGAACTACGCTCATCAAAATAAATATGCCAATTCCACTTTCATTTTACTGATTTCTGCAAAAATTATCTTCACTTCCCTGTCAGTTGACTGATTTAAGTCACTCAATGTGGATATTAATGACATAAAGTGATCAGCTATGGAAGTCCAATGGTCAGAACTCCTAGTCGTCGGTGTTACTAGGACTTTTTATTTTTACAGAAGTTTGATGTGTTGCACACCCAAGCCATGGACACCCGTGTCCCACAACTTGGACATGATTCATGTAAAATGTATAAGGAAATATAAATCATTCTAAAAGAAGAAAAGGTTCAGAAAGAATATTAGAAGATTGAATATGCATGGACTGAAGAAAAAATGAGACATGTTTCTTTTACTCCCACCTTCATCCAAACCAATGACGGGCACTATTTAAGTATGTAAATGTCACAGTAGTTAAACAAGAATTAAAGAGTCTATTGCTCCTTTAGATACGGGGTACAGTAGTGTCCCCACAGCCATCTTGAACAGACCATATCCCCATATCCTCCTATAAAAATTTGACATGTTGGGAACTAAAGGGACACTTGGACACTTGACACCCGCATCCCACGCATTTCCAAGTAACATTGTTGGTAGTACAACTAAAAGCTAAACATTTCAGCAACAACTTTCTCTTATAAAAAATTTCTTTATGACTAATCTTATATGAACGTGGTTTAACAGAAAATTGCAAGATTGGTCTTCACTTATTAAGCATTACATAATATTGAAAACTTCTTCATGTGTATTCCTACAGTCCTGAATTGTATTTGGAACCTCTTTGTTTTTCCTTTCAAATTTATTCCAGTTCTAGTTAGGTCAAATGTGACTATGCTTATTGCAATACATCCATTTTTATCAAAATTATTACTTTTTATCAAGTTAGCTGATAATTGCAGTTATAGGGAAAGTCACACATGCATGGACCCAAATGCACACACAAGCACACACGCACCGATGCACATCTTATGCCACGGTGTATGACCTCTGGCAGTACTCTTAAACTTCACTACTATGTCATCACTCATCACATTTCAGCATACAAGATGTTACCTTCATCAACTGCATATTCTCATTAGTTTAAAAAACCAAAGCAAACCATGATAGTTCACATTCCTAGCACAAAGCTATTTCTCTATATATTACTCCAACATGTGTTGCAATGTAAAGTCGTCATGTGATAGTGTGGTTCAGAAGTATAATCACATATCAATGCCATTTACATAATGAAATCTGTTAGCCAACTCGACATAATTTGATTTTTCTTGTCCTCCAAGATCACATGGAAGAATCATGGCAACCAAACGAAACCATTACTTTTAGCGTGCAAATACGTCATGTTTGTGTTACTTTCAAATCCTTCCATCTTATTGTTGTCATTATATCAGTAATTAGTATCCTAGTACTCTCCCACACATGCTTTCATTCACTGCGCTATCCTTCCATCTTATTGTGTACATATTCCTACGTATTAGAACACGATGTATCATAATGACTCACTATGGTGTGTCAATTAGCTTGCTAGCTCAATGCTGAAGATGATGGATTGAACGAAGACACCAGAGAGCGAAGCCATCGAGCTTAGTTGATAAGAGTATCAGAGTATCAGCTCTGATACTCTGCAATTAACTAAGAACTTTCGGATTGCGCATTTAAATATGGAGCGCGTGTTGCCATGATTAAATCCCAACCATTGATTTGATTAAGTGAAGAGATCTGCAACGTTGATTCTTTGAAGTGAAGAGTCCTGTGACTGTTTAAATTCACTATGCTCTGAAACTGACAACTGTTCATCCTCCAGCTTCCCATCTTGCCGCGTGCTCAGCAGGTAAGCGATGAAGCCGTGATTTCATCTCCTAACCGAAGCAACAGAAAAGGTTGTAATCAAGTGTAAACTGTTGGTATCAGACAGGCCAAGGGCTGTTGTAACCAATTGTAAGCTCTTATATAAATGGCTCAAGTTTGTAAAGAAAGAATCAAGAATAAAAATCCTCAGAATTTGCTTTGCATTTCTGTAAAGCCCCGCTCCCCGCGGGCGGCGCTACGATCGAAACACGAGTGTGCAGGTCCCGCAGGTGACAGTGAAGTCAATGTGGAGCAGTGCAGAAAGTAAGTAGACACTCTAGATCTGACAAGCTAACAGTTCTAAATAAGGAAAAGACAGTAACAAGTAAAGGTAGTAAAACTACACTACTGTTGAAAGTAAATGGAACACGTACCTCCGCTATGTCAAGGCTCAAACTGTTCTGCTCTGGAAGTTCTGACTCCTCTCAAGTCCTGTACTGAAGCTCCAACTCCTCGTGCTCAGACGCCTCTGGATGATCGTGTGCTTCGTACTTGGTGGGCAACAAAGGCGCACCGCGCTCAATAGAGTAGACAATATCTAAATAAGAGACAAGGAAGGTAAGTGTGCACAAAAGGAAGCAAAATGACCACAGATATGATAGCACCACCCAAAAAAGTAACCTGGCCTGGTAATCCACGAGCACGCGCCACTGAAGAGTAAGGAAGTACAAAAGACGATGTGACAGCAACAGAAAGGGTACAGAAAAGAGAGATGTCCTGACGGTTAAAATGAGTACAACTACTGTAAAGAGGGTACTAACTAAAGTGAACCAATCCTAGGCCGTGACTTATGAGGAGGAGTACAATAAGCATCTGAGAGCTACCTTGACCGCGAGGGTGCGACCCCGGGCAGAGTCCAAAAGTGTAAAGTACTGTATTGTAAGCTGCAAAACCTGTAAGAACTGTGGCGCTGTGGCCTGTGGTGGGGCTCCAGGACCCATCAAGATGGTCGTCCCTGTCTGCCCACAGGACTCAGGACCCATCAGCATGATGGAATCCCCCCTAACTCGGGGAAAATAACAACCAAAAACGATTGGTTGCAAAAGATCAGGTCCCAGTCGCCCACGTACTCCCCAATCATAAGTTTCCACAAACCCGGTGAGTCAAGCAGAAAATAATCATTTTAATATTTATTAGTGTTGCGGGGTTCAATATTGATTAAACTACGTAGCCAAGGAGAATCTATTATCGTACCGGTAATAGTAACCTGTCAAGTCAAGAGCCAACCTCAGGATAGTCAACTATTCATCCAGTAATCTGCCAAGTCAAGAACCAGTATCAGGATAGTCCACTAATCATCCAGTACCAACATAGTAATGTGCCATCATAAGAACATCCCAAGGCTACGCAATTTAATAATATTAAACTAGCAATGTACTAATAAGCTTATGAAACAACAAAAGCAAGAAACTAGCAAGTGACAAGTAGCATGGATGTTACTCATGGTAAGATATTCCAAACTGAGCAGCAAAAAAAGCATTACCAATCCAAGAACACCAAGGAAACCCAAGGCAACAATCAAAGGAAGCTATCAAACCCAACAATGCAAAAAGCCCAGACAACAAGCAAAAGGAGCCACCCAACTCAATTACCATCAAGGGAAGCTTAAACCACAAGCAAGGGAAACCCAAACCACAACACAAGCAAAGGAATCTAAATTGGAGTATAGTGGATAAAGTCTACCTGAAACCGAAGCCGAAGAACCAAGATAATTAAGAACCGAAGTCCAGCATCTGCAGAAAGCCTACGCCGCAACTATCAGCAACAAGAAGCCCAAAACCTGTAAGCAATAAAGAAAGGACGAAAGAAACCTGCAAGCAAGTGAGAAGGAACGTGCTGATATATAAAAGAAACAATACTAACTGAATCTTGCAACGAACCAAGAGATAAGAAAACATAACAATCACTTTAATAAAGAAAGACCAAAAAGTCAACTCAAGATGGCGCTAGAGAGTCTAGGCCAGAGGGATCAGATTGGGGGTCTTCTCATCACACAGTGGGGGGGTACCCGGACCTACGGCAAAGTCCACGGGGTTCTTAGTAAGGAACTAGGGGCTAACGACCAAATCCGTTGGGAAACGCGGCTCACAACCCAAGTAATACCACACCAAAACTCAAAACAGCGAGCAAGGGACCCAACTGAACCAAACCAGCAAGTAGAAGGAACTAGCCGAGCACAAACAGCAGCCCACGGAGCCAAGTCAGCAAGCGAGAGCCAAGTCGCAACAAGGGGAAGCCCAAACAGCAAGTAGAGGAACCCCGACCAGCAACTAAGCCCCAACGGAACCAAAACATCGAGGGAGGAGCCACCGAACCCCCTAAACAGCCCCAACGACAACCCCGGGACCCCACACAAGTAGGCGAGGGCATCCAACCCCACGAAATAGCAATAGGGACGATAAAACCCTAATCCTACCGCCAAATCATACTCTCCCAAGGAATCAAAATCAAAACAGTGAGAGAGGGGATAAAGTCGACCTGAACTGAAGACGCAGAATCAGAAATTTAAGAACACCAAGCCATCATCGAGAAACCGAGAAATCAGCCGAAAACATCTTCGAAAAAAGAGGGGAAATACTTACAGTGCTTCCAGCAAGGAGGACGAGAGTGGGGGGTTAAGTAGAGAGGCAAACCGCCTCAGGTGGGTCCCAGATGACGAGCGAGGGAACGGGGGAAGCGACAATGGCGGTGGAAGCCCCATCGAGGGACCCACTTGAGCGACAGAGAGAGGGGGAAGGGGCCCTCAATTGAAGCCCTCGAGGCTCGTCGAGCAGCCGCGAGCGTGCGAGAGGGAGAGAGCGAGGGAGAAGGCCTCGTGGGCTCGTCGAGCTGCCGAAATCAAGAGGAGAGAAGGCGAGAAGTGACGAAGCCCTAAGGCCTGGGGCCTTCGTTGCGGGAAGTGAGAACGAGAGAGAGAGAGAGAGAGAGAGAGACGAGCGAAGAAAACAAAAGCCCTAAGTGCTTTCATTCTGCGGGAAAGGAGAGGAGAGCGGGGGGAATAAAAGGGGGACGGGCTGCGGGCTTGGGCCTCGGAGGCGGGCCAAAACAAAAACAAAAGAAGAGAAAAAAAACAGATAGGGAGAGAGAGAATGGGGAGCGGGCCTTTACAATTTCTATCCTCTGATTTCGTGAAATTTGAATGCCTGATTCTTGTGAATCTGGATGATTTAGTTCTCTTGAACCTAGATGCCTTGAATTTCTTACCAAGATAACAAAATCTTGTAGGGAATTCAAGCGGAAATCAACCGTCATGGTAACGCAAAGAACGAAAAATTGGCAAAAGAGTCAAAGGAAGACCCAAGTTGATCCACATGATCAAAAACTTGGTATCTGAGCATGGCTCGAGTCAAGAGGATGACGTAGTAGTCCTACCGTGTAAGGCAAGGATGGATAGGTGGAAGTTTTTGTGGGAGCTCAAGAAGATATTTGCTGGCAAATGGGTGATCAAATCTCTGGAATACGCTCAGAGATGGAAAAGATAGCTCCTGAGATTACTGAAAATTCCAGACATTATTGTATGAAAGCAATCCTGACAAAGACAGCTCTAGAATTCCTCTGCAAGAGACAGAAGAGCCTCGGTTGAATCAAGAAAGGACCATTTCAACCAGGATAGCTTCTCTGAACTTCCACGTAGAAACCTTGAACATCATAGATCAGTGAGGAATTAGTAGTTGGGAAATTTTCCCGGGTTTCAACCAAGATCATCGATACCAGATTTTCCAATCTTTAGTGTTATGGAAGATGTAGTATCTTAGTTAAGCCAAGCTCAACAAGCTTTTAATTACTACATTACTCAAAAAGAGAAATGGGTGAAGATGTGTGCCTTCCACATGAGAGGGGAGGCTCTTCGGTGGTTTGAGTGGGTGAAGGCAACATAACTCAATTTTGGGTTTGGGAAAAGTTTAAAGCTGACTTAGTCATTAGGTTTGGCTAGGTTTGGTCCTCCAGAGCTTTAAAGATCCTTCACTATGTTCTCAAATCTTAAACAACTAGGAACTATGATAAAACACATTGGGAAGCTTGAGCAAATTATGGGAGAGCAGAAACAATTGCCTGAGAAATATATATTGGACAAGATGGTGGGAGGATTAAAAGAGGGCATCAACTATGATGTGTTGGTAGCCCGACCCAAGTCTTTGGATTATGCTATAGTCTTAGCCAGAAAATTAAAGATGAAATCAATAGTATCAAGAGTAACCAAGGTGTTTCCATGGGTGTGAAACAATACAGCAGCTATGACAACCCACTTACCAATTCAGTCAATTCCACCAGATCTTAAGAAGTTAGCCCATGAGGAAATCCAGTACAATAGGAAGAATAATTTGTGCTTCTATTGTAATGAAAAATGGAGCATGAAGCATAAGTACATAGAGAATAAAATATTCATGTTGGAAGGGGCCGCATATACTAGACATAACCTAGATTATTCTGAATGGGAAGAAGAATTTGAACCACTGGATGAGGCAGTTCCAGACTTAGAGCAGTGCTTTCCAAAGGTGAAAATCAAGGAACCCCTAGCTATATCTTTGCAAGCTATGTGTGGAATTCTGATAGCTCGTATTTGAAAGTAATTTGGAGTATTAAGGGTCAATAAGTAAATATAGTAGATTCTATATGTATTCACAGCTTTGTCAATCCAAAGTTAGCCAAGTCCTTGGGGTTGCTAGTAGAGCATGCTAAAGAATTTGAAGTATGGGTGGCTAATGGTGAAATGTTAAAATGGTTAGGAATTTGTAAGGGAGTAGAGCTTAAGTACCACTGCCAGGGTATAATCATTCAAGTTGATCTCTTACTTTTACCCATTGATTGTAATCAAATTGTATTCTGAGCTCAATGGCTAGAACAATTAAATGATATAATCTTGAATTTTAAGAAGCTCCAAATGAAGTTTCGATTTAATGGCAAAGAATGCACATGGCAAAAAATCACTTAAATGGATTCTCAATTGGTGGGAGAAAAGCAAATTTGTATGGCTATCCGACAACAAGGAGATGGACTCCTAATACAATTAACAACAATGACCATGACTCCTGGATTGGGAATCGAATACTTTGCAATGAAGCAGCAAAACCTGGATAAAAGAATCCAAGAATTACTCCATCAATTTCCTAAAGTATTTCAAGAACCAAAAAGACTACCCACATAAAGACATTGCGACCACAGAATTCCTTTGGAAGAGAATGCAAACCCAATATGTCAAAGACATTACCGACTGTTGGATCCCGGAATGGACAAGTAGACACAAGAGTGGGCGAAAGTGTTTTTAAAAAATTTAACCAAACAAGATATTAAGAGTTACCAATTAATATCTTACACAACCAACTTTTAATAACTTGCAGTCCTATATAAATAAAATGATTGGAATAATAAATGTGTAGAGATAAGCAAACCAAAAAAGTAATCGCAAACATAAGAATATATATTGGTGCAATCTTCTTAACCTACTCCAGTCCCTAAGCTCTACGTTTGAGATTTTTCAGTAATGTCTCTTGCAAACATGTAAAAGTAAACCGTGTAACTTGACAAACACACTTACCAATTACACACATCAATCTTAACACCTTGATATTAGAACCGCTCTCAAACCAAAGAGCAAAATCACCGCAATAACTGAGGTAAAACATCGAAGAGAGAAAAGATACAAATCTCTTATAACCTTGAATTTACGTACTTGTGGATATATAGGTCACTAAGGAGGTGGAATTCTATCCAATGGGATAAAAGAATTTGAGAATAGAAATTTAGACTTTCCTTTTTCTTTTGGCTCAAGGAAAGATATAAGAGACCAAGAATTATTTTGGTCAAAGACAATTTTTCTTCTATTTTTCATCCTCAGCGTCTGATAATTATTCCTTATTTATAAAGGGAAAATCCTTTAAAGCATATTACCAAAATACCCCTTTCAAAGGCGAGAAAACGGTTACTTTTTGACCAACTGAACAATCAGCAGTCGACTAGTAGGTTTATAAATCAACTAGCTAACAGCTCAGGTGTAAAGAGCTGGCCAAATTACACTAGTCAGGCTACTGTGTCTATTAGTCCATGAATGGTTGTATTAGTCGACTATTAGACATGTTAGTCGAATAAACTGAGCCGCGACTAGAAAAATACTGAAGCTTATTAGTCGACTAATAGTCTTGTTAATACATACATTATTTCGGATATGAGACACGATTTCATTGGTCGACTAGAACACTTAGTTGGTCGACTAATACACTTATAAAAATACAGTTTAGACTTAAAATCTAATAGTTATAATATGATTTGAATCCATGATATTTCTAAGTCTAAACCCTATGATTTTGTGTGTATCTTCAAAGCTTTAACATCACTACTATGACAAGTAAATAAAAATACATCAATAAACAAAATTAAAATTTTATAGCACTCGATTGATGTCACTAACGTCTACGTTCCTATCATAAGTGTTATCATTCATTCTTGAGCCTTTACACTTCATCATATACTTCTTAATACATGCACAAGACATATTAATGCAAGCAATATGTTTGTCCATCATCAAAACATATATTAAAGTAAACCAATATTTAACACCGACATGCTCAGTTTCTTAAAGATGAAACAAAAAAAGAAGTTCAAGATATGATTGATTGAGTCTGGATCATCCAAGTTGCTTGATGAGTTATATGATGCATATATTTTTATAAACTAGATTTAAAATCTAGTTATCATCAAATCAGGGTGAATGAAGATGATATCTACAAGACAGCTTTTAGGACACATGATAATCACTTTGAGGTTGTTGTGATGCCATTTGAATTAACAAATGCTCTATCAACTTTTCAATCGTTGAGTCTTATGTGAGGAAATATGTCCTAGTTTTTAATGACATTTTAGAATATGGCCCTAGCCTTAAGACTCACATCTCTCACTTATACAATATTCTCTAAATACTAAAAGATGATCAATTGTATGTCAAATTATCTAAATGTCAAATTGGATAGGATTCTACAGAATACATAGATCATGTCATCTCAGGACAAGTGATGGATGTTGATTCTAAGAAGATTGAATCAATAGTCAATTGGGCAACATCAAAGACCATCAAATCTCTCGGACGATTTTTGGGATTGGTAAGATACTATGGGAAGTTCATAAAAAAGTTTGGAGAAATTGTCTCACCTTTGACTGATTTGTTAAGGAATATTTCCAATGGAATCAAGAAGCACAGATAGCTTTTGAGTAACTCAAGAAGGCTCTAACTACTACCCCAGTGTTGGCACTACCTAACTTCGCAAAGACTTCACCGTAGAGTGTAATGCATCGGGTAAGGGCATTAAGGCAATGTAAGGAAGGCTCATAGCTTATTTAAGAAGTAAAGTTAAGTGTATAATTTAACTACTCTCCACTTACGAGTAGTTACTGCCCATCATCCTAGCTACACTACTAAATGGAGTCAATATTTGTTGGGGTGGAAGTTCAAAACCAGTGCAGATCATCAGAGCCTGATACATCTTTTGAGTAAGAGACTTCAACATGGAATCCAACATACATGGATGATACAGTTACCAGAATTTGATTATATAGTGGAATGCAAACCTGGGAGGCTTGGCTCAACTCAGTGGCTAACAGTTTTTCAAGGAAAGTGGAATCCAGTATGGAGTATGCAGTGGCTAACGGTTTATCTAGGAAAGTGGAATCTAGTATGGAGTATGGAGGTTGTACAGATTATTTTTCTATATGCCCTATATCTACAATCCAATGTGATTGGTTGCAAAATATTAAAAAGGTGATATTAGAATATCCTTATTTCCAGTTGACTGAAGAACAAATGCTGGAGAATAATGCTGAAGCTGGAAAAAATAGTAAGAGAGAATGGTTGTATTTTTACAAAGGCAAAATTCAATTAGCACTCATGCTACTTAAGTGATCCAATTAGAACATCATAGTTCTTCCATGGGGGCATTCAGATGCCATCAGGATCTTACATAGGTTAAAGAGATCTTTCTATTGGGTGAGAATGAAAGATGACGTCCAGAGGATTAAGAGGAATGTGAAGTATCTCAATGAAGGCCAGAGAATCAAGTCAGAAAATGAAGACCTCGGGCTATTACAACCCCTACCAATTCCTAAGCATATATGGGAAAGTATCTCAATGAATTTTATCACCAACTACCATTCATGTGGAGAGCTCAATCTAATTTTTATGGTGGAGGGGTACATGACCGTTTGAATTCATAATGCCATGAACCCACCAATTGTTCGTCTTTCAGCTTCCGTTCTTGCCGTGCGCTAAGCTGCAAAGCTACACAGCCGTGATTTCCTCTCTCTCTAACCGAAACAACCGAAAACAGTAAAATCAAGTGTAAACCGTTGGCATTGGACAGTCCACGGGTTGTTGTAAACAATTGTACACTCTCATGTAAAGGGCTCAAGTATGTAAAGAAAGAATAATGAATAAAAATCCTCAGAATTTGCTCTGTATCTCTATTCACTGATTTCTTGAAATCCAAATGCCCTGATTCTTGTGAATTTGGATGCCTTGATTCTCTTGAACCTAGAAGCCTTGAATTTCTTGCCATGATAACAAAATCTTGCAGGGAATCCAGGAGGAAATCAATAGCCATGGCAACACACAGAACGAAAAATTGGCAGAAGAGGCAAAGGAAAACCCAAGTTAATCCATGTTACGGCCTTAAGGCCGTCCAGAGAATAAAGGCCCAAATAATTGAAGCCCAAGCGAGCAGCTCTCCGACCAACCAAAATAAAAACAAGCCCAAATGGAAAGCTCGTCCCACCACTGGGAAGCTCGCCGACAAAGTCAAGAGAATAGCTCGGCAGCTGGTCGGGCGGGAGGCTCGCCAGCCTAGCGTAGAAAAAGCTCGTCTATTCACCAAACAAGAAGGACGGACAGAGAAAGACTTGTGACGCCGAGCTCGGCTCTCTTCGAAGGCGACCTAGCATACACAAATATCTCTGACATAGTGACATAGGGCCACCTACACCTCCAATTAATGCCAGAGGTTAAAGATGAGAACTGATGGTCGTCCGTCGCGTCTCCATTAGTACACAAATATCTCTGACACACTCTGACATTCCATTAATGCTAGGTTGAGGCGATGTGATAATATCTCTGACACCCTCGCCGTATCACATCCCCATTAATGCTCCAGCCGAGCTCCAGCTGAGCAGAAGCGACAATTGATTAGACGACGCTCAACCGACTCTCGTCACTATAAATACCCCCCTCTAGCCACTATAAGGGGGTTGGTTAGTTGAAATCATAAACTCACATTCAATACAACAAGGTCAGATATCGTCCATATATCTGTGCCTTCTACTTAAGCTCGTCGTGCAAAGTCGTTCTACTTTAAGATCGACCAGCGTGTCTGACTTACTTCTAAAAGAGTCATTTACTAAATTAACCATCGGAGAGCAACGGGTTGACAGCCAACCCAGCATTTCTGACGAGCTGTTCTTCCTGCAGGAAGCTCGGCCCACTTATCATGCGGTCGACGATCAATCGACGACCTTAGATCCTTCGCCTACAAAGCGCATTCTAAGGCGTATTAGCCTCTTCTACGACCCAACCACGTGTAATCATTGTACCCTTGATTCACCATATACAAATTTCATTGTTAGGTGGATTTGACCCCCAACAATCCCCATGATCAACACCCATCCGCACAAGAAGGAAATTATCTTCTCATTGTCCTTCGTACTGTCATATGTTGCTCTATTCAATTTCTTGAAGCATGAGCTTCATTTAAGCACCACTATGAATGCTAATTTCTGCTACAATACTTCTTTTATTAATTTGCCAGTATAACCTTTTGTGTACATCAAGAATTTGTTTCCCTGATGTGCAAAGTGAAATATATTTAAGCATTTCATCATGTTCCATCACTTTATCAGTTCCTCCATTTTCTATGTAGAAAATAAATCAAAGACTCTAAGAGTGTATAGCTACCAATTTCCAAAGTTTTATGCGTCTTTCACAGAAAAGAATGACGAAAAAAAATTAGTGTCTCCCAATTTTCTCTAGAAAGCACGGAAGCAGCAGCAATTGAAACAAGCCCAAATTGGGCCCAAAGAGCCAACATCTTTCCCACTAAAAATCGAACATTTAGGTTGATGACATACCTGGGGGTCTCGGGTTCTCACGATCTCGGAGCCGGCGAACTTGTCGGTGAGGCGGATCAAGAAGCAGCCGAGTGCTTCGTCGCAGTGGAAACTGCCATGGTGGGTCCCAACTCTCTTGGGAGCGGAAGAGCTATGGTTTGGGGAGCCAGTGGAGTAAGGAGAAACACTAGATGGGTTCATTGAGGATGAGACGGCGGCCGGTCGAGAGAGAGAGCTTCGGATGTTCTTTAGTGGCGAAACCCTAGAAGACAACGCACGAACAGCAAGCATATCGCTCGCCGAAGAGCAGTAGGGTTTAAGGAGTCGTTATTTCCCTGTTCCGTTTCAAAATGTCAGACCTTTGAGAACTCTCAACGGAGGGAGCCGATGAACCCCGTGTCACCTCAGATTCAGTCATGTGTTATTTCAATTGATGGCTTAACATGGCTCAAAGGTAGCCAGGTCAGTCTCCAACTGCTAGATTATCATACGTTTGGCATCATGACATCAAACGATTTAATCTAGTCGTAACATTTTTTTCAAATCTGAAACAGACCAGACGCCTGGACAATAACTGCCAGACGTCTGATCTACTATTGATGCACCAGACAAGTGTGTTTCGAGCCATATCAGACGTCTGATGTTTCAGCACCAAACGTTCGATATGCCTGGAGTTTTTTTTCTTGGTCATTGCTGGGTTTTTTAAAAATAAAGTCCCGACAGAATTAGGCACTTGGTGTGTAACAATCAGACGTCTGATCTTGACAGATAAATAAAAAAAAGCACGAGCTAAGTCGGCGTTTGAATGGAGGGATGAACAGTGGCTTAAAATCTTAAGCCCTTGTTCAGCCCTCTCTCTTTACTTTTTGCCAAAAAAAAATCTCATCCACGTAGGATTAAGCCACTCATTCAACCCACATTCAGCCCTCCAACGGTATCGATAAACAATGTTAAAGCAAGCACGAGACATTAACGCTTGCTAACCCTTGCCAATCACCCAAAAAAGTAGCTTAGCGTCCGTGAGAAACATGGTTGTCTGCTATTTTTAAAAAGGAATTTTTTTAATGCACGTATTTAAAGTTCACCCCTCTTTGTACTATTTTGAACAATTGATGTCTTTTATTTTAATTTTCATATTCTAACACCTCATTGCATCATTACATCAAGAATTTCTTGTAGCAGCTAAATTAATGAGGAAAATACTTGGTAAATTTAAGTTTTAGAAAATGCAAGTTAAAATAAATTATATAGATCATCTAAAAAAATAGTGAAGAATGGACTTTTACGAGAAAATTTCTCAGTACCCATCTCTCACACTATATTTGTTTTTCTTTCTTTTGAATGCAAATTCGAACACAAATATTACCCAGATATTGAAATAATTGACTACATGTTCATGTGACCGGGTTGGCTCGTATGCGCGTAGAACCATGTGATCATCCAATGCGACGTAGACCATCCAATCAAACCTTTTTTTGTTCTTTGTATAGCCCACCACCCACCACTTTTTCTCCTTTTTTTTCTCCTTTTCCATTGCATTGAGTGATACTAAATGGACTTTACTCTGCATACAATCTTTCACGTGACTATTTATTCAGATGTTTGGATATTTATCCGGATATATTAGATAGTCAAGTGATATCCATATTTGCAACCTATTTTAAACAAAATAAATAGTGATATCCGTATTAATCAAAATACGAATACGCATTGAAAGTATGTGTATTTGTTTGCATGTCTAGTTTTGACATATAATCATTTTGTATTTTGTATGTATGAATGGTTTGGTCAGGGTTTTTAGAAAATACTTTTACTTTTTTTTAATGAAAAAGAGAGAAATTTGTATTAGCAATCACAGCCATGAACATATATTATTAATGCTGGATATTGAGTGATGTATACATATATTGTTAATTTGTAGTCGATTACTTTGGGTTACACAGCATATCCACTATAAAGTAGTTGACTCCTGTATATATAATAGTCGACTATATATGTGATATATGTATAGATGCTCTAAAAATTTAGGAAACCATTTTCAAAATATTTTAAAACATTTTTAAATCACTTTATGTGTGATCCTAATTGTGTGTGAGCTTCTAATAGTGCTTTAACAAGCTAGACAAAAATATATAAATATATATCACTTGTTGTAAAGGAGAAACAAGTTTGGAGAATATTGAGGTTAGGAAACCACTGGCCTCCTTTATATAGTATTCATATTGGTTACTCATGTGGGTGTATACCCAATAGGCCCAATGGGTCCTATTCATAACACCTCCCCTTATCCAACCAACGTGGTATACTCGACTTATGAATACTAAATGATTCATTAGTACTAATGAGTATCTTAAAGGGTGGATACTTCTAGATCCAAGTTAGGGATGACCGACTCATTAAAAACGTTTAGCTATGGAAAACCATGTGGGAAAAAACCAATAGCGAAGGGAAAAGAGTACAGCACTTCATAACTTCCCCTGATTTGGGGATGTGTCGAGGGGTAGATACTTCTGGATCCAGAGTCAATGTGGTTGCCTCGTTAAGACCTTGAATATGAAAACCCCTGTGGGAAAAACCACTAGCCAAGGAAACAGAGTACAACTCTACAGTTGACTCCCCCTTATCTGATCAAGCTTCAGGCTTGCAGATATCATATGTATCTATACATTAATCTCCTATGCGTCTATACATCCATCTCATCTACAACATTCCAAAAGCAAATGTAAAGCATAAACTTCACTCATCTATACAAATTTCACTCATATAAGGCAGTAGCTGAAACTAAAGGAGCGCTGCGAACTTGGTAGACAGCTCCACGTCTCAATCGTCATTGTCTGCGAGGTACTTCAGGACATGGCTTTGTATGTTCTTGAACTGCTCCTTGGGTGATGAGCTTCTCGGGATGGTAGGAGGATGTAGACTTGGGAGGATTCTGTGTAGATCTTCAGGAGGTGGACGTCCCTTTTATGCTATTCATCGCGATGATCTGTAACATGCATATGCAAATACATTTAACATGGAAAATTTTTCCTCGACCCTTGGAGATAGCGCAGAAGCTACATATCTCTGGTCCAGTGGTGCGCTGCAGGCGCTGCATTGTACCTGGATAATAGCTATGCATGCAGTTGGCCAGGTAAAAGAGTGTTTCAAAGACACTTAAGGTACTTCTGGACCTTGTATATTCTTCCCCTATTCCAGCTAACGGAAAGGGGGTCTTTTAATGTGGATCCATACAACCAAATATGTGTATTTAGTGGATAATGATTTTAATGTTTCTTCATCAATCGTCATTGTATGAAGTTTTCATCTTCGGGATGATTAATAATAGTTCATCTTCGGGATGATTAATAATAGTTCATCTTCAGGATGATTAATGTCATCTTCAGGATGGTAGTTCATCTCCAGGATGATACTTCATCTTCAGGATGATTAATGTCATCTTCAGGATGATAGTACATCTTCAGGATGTTGTATTCTGTAAGCCAAGAATTTATGCCTAGCTAGGACTTTCATATCATATCATATTTGATAGATAGGCTTTAACAGATATTTCGATATTTTCTCTTCAGGAGATCCGATAATATTTTGAGTTATTAAAATAACCTCAATTCTTTTAATTTGCTCTCTTAAAAATAATACTATTTTTAAGAGGTGCAAACAACAACCTTTTAGTACGAGTCCTTTAAGGATCTATGTCTAGGTTGTTTTTCTTTTAATCATATTTTAATATATGTCCCAAAAAAAGGAAAGAAAAAATTTTTATACATGCAGTTGAAGAAATTTTATATAGGTAATGTTGTCACATCCAATAGCAACATCAACCAAAAATTCCATCCTTTTGCCATTCGTTGGGTTACGCCTTGACATAAACCAGTCGATGCATCAGATTAATCTTGTAAGTGAGTTCAGCTCATCTTACTTGATTACTTCCTGGTTTGAGCGATTTATACCTCTAAGGCTATAGCAAATTAAAATGCTTATATCTAACGATTTTATTATAATTCTCCTACAATACTCAGTTATCCCGCAGGATTTAATATCAGTTTTGATATCAGGACTTCAGGTCCATACACCCCATATTTCATAAGTGAGTCTAGCTCATCTAATTATTGCCTTATTTCACATTATTATAATTTGGTCAAATCTCTATGTTTGCTTCAGGCAAAGCAGAGTTGTGGAAAGAATATTTTATATTTAACTGGAAAAATGAAATATGAGAGAATTTGTCGACAAAATGTATTCTTTCTTGCCCAAAACTCACCCCGTACGTACCATAATCATTTGATTTCTCCCAGAAGTGTCTCCTTCACGACGTGTTGAAGAAGTGAAGGTTCTAGGACGGATAAAGAATATGGACAGATCTAGAATGGGTCCTTAGCAACCAAGTTGTAATAAAGTTCTGGATTTGAGCTCACTTTCCTGTAGTGGTATTGCTTTTTCGGTCTCCAGGAGTAGATTTCTCTCTTTGGAGCCTCGTGGTATGTCCTCCCATCCATTGAGGATATCCACTCCTGCTACTGGTGGATTGCATCCATTATATTTGGTATGTCAATCTTAGCTGGATTTTTAGTAGTAGGGATGTGAATTTGACAATATCTATATTGTCAGTAACTATGTCTGATAACTGTTTAACATTTTCATAAGTGTGGATATTCAGGATCTCATCACAATTCATGATAATCAGATCATAGGTATTAATGATTTAAATGGTCAATTGAGCTTCAGGCTCATAAATGATTATAATATTTTTGTTGAAACTAATGCTGGGGAATTAAAGTTGTGAGGGATCTTCAGGATCTCATCAAATCTTTAAAATAGGGTCATCAATGCACGTCTTAGGAGAAGTGATTTTAAATGATTCCCCTGTTCAGAGTGTTCAGACTCTATTTATCTGGGGTAATTACTTCCGATAAATAGTTCTGCATTTTGATGGTCTATAGTGGTGATATGGGGATGTCTACTCATAATGACACAATCTATAAGATGTGCTCTAAACGCGTCCCCCGTTAGGGGTTCTCGGAAAACTGTTTATATGAGGTGATTATGCTCATACAAATAGGTTCTAAGGAGGCGTTTTGATGTTTGCAATGCAATTGCATGTTCCCATGTGGTCACCTACAACTGAATTTTTAATAGATAAGTAATCCGTTTAAATCATTTTAATGATTTATATTACCCATTTTGGGTGTGAACACAAGCTTCAGGGTGTTCGATATTTTCCCAGTTGCAAATACAGTTTAATTTCCCAGTGTTATCCAATGTTACCACCATTTTTTAAAAGAGAATGTGGTTGAATAATGACCATTTTTTAGAGGATATATTGATGAGTACACCAAAGGTACATCATCAGTCTTATTAAGGGAGTGGACAAAGCCTATTTATATCCCTTAAATACTCTCAAGAGACCTAAAGGTCTTCATTATCTTTAATGATGATAGTATATCATCTTAAATTCGTTTGAGGAAGTAAGGACAATCATTGGAAATGATCTCGTAATCATTTTTCCATTTTGAACGGGACAATGAAAGTTTCACCCTTTTTGAAGAATCTTCGGGTTCGTCTGTTGATGATGTCTTGCATTATCAACCCAGGATGATATCGATCCAAAGTTGGTCGATTCTGGACACTTCTGGTGTTCTAAATTAATTCCTCTTTTTGAATTTATGTGGGACTTTTGAAAAGTCCATTAAAATGCTCAAGTTAATTTTGTCCGGTAATAATTGAACTGTGTTCAAACTGTGAAGGATTAAATCTTCACATTGACTATTGTGCGGATCATTATGGGACAATACTTCAGGCTTCATTGATTTCTTGAGTCATTAGGGATTTCGTTTTGACGAATGTCCTTTGAAACTGTATAAGTTTCAGAGAGTACATGGCATCCTCATTTTATTTTTTAGGGGTATTCAAGATAGCAAATCATTCACAGTAAAATAAAATGTATTGAAACTGCAATAGAATAATACTGATAATTATGTTAAGGCAACAAGTGACATAGTGTGATGTGTGCTATTAAAAACATATAACTATAATTATGCTCATTAAGACTTATGCTATGACAACAGATTAAATTTGATTTCAAAGTTTATTTGTCCTCGAGGAGTAACTAAATATTCATAATGTCAATTTGACTTTTGTCGTTTAGACTATATATGTATGTATTTTTATATGGCATAAGTTAATGCACATTTATGTTTGCAAAAACATTATGGATCTTATCAGAACTTTTGGTCTGATATTGGTTTGCCATTGCTTACTCCATGTCGAGGTATATCATATCTTCCCTTTCTCATTTTATTCAAGACTTCCTCTGTTTTAAGTTTTCCTTATTTATAAAGGAAAATGAAAATTAGTCTTACTAAGAAGATATAAGCAGGGGTTTGACCAAATTATTTTATACTTTCACTTTTCTAATTAATTAGAGACTTTTAAAATTCTATTTGAATGCTCGAGTATGGCTTCAGGCCATTTTCTTGAGTCGTTCAAATTTTATGTGGATAGTTTATAATGCTCAAAGGGAACAAATATGTGGCTGCGTAATATATTTCTCACTTATTTATTAAGCCACGACTTCATGCGTACCCTTGAAAAAATTAGGGTTAGATTCAAGAATCATACATTATAAAGTGAGATGACTCGAAAAGAGTTTAGCGGTGTTATGACAACTGCTGGTGTCAATGTTAGATTATATAGACAATAAGTATGAGAGGTCTATTTATTGCAAAATGTGTATCTCTAAAAGAAATCGCATAAATGGTTTTCGCATAATCCATCGTATTTGTTAATATTTATTTTATTAGGGTGAAAAGTGTGTTGACTTTTGATTTGATTTTGAACTTCAGGTTCATTTTGTCAAAGTGGATATGATGTTAAACTTTTTGAAATCATGATTGGTTTGTTGTCATAAATATCGTCATATCATGAGCCCATCATACATATAATATAAAGCTTGTAAACTAAAAAGTTATGCTCAATTAACCTGAATTGAAACAAGTATGATGTATACACATGCTATTTATATGCTACATGCATTGAATAATCTCATCGTAGACATATAGTTTTGCTACAGGCCTTAAACTATATCATAGTGATTTTAGCATGCTAAATAAAATGTACATCACAGAATCATTAAATATGCGACAGGCATATAATTTTCTACACATGCATTTAATCATCACAGACATGTAATAATATTAAATGTTAAATCATGCAACATGCAATGAAATGTATGCAACATCACTAGCATTAAAAATGGAATGAAAACTTTTCGTTTCAAATAATCCAAACGAAATGCGGTGATGATTTACGCAGATAATTAATCAGAAAAAGACAAGAAAAGAAAATCTTAATTAATAGCTGAATAGCCCTTTTATGAACATATTTATAACTTGCCCTAATACCCTAAAAGGGGTTATTATGCTCAAATCTCCTCCCCCTGATTTTTCCTGATTTTTCTGGATTTATCCAGAATTTTTCGGGAATTATAATGAAATTTTAATGGAAAATAAATTAAAGATCAATTCTGGGCCCAATTTGGTTAGGAACCCAATGGGCTGGAATTAAAATTTTATTTAAATATCCATTTATTTTTCATTATTCGGCCTAAAAAGGCACATCTCCCCAGGCCCTAGGGTTTCCCTATGGTTTCAATGTGGGAGGGGAGGAGAGAAGGCGGCTGCCGCCCGTAGGCGGCGACGTAGCCCCCCGCAGGCGGTGGCGCCCCCTCAGGGGGCGGCCTGCCGGCGCTGCCGGCGCCCCCTTCAAAGGGGCGGCCTACCGGCGGCGGCGCACCCCTCAGGCGGGCAGCTTGCCGGTGTTGCCGGCGGCCGCCGCCAGAGGCGGCGGCCCGGCGGCTAGGGCAAAGAAAAAATCCCCCTTTTGTTAATCTATTAAAAAAATAGATTTTTATCTAAAAACAACAATTTTTAGACTCTAAATCGACGTTATATCTAATAAAAATTAGATTTTTAATATAGAAACGTTGATTTCGCATATAAACAATCAAGTTTTTGATCTAATAATTTAGATCAATGCATAAACAATTATATTTTATTCTAGAGCACATAAAAATTGAATTTTTATTATGTTATCGGATCTAAAAACGTTTAGGCTTACCCACTAAATCTGTCCACCAGATTTAGCGAAGTTTGATGATGGATGCCCGAAAAAAAACTCTGCATCATCTCGTGTAACAACCCTAGTGTGTAAATACTAAGTAATCGTTAAATTCATCCAAGTTTCTCGTACATGTGCACACCAATCCCGGGGAATGGAGAGATTTGCAAATTGCCCCTCGATTTTTCATTTATACCCAAATGAGGGTATCATTGTAAGATTGGGTTTAAGGCAAATTTCTTTAAGTGAAGGGTTATTGTGAAAAAGGGAAATGAGATATTTGCAATGGCAAACTTGTAATAAAATCAAGAATTTCGATGGCTAATTTTGAAAAAAAAGAAAGAAAAAAAAAAGAAATGAAAAGAAAAATAGAGTATGGCACTAAGTTGACATACCAAGTACACCTAACCCCCCCCCCCATCTCTCCCCTCACCCTACACCATAACCCCCCCACCCCTCTCCACTCTCCTAGGTCCCTTTCTCTCCCCCTCTCTCCATTATTTTCAGCCCATGGCTGAAAATAGCTAGGGAAAAAAAGGAAAAAGAAAAAGGAAGAGAAGAAAGAAGAAGAAGAAGAAGAATAGGAAGAGGAGAAGGAGAAGGAGAAGGAGAGGGCTACTACTCAAACCATCAACCATTCTTGAAGCTCCAAAGATGTAGGAACTCTTCACTCTCCTACTCTAATTATAAATGATGGAAAGCATCTTATATTGTTGGAAACTATTGAATTTTTTCAAGGGGATTTGGGCTCATTTGGTTTTCCCTCCCTTTTTCTTTAGTCCCACATTGGATGGGCAAAAAGACTTGAAGGAGTATATAAAGAGCTTGTTGTGCTTTAGGGGTGTGCCCCTTGGGGTATGGCTCTTTTGTGAAGGGGAGAGGACTTAGTTGAACTTGGGTTCAACACGCGCGCGCCGCCGCCGCCCGCCCGCCGGCCGGACGTGACGTGACGTGCGCGCGGTAATTATATTTTTGGATAAAATAATTATTATTTATATATAATTATTTTAATAAACCAAATTTAAATTTCAAACGGTTTAAATTTACAAATCTAAACGTTTTTTTTAATCCAGATTTTATTACCGTCTTTAATCCCAGATCTGAATTTAACACGCATTAATTCAGATCCAGAATTAAATCGGTTTAATTATTTTCCGTTACAAATTTTCATTATAAAAGGACATCGTTTGGTTTACTTTTGGGGAGTGCGAAAATTTTCTCTGCCATTTCTTCCTCTGCCTGCGAAATTTCTTCCACTTTTATTTTGTTCTTATTCGATCCCGAGCAGTGTTTTTGTTGTGTGTTGTTCTTCCTCGATCTCTTCCGGTGCAGATTTGATCGATCACAGAGTTTCATCTGGGCTGTTTTATCCTGGGGACGGCGGGGCTAACTACTGCTTGCACAAATTTGGGCAGCGCCGCGAAACGTCTTAAAGAAAGCGACCTAGTCCGCGACTCAGCCTTTTTTTTTCATTCACTTTGGTAATATCGTTCCACTCTTCTTTCGGTTTTCTTCTGCAACTGTTTTCAACAATTTTAAGACGTTCCTTCTGCCATGACTTCTGAAACCGAAACTGTTATTGTTGCCTCTGACCTAAACAAACCCTTCCGCTTTTCTGGATCCCATTTCAAACGTTGGCAACAGAAAATGTTGTTTTTCCTTACCACCAAAACTGTTGCATACGTCTGTAAAACTGAAAAGCCTCTTCTGCTTCTACCCGAAAATCCTTCTGATGCTCATCTCAAAGAATTCCAAACCTGGGATGATCATGACTTCCTGTGCAAAAACTATATTCTTAATGGTCTTTCTGACGATCTCTATGATTACTATAGTTCTCACAAAACAGCAAAGGAAGTCTGGGAAGCACTGCAGAAGAAGTACGACACAGAGGAGGCTGGCTCAAAGAAATACGCAGTCAGTCGCTACCTGAAGTTCCAGATGACAGACGACAAGTCTGTGGAGGTTCAGTCTCACGAGCTACAGAAGATAGCTCATGAAATTGTTTCTGAAGGTATGACTCTAGATGAACAATTTCAAGTCGCTGTACTCATAGACAAGTTACCCCCTGCCTGGAAAGATTTTAAAAATACCCTTAGGCACAAAACTAAGGAATTTTCCTTAGAAAGTTTGATAACCCGTCTTCGGATTGAGGAGGAGGCCCGTAAACAAGACAAAAGGAAGAATTTAATGCTGTTTCTAACAGTAAGAAATCTGTTATTCTGAAACCTAAAGGTAAATTCATGAAGAATCAGAATCAGAATCGAAATCGATTCAACCAGAACAAAAATGTTCCTAGAACTCAGAATGGACCAAAACCCCCTTCAAAGAATGATTCGGTACAGTTTATATGCTATAACTGTAACAAGCCTGGCCATTTGGCTCGGAACTGTCGGAATAAGCGTCGTCCTGCACCGCAGGCGAACCTTACCGAAGAGGATCTGATTGCAATGATTTCTGAAGTCAATGCAATTGGAGGTACTGAAGGGTGGTGGATAGACACTGGTGCCTCGCGCCATGTTTGTTATGATCGTGGACAATTCAAGTCCTATTCTGATACAAAGGACAAGAAAGTGTTGTTGGGAGATTCCCACTCCACTATTGTTGCTGGTATAGGCGATGTAGATTTGAAGTTTACCTCTGGAAAAACTGTAACTCTTAAAGAGGTCATGCATACTCCAGAGATGAGGAAGAATCTGGTTTCGGGCTACCTTCTCAACAAGGCTGGGTTCACTCAAACTATAGGTGCTGATATGTATACCATTGCTAAAAACAATGTTTTTGTTGGGAAAGGGTATGCCACTGATGGTATGTTTAAGTTGAACATTGATATTAATAAAGGTTCAGCTTCTGCTTATATGTTGTGTTCTTTTAATATCTGGCATGCTAGACTCTGTCATGTTAACAAACGCCTTATTAAAAATATGAGTAACTTAGACCTTATTCCTAAATTGTCTTTGGATGACTTTGAGAAATGTGAATTCTGTAGTCAAGCCAAAATAACCAAGACACCACATAAATCTGTTTCAAGAGAATCAGAGCCACTTGATTTAATTCATTCTGACATATGTGAATTTGATGGTGTCTTGACTAGAAATGGAAAAAGATATTTTATAACTTTTATTGATGATTGTTCTGATTATACTGCTGTATATCTAATGAAAAATAAAAGTGATGCATTTGATATGTTTAAATCTTTTGTTACTGAAATTGAAAATCAGTGTAATAAAAAGATAAAGAGATTACGTAGTGATCGAGGAACTGAATATGACTCAACTATTTTTAATGAATTTTATAACTCACATGGTATTATTCATGAGAAGACTGCACCTTATTCTCCTGAAATGAATGGTAAAGCTGAACGAAAAAATAGAACTTTAGCTGAATCTATTGTTGCTATTATGCTTAACTCTGGAGCTGCTTCTCATTGGTGGGGAGAAATTTTATTAACTGCCTGCTATGTGTTTAACAGGATTCCTAAATCTAAAAGTAAAATTTCTCCATATGAAGTTTTTAAGAATAAAAAACCAAATCTGTCCTATCTTAAAACTTGGGGATGTTTATCTTATGTTAGGATTCCTGATCCTAAAAGGAGAAAACTTGCTAGTAGAGCTTATGAATGTGTTTTCATTAGTTATGCTGTAAATAGCAAAGCATATAGATTTTATGATTTGAAAGAACACGTTATTATTGAGTCTAATGATGCTGATTTCTTTGAAGATAAGTTTCCTTTTAAATCTAAGAATAGTGGGGGCTCTAGTTCATGTCCTATACCAGACATTAGTCTTCCTGAGTCTGATAAAGGATTAGAAATTGATTCTAGAAAGAGTAAGAGGGCTCGTGTTGCTAAAGACTTTGGTCCTGACTATTACACTTATAACTTAGAAGAAGATCCTAGGAATCTTACCGAGGCCTTATCCTCTTTGGATGCAAATTTATGGCAAGAGGCTATTAATGATGAGATGGACTCTCTAGAGTCTAATAGAACTTGGCATCTAGTTGACTTACCTCCTGGATGTAAATCTATAGGATGTAAGTGGATACTTAAGAAGAAGTTAAAACCTGATGGAACTATTGATAAGTATAAAGCTCGTCTCGTAGCCAAAGGATTTAGACAACGAGAAAACATAGATTTCTTTGATACTTTTTCACCTGTATCTAGAATTACTTCAATTCGTGTACTGTTAGCTATTGCTGCTATACATAATTTAGTAATACACCAAATGGATGTTAAAACAGCCTTTTTAAATGGTGAATTAGAAGAAGAAATCTATATGGATCAACCTGAAGGTTTCGTTGTTCCAGGACAAGAAGATAAAGTATGCAAATTAGATAAGTCACTTTATGGCTTGAAACAAGCACCTAAGCAATGGCATGAAAAATTTGATAACCTTGTTATTTCTGATGGTTTCAATGTTAATGAAAGTGACAAATGCATATATTATAAATCTGATAATGGTACTTGCACCATTATATGTCTTTATGTTGATGATATGCTGATATTTGGTTCAAACATTCATGTTGTAAACAAAGTTAAAACCATGTTAAGTGCAAACTTTGACATGAAAGATATTGGTGAAGCTAATGTAATCCTTGGAATTAAAATAACTAGGTCTGAACATGGAATTTCTTTGAATCAATCTCATTACGTTGAAAAGATTCTAAAGAAATATAATTATTTTGATCGTAAACCAGCTTGTACTCCTTATGATCCTAGTGTTAAATTGTTCAAGAACACCGGCGACGGTGTTAGACAAACTGAGTATGCGAGCATTATTGGCAGTCTGAGATATGCTGCTGATTGCACTAGACCTGATATAGCTTATGCTGTAGGATTACTATGCAGGTTTACAAGCAGACCTAGTATTGAGCATTGGTATGCTATTGAAAGAGTCATGAGATACCTTAAGAGGACCATGAATCTCGGATTACATTATCAGAAGTTTCCCGCTGTCCTTGAAGGATATAGCGATGCTGATTGGAACACCCTTTCAGATGACTCCAAGGCAACTAGTGGCTATATTTTTAGCATAGCTGGTGGAGCTGTATCTTGGAAATCCAAGAAACAGACTATCTTAGCTCAATCCACCATGGAGTCTGAGATGATTGCACTAGCTTCAGCTAGTGAAGAAGCAGGTTGGCTTAGAAACCTGTTATCAGAACATCCGTTATGGGATAGACCGATACCAGCTATCTTGATCCATTGTGATAGTACTGCAGCTATTGCAAAAATTCAGAACCGTTATTATAACGGAAAAAGGCGACAAATACGTCGTAAGCACAGCACTATTAGAGAGTTTATGAACTCTGGAGCTGTGAGAGTGGATCATGTACGTACTGATGATAACTTAGCTGATCCTTTGACGAAAGGATTAGCTCGAGAGAAGGTTTTTAAAACCTCGAAAGGAATGGGACTCATGCCCTTAGAATGATGAGTCACTTGTGATGGAAACCCAACCTATAGACCGGAGATCCCGAGAAATAGGTTCAAAGGGTAATAACAAATCATGAAGTGATATGTGGAGAATCATGCTAGCATAATTATTAGTCCTATTCCAGAAGAATCATATTGAGCATGATATCCTGAAGCGAAAAAAAAAGGATGAGTTTATATTAACTCTTAATGAATTCTATACTCTATGTGGAGTGGGGTATCTAGCTACAGGAGTACTCTTGATAGAATCACCTATGTGAATGTGGAAGTGTGGCCGCTTCCTATGAAATTTTGGGCAAAATTATCTAGAGCATTCACTAAACTGGGATACACGTGCAAGGCCGTAAAGCACGGGCTTATGAACAACACAGTGATAAGGTTGTGTGTGTGATGATGTTAGAGATAGAGTTCAAAACTACGAGTTACTCTAGTTAAATCTAAATCATCAACACTATATAAAGGTTCAAGTCGATAGACACCTTTATTTATGCACAAGTCTTATATTATATACTGCTCGATGAAATATACTTTTGTTTTATTTTTAAAAAAAAATTCTAGTGGGGGATTGTTGGAAACTATTGAATTTTTTCAAGGGGATTTGGGCTCATTTGGTTTTCCCTCCCTTTTTCTTTAGTCCCACATTGGATGGGCAAAAAGACTTGAAGGAGTATATAAAGAGCTTGTTGTGCTTTAGGGGTGTGCCCCTTGGGGTATGGCTCTTTTGTGAAGGGGAGAGGACTTAGTTGAACTTGGGTTCAACACGCGCGCGCCGCCGCCGCCCGCCCGCCGGCCGGACGTGACGTGACGTGCGCGCGGTAATTATATTTTTGGATAAAATAATTATTATTTATATATAATTATTTTAATAAACCAAATTTAAATTTCAAACGGTTTAAATTTACAAATCTAAACGTTTTTTTTTAATCCAGATTTTATTACCGTCTTTAATCCCAGATCTGAATTTAACACGCATTAATTCAGATCCAGAATTAAATCGGTTTAATTATTTTCCGTTACAAATTTTCATTATAAAAGGACATCGTTTGGTTTACTTTTGGGGAGTGCGAAAATTTTCTCTGCCATTTCTTCCTCTGCCTGCGAAATTTCTTCCACTTTTATTTTGTTCTTATTCGATCCCGAGCAGTGTTTTTGTTGTGTGTTGTTCTTCCTCGATCTCTTCCGGTGCAGATTTGATCGATCACAGAGTTTCATCTGGGCTGTTTTATCCTGGGGACGGCGGGGCTAACTACTGCTTGCACAAATTTGGGCAGCGCCGCGAAACGTCTTAAAGAAAGCGACCTAGTCCGCGACTCAGCCTTTTTTTTTTCATTCACTTTGGTAATATCGTTCCACTCTTCTTTCGGTTTTCTTCTGCAACTGTTTTCAACAATTTTAAGACGTTCCTTCTGCCATGACTTCTGAAACCGAAACTGTTATTGTTGCCTCTGACCTAAACAAACCCTTCCGCTTTTCTGGATCCCATTTCAAACGTTGGCAACAGAAAATGTTGTTTTTCCTTACCACCAAAACTGTTGCATACGTCTGTAAAACTGAAAAGCCTCTTCTGCTTCTACCCGAAAATCCTTCTGATGCTCATCTCAAAGAATTCCAAACCTGGGATGATCATGACTTCCTGTGCAAAAACTATATTCTTAATGGTCTTTCTGACGATCTCTATGATTACTATAGTTCTCACAAAACAGCAAAGGAAGTCTGGGAAGCACTGCAGAAGAAGTACGACACAGAGGAGGCTGGCTCAAAGAAATACGCAGTCAGTCGCTACCTGAAGTTCCAGATGACAGACGACAAGTCTGTGGAGGTTCAGTCTCACGAGCTACAGAAGATAGCTCATGAAATTGTTTCTGAAGGTATGACTCTAGATGAACAATTTCAAGTCGCTGTACTCATAGACAAGTTACCCCCTGCCTGGAAAGATTTTAAAAATACCCTTAGGCACAAAACTAAGGAATTTTCCTTAGAAAGTTTGATAACCCGTCTTCGGATTGAGGAGGAGGCCCGTAAACAAGACAAAAAGGAAGAATTTAATGCTGTTTCTAACAGTAAGAAATCTGTTATTCTGAAACCTAAAGGTAAATTCATGAAGAATCAGAATCAGAATCGAAATCGATTCAACCAGAACAAAAATGTTCCTAGAACTCAGAATGGACCAAAACCCCCTTCAAAGAATGATTCGGTACAGTTTATATGCTATAACTGTAACAAGCCTGGCCATTTGGCTCGGAACTGTCGGAATAAGCGTCGTCCTGCACCGCAGGCGAACCTTACCGAAGAGGATCTGATTGCAATGATTTCTGAAGTCAATGCAATTGGAGGTACTGAAGGGTGGTGGATAGACACTGGTGCCTCGCGCCATGTTTGTTATGATCGTGGACAATTCAAGTCCTATTCTGATACAAAGGACAAGAAAGTGTTGTTGGGAGATTCCCACTCCACTATTGTTGCTGGTATAGGCGATGTAGATTTGAAGTTTACCTCTGGAAAAACTGTAACTCTTAAAGAGGTCATGCATACTCCAGAGATGAGGAAGAATCTGGTTTCGGGCTACCTTCTCAACAAGGCTGGGTTCACTCAAACTATAGGTGCTGATATGTATACCATTGCTAAAAACAATGTTTTTGTTGGGAAAGGGTATGCCACTGATGGTATGTTTAAGTTGAACATTGATATTAATAAAGGTTCAGCTTCTGCTTATATGTTGTGTTCTTTTAATATCTGGCATGCTAGACTCTGTCATGTTAACAAACGCCTTATTAAAAATATGAGTAACTTAGACCTTATTCCTAAATTGTCTTTGGATGACTTTGAGAAATGTGAATTCTGTAGTCAAGCCAAAATAACCAAGACACCACATAAATCTGTTTCAAGAGAATCAGAGCCACTTGATTTAATTCATTCTGACATATGTGAATTTGATGGTATCTTGACTAGAAATGGAAAAAGATATTTTATAACTTTTATTGATGATTGTTCTGATTATACTGCTGTATATCTAATGAAAAATAAAAGTGATGCATTTGATATGTTTAAATCTTTTGTTACTGAAATTGAAAATCAGTGTAATAAAAAGATAAAGAGATTACGTAGTGATCGAGGAACTGAATATGACTCAACTATTTTTAATGAATTTTATAACTCACATGGTATTATTCATGAGAAGACTGCACCTTATTCTCCTGAAATGAATGGTAAAGCTGAACGAAAAAATAGAACTTTAGCTGAATCTATTGTTGCTATTATGCTTAACTCTGGAGCTGCTTCTCATTGGTGGGGAGAAATTTTATTAACTGCCTGCTATGTGTTTAACAGGATTCCTAAATCTAAAAGTAAAATTTCTCCATATGAAGTTTTTAAGAATAAAAAACCAAATCTGTCCTATCTTAAAACTTGGGGATGTTTACCTTATGTTAGGATTCCTGATCCTAAAAGGAGAAAACTTGCTAGTAGAGCTTATGAATGTGTTTTCATTAGTTATGCTGTAAATAGCAAAGCATATAGATTTTATGATTTGAAAGAACACGTTATTATTGAGTCTAATGATGCTGATTTCTTTGAAGATAAGTTTCCTTTTAAATCTAAGAATAGTGGGGGCTCTAGTTCATGTCCTATACCAGACATTAGTCTTCCTGAGTCTGATAAAGGATTAGAAATTGATTCTAGAAAGAGTAAGAGGGCTCGTGTTGCTAAAGACTTTGGTCCTGACTATTACACTTATAACTTAGAAGAAGATCCTAGGAATCTTACCGAGGCCTTATCCTCTTTGGATGCAAATTTATGGCAAGAGGCTATTAATGATGAGATGGACTCTCTAGAGTCTAATAGAACTTGGCATCTAGTTGACTTACCTCCTGGATGTAAATCTATAGGATGTAAGTGGATACTTAAGAAGAAGTTAAAACCTGATGGAACTATTGATAAGTATAAAGCTCGTCTCGTAGCCAAAGGATTTAGACAACGAGAAAACATAGATTTCTTTGATACTTTTTCACCTGTATCTAGAATTACTTCAATTCGTGTACTGTTAGCTATTGCTGCTATACATAATTTAGTAATACACCAAATGGATGTTAAAACAGCCTTTTTAAATGGTGAATTAGAAGAAGAAATCTATATGGATCAACCTGAAGGTTTCGTTGTTCCAGGACAAGAAGATAAAGTATGCAAATTAGATAAGTCACTTTATGGCTTGAAACAAGCACCTAAGCAATGGCATGAAAAATTTGATAACCTTGTTATTTCTGATGGTTTCAATGTTAATGAAAGTGACAAATGCATATATTATAAATCTGATAATGGTACTTGCACCATTATATGTCTTTATGTTGATGATATGCTGATATTTGGTTCAAACATTCATGTTGTAAACAAAGTTAAAACCATGTTAAGTGCAAACTTTGACATGAAAGATATTGGTGAAGCTAATGTAATCCTTGGAATTAAAATAACTAGGTCTGAACATGGAATTTCTTTGAATCAATCTCATTACGTTGAAAAGATTCTAAAGAAATATAATTATTTTGATCGTAAACCAGCTTGTACTCCTTATGATCCTAGTGTTAAATTGTTCAAGAACACCGGCGACGGTGTTAGACAAACTGAGTATGCGAGCATTATTGGCAGTCTGAGATATGCTGCTGATTGCACTAGACCTGATATAGCTTATGCTGTAGGATTACTATGCAGGTTTACAAGCAGACCTAGTATTGAGCATTGGTATGCTATTGAAAGAGTCATGAGATACCTTAAGAGGACCATGAATCTCGGATTACATTATCAGAAGTTTCCCGCTGTCCTTGAAGGATATAGCGATGCTGATTGGAACACCCTTTCAGATGACTCCAAGGCAACTAGTGGCTATATTTTTAGCATAGCTGGTGGAGCTGTATCTTGGAAATCCAAGAAACAGACTATCTTAGCTCAATCCACCATGGAGTCTGAGATGATTGCACTAGCTTCAGCTAGTGAAGAAGCAGGTTGGCTTAGAAACCTGTTATCAGAACATCCGTTATGGGATAGACCGATACCAGCTATCTTGATCCATTGTGATAGTACTGCAGCTATTGCAAAAATTCAGAACCGTTATTATAACGGAAAAAGGCGACAAATACGTCGTAAGCACAGCACTATTAGAGAGTTTATGAACTCTGGAGCTGTGAGAGTGGATCATGTACGTACTGATGATAACTTAGCTGATCCTTTGACGAAAGGATTAGCTCGAGAGAAGGTTTTTAAAACCTCGAAAGGAATGGGACTCATGCCCTTAGAATGATGAGTCACTTGTGATGGAAACCCAACCTATAGACCGGAGATCCCGAGAAATAGGTTCAAAGGGTAATAACAAATCATGAAGTGATATGTGGAGAATCATGCTAGCATAATTATTAGTCCTATTCCAGAAGAATCATATTGAGCATGATATCCTGAAGCGAAAAAAAAGGATGAGTTTATATTAACTCTTAATGAATTCTATACTCTATGTGGAGTGGGGTATCTAGCTACAGGAGTACTCTTGATAGAATCACCTATGTGAATGTGGAAGTGTGGCCGCTTCCTATGAAATTTTGGGCAAAATTATCTAGAGCATTCACTAAACTGGGATACACGTGCAAGGCCGTAAAGCACGGGCTTATGAACAACACAGTGATAAGGTTGTGTGTGTGATGATGTTAGAGATAGAGTTCAAAACTACGAGTTACTCTAGTTAAATCTAAATCATCAACACTATATAAAGGTTCAAGTCGATAGACACCTTTATTTATGCACAAGTCTTATATTATATACTGCTCGATGAAATATACTTTTGTTTTATTTTTAAAAAAAAATTCTAGTGGGGGATTGTTGGAAACTATTGAATTTTTTCAAGGGGATTTGGGCTCATTTGGTTTTCCCTCCCTTTTTCTTTAGTCCCACATTGGATGGGCAAAAAGACTTGAAGGAGTATATAAAGAGCTTGTTGTGCTTTAGGGGTGTGCCCCTTGGGGTATGGCTCTTTTGTGAAGGGGAGAGGACTTAGTTGAACTTGGGTTCAACACGCGCGCGCCGCCGCCGCCCGCCGGCCGGCCGGCCGTGACGTGACGTGCGCGCGGTAATTATATTTTTGGATAAAATAATTATTATTTATATATAATTATTTTAATAAACCAAATTTAAATTTCAAACGGTTTAAATTTACAAATCTAAACGTTTTTTTTAATCCAGATTTTATTACCGTCTTTAATCCCAGATCTGAATTTAACACGCATTAATTCAGATCCAGAATTAAATCGGTTTAATTATTTTCCGTTACAAATTTTCATTATAAAAGGACATCGTTTGGTTTACTTTTGGGGAGTGCGAAAATTTTCTCTGCCATTTCTTCCTCTGCCTGCGAAATTTCTTCCACTTTTATTCTGTTCTTATTCGATCCCGAGCAGTGTTTTTGTTGTGTGTTGTTCTTCCTCGATCTCTTCCGGTGCAGATTTGATCGATCACAGAGTTTCATCTGGGCTGTTTTATCCTGGGGACGGCGGGGCTAACTACTGCTTGCACAAATTTGGGCAGAGCCGCGAAACGTCTTAAAGAAAGCGACCTAGTCCGCGACTCAGCCTTTTTTATTTTCATTCACTTTGGTAATATCGTTCCACTCTTCTTTCGGTTTTCTTCTGCAACTGTTTTCAACATATATGTATGAGTTTTCTCTGAAATTTTGGGAAGAATGTTGTAGAACTAGGAATCTTGATGCATGCCTGAAATTTGCTGAAACTTTAGCTGAGTTCTGGGATTAATTGGCTATTAGGAATGCTCTGAAAATTTTATATGATATTTATCTTGTAGTTATGAGAAACTTTCATGTTCATCACATTTTCTGATTCGAACTGGAAGTTGGGGTAAATATTCGAATTGTGCAACATGCCAGGAATTCTGTCAAGCTGTACACAATTCAGTAAAACGAGCACCACTACCTGCACACATCTTGGATTTTGTTGATTTTGGTCTTATTGGAAAGCTAACAAGTGTTTCTCAAAGTCCATCGCGACTTTTATGTTGAAATTCTGGCTAGACAATGCCCAAAATTGTCTTTGAACACAGACACAGAAATCTGTCTGCAGAACAGTTTTGACACCCTTTACCCAATAATTCACTATAAATCCAATACTTCATATTTTTATCTAAAATTTTATAAGTGAACTCAAAACTGCCATATCTACAATTTTCATTCAGTAAGTTTTGTTAAATTCTCACTGAAAATGGCTGTTAATCATTGATGTTGTGACTGTTGACGAAATTTCAGCAAATTGCATTGTTTGCTAATGACTAGATTATTGTTTTGATTTACTTCGGAACATGTCGCTAATGTGGATTCATCAGTGATTAAGTGCTGTCTATGGGTATGCTACTTTATGTTGCAAGTTTGGAAATGGATGTTTATGTTCATGGCTTATGAAGTTCGCAAGTTGTTGTGAACTTCCCGATGAAAAGAATGCATTGGATCTCATTTTACATGCTTCATACTCTAGGTTTAATGATTAGTAAAAAAAACAACCTAGGGTGGTCTCGTTCCACTCGAAGTGGGTGAGTGCCCTAGGAGGGGTTGGGGAAACCAAGGTAACGAGTGAGCATGCGGGGGATGGACTGCTGAGTTGTGGGCCACTCCCGACGAGCCCTCAGCGGCGGGGAGTTGGTGCGGTTGTGGTTGAGATTGGTTATGTTGGTGAACGGCTTCTTTCGTAAGAGCTTGTCTCGGGAAGTCGTAGCATTCCACCCACTTTACCGGGTGAGGTCCAGTCCCCGATGTCTGACCCGTTACTGAGGTTTCGAATTCATGCATGAAAACTAACCTATAAAAAAAACAGTAACTCTGGAATGTGATGCCTTTTCCTTTGTTGTGATTCCTTGTTGTGCACTATGATTAGAGTAGTAGAGTTATGGAGTTCCTACTGGGCACGCTGTGACGTGTCCTCCCCCCTACAGGTCCAGGCACTGGTTCTCTGGCGGCGGGCCCGGGAGTGGAGACCCCGGAGGGCAGCTCGTCTCAGCAGGGTCCGTAGTGTATGGTCAGTGTGGGTCGCGTGGTGTAGTCTTGGGTTGTGTGTGTGTGATGAACGTAGTGTTGTACCCCTGTTCCCTTTGTACCCCGTAGGGTTGAGTTGTACTTTTGTGGGAGCTTTTGCTGTTGGGGTTGTACAGTGGACTTGTGCGGTACTGGCCATGTAGTAGCGGTGCTCTGTGACTCTCGGATGTTCTGTTCGTCGTATTTTACCTTACTGCCTGTGTTGTAGTGTCTTGTACTATCTTTCTGTGTTGGAGCTGTATTGTTCTGTTAATCGTTCAGTCTGTACTTTACTGCCTGTGTTTCCTCAGCGTTTGCAGTGGCCTGCATGACTTTGGTGTGTACTTTAGCGCTTGGTACTCTAATACCGCGGCTTGTCACGCCGACCCTCCCTATTTTGGGCAGCGGGGCGTGACATGTTTTGTGGTGGCCCACGCAGGTCCGCGTCCAATGCGATACGCGTAAAGGGAACACCGGTAAGGCTCCAAAATTTCAGTACACGACACTAATGCATTTGTTCTATTTCTCGCCTGCAGATGGAAGGTGGGAACGGGAGTTCCGGCGGGACCGGAACATCTGATGGTGGGATTGGCCCAGCCGGTGATGTGCAGTCTTCGGGTGACAGGACCTCAGAGTCAGCCTTGATGGCTAAGGTCCTGATGGGCATTTTAGAGCACATGGGTCAGATGGAGGAGAGGGCAGTGGCGTCGAAGCCGCCGAGCTACAAGGAGTTCAGGACACTGCGTCCGCGATACTTCTCGGGTAGGGAGAGTAGCCTCGAGGTAGATGAGTGGCTGCGGCACACTGAGGATGATCTGACGATGTGTCGGTATCCCCGAGACGGTTGGGTAGAGTTAGTGAGGCGCCAGTTGACCCATCAAGCTAGAGACTGGTGGGAGGCTCAGGAGAGGTGACTGAAGGGGAACATTGCTTGGGAGACCTTTCGGGAGTTGTTTGAGGCCAAGTTCCTTCCGGAGGCGGCGAAGGACGAGTTGAGGCAGAGATTTGAGCATTTGACTCAGGATGGGAGGACGGTGGATGAGTATGATGCAGAGTTCTCGTTGCTGAGCAAGTACGCACCAGAGCTTGTAGCGACAGATGCCATCAGAGCCAGGCGATTCCGCAAGGGACTAGACGTAGAGTTTCGGGCGGCCATGTCTACTCAGGAGTTATTGACTCAGGAGGCCGTACTGCGGGCTGCCAGACAGCATGAGACCCACATACGGAGTGTGGGGAGGCCACCAGCCAGTGGTGGGAGACCAGCTGCTCAGCAGAGGACTGCACCTGGCCCAGTTCAGCGGGTGACATTCAAGCGACCGGGGGCTCCACCTCCGGCACAGAAGGGACCTTCATGCTACAGATGCGGGAAGCCAGGGCATGTGCAGAGAGACTGCCGAGTTATGAATGCCAGGTGTTATACATGTGGAGAGCCAGGACACATCAGCAGATTTTGCCCACAGTCGGGTCATGCCCCGGTGCCTCCGGCGTCAGCAGCTGTCCGGCCTACACAGCAGAGACCTCTTCCACCACCGCCGCAGCGGCTTGCCCTTCCGGCACCGTCAGGATCGAGACCGTCTGCACCCAGAGGACCCCCTCCACCTCCCCAGCAGCGACGAGGGAACCAGGGGGCAGTTCCTCCACCGAGGCGGCAGCAGTACACCATGACCCCAGTAGAGACTTCGGAGGGTGCTAGTCGAGTGATCACCGGTATGAATCTTGCCCCTATGCAGTCTATTAGATTTGATCCTCAGTTATTCTATTTAGCTAGTTGGCTGAGTTTTATTGTTGTGATACTTAGGTATTGTTAGAGTAGCCTCCTACCCTGCTATGTCCTTATTTGACACTGGAGCGTCACATTGTTTTCTGTCGAAGAAGTTTGTGACACAACACTCCATAATAGTTGACACCTTTGCTGCTAGTTGGAATGTTCACACCGGAAATGGGGTTATTTGTAGTGTCTCTGGGATACAGAACTGTCCTGTTGAGATCGGGGGATGAGAGTTGTATGCAGACTTTTTGGTGATTGAGTTACCCGACTATGAGGCAGTGTTTGGAATGGATTGGTTGGGGATGTTCTATGCTAACATAGACTGTAGACTAAGGAGGGTAGTTTTTCGGATCCCTGACCATCCAGAGTTTGAGTTTTGGGATGGTAGTAGCGAGCTTGAGCCCTTGAAGTTTCGAGCTACGGTCGTGGAGTATTTGGACATGGAAGCAGAGCCCGTGTTACCAAGGGTTGTTGAAGAATTTCCTGACATCTTTCTAGATGACATCTTTGGATTACCCCCAGATAGGTCCCTAGAGTTTACTATTGATCTGATTCCAGGCGCTCAACCGATAGCGAAGGCTCCATACCGTATGGCCCCATCGGAGTTAGCTGAGCTCCGCAATCAGTTGACCGATTTATCAGATAGGGGATTGATTCGCCAAAGTGTGTCACCGTGGGGAGCGCCAGTGTTGCTTGTGAACAACAAGGATGGATCTCGGAGGATGTGCATTGATTATCAGGAATTGAATAAGGTGACGGTGAGGGATAAGTACCCGCTTCCCCGGATCGATGATATTTTTGATCAGCTTGGTGGATCCCGTGTGTATTCGAAGCTAGATTTGCGAAGTGGGTATCACCAAGTGAAGGTGAGAGAATCTGATGTCCCAAAGACCGCATTCCGTACTCGATACGGTCAATATGAGTTTCTGGTGATGCCTTTTGGAGTGACGAATGCCCCAGCTACTTTCATGAGGCTGATGAATCAGATCTTCTTCGAGTATTTAGATAAGTTTGTGGTGGTATTTATCGATGACATCCTGGTTTACTCGAAGAATGAGGATGAACATGCTGAGCATCTGCGGGTAGTGTTGAATACCCTCAGGCAGCACCGATTGTATGCTAAGTTCAGCAAGTGCCAATTTTGGTTGACCAAAGTTGCGTTTCTTGGTCACATAGTCTCTGGGGATGGAGTGTCTGTTGATCCTGAGAAGGTTGCCGCAGTAGAAGGTTGACATATACCTCGGACAGTCACAGAGATTCGAAGCTTTTTGGGGTTGGATGGGTACTATCGGAAGTTCATTAAGGATTTCTCGAAGATTGCCTCGCCTTTGACTCATCTGACGAAGAAGGATGTTGCGTATGTCTGGTCGAAGGAATGCCAGCGAGCGTTCGAAGAGCTGAAGCATCGGTTGACCACTGCTCCTATCTTAACTATCCCTGACCGTTCGGGTGGATTTGAAGTTTTCTGTGACGCGTCTGGCAGAGGGCTAGGCTGTGTCCTTCATCAGCACGGGCGAGTGGTGGCATATGCTTCTAGATTGTTGAAGGGGCATGAACTGAACTATCTCACTCATGACCTGGAATTGGCAGCAGTGATCCTGGCTTTGAAATTATGGAGACATTTCTTGCTAGGTGAACACGTGAAGATATACACTGACGATAAGAGTCTAAAGTATGTGTTCACTCAGAAGGAGCTTAATATGAGACAACGACGATGGTTGGAATTAATGGCTGAGTATGACGTTGATCTGCTATACCATCCTGGGAAGGTGAATGTGGTGCCAGATGCTCTTAGTAGATTACCCGCCGTAATGAATCTAACCTCTCAACCACAACTTCGGTGGGCAATCCGACAGATGAGAATAGAAGTTGTACTCCCAGGAGAGAAAACTGTTATGATGGGGCTGCAGATCCAGTCTGATTTGGTGAACAGGATTAAGGCAGCTCAATCAGGGGATGCCAAGTTGAAGAGGATCCGAGAGCAAGTGGAAGCTGAACTTCGTACCGATTTTCGTATTCACGAAGATGGGTCGTTGAGATTTGGGAACCGGGTTTGTGTGCCAAGTGGCGAGATTCGGGAAGAACTATTGAAGGAGGCACATAGTTCCCCATATTCTATCCATCCTGGAGGGACCAAAATGTATCGAGATTTGAAGCAGTATTATTGGTGGTCAGGAATGAAGAAGAGTGTAGCCAAGAGTGTGGCGTCCTGCTTGGTTTGCCAGCAGGTGAAGGCTGAGCACCAGAGAACTGCAGGATTGTTGCAGCCTCTCCCTATTCCAGAATGGAAGTGGGAGCATGTGACCATGGACTTTGTGACTGTTTTACCTCGGACGCCTAGGGGCAATGATGCGATTTGGGTCATCATAGATCGATTGACCAAGTCGGTACATTTTATTCCGTTCCGAGTTGGACAGTCAACAGAGAATCTGGCTAAGAGGTACATGGAGGAGATCATGAAACTGCATGGAGTCCCAGTGAGTATAGTGTCCGATAGGGATAGCAGATTCACCTCACATTTCTGGAAAAGTTTACAGGCTAGTCTGGGGACGCGTTTGAATTTCAGTACTTCATATCATCCTCAGACCGATGGACAGTCGGAAAGAACCATTCAGATTCTTGAAGATATGCTGCGAGCGTGTATGCTTGATTTCAAGGGTTCGTGGGAGGACCATCTGCATCTAGTCGAGTTCGCATACAATAACAGTTATCAAGCAAGTATTGGCATGGCTCCCTTCGCAGCTCTGTATGGAAGGCAGTGTAGGTCTCCTTTAAGTTGGGATGACGTTGGAGACAGGGAGTTTTTAGGACCAGACTTGGTGGCGGCAACAACAGATGTGGTGCGGACAGTCAGAGAGAATCTGCGCATCGCGCAGGACCGTTATAAGCACTGGGCTGATACAAAGCGGAGACCCTTGGAATTTCAGCCAGGGGATTACGTGTTCCTAAGGATTTCACCGGTTCGTGGGACCATCCGATTTGGCAAACGTGGGAAGCTGAGTCCTAGGTACATTGGTCCGTTCGAGATTTCCGCTAAGGTCGGTGAAGTTGCGTATCGGCTAACATTGCCACCGGCACTCGAAGGTGTGCATAATGTCTTCCATGTGTCTCAACTCAGAATATATGTGGGAGATCCCAAACATGTTGTAGATTTTTCAGAGATAGAAGTACGGTCGGATCTCACATATGAGCAGCAACCAGTGGCTATCTTATACCGGAGGCAGAAGACGTTGAAGAAGAAGACCATTGACTTGGTGCGGGTCATGTGGCAGCAAGAGTCTCCGGGAGAGTCAACTTGGGAGCGAGTAGATGAGATGCAAGAGAAATACCCGTACCTGTTTGAGCAATGACTGTTGTATCTTATATTTTCTGCAGTTATTGGGTATTGTATATAAATGACTGCTCTCCTGATTTTGTTAAATTTCCGAGGACGGAAATTTTTCTAAGGAGGGTAGGGTGTAACAACCCTAGTGTGTAAATACTAAGTAATCGTTAAATTCATCCAAGTTTCTCGTACATGTGCACACCAATCCCGGGGAATGGAGAGATTTGCAAATTGCCTCTCGATTTTTCATTTATACCCAAATGAGGGTATCATTGTAAGATTGGGTTTAAGGCAAATTTCTTTAAGTGAATGGTTATTGTGAAAAAGGGAAATGAGATATTTGCAATGGCAAACTTGTAATAAAATCAAGCATTTGGATGGCTAATTTTGAAAAAAAAAGAAAGAAAAAAAAAGAAATGAAAAGAAAAATAGAGTATGGCACTAAGTTGCCATACCAAGTACACCTAACCCCCCATCTCTCCCCTCACCCTACACCATAACCCCCCCACCCCTCTCCACTCTCCTAGGTCCCTTTCTCTCCCCCTCTCTCCATTATTTTCAGCCCATGGCTGAAAATAGCTAGGGAAAAAAAAGGAAAAAGAAAAAGGAAGAGAAGAAAGAAGAAGAAGAAGAAGAATAGGAAGAGGAGAAGGAGAAGGAGAAGGAGAGGGCTACTACTCAAACCATCAACCATTCTTGAAGCTCCAAAGAGGTAGGAACTCTTCACTCTCCTACTCTAATTATAAATGATGGAAAGCATCTTATATGTATGAGTTTTCTCTGAAATTTTGGGAAGAATGTTGTAGAACTAGGAATCTTGATGCATGCCTGAAATTTGCTGAAACTTTAGCTGAGTTCTGGGATTAATTGGCTATTAGGAATGCTCTGAAAATTTTATATGATATTTATCTTGTAGTTATGAGAAACTTTCATGTTCATCACATTTTCTGATTCGAACTGGAAGTTGGGGTAAATATTCGAATTGTGCAACATGCCAGGAATTCTGTCAAGCTGTACACAATTCAGTAAAACGAGCACCACTACCTGCACACATCTTGGATTTTGTTGATTTTGGTCTTATTGGAAAGCTAACAAGTTTTTCTCAAAGTCCATCGCGACTTTTATGTTGAAATTCTGGCTAGACAATTCCCAAAATTGTCTTTGAACACAGACACAGAAATCTGTCTGCAGAACAGTTTTGACACCCTTTACCCAATAATTCACTATAAATCCAATACTTCATATTTTTATCTAAAATTTTATAAGTGAACTCAAAACTGCCATATCTACAATTTTCATTCATTAAGTTTTGTTAAATTCTCACTGAAAATGGCTGTTAATCATTGATGTTGTGACTGTTGACGAAATTTCAGCAAATTGCATTGTTTGCTAATGACTAGATTATTGTTTTGATTTACTTCGGAACATGTCGCTAATGTGGATTCATCAGTGATTAAGTGCTGTCTATGGGTATGCTACTTTATGTTGCAAGTTTGGAAATGGATGTTTATGTTCATGGCTTATGAAGTTCGCAAGTTGTTGTGAACTTCCCGATGAAAAGAATGCATTGGATCTCATTTTACATGCTTCATACTCTAGGTTTAATGATTAGTAAAAAAAACAACCTAGGGTGGTCTCGTTCCACTCGAAGTGGGTGAGTGCCCTAGGAGGGGTTGGGGAAACCAAGGTAACGAGTGAGCATGCGGGGGATGGACTGCTGAGTTGTGGGCCACTCCCGACGAGCCCTCAGCGGCGGGGAGTTGGTGCGGTTGTGGTTGAGATTGGTTATGTTGGTGAACGGCTTCTTTCGTAAGAGCTTGTCTCGGGATGTCGTAGCATTCCACCCACTTTACCGGGTGAGGTCCAGTCCCCAATGTCTGACCCGTTACTGAGGTTTCGAATTCATGCATGAAAACTAACCTATAAAAAAACAGTAACTCTGGAATGTGATGCCTTTTCCTTTGTTGTGATTCCTTGTTGTGCACTATGATTAGAGTAGTAGAGTTATGGAGTTCCTACTGGGCACGCTGTGACGTGTCCTCCCCCCTACAGGTCCAGGCACTGGTTCTCTGGCGGCGGGCCCGGGAGTGGAGACCCCGGAGGGCAGCTCGTCTCAGCAGGGTCCGTAGTGTATGGTCAGTGTGGGTCGCGTGGTGTAGTCTTGGGTTGTGTGTGTGTGATGAACGTAGTGTTGTACCCCTGTTCCCTTTGTACCTCGTAGGGTTGAGTTGTACTTTTGTGGGAGCTTTTGCTGTTGGGGTTGTACAGTGGACTTGTGCGGTACTGGCCATGTAGTAGCGGTGCTCTGTGACTCTCGGATGTTCTGTTCGTCGTATTTTACCTTACTGCCTGTGTTGTAGTGTCTTGTACTATCTTTCTGTGTTGGAGCTGTATTGTTCTGTTAATCGTTCAGTCTGTACTTTACTGCCTGTGTTTCCTCAGCGTTTGCAGTGGCCTGCATGACTTTGGTGTGTACTTTAGCGCTTGGTACTCTAATACCGCGGCTTGTCACGCCGACCCTCCCTATTTTGGGCAGCGGGGCGTGACATCTCGCAAAGCTTTGCGTCGCGAAAAAAATTGTCAGAGCTTCCGACGGGCGCCTTCCTCTCACGAGCCGTCGCTTCTTCCATCGAGCGTGATTGTGCTGATAACGTGTTGTGAAGGAGAAATAGGTTTGGAGAAGGTTGAGTCTAGGAAACCCATAGCTTCCTTTATATAGTATTCATATTGGTTACTCATGTGGGTGGATACCCAATAGGCCCAATGGGTCATATTCATAACATCACTAATATTATTACATTGAAGTCCAAAACGATGCATTCTTCGTTCTTTATGCTCATGTCTAGCTCCATTTGATCCATGCCCTTGGTTGCTCATCACGTAGCCCATTGAGTGCAATGTTGTGATTAATTAAGCTCTTGACTCAAAGATGTTAGATTCATTAATTGTTGTTCATCATCAAAACCACGTGGGGGCGAGACTCAATATCGCAATAGAAGTATGTTGCTCAACTAGAAAGCGAGGTTTCACATGTTCTAGCACACAAATACGGCTAACACAATGATGTTTGGTTTGGTAAAGAGAAAAAACAAATATTGTCTCTGGTTTCTTAAAGATTCGATCAATGTTAAGTTGCAACGGCCCGCTCCCCAGGATAGCCGGGAAGTACGAATCCATCCCAAGCATTCTCAGAGCAGCGAGTGTTACAAAGAAAAAGAAAGAAATAGAGAGTACAAGAAGAACAAGCAGGCCACTGCGCCTGTACTGGGAAGTACAAAAAATGATCAAACACAGAAAATGGTAGACAATAATGTAAAAGTCCAACATTCTTTATTATTAATACAATAGTACAAGTTTTTATATACATCACTTCAACTCAAGGTAGAAAAGTGGAAAACAGAAGAGAATCCCAGAAAATCAACAAAGGACAAAGATGTCCACAACCTGTACAACTTACTCCATAGACTACACTTGAGAATTAACTGTACAAGCTCACCCTCTGAGGGTTCTATCTCTGAGTAATCTCTTGGGTCAAGTCCAGCTCAGTCTGTAATGCTCATAACCTTGGAAAGAGTAAATGGGACACATCAACATGTGACCCAGTAGGATAATCCAACTATGCAAGGTATTGTCAGTCTCAGAACTGTTCTACCTAACTAAGGGCTGGTCTCAACAGTAAACATGTTAACTACTATAGCATAAAGAAATAAAATATTTTGACATGTACTTAAAAAAGGACAACTGAACTAATATGCACAAGAGGAACCACATCACATGCAGCTAGTGAATAATAATAACTGCAGAGTTAAACATGTGTAAAGTAAATGCAGACAATCACAAATATGCACATGATGCACGTGAATGATTATGAATGCAAATGCAATACCTAAGGGATCCCATTTATGCCAGCGTGCCTACAACGTACACATCTCCACTATGGCACAACTATGGATTCAAGAGGTGACCCCCCGGCAATTTCCCCCGATGCCTATCGTGGCACTTTGCTCTATTGTGTGTCGTGCCATCCCGTGTCCTAGTTTCCATATATCATATATCATATATCACATTTCACCTTTTCATTTCTTTTCGCATGTCATAGCATGTATCACATACCACTTTCATTTTCACAGTTGCCTTTATATCACGTTGGAGTGTCTCATGCATAACAAAGTATCTTTAAAGAGGATTAACAAGTTGTACAATGGCATGGCATGGTTAATATGGATAATTGCATATTGGTCAATCATGAGCATGTCGAACTTAACAAAGAATTTAATGGAACATCAAATTAAAATCATAATTTCTCTTATTACGCACATGGACACAAAGAAGCAACATGTGAACATGTCATACTTAATTAGCATGAGGTTTGAATAGCTCGTAATCATCATCAATGGCACATATGACTTAAACATGAAGCACAATGATTGATATGTAATTTATAACATTTAAATCAATCTGAAAATCTGGATTACATGCTTAAAATCAATCCACACAGTCATTTGGATAAATCCACACGATCGTGTGGAACGCTGAGACCAACATGCAAAACTAACCCACAAGGTCGTTTGGACAAGTCCACACGACTGTGTGGAACACATTACTCAAGTTCGGCCAAATATAGCCATACGGTCGCTTGGTAGTCCACTCAACCATGTGGTGTAACATTCAACATCATATAAGAGCAGGACAGTCACACGGTCGTTTAGTCATGCCACATGACTGTGTGAACGTACAGACTGACACAGTCGTTCCAAGAACGACACGACCGTGTTGTCGATCCTTGGTCATTCTGCAGCCATACGATCGAGTCTAAGTCAACTTGCTCGTATTCCTACTCAGTTAGTGATACGACCATGTCTAGGTCGACACGGCCGTGTGGATGCGCTATCGTTGCTTGGTCGATCGATATGACCTTGTCGTCAGTCGTGTCGACCGAACGCTGTCGATTTCATAGGAGATTCGAACATATAATCCTACGCAGTTCTTGGGAACTAATCCTAGCTAGAGTAGATAGATTTCATAACTAATCAAGTCCTTCTCTTGAAGACTTTGGCCCTTCTTCTCCTTGAAGACCCCATCAATTTCTCAAGATTCTCTCTCAATTCTTCTTCAAGCCCTAAGGAGATGGGGTTGTGGTTGCTGTGAGGGGTGGTGGTGACCGACATGATGGATGCGATGGTGGTTGCGAGGAGTTGTGGTGGTGGTCTCGACGAGAGAGGAAGAAGGGGGGTTGAATTTCATGTATGAGAAGGGAAAGAGAATGGGCTTTTGGGTTCATTTGGTTCCTGCGTGAGGGAGAAGAAATAATATGGAGTTTTGTGGTTGTGTTGTTTTCTTCTTTTTTTCCATTTCCATTTTCCATTTCCTTTTTCCAAATAAATCCATTCATCCTCATCATCCCCATCTTTTCCTCTAACTAAGCCATGTGTATAGGAGGTAGCACACTGTGATTAGGTGGGTTAATAGCATGACACACAAGGGCACATGTGTCCTTCTAGAGATCGTTCAAATCTTTATATTTTTTAGAAATTAGAAATACCCCATTTATACTAGATATCCCACTTAAGACCATGTATCTCATACAATACTTTATATTTTATAATCAAATAATGATTTAAAAATTATTAAGAATAATACGACCATTTAAAAATTTAAGGAAAAATTCTTGAAATTACATAACAACAATACTCGTATAAATACGATTAAGAATATGTATATAATACACGTACACATGAATACAGTGTGTTACATAAGTTATGTTTCCAATCAGGGTTTTATATGGCGCATGGGACTAAGCTAAAATAAACTTTTGGAAGAACATTGGTTCAAATATATACCTTTATGATATTTGTGTTATATATTGTGTCATCCCATATAATTTTGATGATTAGCAAACATGTCATTTAACTTGATGCAGGCATTCAAAGCATATCATAGAGGCACTCAAGGGGATTGGTGACACGTAATACATTATCATGCATTCTGTTTTAGATATTGAGTCATACTAATTCTTTAAACTCGCATATATCTAGGGGAAGAGATTTACATGTGGGGAAAATGATTTTAAAAAATTATATGTTTTTCAAAAGAGGCGAGAACATTTTTATTGGATATCTTTTTGTTGATAACAAAAGGGGGATAGATATTAGATGCCATGCATAATTATATTAATGTAACACTTGGTATTGGTTTTAATAAGTAGCGTTGCATGAAAAGTAAGTATTTTTTCATTATTATGCATGCAGGTTTGTCATCTTAAAAAGGAGAAGAATGTTGAGAAATTGAGTCTCACACCGTGTGGTTTTGGTGACGAACAAATGTTACATCTAACGTATTTAAGTGCAGGAGCTTAAAACAAATCAAATGAAGCACTCAAAGGAGTAGTGATGAGCTAAACAATGCCATGGATCAATTGGAGCAAGACTGAGAGCTTGGAAAGCAAGAATAAATCAAACGATCTTCGTTGTAAAAATATATTTGATGTATTTTTCTTTCTTTTGACTTAGCTTTTTAAGGCCATGCTAGAAGCTCTCTCTCTCTCTCTCTCTCTCTCTCTCACAGAGGAACACCATAAAAACGATTTCGAAATATTTTTAAAATATTTTAAAAATATTTTATTCGGGTTTTCATGTCGTATCCTTTGCATCTGTATTGGGAGTCGATTACTCTTTGAATAGGAGTCGACTAACATCGAGACAGAAAGTATGACAATCACTAACTACAGATAGTAGTCGACTACTGTTGTTGGAGTAGTCGATAACCTTTATGATAATTGACTACTCCAACAACGGTAGTCGAGTACCATCAGCCCAATGGACAGAAAAGATACAGTTTTGTTATTTTCGGGAAACTGTCGATTGATCCGTTGGATTGGTGTTTTTGGAAATGATTTTCAACGGTTTTTCATCCCTATGTATGCCGAGATTGTTAAGTGTTTTAATATGAATTTTTTTGAGGAAAAAATTAAGTTTTAAAAGTATTTCTAAGCTCTCTCAAAAAAACCTTCAAATTTTTTGGCATATGTTTTTAACGAGATTTTCAAATATTTCTTGGCCAATATTTATTGATCTCCCAAAGCTTTCAACTTCATCATCCATTGGAGATCAACCCTATAGCCATCACATCTACACAATGCTTCAAAGAAAGGCTACAGTTAAAAGTGTATTCATTCTCAGAGTGTAAGTGAAAATCCTAAATTGTGTGAGGTGGTAAGTTTCTCTTGAGAATATAAGCAGTGTAAGAAATTCCTATTGGGAATATGTGTTGTAACTATTTGGGAAATAGTAGATTTAACCGAGTGGGACTCGGGTGGCTGGATGTATGATAAGCCAAGTGGGCATTGGTCATCAGAACCAAGGTAATTCTCGTGTTTGTGCTTGGCCATTATTTTCTGTTGATCGTCATATCTTCCTTGTTTAATTTCGATGCATATTAATTGATTGAGATAGGTGTTGATTAAGTTAAAATTTGGTAACTCGGATTGTTGACGTGTGTAGAATCTCTGGAGTAATTTGTACACACTAATCACCCCCTGTTTAATGTATATCTACCATCCATATGAGGTCCCAACACTGTATTGGTGAAGCTTCTTATCCTTCTTGTACCTTCTGCTTCTTAACCTTTCCATTGCCTTATACTATGAACTACGATAGTTGGCCCTGCTTGATCAACCTCCATATGTCTATCTCAAGCTTCCAACAACCCTTGGTCATATAGCAATGATCGTGATGGTACCCATAATGCTTCGACTTATCCTCCCCCATCAAAACACTCATGATCTTAAAAAAAATCGCTTTATTTGCATCAATGCAGTATCAAAACATGAGCCATCAGTGCCTTCGTAGACTAATACTTGGCTCGTGGCAACTTTCTAGATAGAAGATCGCTTCTCATCGCATATGGCATTGTTCATAGAATTAGATGGGTTGGAACTTTGGTAAATCTAGGCTTTATTTTGTGTAGTTGAATTAATCGTGCTTATCGCTCAACTGATACAGGAATTTTAGCTTATGTGATATTGAGCAGCTATTCTTTGATAAACTGATAAGAGATAGCTCCGTTCATGCAACCAAGGAGGGAACTTTGAGTTTGAGTCTTTGATTCTTTTAGTTTCCCTTTACTGTCCATCTTCTTAACTAACGCGGAATGGAAATTTTGAATATTGTTATTTTTCTTATCCATGCGATTATGTTTTTCTTTACTTTGACTTGATAATGTTTTCAAATCAAATCAATATAAAGATTATTTATAACGTTTAAACGTTCAAACACGTGACAAGCTGTGAAAATCAAAATCTCTATTAACTAAATTCAAACTCGGAAGAAAACGTGGATGAGAAAAAAATTGGATTCCAAATTTCCTTTAAAAAAAAGAAGTAACGTGCAAATATACGCCCCAAGCAATTAAAACGAGTGTGTGCTTATCTTCAAGGAAAGCCCAGCCAATCTAACAAGTGACTTGCCGCGGTTTAAGGATGCACGCAAATTTAATGTAGAAATTTAAAAAGTCGGGGTCTTGCAAAAATAACTGGTTACCTCCGTGTTCAAACAGAACTTTCCACCAAACGACGTTTTTGTTGGTCCGACCCGGCTCCTGCCTCATTTGTTCAAACTCTTGGACTCTTTCCATTTGAACCAGTAAGCGAACCAGACAGTGGCTCTTTATTACCAATTTGTGTTGGTACCTATATGATGTTATGTATAGACGCTTGACAAACATGCTGACATGGCACTTTACCCACGTAACTAACACACGTCATTATCCCTAAAATTATAAAAATAAAAAATAATAATATTTAGTCAATGTAGATGTCAATATCCGATTCGTACTTGTATTTGTTTTCGTAGAAACAACCGGATATCGAAATTAAATATGGTTCTTAACTAAGCGATGAAATTTTCAGTCATTCATTCTTATTGGACTCGAGACGACGCCGGCAAACGCCGTCCCAAACCAGCAACCACTCCTCTTCTTCATTAAATACTCGTATCTTATCCCCCTCATTGTTTTTGTCCCGCATCGATTAAGTTGGGAGATGAACCTCAGCATCTCCAGCCTCCTATCGGCGGCCGCTGCGGCGGCCTGCGGTCTGCTGCTCCTGCGGATCATGTTATCGCTGAAGCCCGTCCTCTTTCTGCTGGGCCGCTGCTGGCGGTCCCTCGACGGGTGGGCCCAGTCGTACCATGTTTACGAGATCCCCCGGCAGGGCGACAACGGCAAGCAGAACCCCCTGTACCGCAAGGCCGCCGCCTACGTGGCCTCCCTCCCGTCCGTCGAGGACTCCGACCATGCCCAAATCTTCTCCACGGGACGCAAGCCCAACGACTTCTTCCTCCACCCCGGCCCATCCCAGCCGGTCCCCGACCTCTTCCGCGGGGCCCGCCTCCTCTGGTCCCACCAACCCGCCTCCCTCCGCCTCCGCGTCCGCCGCCAGGACCGCCACCGCGTCCTCCGCCCCTACCTCCAGCACGTCGAGTCCGTCGCCGACGACCTCGAGGCTCGCAGGAAAGAAATCAAGCTCTTCACCAATCACGAGTTATGCGTCGGTTGGAGGTCGGCGCCGTTCACGCATCCGTCGACGATCGACACGGTGGCCATGGACCCCGAGTTGAAGTCCCGAGTGAAATCGGACCTTGAATCGTTCCTCAAGGGCCGGAATTACTACGCCCGTTTGGGCCGGGTCTGGAGGCGGAGCTACCTCCTATACGGCCCGCCGGGCACCGGCAAGTCCACCTTCGTCGCCGCCATGGCCAAGTACATCGGCTTCGACGTCTACGACCTCGACCTGACCAAAATATCCGAGGGATCCGATCTCAAGTCTCTCCTGCTGCAAACGAGTCCCAAATCCCTAGTCCTGGTCGAAGACCTCGATCGGTACTTGGCTAACGCAAACAATAAAGAGGATGTTACTGCCATGCTGAATTTCATGGACGGAGTCTTTTCTTGCTGCGGCGAGGAGAGGGTGATGGTCTTCACGATGAGCGGGGAGAGGACGGCGGTGGACCCCGCCGTGCTGAGGCCGGGGAGGCTCGACGTGCACATTTATTTCCCGCTGTGCGATTTCTCGGCGTTCAAGACGCTGGCGAGCAGTTACTTGGGGCTGAAGGACCATAAATTGTACCCGCTGGTGGAAGAAGGGTTTCAGACGAGCGGATCCAAGTTGAGCCCGGCGGAGGTCGGAGAGATCATGATCGCAAACAGAGTATCGCCGAGCAGAGCAATTAAGACGGTGATCAACGCATTGCATCAGTCGCCGGCGATGGAGAGGAGGAGGGCGGTGAGCGAGAGCGGGTCCGTGAACGGCCGGCGGCTGGAGGAGATCGAAGGCGGCGGGGGCGGGTTGGTGTTCGGCAAGGACGCGACGGTCCGGGAGTTCAAGAAGTTGTATGGGTTGATCAGGAGGAGCGGGAGCAAGACAGAAGGGACGTTGTCGGTCGAGATGGCGGCGGCCGCGGCCGCTGCGGGGCATAGTAGTAATAATAATGGGTATGAGAAGGATGGACGGTAACATAGAACGGTTACGGTTGGTCGTTTTAATTACATTTTCTTAGATTTACAGATTAAATTAGGTTCATTTTTTACTGTTTATTGTGGATCTTAGTAAAATTTTTGATGTAGGGAGGGATGTGTGGGTAAATTGGGATGTAAAGGGTAAATCCGAAAAACTTTCTTATCTTTTGTCATAAATTAAATTTTAAAAGAATGAAAATTGGTTGGTATAATATGAAAGAAAGCTAAATAAATAAGTTTATTGAATTATGTATAAATTGTATAGTATTTGCTTCATCCAAAAATTCTGAAGTTAAATGTTATACTTCTGAAATTTCTGCCAACTTTTTAAAAAGGTTCATTGATGGCATTTATGGGAATTGAACTCATGATTGGTGCTCTTTCATGATGTAAAATTGCTTGAAGGATGAATAATTTTCGCAGAATTGTGTAAGTTCAAATGGCCTATATCTTTTCCATTCATGCATCGGTAACACCGATTTAAGAAAGAATCTAACCCTCAACCTTTTCACAAGGGAGGGGAGGCAAGTATCACTAAAAACAATTGCTTCGAGTAGATGGATGTTTATTTCAAGTTAAAATTGATACAACACTAGTCCCATGGATAAGGTCGGTTTAGTTATTTTGTGAACGCTCGGGAGATGCATGCATTCATGGCATTTATGGCATGAATCGTTGAACTTCCTCGTTTATTACTTGCCATCAATGACGACCGTTTTCTCCAATTTATGCTGGTTGTTAACTCGTCTTTAATGGCAATAAGTCGGTGGTAATAAAGACACACACCGCCTGTAAAAAGACTCACCAACAATGGGAGAGGAGGGGTGAAACTTCGACTTCTCTTCTCCAGAATCTTCTTATTCTTGGAGATTTCTCTCTTTAGAGCTGAGAGCTTGCTGATTTCTCCATTGGCCCCTCTCACATGCAATCTCTTGAATAAGCCCAGGTCGCAAGAACAACTCCAGACTGATCACAAGAACATTAATGGTTAGATTGTCTGAAACGACTTCAGACTATTCAGGTATCTTCTAAATATGCCATTCTCCGGCCTAAGCATCGCATGCTCTCCTTAGCTCGGCGCGACAAATACAGGCGGGTCTCACCCCAAATCCCCAACCACAACATGTGGGCCACCCTACTTGATTGTCCTTGCAGGACAAAAGCATCAAGTGTAATATAGCTGTTCTTTTTGGCCAACAGTTGTCTATCGTAGGACTACGTCTCAGACCTTGAAGGCACAACCCTTACACCTAACATTGTAATATTAGGACGATAAATTTTTAATTTGTTTGTAATTTACTAGAATGAAAGGTTAGTTCCAACCATTAGAATTCATTGACCAAAGCATTCATATGTCGAATGGTCCATTGGCCAACTTCTTTATTACCTTTAGGGTGTGTTTGGTTAGTGGGAAAAGGAAAGAAAAGGAAGGAAAATAAGAAGGAAAATGATTTTCCATTGTTTGGCTTAAAAGAAAAGTGAAAAGAAAAAGAAAATGAAGGAAAAGAGTGGAAAATAAATAATAAAACTTTTCTTTCAACTTTTCCTCCTCTTGACCCAAGGAAAATGATGGAAAACAAAGCAAAACTAACTATTCTCACATTCATGCATTTGTGTTTTTTAACAAATATAATTAGTAGCTATTTTTAATGAATTCATGAATAATTCATGAATTCTTTTCAAAAAATTATGAATGAATTTTTCAAAAAATCACGAATTATTATCAAAATTTTACATATGAATTATTTAAAATTCGCAAATTATTCAAAATTTACGAATTTTTCCCGAATTTTTCAAAATAGTATGTGAATAATTCGGAATTTTTTTTGAAAATCATGAATATTTAAATTATTTTTATTCATGAACTTGTTCAAAAAAATTCGCGAATAATTCGTGTAAGTTTTGGCGTTTTGCTTGAAAATTCGCGCATTATGGACGAATTTTTCTAATAGCTTGCAAATTATTTCCAATGTTTTCATATAATTTGTAAATTATTTATGTACTATTTAATATCACATTATTTATGAATCATGATATTTGTATGGTTAGAGAATTATTTGTTAGAATTCGTAATTTATTTGCTAACTTTCTGAATTATTCATAACAACTAACAAATTTTTAATTTATTATGAGACTAAAATACTTCTGTGTTGGATGATAATGGACTCAAGAGAGAGATATATATATCATTTCATTGCTAAGAATGAGTAACCATAGCTAAGAGCCATGGTGCTCTATTTATTTATCTCATAGTGGGGAGGCCAAAAGCCTCTAGTAGACCAAGGGTCCCCATTACCCTAAGTAATGGGGGACCTAATGAATGGGTACACATTCATCACTTCGGTCTCAGCTACTGAGGCAAGGGGTGGATACTTCTGGATCCAGAGTAAGTGTGTTTGCCTCGTTAAAACCTTAGCTGTGGAAAACCTAGTGGGAAAACCCAACAGCTTAAGGAAAAAGAGTGCAACCCACAGGTTACTCCCCCTGATCCGTACAAGCTTCAGGCTTGCAGGTCTTTCAACTGTCGCATACCAATGTTCTTTACAAGCTTTACAAAAGTACATTTAGGCAATGCCTTAGTAAAAAGATCAGCTAAGTTGTTGCATGACTGGATCTGTCGAACTTCAATCTGCTTGTTGTTCTTCTGCTCATGCGTCCAGAAAAACTTGGGAGAAATGTGCTTTGTCCTGTCGCCTTTGATGTAGCCCTTCTGAAGCTGAGCAATGCACGCGGCGTTGTCTTCGAATAGGGCAGTAGGCTCCAGATCACCGGTCTTCAGGCCAGTGGATTTGAGGATGTGTTGGATGACTGAGCGTAGCCAAAAACATTCTCTGCTCGCTTCATGGATCGCGATGAGCTCTGCATGGTTGGAAGATGTAGCAGTAGTGGTTTGTTTTACCGATCTCCAGGAGATAGCAGTTCTTCCGTAGGTAAGGACAAAACCAGTCTGTGATTTTGCCGTATGTGGATCTGAAAGATAGCCTGCATTGGCATAACCAAGTAACTGGGAGGAGGCACCTCTCTGGTAGTAAAGTCCAAGGTCTACGGAACCCTTGAGGTATCGCAGAAGATGTTTTACTCCATTCCAGTGGCGCTTTGTAGGCGCTGCACTGTGTCTGGCTAGGAGATTGACTGCAAACGCTATATCGGGACGCGTGCAGTTAGCCAGATAGAGAAGTGCACCAATGGCACTTAGGTAGGGTACTTCTGGACCCAGTATCTCCTCCCCCTCTTCCAGAGGCCGGAAGGGGTCCTTTTGTACGTCTAATGATCTCACGACCATAGGGGTACATAAAGGATGACATTTATCCATTTGGAACTTATTTAAAAGCTTCTTGGTATAATTGGATTGATGTAGAAGGATTCCACCTTGTAGGTGTTCAATCTGCAAGCTAAGGCAATACTTCGTTCTGCCTAGGTCTTTCATTTCAAAAGTGTGCTTTAGCCTTGCAGATATCTCATTAATCTCTGCTGGAGAGCCTATGAGATTTAAGTCATCAACGTAAACTGCTATGATGACGAATCCTTTTCCCGTTCTTTTGATAATGATGCACGGGCAGACTTCGTTATTAGTGAATCCTTGCTGTGCAAGGAAATCACTTAGTCTGTTATACCACATTTTGCCCGACTGTTTTAGTCCATACAAGGATCTATGTAGTCTAACAGAGAATACGTCCCGAGGTATCTCTTTCATCTCTGTGGGTAAGTTAAACCCATCTGGTAGTTTCATATAGATCTTTTTATCTAAATCGCCATAAAGATATGCAGTCACAACGTCCATGAGCTGCATTTCTAGGCTTGCCAGAGATGATAGGCTTATTAAGAATCTGAATGTATTAGCGTCCATTACCGGGGAGTATGTATCTTCATAATCGATACCCGGTCTCTGGGAAAAACCCTTTGCTACAAGACGCGCCTTGTAGCGAACGATCAGATTTTCTTAATTTCTTTTTCTAATGAAAACCCACTTATATCCCACAGGTCTAACACCTACTGGTGTTTGGACTACAGGTCCAAAGACTTTGCGTTTCGAGAGTGAGTCCAGCTCTACTCTTATCGCCTCGTCCCACTTTGGCCAATCATCTCTGCGTTTACAATCCGCTAGAGAAAGTGGTTCGACGTCATCGTCGTATTCAACGACGTGAACGGCAATAGTGAACGCAAAATCGTCGACGACGACTGTGCTATGTCGGTCCAGTACCTCCCCAGTACGTACAAAGTTTAATGATGTTTCTCCTAATGTTTCCTCTGCGGGGGAAATTAGGAGGGGAGAGGTAGCTGTCCTAAGCTCAGTATCCTGTGGAGGGATAATCTTATTTTCACCAGGAATCTTCCTCTTTCGAGGAACTTTATCTTTTGAACCTGGTGGCCGTCCTCTTTTCAATTGAGGTACATCCATTTCTGCTGCGGGTGGATTGCATCCATTTATAGGGATGTCAATCCTAGCTGGAGTGTTAGCAGCAGGGACGTGTGAACGGACAATCTTCTGGCTGTCCGTGAATTTATCCGGCAATTGGTGTGCTGTATTCTGGATGTGAAGGATCTTCAGGATCTCATCTTCACACAAATTTGTACGCGGATCATAAAAGGACAAAGACTTATTTTCCCAATTAATGGTCTCCGAAGCTTCAGGCTTCTTGGAATGTTTGCCCAACTTTGGAAAAGTTTTCTCATCGAATTCACAATCAGCAAGACGTGCCTTAAATGCGTCCCCCGTTAGGGGTTCTAGGTATCTAATAATCGAGTGTGAATCAAATCCAATATAGATTCCTAGACGACGTTGAGGACCCATTTTGGTCCTCTGAGGTGGTGCTATTGGAACATAGACCGCACAACCAAATATTCTCAAATGAGATATATCTGGAGTTGAGCCGTATGCTAGTTGCATCGGGGATAATGTATTGCCTCCAGAGGGGCGTATCCTGATAAGAGATGCGGCATGCAGAATAGCATGCCCCCAAGCATCCACCGGCAATTGGGATTGCATAAGCAATGGACGTGCAATCCATTGGAGTCTCTTTATAAGGGACTCTGCTAATCCATTCTGGGTGTGAACATGAGCTACTGGATGTTCAACTTCTATACCCGTTGCCTGGCAATAGTCTTCGAAGACTTGAGATGCGAATTCGCCCGCATTATCAAGACGTAGTTTCTTGATATGGTTATCGGGGAAATGAGCACGTAACCTAATTATCTGTGCCAACAGCTTTGGAAAAGCTAGGTTACGGGTGGACAAGAGGCACACATAAGACCATTTTGTGGATGCATCTATTAGTACCATGAAGTACCGAAATGGGCCACTTGCGGGGTGAATAGGCCCGCAAATGTCACCATGTATCCTCTCAAGGAAGCCAGGAGACTCTAAACCCACTTTTAGGGGCGATGGTCTCGTTATTAGTTTCCCCTTGAAACAAGGGGGACAAGGAAATTCACCTTTCTGAAGAATCTTCTGGTTCTTCAAATCATGTCTGCGGGATTCAGATAAGATGCGTCGCATCAGAATAGATCCAGGGTGACCAAGTCTGTTATGCCATAGTTGAAATGGTGGCATTGGCTGTCACGTCTGGTGCTCAGTCATATTGGCTTCGACTGGTTGAATGTATGTTTGGTAGAGACCCGATGGGAGTCCCTTAAATATTTCGCAGATGGTCTTCTGGCCATCTTTACGAAGAGTGACATACATGTATTCAACCTTATTTTCATCTCTAGTTTCTAAGTGATATCCGTTTAAACGGATGTCCTTGAAACTTATGAGATTTCTATTTGATCTTGGAGAAAATAGTGCATTATTGATTTTTAGTCTTGTGTTATTTGGGAGCAATAATATCGCATCACCAGATCCTTCGATTATTTTGGACAGTCCTGAAATTGTAATGACAGGACCGTCATATTTACTTATGCTATTGAAATAGCATTCATCGCGAAGGATAGTGTGCGTCGAGGCACTGTCCACTAGGCACTCATACATCATCTATATAAGCAAAAAACGATAATTTATTGATGGAAATGTAAAATGCATCCATTCAAAATAAAAGATCGTCTTTATTAAGCATACTAGAGATGATGCTACAATTTATTCTTTGAAAAGCATATATAAAGGTAAGGCTCAATCGAGCATGTCGTCATTTTCGAAAACCTTGGAAGTGAACTTCGTAGGATTTTCCACATTTGCCATGTTTGTTTCAGGCGGAGGCTTCTGGCTCGCCTGATACAGTTCCTGGAAGTGGCGAGGTGTGCGACAGTTTCTGGACCAATGTCCAGTCATGCCACAACGATGACATTTGTCCTCCCATGTCTTCTTTGGATTTGACACTGTATCAGTGTTCTTACGCTTCCAAGTGAAGTTTTTATTCCCTTTGTTATTCTTGGTTTGGGGAGGAGCATTGGCTGGTTTCATAGGAGTATTTCCTTTGTTCTTTCTGCCCCTCTTCTTGTTCTTCCACTTCGGGGGGTGAACACCGTGGGCTTCGGGAATAGGAGCTGAGCCTGCCGGGCGCTGGTTATGAGTGGCCAGTAAAAGGTCTCTATTCTGCTCTGCCCTCAGGAGGCAAGAGAGCAGGTCAGAGAACTTCGTGAAATTGCGTTCACGATACTGTTGCATGAGGATAGCATCTTTCTCGTGAAACGAGGTAAATGTCTTTTCCAACATGCGGTGCTCCGAGACTTCTTCACCACACAACTTCAGGCGTAAGGTGATGTTGTGAAGTGCTGAGTTGTACTCAGCAACGGACTTGTAGTCCTGAAGTCGGAGGTTCTCCCACTCATAGCTGGCACACGGGAGTATGACATCAATTTGATGTCTGTAGCGTGCCTCTAACGCTGTCCATAACTCCAGAGGGTCCTCTACCGTCAAGTATTCGGCCTTCAGGGTCCGATCTATGTGTCGTCTGATATAGATAATGGCTTTCGCCTTATCCATGTCAGAGACAGTGGTAGAGGTACTGCCAGCTGAAGGGGCCGTTTCTGGGGCTTTGCTAGCAGATGCATCGGATGCTGCGGGAGCCGATGCTTGGGCCACTGCGGGGGCCAGGATGGAGTGCAGGAGCGCCATGGAGCGCAAGTGGAACTTCAGGTCCACTCGCCAGCTCAAGTAATTCTTGCCAGCTGCATCGAGCACCTCGAAATCGACGCTTGCCAATTTAGCCATTTTATCTATGCAATTTAAAGATAAGCATGAATTTAAAATAAATTCAACAATCCATGCATAAAGAAATTAATAAGTAAAAATGCGGGGATCGGCCAGATACCCAAAATAATACACAGTCCAAAGAAAAGAGAATGAAAAATACAACTTTGGAAACCCCGGGTGGGTCCCTATTTCTGCATCCGTCTTCTTATGCTGTTGCACCGAGCCTTGGCTATTTATACAATTTCCTCACTTACAAATTCTCTAAAAAAAAGAAAAAGTGCTGGAAATGTAAATAGGTATGCAATGGCCGATCCCGAAAGACACATTTTTACTTATTTTAAACATCCACGCAGTTTATATGCTACAGGCATAAATTAAACAACCACGCATATATCTCAAGCACAAAAAATATGGAAAAAGTAAACTAGAAAATATAATTATCTCGTAGACCACGTGGAAACGTCATTCACCGTTAGGTTAGTTAACTAACGGCAGAGCGGTCTCAGGATCTCTGAGATGATTATATTTTTTTTTAAATTCTAGTAAACCATACTTAATAATTTGCAAGAGAGATGTTTAAATAAATAGAGAAACATATAAATGTAATTATTGATTTTACAAAGTTTTTCTCATAAATTTCAATTTGCAAATTTAATTCTTCTTTAAAATTATGAAGAAGCCGAATTTGTGTAGAATTTTGTGGCTTCGGGCCAAAAATTATTTTTAGTATAAGCGCTTGTGGCCCGTTCCGCAGTTCTGCAAAGTTGTTTGCCGCAATTATTATGGCTTCGAGCAAAAAATAAGCTATTAGCCTCGGCTTCGGGCCTCGGGCTCGGCCTCAGGTCTCGGGCTCGGCCTCGGGCTCGGGCTCGGCCTCGGGCCGCCCCCCTGCAGCGGGGGGCGGCGGCGCGGAAGAACCCCCGCTGCAGGGGGGATCGGCCTCAGGCCGCCCCCCTGCAGCGGGGGGCGGCGGCGCGGAAGGCCCCCCGCTGCAGGGGGGGATCGGCCTCAGGCCGCCCCCCTGCAGCGGGGGGCGGCGGCGCGGAAGGCCCCCTCTCCACTGCAGTGGGGGCATGGTCGGCGTTGTGGGAAGGCCCCCTCCTCCGTCAGGGGGGAGGGGAGGATTTCATTCCGGTTCTTCTTCCCACCGAAGAATTTTAATGGCAAAAGGAAAAAAATTTCATAGAAAAAACTTTGTAATTGGGAAATTTTTTTTTTCTTTTATTAGACTAATTTTTTTTTACTTGTATATTAAAACAATGTAAAAAATTATTTAGTCTAATTTTATCTACAGGATTATAGCGTTTTACCTCTAGATCAATGATATAGGGAAGAACGCGACGATGATCCGTAGAAATAATAATCCAAGCTCCCGAACGCTTTGAGGATGCCGCAACGCTCCAACGAACCGCCGAGGCAACGTTAGATTCCTTGCGCGTAGGGATGAATTTAGATGAAGATTTTTGCTCAAGAATGGAGAACACGTGCTGATAACGTGTTGGATGATAATGGACTCAAGAGAGAGATATATATATCATTTCATTGCTAAGAATGAGTAACCATAGCTAAGAGCCATGGTGATCTATTTATTTATCTCATAGTGGGGAGGCCAAAAGCCTCTAGTAGACCAAGGGTCCCCATTACCCTAAGTAATGGGGGACCTAATGAATGGGTAATGAAGGAGGGGAGGCCAAAGGCATCCCTCATTCATAACATTCTGAAATTTTTTAAGCAAATTATTTATAAAGTTAGCAAATACACCTCTTAAATTATTTCGCAAAAACACCTCTTAATTTTTTTCGTTTTGAATTAATAACATAATGGAAGAAATTTCCTTATTTTCCTTTGAACTTTCTTCAAAATTTTCTTTGGCAACCAAACATGAGAAAGAATCTCATTTCATTTTCATTTCACTTTTCTTCCTTTTTCTTTTTCATTTCACTTTTCTTTCATACATTTTCTTTCTGTCCAAACACAGCCTTAGTTTTGAATTCCAGCATCTTCCGTTGAAATAAAAATATCCACAAATTAACTGGCCAACCTTATACGACTTCTTGTAGAACTACCAATATATTCTCCTCGTGGACTTTGCTTTGATGCTTAGATATGCTTTAATTCTGAAAACAAAATACGCAGGCAATTTTCCTTGTTTTAAAGCGACTAAAGTCTTGGCCCACCTGTTTGATCCAAGACTTGATCGAAAGAAGCGTCCTTTTCTTTGAATTTGGAATGGAATTAGTCCAAGTAATTAAGGACCATATGTGTGTCCTTCACGGGTCAGCTTCTATTAAGAAACATAATTGGCATAATAATTATGGCCTGTATTTTGAATCTCCCCTTTGAAAATCGTAATAACTAACTACAACTCAACTTGAGGTGCGGGTGCTTTGTTTTTTCCCCCAAAAAAGTATAAACGTCAACTCAAAATGCCAGACTGATCTTTGGTATGACGGTTTCAAAGCTTTTTTCCGGTAACAAGTACCTGCACCGCAAGTCTCTTACGGTGCAGATAGCAATGGCCTTGAAAATACTTCACGAAATTATATTTTCAAATCCGGGCAAATGCATTTACTTTTGTTCTGTCAAAAAATAAAAAAAATTAAAAAAAATAAAAAGTTTTTGCTTAATTTTATATAGATGACATTCATTATGATAAAAATTTATAGATGATATTAAATGAACTTAATTATTAAAAAGGACACGGTATTGATGGAAATAATATGCTCTCAAAAGCCTTTGTTTCATTCACACTAACCCTTTAGTCCCACACTGCTTGGACAAATTGCATTGGAGGAGTTTATTAGTGAGTTGTTGAGACTTGGAGCTGTGCCCCAAGGGGTACGACTCTTTTGTGAAGGGGACATGACTTATATGAGTATGCGTCCACCACACGCGCACCGCCACTGCCGACTTTTCTTTTTTGGACGCCATGACTTTCCTTTTTTTTTGGACGCCATGACTTTCCTTTTTTGGACCTAGCACATTGATGTCTCATTCTAAATGTTGGAAACGGCTAATTGATTGCAGCATTCCAAACCTCTCATTAAACACACGATTAAAGCATCGCTTTAATACGCAACATTCAAAGCTTATTTTAATACTCATTTATTATTTGGCCGTTTGAATTCTTAACAACTTTTTTTTGACCTCTATTTATATCCCTCTTCATTCCTCAAGAATGATGCACGGAAAAATTGCTTCTTCCAAAAAAAAATCTTCTTTGCTTCATCCCGTTCTCACGGGTAGATGTACTGTGCAAACTCCAAAGTGTCTGGCCGCGAGCATCCAGAGGCTGCTATGTTAACCTTGGGGAGCAACCGGCGATATCGATTACCACCGCGGTCGAGCCGTAATTGCTTTCAAGTCAGTGGTTCTCTCACGACACAGTCTTGAAACTCTTCTGATAAGTATTTTGTTTCTCTGCTCCTCCTCGTATAGCCACGATATTCTGCCTATTTTTTTACAGTTTGAAAGCAATTAACCGGTATTATACTTTGGCTACCATTGCAAGCAATTAGTAGAAGTTTGCGACTTGCTATATTTTGTGCCCCATAAACTTCATTTATATGCACAGTGAGTGCTTCTGTTTTAAATATTTGGGTATTTCAATTGTAATCATATTGGTGCAAAACGATTGTGAAATATGTTGCTTCCGAGGCATTCACATCGCTGATTTCATTGCATCCGTGAAACGATTGGGATATCTTAACCACTGTGGTGCTTGTTTCAGTTCGTGTGTGCCTCGTCAGGTTGGCAACCTCTCGAGATTCCAATATCACGATTATCCTAGAGGTTCTTTCTAGAATTTCATTAATTGTGGGGAGAAACTATTCGTTCAACTTGTCATGTTATTAACCATGTATCCCATAAGAAACTAGACTAGACACCTTATGAGATGTGGAAAGTTTATACTCCCAACCTGAATTTTCTTAGAGTGTGGGGGTGTTTGGCTAAAGTAAGTCTACCTGACTTTAAGAAGTCTAATATTGGACCTAAGACATATGAAAATTTGTTCATAGGTTATTCTCATCATAGGTGATGAGCGTGTGTCTGCATTTATGAGAGGAGACCCAAAAAATTATGATGAGGCAATGAGATCCATTGAAACTAGGTTTTTTTTGGGGGGGGAGGCTATTAAAAGCGAGCTTAATCCTATTGTTTCTAACCAAACTTGGAATTGCCTGAGTTAACTAAAGGTAGTTAGACCTATTAGTAGTAAATGGATCTTCAAGAAGGAAAAAAAGAGACCTGATGGTTCAATAGAAAGTTCTAAGCTAGACTTGTGATTAGAGGGTTTACCCAAAAGATAGGCTTAGACTATTTTGATACTTATTCTCATATGACCAAGATTGCTTCGATAATAACTCTAATTGCCTTAACTGCAATTCATGAGTTAGTTGTACATTAAATGGATGTCAAGACAATTTTTTAAATGTTGACCTAAATGAAGAAATCTTCATATCCCAATCCGAGTGGTTTGTGATTGTTGGTCAAGAGAATATGGTATGTAAGCTTAGAAAAATCTTTATATGGTCTAAAGCAAGCACATAAGTAATGGTATGAGAAGTTTATCAACACTTTAATGAGTAATGGCTATATTGTGAATACATCTGACTCATGTGTTTATTCTAAACTAATAGAATCATATTGTGTGATTATATACCTATATGTAGATGCCAAGTTGATTTTTGGAATTGATAGGACTATTTTGACCGGGCCCGGAAGAGCCAAGTCAACTACAACCAGTCAACCGGCCTACTACGGCCTTGGAGCCCCGGCCTTGGAGCCCCGGCCCAGGGATCTCACAGGCGGGCCGCGCTTCCCCACCCAAGACGAAGGCCCAGAAGACTGCCCACTTCCATAGTGGAGGAAATTATGGCCCAGCTTAAATGGCCATCACTCTCCAACAATCATGACCCGACTTAATGGTTATTACTCCCGCCATCATGGTCGGCCAATTATGGAAACAAGCCATTACGGCCCGCCAATTATGGCAATCGCTCATGGCATTTATCACATCATTAAACGGGAGCAATTAGGGGGGTCACCACTTCCCCATTTGCACGTCCCCATGAATGGCGGCCATGATATCACATCATGGCACATTATGAGGAGGATGGGCCTATATGAGGAGAAGGGGAGGCGTCATCCAAAGGGGCCAGGTCTTCACGATTTACAACGGAGGTATCCCAAACTCCCTCTTACACCTTCTTCCGCCTTTACATATTCCTCCTCCATAGCTCGGCTCGAGGATCGATTCTTGGTCTCTCCACGACCCAAGCCCGATCCCACCGAGCATCCCTAAGACCAGATCTGACTTTGGCATTGGAGGGGAATCGGTCGAAACCAAGGTCCGACCCCCCAGACGAGCTCTCTCGTCTATTTAGGTCCAGGAGATCCAGCGACGTCGAGGCTACCCCTCAGCGTCCTCCCAACCGGAGCCGAGCGCCCTCGTCCTTGAGTCAGCTCATCTCCACTACCAGGAGGCAACGCTCTGCCGAGCCTACCCTTCGGCGGGCCGACGCGAAGATCCGCGCGTCCCTCACCTCAACCGGTCCCGGAGGTTGTCATCCCGCCGAGACTACCCCTCGGCCTGCCGAAGAACGGAGCCGCGCCTTCCCGCTCAAGCGAATGCGCCATCGACCGACCCCGCAGCTCATCTCCGTCTCGCGTGTCAGCCACGACAACACTTGGGTCCAGCGTGCCCCCTTTGACCGCGTTGACCCCGCACCCTCCGGGCCTCCATACTATCGATTTGCGGGTGAAAAAAACACTCGTAAACATTTGGCGCAGTCTGTGAGAACGAGTCAACACCCATGTCATCAGCCACATCGACAAGGATTTGTTCCTATAATCAAAATCGTAGAGGAGATGATTCAAATGAACCGCCCACTATGGACAAGTGCTTTCGTCTCCTACGCCTACCTTAATCTCGATGACACCAATGACTAGAATGAATCAAGTGGGTAGGGAGAAGAGGGGTTCTCAATGTTGAGCTGAGCTCAGCCCTCGACGAGCGACGAAGTCCGAGTCCATCAATCTCTCGCCACACGAGCTCTTCATCAAAATCTTTCGAATCCTCGTCGACCCAAAGGTCTTCGATGATTTTCTTCAGCAAAGGTGATCAAGGACAACTCCATGCCGACCGAGCAGATCTAGGTGGCCAGACCCTGCTCGAAGACGATCTGTCCCTCATCGGACAACCACAGGACCCAGTCGAACACGATGATCCGATCCTTGGGGTACATCAGATCCACTACCTACCGCCACACAACAGTGTCAACGGTCGCCTTTTCGAAGCCAAAGGCATCCGATCCATCGGCTCCCATCTCCTCATCTCGTGGCAGAAGGATGAGATCGGATCTATTTCCTCCCGGCAGTCATCTAGGTTCGCATCCGCGTCCGCATCCTTTCTATGGCACTGTGGCAACCTGACCCATCTAGGACTCGATCCTCTCGGCCTCCGATACCACATTCGCCACCAACCCAGCTGCTATGGCATCCGACCTTCAATCGGAGCTCGTCAACCCAGCTGCGAGAGCCGTCGACCTCCGGATCTCATCGACCTTACGCCTCAGATCGAGTCCCATCAGCCTCTAAATCTCGTCAACCTAGCTGCGAGAGTCGTCGACCTCCGGATCGTCGACCTTGCGCCTCCGATCGAGTCCCATCAGCCTCTAAATCTCGTCGACCATGCGCCTCTGATCAAGGCCTGTCAAACTCTGCGTGTTGTCGACCCGGCTGCGAGGGCCGCTCACCGAGGCTCGTCGGAGCCCAATAAGGGTCGCACAAGTGCCAAGCGCTTCGATACGAGCTTCGTCAAGCTTGGTCTGGGTCGTACAAGCTCCAAAGACCGAATTTGCAGATTCAAGCCTAATCCAAGCTCATAATCAACGTCCAGGCCTTGACGAAGCCTCCCCCGGGCTCGATCGGAACTCTGGATGGTCGCATAAGCTCCTACGACCACCCAGCTACCGACTCAGCATCAGGCCTCGACGTGTGAGCATTCGCTGCCAGAGAATCGACCCTACCCTCAACTCACTGAAGCTCATCGAAGGTCGAGCACACCTCCTTGGCGTCGATCGGAACTCGCGGAGGCTCGATCAGAGCCTCCCGCCCTTTTTTGTCGATGTGAGCTCTCCGTCTCGCTAGAACTCGTCGAGGGTCGAGTGTACCTCCCTGGCATCGATCGTGCACAGGTCGTCTCGACTCGGTGTCCATTGATTCGCCTGACGTCGGGAGTGGACAGGCAGCCTCCGATGAACATGCACAAAAGCAGCAGCTGCTTCGTCAACACAGGTGACCTCAGCGAGTTGAGATCTCGCTGGAAGTAGACCGCACCACCCTGGCGACCATCGGAGCTCTCCAGCTTCATCTCGCCAAAATCTCCTCGAGGGCTGATCCAAGCCCCCAGCGATTAGCGGAATCCAAAGCCACCCGCGATCAGTCAACAGAGTTCGAGGCACCCACATCCCGACCAATCAGAAATTGGAGATCCAGATGCTGATTGATCAGTGATCGAGGCGCCTCGGCAACGATCGACAAAATGCGAAGCTCCCAGACGTCGATAGACGAAGATAAGAGAACGCCCCCAACCTTGTACAAGCTAGATCGAAGTTCCCAACGTTCGATCCCAGAAGTGCTACCAACATCAACAGATAAGTTAACCCCCCCTTTAGCCTCCTCTTTCTAAATGTCCCTTCTTTGATCGTTTGTAAGCTATTTCCGGGTCGTGATCGTTTACTTGCAAAATCGACAGGAATACAAAATCCAATCGCCCAACCGCCCAACCGATCGTCTCCAAGTCCAGGAGCTCGGTCAGGATTCTCAATACGCCAAGCTTCAAAAGGCCCTTTTTGCAAGAAATGGGGAGTTCATACCAACGTGAAATTACGTCTGTGATCCCCAAAGACGTTCAGAAGACATTCAGAGCTCCTTTACGCGCTCCGACCCACAAACTTGGAGGCTCCAACGTGTCGAGTGATCATCAAGAGCCGAAGTTGACTTTCATGAGGATAAACGACGAGTCACAACGAAGATGGCGACCTCCGACCCTCTTCTGAGTCGATGACGATGCCGATGACCCAGATCCAACTCTCGACTACGATCGATCGAAGTCAGTCAACCATCAATGACGTTGATCAAAGCTCCGCCGAGCTCGATTGAAGCTCGATTAAGTATTGAAGCTAGGTGAGCACTCAGGACGAATATCCGAGCTTCATCTAGCTCGATTCAAGCTGGGCGAATGACGACGGCTTCCAAGTCGATCGATCGGAGATCTCTCCGACCCTCTGATCGATCATACCGACTTTCTGGTCGATCATACCGACCCTCGGTCACTCCGACCCTCAAGAGCGTGAATCATACTTCTAATCCTCTCTTGGGGTCGATGGAAACTTCCGATGGCGTCGATCCGAGATCCACAGGTCGCGATTGAAGTCAGTCGGACCTTCATCAACTTGAGCTGGGTTGCGCCGGCTCTGAGGACTCCGATGGCGACAAACCAAAGCCGAGCGACCGAGGGAATCTTCCTTGAGGATCAATCAAGCCTCGTGGCCGACCGAATCCACCGGTGGCAAACTCTGATTTGGGGTTGATTGTTGGACCGAATCACCAGCCCAGATCCCCTCGACCCCGGTACCGGATAAGCTCAACCCTCGGAGTTCGGCTCACAGAACTCGATGCCAGTCGAGCGGAAGATCTCCTCGACCCTGCCTCTAGACCCTCAATGAGGCTCGACCCTCAGAGCTCGACAACAGTCGTGTGGCAGATCTCGTCGACCCTGCCTCTGGGACCCCGTCGAAGCTCGATCCTCATCTCCAAGCTCCTTCGCTCGAGCATCGTCCGCGCTCGAAACCGTCCGAGTTCAAGCACCCAGACCGCTCCTCCGACCGTGGCTGAGCCGATCTGGCCGAAGCACCACCGTCCAAGTTCGAGCATCCAGACCGCTCCTCCGACCATGCTGCAGGGTCCCCGCTTGCCGAACAGCCCATGCATCCACCCGAGCTAGACGAAGTAGATGCAGAGCGCCACCATGGAATCTTCGACAGCCTTCACAAGGTCCTCAATCCTACGTCGACCGTAAGTCGAGGGGTGACTCCCCTCGCAACCGAACGAACGGATCAGTCGAAGGGCCGTGGCAACTCCCCCGGTTGGCCAACTCACTTCTTCGTCGGCCGTAAGTCGAGGGGCGACTCCCCTCGCAACCGAACGAACGGATCAGTCGAAGGGCCGGGGCAACTCCCCCGGTTGGCTGACTCACTTCTTCGTCGGCCATAAGTCGAGGGGCGACTCCCCTCGCAACCGAACAAACGGATCAGTCGAAGGGCAGGGGGCAACTCCCCCGGTTGGCCGACTCACTTCTTCGTCGGCCGTAAGTCGAGGGGCGACTCCCCTCGCAACCGAACGAACGAATCAGTCGAAGGGCCGGGGCAACTCCCCCGGTTGGCCGACTCACTTCTTCGTCGGCCGTAAGTCGAGGGGCGACTCCCCTCGCAACCGAACGAACGGCCGATCATCCGATTGGCTGTAAGGCTGAGACTAGCTCTCCCAGCAGGCCAATCGACCCGTCAATCGTAAGGCTGGGGCAACTCCCCTAGCAGACCGTCAAGATCAAAGGCTGGGGGCAAATCCCCCAGCTTGCTGATCACTCGATTGGTCATAAGACTGGGGGTCGCCCCCCCCAGCAGGCCGATTGACATGTCGATCATAAGGCTGAGGGCGACTCCCCCAGCAGACCGACCAGATCAACTGTAAGGCTGGGGCAACTCCCCCAGCTGGCAGATCACTCGATTGACCATAAGACTGAGTGGTAGCTCCCTCAGCAGGCCAATCGACCCATCGACCATAAGGCTGGGGCAACTCCCCCAGCTGGTCAACCCGCTCCTTCGTCGACCGTAAGTCGAGGGGCAACTCCCCTCGCCACCGAACGAACGAGATCGATCGTAAGGCTGGGGGCAACTCCCCCAACAGGTCGACCCACTCCTTCGTCGGCCGTAAGTCGAGGGGCAACCTCACCGCCACCGAACGAACGAGATCGGCCGTAAGACTGGGGGCAGCTCCTCCAGCTGGCTGACCAAACTCCTTCGTCAGCCGTAAGTCGAGGGGCGACTCCCCTCGCAACTGAACGAATCTCGGACCGACGATCTATCGTCACTAGCCAACTCCGCAAGACAGACCAAATTTTACAGAAAGAGCAACTTCTCCCCCATTATACTACATTTCCCGACCTCCACCTCGACGACGGTAGAGCTCAGAAGATGGGGGCAATTGATAGGACTATTTTGACCGGGCCCGAAAGAGCCAAGTCAACTACGACCAGTCAACCGGCCTACTACGGCCTTGGGGCCCCAGCCCAGGGATCTCACGGGCGGGCCGCGCTTCTCCACCCAAGACGAAGGCCCAGAAGACCGCCCACTTCCATAGTGGAGGAAATTATGGCCCAGCTTAAATGGCCATCACTCTCCAGCAATCATGGCCCGACTTAATGGTTATTACTCCCGCCATCATGGTCGGCCAATTATGGCAACAAGCCGTAACGGCCCGCCAATTATGGCAATCGCTCATGGCATTTATCACATCATTAAACGGGAGCAATTAGGGGGGTCACCACTTCCCCATTTGCACGTCCCCATGAATGGCGGCCATGATATCACATCATGGCACATTATGATGAGGATGGGCCTATATGAGGAGAAGGGGAGGCGTCATCCAAAGGGGCCGGATCTTCACGATCTACAACGGAGTTATCCCAAACTCCCTCTTACACCTTCTTCCGCCTTTATATATTCCTCCTCCATAGCTCGGCTCGAGGATCAGTTCTTGGTCTCTCCGCGACCCAAGCCCGATCCCACCGAGCATCCCTATGACCAGATCTGACTTTGGCATCGGAGGGGAATCGGTCGGAACCAAGGGCCGACCCCCCTGACGAGCTCTCTCGTCTATTCAGGTCCAGGAGATCTAGCGACGCCGAGGCTACCCCTCAGCGTCCTCCCAACCGGAGCCGAGCGCCCTCGTCCTTGAGTCAGCTCATCTCCACTACCAGGAGGCAACGCTCTGCCGAGGCTACCCTTCGGCGGGCCGACGCGAAGATCCGCGCGTCCCTCACCTCAACCGGTCCCCGAGGTTGTCATCTTACAGAGGCTACCCCTCGGCCTGCCGAAGAATGGAGTCGCGCCTTCCCGCTCAAGCGAACGCGCCATCGGTCGACCCCGCTGCTCATCTCCGTCTCGCGTGTCAGCCACGACAACCCTGGGGTCCCGCGTGTCCCCTTTGACCGCATTGACCCCCACCCTCCGGGCCTCCATACTATCGATTTGCGGGTGAAAAAACACCCGTAAACAGGAATAATCTGGACGTTGTGAATGATACCAAGAATTTCTTGCCATCTCTATTTGAGATGAAAGACCTCGGAGAAGCAGATGTTATTTTAAGAGTTAGAGTTATTAGAAACTCCAGTGGCATCTCCTTGAGTCAATCTCATTACGTTGAAAAAATGCTGAAGAAGTTCAACTGTTTTGATGTTGTGCCTGCTAGAACTCCCTATGACCCAAGCATACATCTGAAAAAGAATTTGGGTGAGAGAGCTTTCCAATCTGAATATGCTAAAATCATAGGAAGTGTGATGTTCCTCATGAACTGCACTAGACCTGATATAGCCTATGCAGTTAGTAGGCTAAGTCGTGATACACATAACCCTAGTAATGAACATTGGAATGCTCTTCATCGTTTGTTAAAATACCTGAAAGGAACTATTGATTGGTGTTTGCATTTTAGTAGATTTCCTACTGATAAGAAGGAATTTGTGATGCAAACTGGGTTTCAGGTAATGATGAAGTTAGTTCAACTACGATTTTGTTTTTAATTTGGGTGGAGGCGCTATATCATGGAAGTCTTCCAAACAGACATGTGTAGCACGATCCACCATGGAATCTGAATTCATTGCTCTTGAGTTGGCCGGGCAAGAAGCTGAATGGTTACGGAATTTGTTAGGAGACGTGCCATTGTGGGGGGGGGGGGGGAATCTGCGGCAATTTTCCTTCATTGTGATTCTCAAGCAGGCATTGGAGTTGCTAAAAACAGTGTCTATAACGGAAAAAAAACACATACGCATCAGACACGGTGTGGTTAAACAACTCTTGAAAAAATAGAGTAATTTCTTTGGAATATGTGAGGTCCGAAAGAAATCTTGCAGATCCACTAACCAATGGGTTGTTAAGGAAAGTGGTTTTTGATTCGTCGATAGGGATGTGGCTAAAGCCTATGAGTTAAGATAGTATGATTGATACCCAATGTGGTCTAACAAAGCCATATGATTCCTAACATACACTACATTTCTATCCCTATGACATGTGGTAGTGTTTTTAAATCCATAGCCAAGTTTTGGTGGTGCTGTGAGAAGCATTTGATGGATTCACTTTGAAATAAGTTCATAACCAGTTTTGGTGGTGCTATAGAGAAGCACTTGAGGAACTCATTATCTGTTGAGAGGTTGAGCAATATGCTCTTAATGGTTCCATATCCTTTGTGATGGCGCTATAGAGAAGAACTTAATGGACCACCTAAGTGAGTGTGAAGGTTTGGCCGCCTTCTATGAAAGACAAGGGCAGTCTTTCTAGAGCACTCATGAGACCCAAGGTGTGTGCATGACCTTAAAGCGCTTGATTTGTATCGCGGAGTTTGCACATACTCAAGGTTTAATGCGTGTTGTGGGGGTCTTAACCGAACTCTAATGAGTTCAGTAGAAATTCACTAATTAGGAAGTAAGTTGTTGCCTCACTTCACTACGTATCAATTCAATCGAAAGACATTGATACTTAAGTAAATATCCTTTCATTACCCAGGATTCTTTGTTTCTTTTCTCGAGCCATGAGTGTGGGATTGTTGGAAATAATAAGCTCTCAAAAGCCTTTGTTTCATTTCCACTAACGCTTTAGTCCCACACTGCTTGGACAAATTGCCTTGGAGGAGTTTATAAGTGAGTTGTTGAGACTTGGAGGTGTGCCCCAAGGGGTACGACTCTTTTGTGAAGGGGACATGAATTATATACGTATGGGTCCACCACATGCGCACCGCCACCATCGGCCGGCCGTGGCGTGACGCGCGCGACTTTCCTTTTTTTGGACGCCATGACTTTCCTTTTTTGGACCTAGCACATTGATGTCTCATTCTAAATGTTGAAAACAGCTAATTGATTGCAGCATTCAAAACCTCTCATTAAACACGCGATTAAAGCATCGCTTTAATACACAGCATTCAAAGCCTATTTTAATACTCATTTATTATTTGGCCGTTTGAATTCATAACAGCTATTTTTTGAACTCTATTTATATCCATCTTCATTCCTTAAGAATGATACACGGAAAAATTGCTTCTTCTACAAAATTCTTCTTTGCTTCATCCCGTTCTCATGGGTAGTTGTACTGTGCAAACTCCAAAGTGTCTGACCGCGAGAGGATGCGTCCAGAGGCTACTGTGTTAACCTTGGGGAGCAACCGACGATATCGATTACCACCGCGGTCGAGCCGTAATTGCTTTCAAGTCAGTGGTTCTCCCACGACACAGTCTTGAAACTCTTCTGATAAGTATTCTGTTTCTCTGCTCCTCCTCGTATAGCCATGATATTCTGCCTATTTTTTCTTACAAGTAATTTGAATTTAGATATAATATGGATTGTGTTGTGGAATAACTAAGAATGAAGAATAATTTGTAGTATGAAAGCTAATAATAATTATAGGGGGAAGAGGAGTAGATAATATTATTCATATAGAGAACTGTTACGGCCTCTAGGTCGGCCCATGAAAATAAGGCATGTATGCACTGTGGGCCCAAGCAAACACCGCACCGATCCTTCTGATGGGACAATAGCCCGTGATGAAGATCGCCTCCATCCAGGGAAGCTCGCCTCTCTACGCCGCTAGCTCGCCTCCAAGGTCGACCAGAGGAGCTCGTCTGTCCGACCGACAAGCTCGCCATGCCGAGGACAAGCTCGTCTACCCACCAACAAGAAGCACCATCCGGAGCAGCCGAGCTTAAACGTCGAGCTGTCGGTCGCCCCTGAGGGCGACCAAGCATAAATATCTCTGACAGGATGACGTAGGCTCAGGCTCACTTCTTCTCCATTAATGCCAGAGGTTAAGGGCGAGAACTGATGGCCGCCCCTCAAGTCTCATTAGTGCACCTGACACCGTCTAACACCATTAATGCGGAAAATATCCCTGACACAGCTCGCCAACCTTTCGCCTCAGCACTCGAGTGCCAGCAGGGTTGATTCGACAACTGACAGGATGGCGAACAACCGCCTCGCAGCCCTATAAATACTCCACTCATGCCTCCATAGAAGAGGTTGGTCAGTTAAATCTTCTAACTCATTTCAATACACAAGGTCGAATATCTTCCACATATCTGCACCTTCCTCGTAAGCTCGCCACGCTTCGCCGATCTGTCTTAAGATCGCCAAGCATGCCCGACGCCTACATTCTACGTCACCAGCTGACATAGGCATCGGTGAGGCTACGGGCTGACAGCCAGCCCTGCCTTTCTGACAAGTTGTTGATTCTCGCATGAAGCTCGCCTCAGCTACCGGGAGACGACGACCTTCAGGCAACCTTCAAGCGACCTTGGATCCTTCACCTCTGAAGCGAGTTCCGAGTCGCGCAATCCTCTCCATTACCTAAAAACTTGTAAATCATTGTACCCGTGATTCACACTTCAAATAAATTTCATTGTGTGTGGATCTGACCTGCAACAGTTGGCACCGTCTGTGGGAATAAGGGTTACACCCATGTCAGACTCCACACGTCCTCACCGCAATTCTCTCCACGGAAAGTCACCCGACGTCACACCCCCTCCGCCTCTGAGGAGGCCGGGTCGACTTGAGACCATCATCGACGACACCCTGAGGCCTTCCCTGGTCGAAGAGCCCCGTTCTCTGAGAAGAACTCCCCTGATGAATCAACCCCCTGAGGGGTTGGCCGCGGCCATTCAGGACGCAGCCCTTGGCATCTACAAGAGCTTTCATAGCTTCACCAAGATGATGGAGGACTGGACCGTTGCCCGGCAAGCGGGACCATCTCGGGCAGAAGGCCCCTCCAAGCTTCGCAATGTGAGGAGAGACATCCTCCCCCAATTTGATGAGGAAGCAGTAGCACAGTAGAGTCGGGTCGAGGAGGCGGGAGGTAGCCGCTCTGTAGAGGGAGATCAATAGAGAGGAGGAGGCCGCTCATCAGAGGCAACTTGAGGAAGAAGCGTCCATTCAACGGCTTCGCCTCCTCGATGCTGAAAGGGAGAGGCTTCAGGAGGGGAGCCGAGGAGTTCCCTTGGCGCCGGCCTTCATGGTGCGGAGAAACGCCGTGTTGGACAATCTTGTGGAGAGCTATCGTCGTGGGAGATCGCCTAGCCCGAGGCGAGGAGGGCGCGAAAATCGTAGCAGGAGCCCCCCCGACGAGATCGTCGCTCTCCTATGCATGGAGACAGGCGACGGAGGAGCCGCGGCCGCAGTCCTACCCCTCGTGAGAGAGGGAGGAACGCATCTGAGCGCCGAGGTGGCTCATCCAGTAGTTCCAACCAGCGGCGGGAGCATCAGAGCGGCAAGAACATTCCTCGAAGGTCACCGACACCTCCCCCTTACCCCGAAGAAGCCAATCTGCTAGCCCAAAGGGTGATCTCAACCCAGGTACCCCATAGGTTCAAGCTAACTCAGATTGAACTTTATGACGGTTCAGGCGATCCCCTGGAGCATGTGCAACGATACTGGGGATTTATGGAGATCAATGGGGCAGGTGACGCCCTCCTCTGCCGAGCTTTCCGGACGACCTTGAAGAAGGCGGCGGCGGAGTGGTACAACGGCTTGCCTAGTGGGTCCGTTGATTCGTTTGGCAACCTCTCACGGAAGTTTTGCCACCAATTCTTGGCGGGGCGAAGAAAGAAGAGGGCGTCAGACTATCTGTTCACGATGGTCCAGAGGGAGGGGGAGACCATCCGTAGATTTCTGAAGCGCTTCAACGAGGAGAGACTCAACGTGACGAGCTGCGGGGATGAGCTCGTCATGGCGGCCTTCAAGAGAGGGCTGGCAAATAAGAGTCTGCATAAGTCCTTGCTCCATGATCCACCAACCAACCTCGACGACCTCTTCGCCAGAGCAAAGAAGTTCATACTGAGCGAGGAGGCCTTAGGGGCGAAGAAGGAGGCCGCACCAGCCAAAGCCCCCCGCATTGAGGCGAGGCCCAACCAACGGCCATGGCAGGAGGAATGTCCCCACGAGCATGATCAAGACCGCCCCGAGGGCGCGATCAGAGCGGCCCTCGTGGGCAGGATCGCCCCGGACCACTGAGGGGATTCCTCGCCCCCAGGAACCCCGCTCCAGTAGGCGGACTCGAAAGGCCGCATGAGCTCAGCAACACAAGACGTAACGCCCCCCTTACGGAGGTGATGGCGACTGCCTTGGCGGGCGGATTTCTCCGGGACGCTCCGCCGGAGATGCGGACAAGGCCCACCGGCACGGACACGCAAATGTATTGTCGGTATCACTGCGACCATGTCCATGATACCGACAACTGCTTCACCCTGAAGAGGGACATAGAGCAGCTCATACAGGGCGGCCACCTTCAGAGGTTCGTCGAACAAGGATGCCAGATGCGCGAAGGGCGAACTCCTGCAGAACCCCTCCGGCTGACCCAGGACCAGAACGTCGAGCAAGTCACCCATCCTATCACGAGGCCGATCATGCGTGTAGATTGAGAGACAGTCTACCCGGCATCCTTTGATCCTACCGCCTTAAAGTATTATCCATAAAAATTTTGTTCTTACGTTTGTACAAACGACATGTTGTTTGAACGACAATTTCAGATCCCCTCCAAGATAAAAAGCACCTCCATAAAGGTCGTCTTGGTCATCAGGAGCAGACCACCTCCCCTTAAGAGCTCCCACAGGAAGACCTAGTAGATAAAATCACATGTTTTATTCTATCGCCGACCTATGTTGCTACGTTTTGACTTACGCACTCTTCGAGTTTTCTCTTGTGTGCGAGAAATCCTAGGTCAAGATTGGCCCGATCCTTGGAAGCAAGCCGACTCGCCACAAACCAAAACTTTCGGGGCAGATCGCGGTGCAGCTACCCATAGATGGACTTCGCTAACCAAACCGGACAGGGGCTTGAAGAAGGGCTCCGGCCCGAAATTCGCCCTCAGGAAGACTTCCGAGGCAGGTCACAGTGCAGCTACCTATAGCGTGCCGAACTTAGCTAACCAAACCGGATAGGGGCTTGAAGAAGGGCTCCGGCCCGAAATTCGCCCTCAGGAAGACTTCCAGGCAGGTCGCGGTGCAGCTACGCATAGTGTGCCGGACTTCGCTAAGCAAACCGAACAGGGGCTTGAAGAAGGGCTCCGACCCGAAATTTGCACTCTTGAATACCTACGGGGCAGTTCGGCATCCAAACCGGAGTGATAAATGCGGGGTCAGCTACGGCCCATCTATACCCGCACTCTTGAAGACCACCAGGGCCGTTCACCATCCAAACTGGAGTGATAAATGCGGGGTCGGCTACGGCCCATCTATACCCGCACTCTTGAAGACCTCCGGGGCAGATCGCCATCCAAACCGGAGTGATAAATGCGGGGTCGGCTACGGCCCATCTATACCCACACTCTTGAAGACCTCCGGCGCAGTTTGCCATCCAAACCGGAGTGATAAATGCGGGGTCGGCTACGGCCCATCTATACCCGCACTCTTGAAGACCTCCGGGGCAGTTCGCCATCCAAAAAGGAGTGATAAATGCGGGGTCGGCTACGACCCATCTATACCCGCACTCTTGAAGACCTCCGGGGCAGTTCGCCATCCAAACCGGAGTGATAAATGCGGGATACCCGCCCTGTCAAAAGACCCCGAAGGCAATCTATCTTTAAAAAGAGCCTCGCCACGCTCAAACTCTGGGGCAGGCCTACGAGCTGTGCCCCCGATAGGTCTCCCGTGCTTACGAAGATCGCTACCAAACAAAAGGTACGAAGAGATTCTTTAAAAATTCTCTAACGCGTCTACTCAACATTCAGTGTCTCCTCTGGCCAAAGATCGTCCACACCAAATGTTGGGGGCAATTGTTACGACCTCTAGGTCGGCCCATGAAAATAAGGCCCATATGCACTGTGGGCCCAAGCAAACACCGCACCGACCCTCCTGATGGGACACTAGCCCGAGATGAAGATCGCCTCCATCTAGGGAAGCTCACCTCTCCCTGCCGCTAGCTCGCCTCCAAGGTCGACCATAGGAGCTCGCCCGTCCGACCGACAAGCTCGATATGTCGATGACAAGCTCGCCTACCCACCAACAAGAAGCACCGTCCGGATGAGCCGAGCTTAATAGCCGAGCTGTCGCTCGCCCCTGAGGGCGACCGAGCATAAATATCTCCGATAGGATGACGTATGCTCACCCCCTCTCCATTAATGCCAGAGGTTAAGGGCGAGAACTGATGGCCGCCCCTCAAGTCTCATTAATGCACTTGACACCATCTGACACCATTAATGCAGAAAATATCGCTGACACAGCTCGCCAACCTATCGCCTCAGCACTCGAGTGCCAGCAGGATTGATTCGACAGCTGACAAGATAGCGAGCAACCGCCTCTCGGCCCTATAAATACCACCCTTCATAGTTCATGCCTCCATAGAAGAGGTTGGTCAGTTAAATCTTCTAACTCATTTCAATACACAATGTCGGATATCTTCCACATATCTGCGCCTTCCTTATAAGCTCGCCACACTTTGCCGATCTGTCTTAAGATCGCCAAGCGTGTCCGACGTCTACATTCTACGTCACCAGCTGACTTAGGCATCGGAGAGGCTACGGGCTGACAACCAGCCCCGCCTTTCTGACAAGTTGTTGATTCTCGCAGGAAGCTCTCCTCAGCTTCCGGGAGATGGCAACCTTCAGGCGACCTTTAGGCGACCTTGGATCCTTCACCTTTGAAGCGAGTTCCGAGTCGCGCAAACCTCTCTATTACCTATAAACTTGTAAATCATTGAACCCGTGATTCCCACTTCAAATAAATTTCATTGTGTGCGGATCTGACCCGCAACAAGAACAATCTTGAGATGAGATGTGATATGCTATATTTACAAGTGAGGTAGACAACATTTATTTATGCTACAACCTCATGTGTTAGGGTAGTCAAAAAGTATTCACCTTGTACCATATACATTAAATAATGGTCTCTTCTTCTCCTTGTAACATTTCCAGTAAATGGTTTAATGGCTATAAGTATGAGTGTTTCTACAAATTCCTCTCTATCAAATGCATGAACGTGGACATGGTGTGCAAGTCCATTCATTTGTAACATATAAGTGGGAATGTCTCTACATATTCCTCTTTACATAACCAACATCATGATGTGAATGTTCATTATTACATACAAGTGGGAATGTCTCTACATACAAGTGGGAATGTCTCTACATATTCCTCTTTATATAACCAACATCATGATGTGAATGTTCATTATTACATAACATTACACCTTGGATGAAACACCACGAAGATGATCAAATTTTGGACATCCTAGTATTGCCTCATTAAAAACCTTAAGTTGGAAAATCCAAGTGGGACAAAAACAAAAAAAAAGGAAAAAAGAGTACAATACATATAAGCCCATGACGCTCCACCTGAAATAAATAAAACTACCACTTCTGGAGCATTCAAACATTTTCAATTCTATGGATTTCAATTTTGCATCTTAGGCATACCAATGTCATAAACTAGTTTCTCAAATGTTGATGTTGGCAAAGACTTGGTAAATAGATCTGCAAGATTGTTTGAGGAGTGAATTTGTTTAACATCAACTTGTCGACTTACTTGGATTTCATGAATATGGAAAAATTTCGACGATATATGTTTGGTCTTATCATCCTTAATTTATCCTCTCCTGACTTGTGCAATGCAAGCAGCATTGTCCTCATAAATCATAAGGGAAGAATTGTCCATTGGTTTCAATCCACACAAATTTTGGATATGTGTTATACCAGATTTTTACTAAACACACTCTCTTCCAGCCTTACAAAGAGAAATAATTTTCGAGTGGTTAAAAGATGTGGCAACTAGCATTTGCCTAGTAGAATGCCCAGAAATGGCTCTGTCATTATAGCAAAATAGATAACCAGTTTGAGAACAAGCTTTGTGCAGATCTGATTTATCTCTCGCATCAACATATCCTACCAACCCATTGTTAGTAGTTTGCTTAGAGGGGAATAACCCCAAATCTATGGTCTTCAAAGATAGCGAAAGATATGATTAATTTCATTCCAATGTCTCTAAGTTGGATTATACTAAAACGTGCCAATAAATTTACTGCAAAGACTATATCGGGTTTTGTGCACTGTACCAAGTACATTTCCACAGACGGTGCCAGATGTTTACGTGTGTGTTTTTACCCACAAAAATTGTTGGAAGAAGGTTTTATGGGAATTGTTGACTTGGGATGACGTGGACAGTTGACTAGGCACTGGATGAGCTGACCACGGTCTGAGCGAGCTCTGATCCGATCTACTGGAGTTGGGTCCAAGCTATCTCGGGGCTGTCTGCAACACAAAGAGCTCGTCAGGAGGGCAGATCTGAGGTCCGACCTGACTTTTTATTGGTTGTCAAAGAATAAGAATGTGGAGTCAGAAGAAGCGAACCCCCCTCCCGTTGATTGAAGGACTACGTATAGGTTATAGGCAGCAGACGTTAACGTGTAACGTCCAAGCCTTTATGGCGATTTACTGCTTTGGCTTAAGCTGTCGACAATGATAAGGGAGTTGAATCGGTCAGACATTGAAAACCCTCATTGAAGCCGAGCTTAACGGCCAGCATTGATGATTGGGCCTAATGGTCGGCTCAACTGTCATCTTTAAGCGGGATAGATGGTCAGCCTCCCTCATGGGCCTCTAGGCTGTTGGGCTGGAGCTTGTTGACTTCACTCGAATTTTGGGCTCAACCCTTCAAATAAACGATTAAGCGTCTAATGGGCCAGCCCAATGCTGTGGCAAAGGTAATTAAGGTAGATTGCAGTACTTGCACCCATATGAGCAGAACCCTTAAATTGAGTTCCCTAAACTTGTTGAAGGTAGATTGCATTCAAACAAGTTAAGGGTTTTGTTATTAAGGTAGATTGCATTTATAGAACCTTAAGGTCTATAAATACCAGTATTAAGGTAGATTGCATTCAAACAAGTTAAGGGTTCGGTTATTCACAAAAGTTGCGAGGATGTTAAGTCGATCATTCAATAACAGAACCCTAAACTAGTTGAATGAGTTAGCTATCCTCGATGAGGTAGAACTCCTATATAGGTAGGATTTGTGTTGTGAAATACTCCCATGTAGTTATAGAAGCATGATGCTCATAATGACCTGGGTTGTGGTCTTCATTTAGATTTTGATGAAGTGGGCCGCTAGCTAGGCCGAGGTCCATAGTTAGGCCGAGGTCCATGAGCTTCTCGCAAGCTTTTTTAGTAAGGCTTAACACTCTCAAAAGAGGGTTTACGTTGAAAGGGCGGATACATGAATTACTTCCATCTTGGGCTACCGACCAAACACACCCACAAAATTCCCATCATTGAAGATATTTTAATGCAAGCAATGCAAACTATGGATTAATATAATGAAATGATGTTGACTAAAACCTAATCTACATATTCTTAAAGTAATAACAACTATAAAGGGAAAAAATGTTTGATTAAGATGTTAAAACAAAACAACGAATTTGAACCAACTTATGGACAAGAAACGTACATCACATGGGACGTGGATAGAATTGAAGAAATAAAATAATAACAAAACAAGATTAAAAGCGAATACATTCTTGATACATCAAACATATTAATCGAACTTCAATATTAAACAAAGCGTGACAAAGAAAATGTTATTACCTTCATTTTAATTTTGAAGATTGCTGAACAATTCTCTCTAAAATGGACAAAATTAAAGCAAGCAACTCATCAAATAATCAAATAAATCATGAAATTGTAATAAGCTGTTCACTTAGGCAAACCATCAAACACTTACTGTGCAAGCTGATAATTTTGTGAATGTATTTTACCTAAAGGCAAATTCAAGCAAAACGAAAAAGCCTTGCATGTATTTTATTTAATCATTCTTTTTTTCTTCCAATTCGATTGAGACACATGTCATAAAATCGGTCAAAATGCGCATGTAAACCGAAAATTAAAATTACTTGGCAATTACCGAAACAAAATAGTGAAAAAGAAAAATGATAGCAACAAAAGAAGAAATTATCTATTGGGGGTAAAGAGAAGGACCTTGGGTGGGACTCATGTTCTCAGGCTGCCAACTTCTAGATCTATCTTTATATTTTTCTCAGACGAAGCTCAATCTGAAAATTTTCGAGTGGAAACATATGATTTCTTTAACAAAATCTGGAAGACAGGATTGGGCTTCCACGTAAAACGTTTGGGCCGAAAACTGACCCGGGCCTCAGCCCACCCTAACCCCCTACATAGCTCCGTAGCTCCGCCCTCGTTGAATTGTTCCACTGAAGGAAAGAGGAGATGACAAGCGTCAGGTGTGTGCTAGCTAGTGTGTTTTAAGTGCAAAAGGTTGCACTACTATAGAACTGTCAAAAATTGAAATGGTTACATCAATACGCAAAACACCATAAAGTTGGGATGTTAGAATATGAAAATTAAAATGGAGGCGGCCGGCTATTCAGACATATTATGACGAGAGGATTTTTTAACGATTTTTGCACCGGTTTAGTATGAGTTATTGGGGTGAAACATATATTAAGCGGTAACAAGTTAACATACGATGCTTTCCTTTTGGCCTTGAAACAGATGGTGAAACATATGGACGGTGAATGTTGGATGTTAGTCCTGAGTTTTCAAGTCTGTGCCTGCATGCGGTAGATCAGCAAGGTAAGCAGTTTTTCTTCTTTGAGATCTTTCTCATATACGTCAACGTGGTGCATTCTCCTCCATATAATACATGTGAGACAAAACGTACACCTACATACAACACATTGTACTATGTAAAGGGAAATATGCCACATGCGTTTAGATGAGAGAGATGTTTTTTTGATCCATCGAAATTCACGGTTAGGCGTGTGCACGAGACCTACATCCACCAGGGTTCTAACCCTGATGGCCCTCAAGAAAAAGCAGGAAGATGCCAACTGAGCTAGTGCTCATCGACGAGAGGGATCATATGTCACCCATTATTCTCTTTACTCATTTTAATTTTTATCCCCGATTTCTTCTCTGTTATCTGCTTTGTCCCACAACGGAATGAGATCTGGGCCGTAACAGGGCGGCCGCATAGGCGTTAGTGGGAAAAGGCTCGTTCGCTGCCCACTCTCTTTCTCGCTCGCTCGAGTTCTAACCGTTCAAATAAATGAAACTTTCCTGAAGCTCAAAAACTCAAAAGAAATGGCTGGAGAGGATGAAGATCAACAGCAACAAAGAGAGGAGAAGAGAAGGAAGGGAATCATACAAATACCTTCATATCAGGAAGTATTCAGTTCTGATCCTAAAATCACCACCTCCTACAACCCACCACCGCCGACGCCGACGCCGCCTTCTTCTTTCTCTCAAGCTTTCTCCTTCATCAAATCATCCGAGTTCTACACCCCTCCTGCTCCTCCTCCTCAATCCACCGCTCAACCCTGGTTAGTTGGCCCCCCCTTCATATTTCTTGAGTAATTCTCATCAAACCCTAATGCTAATAAGTATTTATTTATTTTGTTTGTTTTTTCTTCAAGGCCCATCGCCGAGCCTCAGCCTGCCTCAACTTCTTCTACTGTTCAGAGCCGTAATGCGATTCTTGTCAGCCATAGGCAGGTATTGTGATTTCCCTTTTTTAAAAAAGACTTTTTTTTTCGGGGGGGGGGGGGGGGGGGGGGGGGGGGGGGGGGGGGGGGGGGGGGGGCGTGGGGCGTGGGGTGAAGTTTATGTTTGGCACAATTTGATGTACATTGTTGCAGAAAGGGAATCCTTTGCTGAAGCATATTAGGAATGTGAGGTGGACGTTTGCCGACATTGTTTGTGATTACTTGCTTGGCCAGAGCTCTTGCGCCTTATACCTTAGGTATCTTACATTTTTCTATTCTTATTAGCATTGTCAAGTATTTGCGCTGTTCACTGGAGATTTATTATACAAGTTCGTTTAAGTTATTCATGGGGACATGTTTGAAAGGATAGAAACATAATGGAGCTCCTACAGGTAGTGAAGGCGACCCAAACATAGAATCAGAATCAAGTTTTAATTGCACAAGAAAGAAAATAATGAAAATAGCAACATAGAGGATACAAAGATTTAGTTGATTCGGTACTATGTCATACGTCTACGGGCATTGACAATTGGTGTTTTAACAGAAGATGAGAATTACAATTGAGTGATTATTTACTATTCTCATAAATCTAAAAAATTATAACTTGAAATCATCAGAAGAAACCCTCAAGTTTCTTATACAAGAGAAGATAAATAAACAATCTCATATCATCTACCTATCTATACTCTTTGCTCCTCTATGAACTTTACACGTGAAACTTATTTTATATGAGTTCTTTAACTTAAGAGAGTTTGCAAATGTCATGTAAACAATAACGATTCTCTGCATTTCAGAAAACAAAAAGGAAAGGTTGCACTTTCGTAGGAGACAACAGCCCATGTGCTATCTGTACATGGACTGTTGAAAGGTTACATTTAGGTATTTTCAATAAACAAACAATAACAAATGTGCTAGCTGCACATGGGTTGTTAATGTTAGATCTATTTTGAAATATTTAAAACAACAAATCTTCACCTTGACTCAAACAACAGTGAGAAAACTAACGTCTTTGCTGCTGCAATACTCAACAAGGTTCAACATTCGCTACGAAAAATATCGAGCAAGTTTGAGTAATGTTAGAATGTAGGCAAAAGAATGGACTTGATCATCATGTCGGTTGGATTGTCTTGAGTATCAATCTCATGCATCTTGCATCTTGATAATCTTTAACTCTGGGATAAAGTAATGTTTGATATCGATATGTTTAGTCTTCTCATGATACATGCCATTTATAGTTCAGTGTATAACAATTTGACTATCACAGTATAGTATACTGTAATCATTTGCTGGTGTAAACCAAAATCATCAATCAAACCTCTCAACCAAATGACTTCTTTCATTACTTCAACAACTGACATGTTGTAGTAGACATCAACTATTAATTGTAGAGTAGCTTTTCAATTGATGGAACAATTAGATATCATGAAACCATAACTGTTAAGAATCACTTTTGGTCTTAATTGGATGCATAATCTGAATCTGAATATCTGATCAGATCATAATTATCATCAAACATTCTGTCATATACCATACCAACATTTGTAGTCCATCGGAGGTATCAAAGTATCCATTTCACAGCCGCCTAATGTGTCTTTTCAGGATTAACTATATATCTGTTAATAACATTGATGGCTTATGGAACTAAGGCAAATCATAACATTAGGCTTATGGTAAGGCAAATCATAGCATACATAATGCCTCCAAGGTACTGGCATATTATACTCTAAACATGCATTTCATTTCTTCTTTAGACTAATAATAGATTGCGGTTGATTGTCAATCCTTCTGAATCTCCATATCGAGAATCTTTTTGGCTACATATGGATTTTTCATATCAAATTCTTTTCTTAAAAGTTGTTTCAATTTATTGATGTCTAACATATTCTGAGTTGCGATAAGTATATCATCAACATACATTCACAAATAAAATCACAAATAGATATATGAACTATTATCCAGTTTTATAAAATATATGCAATTATCACGCAAGCTTCTTGTATATCTATGGGCTGCTGGTTGTGGTAAATGCCTCAAAATAGCGCTAACAACCCATGTGCAGCTAGCAGATGGGTTGCTGTTTGTTAGTTAAAAATGTTAAAATATTGTCTTTCAATAGCCCATGTGCAGACATCACGCAGGCTGCTATCTGCCACAAAATTGCTACACTTCCTTTTATTTTCTAAAATGCAGAGAACCGTCACTGTCCGTAAGACGTTTGCCGTGACGCTTTCCTAATCGAAGAACTTCCATAAAGGAGATCCTTGTGTGAAGTTCAGAGCAAAGCAGAGAGTAAAAATATGTAGAAGATCCGAGATTGGTTATTAATCTTCTCTTGTATAAGAAACTTAAGGGTGTCTAGCTGTAGGTTGTAAGGCCTATGAGGATATTGAGTAATTATTTAGTAGTAATTTTATCCTTCTAATATAGGAAAATACCGACGGCTGCTACCCGTGAACAAAAACCAGCCGAACTAAGTAATTTTTTGTAACTTTTGTGTTGCTATTTTTAACCATTTCCTTCCTTGTGCAATTAAGACTTTTGTATTCCGGTCGCTTCTGATATTCATAACTGGAACAAATAAAAATATTGTTGGTTTTTAAGTATAACCGGGAGCACTTTTTAGAGACATATATCTTTGACCTAGGCTTAATTCCCCAAAGATAATTGAAAAAAGGATTTGCAAGCTCCATACCAGATTTGACATAATCTGATGGTTATTGTGAACATAATGCCAACCATTTTAAGCAGAGCCAACTAGCTGTTTAAGGAAACTGTGTGCATCAAATGGCATGATATCAGGGTTTGAAATCTAAGCCAATATGATACAATCACTTGTATCATGTTGGATATCAAGTTTGCCAATACAATCCATCCAAACTGGTGGATAATACCGAACCTAACTAATAACAACTAATATAAGGGGAGATTAGGGTTTGAATTACCAAATTTTGAAATCCTATCATATTCTATTTCTTACAACGGTAGGAAAAATTCTCATTTAATTGCAAACTCATGATACATATCCAACCATTTCGGATTGGATTTTTTTTTTGGAGAAAACCCTCTTTCTATTAGCATCAGGTGAAAATCTTCAAGTTCCGCTAGACACATCGTTTAGCTATTATTAGCTAAGACATTAAACTCTAAAATACTAACAAAACTGAAACTAAACTGAATGATTTAGATAATACATTAAGGAAACATCTCCATTGAGTGAGTTACGAAAGGGAAGATATCGTCTTCAATGATAAAGATAATTTATTGACAGCCACACATCGTCCTCATCCATAGATGAAGCACTTCAGTAAAATTAAGATCTACTTGTAAGTAACATGAATGTTAGCTAAGGCAGTCAATACATACAATCCAATACGTATCGGCTGATAATTCTAAAAAAATTGACACCAATACATTAAATCGATGGCCGCTATCAAGATCGAAACTGAGATTTCAAACCTTGTATTTTCCACCAAATAAGTGAGAAATGGGCAGAAAATATATGTTACTGGCATGTGCAGTTTAGGTTCTTGTAATTAATAGGTAAGTCAATAGATCGATGAAGAATCTAGGAGGGATGCAGGTGATTAATGTGCTATTACTAGTTCATGTTTATGCAAATTATATGGGCAAAATGGTCAAAGGAAAACAATTGTGAAGAGAAAAGTAGTTGATCTGTCTGTATACGCTATACAATTTTGTGACCATTTGCTCACATATTTACACACTGGGTTACGAAAAATTTGCAAAAAATGATTAAAAGCATCATGATATTAGCATCATGATATTGGTTACGAAAAATTTGCAAAAAATGATTAACAGCATCATGATATTGGTTCTCAGATCACGTTCTCCATCTTTTTTGCAGTTTGCGTTATCACCTTCTTCATCCAGACTACTTATATTTTCGAATAAGAGAGTTGCAGAAGAATTTTAAGCTTCGTGTTATTTTGTGCCATGTGGATGTGGTAAGCCTAATCAATTTTTATTATGCCTTATATTACACCTAGCTATGTCTAGCAGCCTCCCTGCTCGAGTTGAGATATAACAAATATCACATTATATAGAGTGGAAGCTAAATGTTACATTATGTGGTTAGCGCCTGAGTAAAGTTTGAAATATTACTGTCTTCATATCGTAGATGTTTGTCCATTATTATTGGTGAAATCTGGTTTTCTTATTCTTCTGTTTCAGGAAGATGTAGTTAAACCTTTACATGAAGTTACAAAAACCGCAATGCTCCATGATTGTACGCTTCTATGTGGTTGGAGGTACTGCATTTTTTCACTTCAATTTTTGTAAATGGTTATTATTAATTGATAAAAATGTTATTTTGGCTACAAAAATGTAGGGTCATAATGCCTGTGTGAAAATGGTTAAACAATATTGGTGAAAGAAAATAACTTTTAATATGGAGTGTTAGTTCCTTTGGACAAGGTAAATGGACCTGTAAAATTCTAAGTCCTGATTGACTATTTTTTGTGCAAAAAAGCTCAAAGCTGTGTGGCCGTTTAATCTTCAGCAAATAGATGACTCAGAAACATACTACCTGCTTTCTTAGTTGTATGTGCCAGTTTCATTTTTTTAAAAAAGCAATGAAAAAAGGAAACCATGATCTGTGTTCGACATGCAGGATAATATGAGCTTACCTTGCTTGTATGGACTTAGAATTTTCATAATAGCATGTGCAACATCTTCTATGAGATCATAATTCTTGGAAAATGGTATATTATAATTAGGGAATCATGTAGATCAGGTGGCACCTGATCTAATAGATCAGGTGCAAGACACAAAAATGTGTGCCACATGGAATGTACAAGCCCCACACTTTCCAACTTTATGTGTCTTGGCACCTGATATATTAAATTTGATCTATTAGATCAGGTGCCACATTTTCTACATTTTTCTCTTATAATTATTTATTTCTGTTGACAGTCATATATATTTAGTGATATGTCTAGTGATTGGTCAGCTGATGTTTAGGAAAACAAAGATTAGGGTATGAAAGATTTGGATGAAAGATGCCAAATCTGCTTCTTTTTTGGCTAGTGTTATGAGTATTGCTTCTTTGTTTTATATTGTCTCACTAGAAAATATTAAAATTGGATGTCGCACTATTTTTCTACCATGATGAGAAGGATTCTTGATGTTTCTATTCACAACAAATCTAATTTCCATTAAAAATGATTCCAAACAATAAATATGTCATTTTATAATTGACGAAAAGGAATTGTTAATGTGTTTCCTTGCTTTAGGCCCGGTTTACGAATGCACAAGCAGAGGAAAAACAGAAATGAAAAAAGGATCAACATCTGATTTTCGCCAGTCATCTTTTTCAAGTTTTAAATAAGCATCAACTGGAAATCTTAGAGCACTGTTCCCCTCAAATCCAGTCAGCCTCTTTTTTTCTTGTTTCGTAATAGGACTTCTTACCTTAAACACTATAGAAAGGTCAATAGTGCAACTTGCATCCTTTGATGACCTTCTCGTAAAACCCAATTATTCATCAATTCAATCTATTTATGAAGAGGCCTGATATGGATGATTGGGACCTATTAAGAGACAGAATCACATGAGCAGAAAACCATCTGAGACAAACTATGGAAGTTCATTGCATGTCTGGTGAAATACCAGAAATTAGCAATATTGCTTTTTAACTTTTTCATCCAATTTCTTTCAGTCTGGGAAATACATGATTCCATTGTAATATCTTAAGGAAATGCGTCTTGATGGTTCCCTCTTTTTCCTTTTTTGTCTAGTTTGGAAGAGTGTGGTCGCTACTTGGAGACGATAAAAGTTTATGAAAACAAACCGTCAGACCTTATTCGTGAACAGACTGATACAGATTATTTATCACGGGTACATATCCTTAGAAGACCATTCCTCTCTTGGCATCCTAACATTTCATTTGCTGAATTGCTTTATCTGGTAGGCTTGATTTTTTCTCGTCATTCTGTAAAAAGAGATTGTAAAACATATTAGTGTCATTTTCTCATATATATTTTATATTTTTTTATCTCGTCAGATCTTATAACGCATTTTCAACTTATTCTAGCATTAAGAATTTTTGGTCGGTTGTTTCTAGTTTTATGTCATGAATGGACAGATGAATCATTGTGCTCACGGCTGTGCCATCCATGATCCTCTATTAGTCTTGGATTGTTCTTTTATTAAAGTTCTCACATCATCACATTATCTCTTCAGTGTTCGATTGTTTATCTATATTTCACTGAAATTTCTTGTTATTTTGTAGCTTACACATGCACTCACGGCAGTTCGACATGTTAACAAGACAGATGTAGTCACACTTGGTTCAGCTTTTGGGGTGAGTTTTGGCAATTGGAATGCATTTTTTATGTTAATATGCTGTGGCATCAAGTAATGGTCTATTAAATATATGTCATTATTTTTGTCAATCATAAAATGGCTAACTGTTTGGGGATTACTTTTCTTTTACTTTTCGACCGATTCTTGAAGAAAATATACCATTTAGTTATCACATCTTTAAAATATTATGCAGTCGCTTTCTCGAATTATGGATGCTTCTATGGAAGACTTAGCTCGTTGTCCTGGCATTGGGGAACGCAAGGTACTTTATCAATCGATAATTCAAAGATCGATTTTGCTTACAATTTTTATGGCATCGATATGCTATGATTTTGCATATTTGAATAACCATATGGAATTACTAGACCGCTTTACATTTTAGAAGTGATTTGAGAATATTTCTTTCTCACGTTTAAAATAACAATTCCATATATATGGTTTATTGATTTTTAATTTAACTCTACTTTGAAGTGGGTGTTCTGTATTAGAGTTATACCATTTCATGTTTGCATAAATGTTGCTAGAAAGTTAATATGCTTGTGCTATTAGTGTGAAATAGTGACAGGCTTCTTAAAAATTATGTTCTGAGGTTTACTCATTTGCATTTCTGTCATGAAGTTAGATTTTTGCAGCTAACAAGGACAAATCAAGTTTAAATTAGACTAGACGCATGAAAAGAAGCAATGGAGTAGCTATAAATTTGGCTGAGTTAAAACATAGTGCAAGTAATGTAATTCAAGCAGCAATGGAAGTGAAATAATCCAGTTAAAAAGCAATGTTAAGTATTTCCACTGCGTGTTTAGTTTTTGTTATATGGTCTGTTTTTATCAATGGAAGATGCAACATGACATATCTATATTGAAGGTTTCTTCAAATTTCAGGGAGGTTATGAAAAATTGATGAGAGAACTTTTTTTTGGGAGAACATGAGCACAATCAACGATATTTCAGTAAAGAAAGGTGCTCAATATTGTGTTTAATACTTTAATGGGTATGAAGGAAGGGTGAAGAATACATTTAAACGCGATGGAATGTACAAAAATTTTATTTTATTTTTAATTTTTTAAAGATTTTGTGACATTGGATCATGCCGACTATGGATGTCTAATATACAGGTTTTGTAACACCTAACCCAATTAGGTGAGGCAGGGTTTCATGCTTGTATGGCTTTTTGGTGTTGATATTCTGTAGTACACTAGTTAAACATTACATACCATCATGGAAGTCTTTAACTTATAAAATTGTTAAATAGGTGGAAACATCTCTAATTTACTAGGGCATCGACTTTGGTGGTGTGCAATTGAGGGGAACTGCTTAGATTGCTACATTGATGTTCTTACTGTTAGATCATATTAGATCATATGCTTTGAGTGATCGACCAAATCAGGTTTATGGTTTTGATTATTTTTTAGTGTGTTAAGTTTTAGGTTAAGATACTTTAATGGAGGTTGGTGAAACAAGAGCTTACATATATGTATGTATGTGTGTGTGTCTAAGTAAGTAAGTAAGTATGTAGCGGGATGATGTAGATGTGCACATGCATAACTAAGTTAGCTGTGCACGTGCACACACACAAAATCCATATTTCACTATTTTAATTTTTTAATAGGATTGATGTATACATTTAAAAACCCTAAAAATCCAAATATGGGTTAACTGTAGGGGTATTTAACTCTCGATCCATCCGTTGCAAAAAGTTCTATTATACAGTTGAATTTGTACGGGTTAGGTTGAGGATCAATTAACATTGTTTAGTGCGTTAATTATCCATGACGTGTACAACAATCCTATAAAAAATTCAAAAAATATGGAAAAGTAGGGTTTTTGTGCACGTGCACAGCTACATTTTTTCATATATATATGTGTGTGTATATGTATATGTATGTATGTATCTATTATACAAAATAGGGATGTCCAACTGGGTATGTCCCAGTTGGCACCCTTTGTCCCAGTCACATGCTAACTGGGACAAGTGTCACATCATCTTTTTTTTTTTCAAAAAACCTCCCACTCACATATTTGCATGTAAGCCATCCCCTCACATCATCCCACTTTGCCAAAAAACCCTCCAATCTCACATATTTGCATGGTTGCCATACCACTCATCACACTTTGCAAAAAACCCAAAAATACTCACATGATTGCATCTTTGGTCTATGGGCTTTTCCCCCTATAACCCCTAAGGTTTTTAGGTTCACCCGTTTACCCCCGATGATACCAACACACACCCACACTTCTCGCTCCTTTTCGTTACGCGTGGTCACCGCCTCCTGTTCGTCGGTAATTTTTCTTGCGCCGTGCACTGTGTGCACAGGTTATTTCTAGTCTATTATAGAATTGAGGGATGTTTTTGAATGAGATTGTAGACTAGGCCAAAAGGGTGAGTAGAAGGACGACTGTGATTGAATCTTGAGAAAGCAATTGTTAGGATGAGAATTTGTATAAAATTTGAAGGGATATTCCTAAAATTTTGAGGGGAACTAAATCCGGAGGGAATCAAATTTTGGAGAAACTAAATTTAGAGGCGAACTAAATTTTTGAGAAACTAAATTTTAATTTAAAATTTTGGGAGAAACTAAATCTGGAGGAAACTAACTTTTAGGGGGGAACTAAAATTTTTGACACTGAAATTTTAATTTAAAATTTTGGGAAAACTAACTCGGGAGGAAAATAAATTTTGAGGGAACTAAATTTTAGTTTGAATATGGTTAAAATTTTTTGTTGTGAGAATATTTTGGATGTGGCTGTAAATTTTTAGGGAATTTTGAATGTCGTTGAATTTAGGGGTATGATATTTTGAATGAGTCTGCAAACTTTTGGGGAGGAGAGATTTTGAATGTGTTGAAATTTTTCGAAAGAATATTTTAAATGCCTTGTGATCGATGGTCATGGGTTATGACATGTATATGTGTGTGTGTATCGTGCACAACTACATTTTTTCATATATATATATATGTATATATGTATATGTATGTATGTATATATCTATTATACAAAATAGGGAAATTTTGGGAGAAACTAAATCGGGAGGAAACTAACTTTTAGGAGGAACTAAAATTTTTGAGACTGAAATTTTAATTTAAAATTTTGGGGGAACTAAATCTGGAGGAAAATAAATTTTGAGGGAACTAAATTTTAGTTTGAATATGGTTAAAATTTTTTGCTGTGAGAATATTTTGAATGTGGCTGTAAATTTTTAGGGGAATTTTTAATGTGTTTGAATTTTAGGGGTATGATATTTTGAATGAGTTTGCAAACTTTTGGGAAGAGATTTTGAATGTGTTGAAATTTTTTGAAAGAATATTTTAAATGCCTTGTGATCGATGGTCACGGGTTATGATATATCTATATTACAATTGAGGGCATATTTTGAATTTGTCCTATGTGGCAATGTCACATCAAGTTTTGGAGGGAAATTTTTGGGTTGAAGAGAAATTTGTTGGGAATACACAAAAACATTGAAATTATGAATAGCCTTTTAATATTAGTTATGAAAAAAAATGTTGTGCACACACACAATCTCATCTTTGGAATGGACGCGAGCTGTGAGAGAATGAACGCGGGAGATACTGCCAACTCATTGATCCGCGTTACAAAACCCTGTAAAATTTCGATCCCATCTGCTGATATTTTAGGTGAAACTAATAATTATTGATGTTTGTTTAAAATTAGTAGGTCCAAGATTTTTAAATGAACAGTGTCCCAAGGGCACGGGTTATATGTATATGAAGCCCGCGCCGAAGGCGTCCGCTAAATTTTTTAACGCTGATTTGTTGTTCCGCGCGTAAGGCACCCAAGCCGAAATTATTGTTTTACGTCGAATTTGTTGTTCTGCGCAGAAGGCACCAACGTCGAATTTGGTGTTCTGTGTCAAAGACGCATGCACTGAATTTGTTGTTTCGCGTCGAAGGCGCCCGCGCCATTTTTTAACGCTGCTTTGGTGTTCTGTGTCTAAGGCACCTGCATCGAAATTGTATTTTACATCGAATTTGTTGTTTTGCGCCGAAGGCACCCACGTCGAATTTGGTGTTCTGTGTCGAAGGCGCATGCGCTGAATTTGTTGTTCCGCACCGAAGGCACCCACGCCGAAGGCGCCTGTGCCGCTAAATATTGTAAGCTAATTTGTTTTCCTTTTAAATTTTGGCTTTGAAAAAAAATTCGGGGAACAAAGATTTCGCAAGGGAAAATCTTAAATGAACCGTGCCCTCGGGTACGGGTTATGACTAGTATATATATATATATATATATATGAGAATAATGGGTATCCTATGACAATAGAGGCTTAGCCTCATATACCAAGACACAAAAAGTGGGCAGTACACGTACACGCCCATGTGGGGCTTGTACTTCCCCACTTTTGTGTCTTGGTATATAAGACTAAGTCTCCATTGTCATATGATATCCAGTATTATATATATATATATAGAATAATGTGTATCATACGCCATATGTGGTATCATAAGCCATATAAGGCACCTCTTCATATGCCCTCTCACATAAAGGGGACGGGTACAACCAAGTGGGCTTGTACTTGCCCCCTTTATGTGAGGGCATATGAGGGTAGAGGTGGCAAACAGGTAGGCTGTGTTCGGGTTCGGGTCGGGTTAGATTTGACCCGACCCGGATAGGGGTAAACCCTAACCTGACCCAGATTGAATTCGAGTCGGGTTCGGGTTAACCCGTCGGGTTAAGATTTGACTTATATACAACTGCTCATTTTTCGATATCCAGCTATTTATTAAGAGTCACCGACAATTTATTAAGTGTTGCATAATTTCCAGCAGCTCGTCGCTTAAACTGCACTGATGACAGCAAGGAAGTATAATCAACGTTAGCATTTTATTAATGAAAGTAACAAAATTAACTAAAAAGTTGTATGTAAAGAGAATTGAATCCAAGACCTCTTAAAGAAGACGACAACAATTCAAATCGTATAAGCACAATTCCACTTGCAACTGTGTATTGAAGTTATTATATAAATTTTTATATAGAGAGAGAAAGTAAACCGGGTCGAATTTGGGTCATCCGGGTTGACATGCCAAACCCATACCCGACCCGGATTTTATCCGGGTCGGGTCAACCCGGATCCTACTTGACCCCGATTGGCCCCTACCCATACCCGGTTAAGGATGTCGGGTTCGGGTCGGGTCGGGTCGGTCGGGCTCATTTTGCCACACCTATATGAGGGGATGCCTCATATGTCGTATGATACCCATTATTCTCGTATATATATATATATAATAATAATGGGTATCATATGACAATGGGGGCTTAGCCTCATATACCAATGCACAAAAGTGAGGAAGTACAAATACACACACATGGGAAGTGTGTAGCTATGCACGTGCACAACTAACTTAGCTGTGTAAGTGCATAAAAACCCATATTCCCTTATTTTTTTGAATTTTTCAAAAAGTTGTACACATTCTATAATTTCAAAATATAAGTGAACTCTAGGGGTATTTGACACTCGATCCACCCATTACAAAATTCTATTGTTATGAAATCATTGAATTTGTAAGGGTTAGATTGAGTGTCAAATAGTATTGGATTCACTTGATTTTTGGTGATCATCCTTGAAGTGTACAACAATCATATTAAAAAATTTCAAAAAAGGGAAAATGAGTTTTTTGTGCGCGTACACAGTTAACTTATATGTGCACGTGCACAGACCCATTTTTCCACATGCACGCACACACACATATCTTGATACAGATAAGGGTGTTTTTGAATGTGTTTCCTGACTAGGACAAACGGGTTGGTAGAAAGACAACTAGTTTTAAATCTTGAAAAATCAAGAGATGAGATTTAAACTTCTGAAAACTTTTGGAGGGAAAAAACCTAGAGGACTGGTTGTTTTGAGGTGAATATTTGGGAATCACATCATAATGAGATCTTGAATCTAAAAATTTCATTGCTTTTGGAGAGAAAAACATAGATGAATGGTTGTTTTGGGGGAATTCTTGAAATTGAAATTCTTAAAGGAGAAGAGTTTAAATGAGATGGTTGAAATTTTGGAGGGAGACTTTGCATGAGATTGAAATTTTTAAGGAGAGATTTTGAATGGAGTGGTTGAAATTGTAAGGGATTTTGAATGTGTTGAAATTTTAAGGGATGAAGATTCTGAATGGGATGGTTGAATTTTTGGGGAGAGATTTTGGATGGGGTTGAAATTTTGGGGAAAATATTTTGAATGTTCCGTGCCCTTAAGGCACATGTTATGACTAGTACATATATAAAGGAAGATGGATGAACACGTATACTCTTAACAATTTGAGCTTATTCATATTTTTTTTCAAGTATATCGAGTAATGAGAAGAATACTATCGAAATTAACATGGTTGATAATCCTTGTTATTTTTAATACGATAGTCTTGTCATATGTTAAGATGAATATGAGTTTACTTTTCCCTCACAAATTCCTAGTCTATTTTAGGTTATTCAAGATTCTCAACTCATTGTTTCACTATCTTATGAAAACATTCTTAGATATCTTAATTTCATTCCTATTGATTCTTATTTTCTATAAATACAAGTTTTTTGTCATGTTCTGTGAATATAGTTTGATCCTGATGCAATCCGGGTTTACACCAGGCGGATGTGGCGTGCGGCACGAGACGCGGGTCAAGTCGTGGGCTCGAACCCTACTTGACTCGATGGATGACTTATTTCTCGTTGCTCATTTCTATAGTAGTGTGTTTACTAATTAGAAGGGCATATTAGTTTTTCATTATCTATTTTGATTAGGAGGGGGGTTTAATCCTACGAGCCGGCCCTAGTTTCTTTTTATCGATTATTTTGTAATTGAAGAGGATTATTGTTGGGGGTTCTTGGGGATTAAACTTGTTCCATCAACATAAGTTAGGGAGAGATCCACTTCAGAAGAGGGTCAATTTATCTTCAATTCAAGCATTAGTTCTATTTCCATCATCAAATTTCTTCTCTTTCTTCCACAAATATCAGTTTATTATTTTAATTTGAGCGGATCACATCAAATTGATATCAGAGCACTCGATTCCATGACGAACACGCGAGCGGTTGTGGCAAAAACTCTGGAGGAATGACACGATGCAGAGATCTCGGGTTTGAGGAAGAAGATGACCGATCTGAAGGACAAGTTGAAAACAGATCTGCACGCATCCTTGGAGGCGAGCGTGAAGCGGATCTCAGAGCAAAGCTCCAAGGAGAGATGAAAGAAGGGTTTGCGGGGGTGGCGAAGATGCTCCAACAAAATTTTTTTCAATGATCCGAAAACGGCGGGAACTTCAGAGCTGGTTTCTCAGACGAACCAGGGCAACAGAGAAGGTGGGCAAACCCCACAAGAGTTCGCGGGAGGTTTTTCCCCCATAAGGTGTCAGCGCATGCAGGCGGCCCCAACAAGGGGGCGCCGGTGGATTTCCGCCCCCTGTGGGGGGCGACGAGGTCAGGCGACCCCACCTGGGGTTGCCGGAGCAGATCCGCCCCCTGTGGGGGCAGCGAGGTCAGGCGACCCCACCTGGGGGTCGCTGGAGCAGATCCGCCCCCTGTGGGGGCGGTGAGGGATGGCGGCCCTGTAGTGGGCCGCATGTGGGCTTCCGCCCCATGTGGGGGGCGGCGACGGTTGGCGGTCCCACCCGGGGACAAGGGTGGTTTATCACCCCCTTGGAGGGTCGACGGCTGGCGACCCCACTTGGGGGATGCATGAGGTGATTCGCCTGGGGGGGCAAATGAGGGCGGTTGCAAGGGGAGCCTCGGCGTGAGCGGGATGAAGAATGGGAGGAGGTCGGAAATCTCGCCAATGAGAGGGCCAGGGGCAGAGATCGAGGATACGGGAGGCAGCGGCCTGAGGCACAATGGAGGGTCGAGGAGCCTCCTTTACCAGAGATGCCAGGTGGGAAACTGGGAGGGGCCACCACGGGGTGGCGCCAATCCAGAGAATAAGATGAGGAAGTTGAAGGCACCCCTCTTTGATGGGAAGGACCTCGATGGATGGTTGTATCAGATAGAGATGTATTTTGACGTCGCAGGCTTCACCGAGGCAGAGAGACTGAGGGCTGTAGCATTGAGTTTCGAAGGCGAAGCACTATCTTGGTACATGTGGACCCAGAAGCAGATGCCTACACAGACTTCGAGGGAGTTGACTGAGTGCCTCATGGAGAGATTTCAGGAGATCTACGGGGGAGGACTATTTGAGTAGTTATATGCCTTGAGGCAGGAGGGGACAGTGCGAGAGTATATAGAGAAGTTTGAGAGACTCTAGAGCCGTTGTGAGGGTGTATCTGACGAATCAATGGAGGGGAACTTCTTAAAGGGGCTGAAGCATGTGATTAGGGCTGAGCTGATAGTCCATGACCCTCAGGGGTTAACTGCCATGATGCGGGTGGCACGACGAGTGGAGGACAAGTTGGCTGAAGAGAGGAAGTCTATGGGCTGGGTGCGGATCGACATACAGCAGTCTAGCACCTATTGAGGCACCCAAGACCACTGTGGGGACACCAACGACAACAAGGGGATGCTACGGAGACACGGCCTGGAGGGTAGACTCGCCGCATGACAGAGGCAGAGATGAGGGAGCGAAGGGCCAAGAACCTTTGCTTCAAATGTGACGAGAGGTTCACACCAGTGCACCATTGCGCAGGAAGGGCTATGCAGCTGGAGGTTGCGGCAGAGCAGGAGGCTGTGGTAGAGCTTGACGGAGGTGAGGACGAGGTAGATCAGCTCTCACCCTTAGGTTAGAGAAGATTGACACAATTTCCAGGCTTCAACCTTGAGGACAAGATTTGTTTTTTGGGGGGAGTGATGATGCGATTCGTGTTTACACCAGGCGGAGGTGGCGCGCAGCACGAGGCACGGATCAAGTCGTCCCTACTTGACTCGATGTGTGACTTATTTCTTATGGCTCATTTCTATAGTTGTGTGTTTAGTAATTAGAAGGGCATATTAGTATTTCATTATCTATTTTGATTAGGAGAGGTGTTTAAGCCTACGAGCCGGCACTAGTTTCTTTTTATCGATTATTTTGCATTTGAAGAGGATTATTCTTAGGGTTCTTGGGGGATTAAACTTGTTCCATCAACACAAGTTAGGGAGAGATCCACTCCAAAAAGGGTCAATTTATCTTCAATTCAAGCACTAGTTCTATTTCCATCATCAAATTTCTTCTCTTTCTTCCACAAATATCAGTTTATTATTTTAATTTGAGCGGATCGCATCAGATCCACATCATACTTGGTCCGAACTCTCTTGAGCATGGTTTGAATCGACCTTATAAAGTTGGAACCATCTCTGATAGTGTATCAGTTTTGTGTATTGATATAACTTTTCATATGTCATATATCTTTATTTTTATCTTCTTTCTCTGAAGATTTTAAAATTCTTATTTTCACTATCCAATCATTACTCTAGAGACTGTTATAAATTTATTTTATGATTAACTTTTAACTTGTTTGGTGGTCATTACCCTTAATCTCTTTTGGTAGTTCAAACTCACCGATATCCAAAAAAGTAAATCTTGTTGTCTTGTCACTGATCATTAACAACTAATCGAATATTTCTTGTTTTGTTAAAAGTATCCTTTTTGACCATTTTTAGCAGACATGGATCATAATCATGGTTCAAACCACGTAGTGCATGGTTTGAACCAACACTAGAGAACTATATTGACTATTTTGGCTATTTTGAGATTTTCTATCTTTAAAATTTTATTTTTATCCATAAACGGTTAGTTTCTCATCTGATGTCTATATACCCATTCAAATCATTTTATTATTATCTATGTATTAAAAATCATTATTTAAATATTTACAAAGAGATTCGCTTTTGCTTAAAGTGTTCAAGCTTTCAACTTTTAAATATTTCAAGTTCTTTAAGGAAAATCAAACTTCATCAACAAAAGTTTAGCTTCATCAAATTCAGCAACCTCTTCCTAAGCTCTTCTAAATTTATTTTCTCATAATGTCTTGATTGATTTTTAGGATTATTATTGATATTGTGCTTTATTATCTAATCATAGGATTCATCATTGATTGTGTCGTTAATTGATACATCTATATTATGCTTGGTTTCTGCCACTTATACATCTTACCTTATATGAAAATTATATCATTGAGTGAGATTTGTTCTTCAAAAAGTTCTTGCTTGTAAAAGAACGTCAATACTCTTTGTGAGTGTTCGTTCAACATTCCATAGCGTGATTATTTGAATGTGTTGAGTGTGACACGTGGTGGAAGTTCACATATCTTGATTGGAAGGAATGGCTGTTTGTAATCTTGATTGTTGATGGATGAAATCGTCGAACAGTGAGGTGGAGCTGACAAGGACGCCTCTAGTGACGTGGACATTCGTCAGCTGTTGAGTGGGACCCACGGTGGCTGGAACTCGTGTCATAGAGAGCCAAGTCCGAGCTATATGGATGAACTCGACCTAACTCCGGGTCGTTCTAAACGACCTTTCGAGCTACTTGCTGAGTCGGCCGTTGAGTTATCTGCAACACAGACAATCATCAGGTGGTCGGATCTAGGTTCTGAATCAAATCTCATTTGATGCCTAAGTCAGTATGGGACTTAAGGAGACTCGGGGAAGTTGGACCGACCTAATGAAGATTGTCCGAGTATTGTCGCACCGAGTTAAGGAGAAAGAAATATGCAAGTGGAAAGTAAAGAGAGAAGTTGTCAGAGTACCTAGTATTCAATACATCCAGAATCCGCCATTGTCCTGTTGGCGTTTAAACTATTTATAAGTGGAGGCATACTCTCAGTGTCGTTGGCGAATAATGGCCCTCAATTATGGTGGCATCATCGTCCCTGAAGAATATGCATAATCGCTGTCCACTTACCCCGCTACTAATGAGCCCATTATTAACTATCTCCTTAAGGCTCGGAATAGGGGTGGCAAAATGAGCCCGACCCAAACCGAAACCGGCCTCCTTAACTGGGTATGGGTTAACTGGGTATGGGTAGGGGCCTATCCGGGCCAAGTGGGATCCGGGTTGACCCGATCCGACCCGGATAAAATCTGGATCGGGTATGTATTTGCCTTGTCAACCCGGTTAATTCCACCTGGTTAAAAAGTTTAAATATATAAGAAATTTTATGCATAGTTGTTTCCCAAGCACCATTTGGATACTTGGTTAGAGCTCTTCCTTGTTGGTGGGTGGGTTCTGCTTCGAATCCTGTTGGCTGCACTCATTGTAAATGTTTTGGTTCAAATTAAAAATAATAGGATGTACTGAAACACTTTAAAATAATTGAATATATTATTAGTTCACAAGCAACATTGTAGCCTAGTGGTGTTGTCTAGTGAGCACATATGCAAGGTCACAGGATCAAACCTTCCAATGCACAGTTTGCACTCTCAAGATCACCCGAATCCGACCCGCAAGACGAATCGGGTCGGGTACGGGTTAACTCGGGTTACACCGGGTCGCGTACGGGTTCCCGAACTGCGACCCAAATTTAATTCAGGTCGGGTTCGGGTTTACCCCTATCCGGGTCGGGTCAAACCGGACCCGACCCGAACTCGACCCGACCTGGACCCGTTTGCCACCCGTAGCTCGGAAGCTCAATGGGAAAAATATGATCTGGCTTTGATTGAGTAAGCGGTTAGTCTCTCACGTGGATTTCATGGGCTTGATTGCCTCACAACTTCTCCTTTATGGGCTCCTTTACTCAGATGAGAATACTCATATCCCCTTCGGGGGCCGGTCCAATGCTGTAACAATGGCCCCCATCACTTAAACTCAGACAACGCGTCGGTTAAGGTCGAGTGATGCGATACCTCATTAATTGGGCACGACAGTCGAAGCGGGAGTAGTTGATTTGGAGCGTCACAATTTCCTCTCCTTTGATTTAGACGTTACGTCCGCGCGAGGCTCGGGATACAGATGTTTATAGATCGCTGACACATGTCCTCAGATGAGAGGGTCGGTCTCACTCGAGGTAGGATATTCTGCCACTTAAATAAGGAGAAGGGTAAGATTAGGGGTGGCAAACGGGCGGGTCGGGTCGGGTTCGGGTCGGGTCAGGTTTGACCCAACCCGAATAAGGGTAAACCCGAACCCGACCCGAATTAAATTCGGGTCAGGGTTCGGATACCCGAACCCGAACCGGCCGTAACCCGGGTGACCCGTACCCGACCCGGTTTGTCTTACGGGTCGGGTACGGGTCGGGTTCGGGTCGGGTTCGGTGCAAAATAGTGATTATTTTTCAAAAAAGGTCGGGTTCGGGTCGGGTTCGGGTCGGGTCCGAGTCGGGTTGGGGTGAAAAGAGTGAAAATACGGGTCGAATTCGGGTCAACCGGGTCGAGGGGTCAAACCCGTATCCGACCCGGATTTTTATCCGGGTCGGTCGGGTTGACCCGAATTCGACCCGACCCGGATTGGCCCCTACCCATACCCGACCCAAGAGGCCGGGTTCGGGTCGGGTCGGGTCGGGTCTATTTTGCCACCCCTAGGTAAGATGTGGCAAACTTTGTTCTTTGAGTATTTGAAAGAAACCCTTCGCCTCTCCTTCGTTCTTCTTGAAGGTTCTAGCCATGGCTTCTTCTTCAACATCCGGAACTGATGAGCAATATGATGAGATGGAAAGAGCTTTGCAGGCTTCGACCCAAATCTCTCCTCTCTAGGATGCTCCAATTGTGGATGAGACTCGAACGAGCGTTGATCCTTCGGGACAAGCCAATGAAGGAGGAGAAAGCTTACTCCTTGCTTCCGACAGTCATGTGGCTTCTGTTCCTCAAGGCGATGATGTGAAGCCTGTAGTGCCGGATGTAGTTGCTAGCCAGGCTTCTCGAGTAACAGCTAATCAACTCCTGGATCTTCAAAGAAAGTATGTACGTCACCATTACCACGTTCGGCTGCCTATGGCGAATGAAAGGGTTTGTTTCTTTGGTGAATGCGAGGTGGGAGTGTATACGAGAGCTTTTCAACTTGGACTTCGCTTCCTCATCCATCCTTTGCTTCATGTAGTGAACATGTTGGGGATTTCCTTCTGCCAATTGATGCCAAACTCGGTGGCCAATCTGGTTGGCTTCATCGTGCTCTGTATGTTGAGCGATGTGGAACCAACCATGGCGTTGTTCAATCATTTCTTTAAATTAATCACCCGCGTCTTCTGGCTGGTACCTTATCATCACCCAGAGAGGCAGACAATTGATTAAAGATCTCCCCAGCTCCAATCCAGCATGGAAGGAGCAGTTTGTGTTTGTGGCGTTCCTCGGCATGGCGGTCTTTCACTCAGTGGGGGCGTCCGGAGCTCGCTGCAAATGAGGAAAGGACACTAACAAAAGAAGAGAGAAAAGCCATCGCGTGTTTTGCTAGAACTGCCGGGGAAGGATATATTAGTGAAAAAGCTCCCGTTTGACAAGACATTGCGTGGAACCGTTTGGGCAAAAGGTAAAATTTTTCCTCGTGCTCTGCCCGATCTCGTTCTTCCTTGAATTCTATTCCTCTTTTACATATATGACCGTGCAAGAATATCATGAGCCTGACGGCCCTGACCTTCAGGAGACTCTCTAAGCTTAGATGTAAACTTTCCACCCAGTCAGGCGACTCCTCCCGAAGACAGCTCAGATAGAGCTGTTGAGTGTTCATCTCCAGTGGCTCAAGGTATCCCTCAGTCGGGTTAGCCTTCAAAAAGCGAAAGCTCCGAACCATGGCCGGGGTCGAAAAGGCCAAAGCCAAGAAAAAGAAGCAGATAAGTAAGATCATTGTTTCAAGCTCGAGTTCATCAAGCACGGGCGCCGCTCAGCGTCGACCGTAGCCCCTGAGCAACCCCGGGCCCTAATCCTGTAGGAGTCCTTAAGGGGTCCGACACCGTCAGAAGAGCTGTACCTCCACGAGGATTCCTGGCCATGGGGTGGCCTCCTGCCTAAGGAACCACTGGCAGATGACATTCCTCCTGAGTATAGGTCGATCTTCTTGGAGGATATGTCGCTTCAAGCTCAGGTAGAGTGTCCAGAAGAATGGCTCCATCGACCCGTTTACTCGATAGGAAAGGACACGTTAGTCTTCTTGAGTTGTGGGACTGCTTCTCGACTCGTTGAGAATTCGAATCTTCCCCGAGATAAGGTCATCCTGGAGAGGATCGACCATGAAAGGCTGACCGCTTATGTGGTTTGACAGAGCATCCAAGTGAGTAATCCCCTCCCTTTCGATCAATGTCGGGCATCAAATTAAATCTCCTCTTTGTTTGCAGGTTGCTTCAGCGGCCATTAAGTTACGACGACGCTTATAGGCTGTGGCCAATTATGAGGCCAATTTGGCCAACAAATTAAAGCGGATTGCCTCGGCCTAGAAAGCCATTGACCAGGCGAGGAGGAAGTTGAAAAGGTCGACGTTCGCATGGTCGAACTTGCCTCTCGAGTGAAGGAGGTTGAACAGGAATTAATAGAGGTTCGGACGAGGGTGGGGCGAGGCAACTTTCAAGATGGAAGCTAAACAGTGGTTGCTTGAGGAAGTTGCCTTGAGGAAGCATGCCAAAGAACGGCTGCTTGAGGAGATCGCCCAGAGGAGGTAGGCCGAGGAGCGGCTGTTCGAAGAGGCCGCCTTAAAGAAGCAGGCCGAGGAGCGACTGATTGAAGAGATCACCCTGAGGAGGCAGGCCGAGGAGAGAGGGCTGCTTGAAGGGGAAAAGAAGTGGGCGACAAGAGAGGCCGAGCTTCACGCTCAGTTGCTTGTCACCCTGCAAGGGCTTGGCCTTTCAAAAATTGCAGAGAAAACAGTAGAGTATAAGGACAGCCTTGGCGGTCTTGAAGTATTGTATAGGGCGGGCTTCGAGCGATGCAGGCTGAAAATCAAGTGTCAGTTCCCTGCTTTGGGGGTCGATCTTGATCAGCGGAGAATGCCATCAGATGACGATGAACTCGAAGGCTCATCAGAAGAGATTGACCATGCTTTGGATGAGGGAGCCGCCAATTTGGTCGAGGGAGCCATAACTTTGGTTAAGTGGCTACAGGAGCTGCGCCTTCGGGAGGTCAAGGAGTCGCCACTTCGGCTGAGGGAGCCACAGGAGCCGCGCTTTTCAAAAATCAGCCTCAGGATTCCGCGGTCACATGAGCTCCTTGTATTAGGGTGTAAAGTCCCGCCTTTTTGTACTTCATAAAAGAAAGCTGGAAAATTTATGATAAGAAATAAATTTTTGATTTGTCATGAAATACCTTATTATTAGCGATGCGTCATATTATTTGTTTGCCCCCTCAAGATGTCAGACTTATGCATGGAAAGAGTGCAGAAGGTGCGCTGTTGAACAACGAGCCTTTCTCTCAGTTTGAGGGTCTCTCCCTCCAAGTTGTAGGAAGTTTTCCCCTCATTGAACTAGCTTGGTCAGCTTGCAAAGAGGGTGCACCCCTTCGTTCATATAGCTCGATTGGCCCGCGAAGGGTTGGTCCTCCAGTTGGGTAGCATTGCGGTCTACAAACGTACAAAGCTCTTTCTTGTTTGTATATCTTGATCGACGTGCGAGGGGTTAGCCCATGAGAGGAATGGCCCTACGACTCACGCTCGAGGAGGATCGTTCGGTGACGAGGGGAGTGGCCACTCTACTTATGTCCGACGGGATTCGTTCGGTGACAAGGGGAGTGGCTCCCGACTTATGTCCGACGAAGATCGTTCGGTGGCGAGAGGAGTGGCCCATCGACTTACGTCCAGAGAGAGTCGTTCGGTGGCGAGGGGAGTGGCCCCTAGACTTACGTCTGATGAGTTCATCCCCGATTGTATAGCTCGGTCGGCCCACGAAGGGTTTGCCCTCTGGTCGTATAACCGAGCGGTCCACGAGGGTACTAGTGGCGTGGCCCTGAGTGCTTGGAGAAATTTAGATCGACAAAAACGGGCCTCGCAAGGCACATTGGTCACACATGTTATCAGATCAAAATAATGAGCGCTTTTGACAGAAATTAATTTTATTCATTTGACTCAAAAGAAAATTTAAAACCATTGAAATTCGTACTTGCGTTTTATTTCATGTGAAGCTGGGGGCGTCGCTTTGCACCATCTAAGCTTTCAACATACTGGATCCCCCTCACAAATTAGTTGACAACCTTGGTGATGTGTGAGTCACGCATGAGCCCCTTTCCTTTGTCTTTCTGCTTTGAGGTTTCCTCCTTAGCCTGTGTGTTGTCGACGAACTTCTTTAGATGACCATGCTTGATCAGAGCTTCGATATCTCTCTTTAAAGTTCAGCAATCATCTGTGTCGTGGCCATTATCATTGTGGTACCTGCAAAGTTTAAAATCATCTCTGTTCTCATACCTGTTTTTCTGTTTGGGAGGTCGGTTGAAGAGTCCATCGCTTTTTGCGTAGGCCAGGACCTTGGCTCTGGTGGCGTTCAGCTTGGTAAAGATCTCGTCAGTCGAGTGTGCCCGGCCTTTGGGGCTCTTATCTCGTTGCTGCCGGTCCCTAGGCTCTCGGCGGGAGCTATCATGTGGTCGAGCTTTCCTCCTTGCTTTGACATGTGGTTGGGAAGAGTTCTTATTTTGGGCAGCGAGTACTTCCTCCAACCGCATGAACTGCCTCGCCCTGGTGAATAAGTGGTCGAGGTTATGCAGCGGTCTCTGGTGCAGTGACTTCAACAGATCTTCGCAGCGAATGCCTTGGGTGAGGGCTGTAATGACTGTATGCTATAGCCACCCACAACCATGCGCGTAACGTAACCATGTACAACCAAACCTATCACTATACACACATCATCCATTACTATGTTCGTAGCACTATACACAAACCACAGACAAATATAACAATATCTTAGAGTATACTCACTCAAGCATGAGTGAGACTCAAAGACCCATACAAGATCCAGAATACTTATATACATAACACGATACCTATACCTATACCAACAAAGAAATCAGCTCCATGCAAACCTGGAGCTTGACGGCAGGAACTGGCTGGGTAAACATGTCTGCCGGGTTCAAATCAGTTGGGATCTTTTGAAGCTTTATCTCCTTCTTCTCCGACTCAAGGAAGGAATCACGCACCTCAATATGCTTCGTCCTCGAACTGTATGCCTAGTGCTTTGCCAGATGAATGGCACTTCGGTTGCACCTTCGATGTTCAGCCTCTCACTATTGAAACGTTTGAAAAAAAAGCCCACATCGTCTATCCTTCTCCCTGCTCCAGAGTAAACAGGTGGGCTGGTTTCCGCTTCTGTATATGTTCCGCCATGAACTACCGACAGAAGGCTTGGGATAAGCCTTTAAAAGACCCAATGTTACGATTGGGTAACCCGTTGTACCATTCATCTGCAGCCTTGGTCAGAGTTATGTGGAAGGCGCGACACATGAATGGCTCGTCTGTCCCATGTAATTCCATCACGCCTTTGTATTTTTGGACACGTTCTTGAGGGTCGTCCATGCCATCGTATTGGACCAGGTGAGGCAGTTTGAAATTTGGAAATCGAGGGCTGAAGTGATATTCCTCCTCAAAGGATCACGCTCATCTTCCGGATCAGAAGTCGGAGGAGGGTGCGGTTCATCGTCGCGACGTCGAGTCTGCCGACCAGTGGATGCGCTGGAAGAATTGGCAGGACTTCCTCCTGGATGATTGGGAGAATTTGAGGGGGTGGGTTGCCCTCGACTCTTCCGCTTCTGTCCAGTTGTGGGCCTCTGGGGAAGACTACGGCTACGATCCCGGGTGTGACGGTCCTTTGCTTGTGGCCGCTCTGTAGAGCGGTTGTTGCCGTTCCTCGGGTCAACATGGTTTCCATTGACGTTGCCGACCCGGTTCGTAACCTAGATGTGGGAGTAGCATCAAGCAGAGGATCTACTTGTCGTTCTAAGTTTGGCTCATCGTCCACCTGGCACCTCGGTGCAGATTGCTGCCCCACGGGGCCCAGTGTCGCATTGGGGGGTTACATTGGTTGTTGCACTATTCGTTCTATAGCGGTAGTCAATGCCTTAAGGATGGCATTGACTGTCTGCGAAAACACTTTGAATTGCTCTTGCGTGACCAGAGGTAGCTTTGGTCTCCCCTACGAAGAAGAACCGGCATCATCCTCGATGAGTGGGGGCATCAAGGTCGTTGCTAAGGAATGGTCCAGTGTTGGTGGGGTAAGCCGACATTGTTGTTGCTTGGGATGTTGACTCTGAGTTTCCATAAACGACACCAATTATTGATGGATGAATGCTTTAAACAATGAGGTGGAGCTGACGAAGATGCCTCTGGTGACGTGGACCTTCGTCAGCTGTTGAGTGGGACCCGCGGTGGCTGAACCCGGGTTAGGGAGAGCCGAGTCCGAGCTATAAGGATGACGCTCGATCTAACTCTGGGTCGTTCTGAATGATCCTCCGAGCTACTTGCCGAGTCGACAATCGAGTTATCTGCAACACAGACAATCGTCAGCGGGTCGGATCTGGGTTCCGACCTAAATCCACTCTAATGCTTAAGTCAGTATGAGGTTTAATGAGACTCGGGGCTGTTGGATCGACCTAAGGGAGATCGTCTGAGTACTGTCGCGCCGAGTTAAGGAGGAAGAAATATGTACGTGAAAAGTAAAGAGAGAATTTGTCAGAGTACATAGTATTCAGTACATTTGGAATCTGCCCTTGTCTTGTTGGTGTTTAAACTATTTATAAGTGGAGGCATCCCCTCAGTGACGTTGGCAAATAACGGCCCTCAATTATGGTGGCATGATCGCCCTTGAAGAATAGGCATAACCGCTGCCCATTTACCCCCGTTACAAATGAGCCCATTATTAACCATCTCCTTAAGGCTCAGAAGCTCAACGAGCAAAATATGATCTGGCTTTGTTTGAGCAAGCGGTTTGTCACCCACGTGGATATCGTGGGCTTAATGACCCCATAACTTCTCCTTTGTGGGCTCCTTTACTCAGAGGGCTCCTTTACTCAGATGTGAATACTCCTCTCCCCTTCGGGGGCTGGCCCAATGCTGTAACATTGATGATTGATTATTAACGAGAATCCTAGGACATATCCATTTGGTGGTGGACGTACACATCGCCCCCCCCCCCCCCCCCGGGGGGGGGGGGTGTTGGTGAAACTATCACGATTATATACTTATGTTTGTGTTACCTTCTCTTTTTGATGTGATTGATTGTTGATATGCTTTATTGCTTTCATTATATTATGTTGCTATTTGTTTTGCTGTTCGAATTGTATGATGTGCAGTTTGAACCACTCCTTATGCTAACCGTTCTTGTAGCCGTTTGAACCACTTGATAGTAAATGCTTTTATTCCATCTTGCATTTATTTTAAGCGGAATATCTTATTATATTTTCCTAGCTATCTTATTTTAGACTTGTGTGACTTTTCCAAGCTAGTGGGGTGATTTTGTTGCTTGAGTTTTGACTCAACTTGTTTTGTTAGAGCAACGTCACAGTATCTTACTTTTGATCCTAATTCACCATCCCCACGAATCCTTCACTCCTTATTTATTTTTCCTACTTCTGTGCGTCTTTCTTTCCCTTGCTTCATCCATTGATGTTTTCTTCCTTGGGCTTCCTCATCCACCATATGCAATGTTGTGGGAGGACTTTTTTTATGCTTGAATTTTTTTGGGAGGATCACCATGTAGGATTGCCGCGTCATGGAATTACCATCTATGGTTATCAGACAATAGGATTCATGCCTTATGCAAGCAGATCGCCCCTGACACTACCTTTCTTCAAATTGGCCCCGAGTTATTGGGAATGGGGATGCCATTTTCCTAGATTTGGCCATTCTTCCATTGGCAAGTCCTTTGTCTTAAGCTGATAGTGGGATAGGCATAATGTGACATTTATCTCCTTCAAACCGTGCTACCAGGGCTACTTGTTTTTGCAAAATTTTACCGTGTCAGATGCTTCAACATTTCATGACACTTGGACACACGTGCCTCATAACTCAGACACGGCTCATGTAAAATGTCGTCATCGTCTCTTAGCCTTCTTGCTAGAAAATGGGGTCGGTTTATGGACTTAATAGAAATAATGTCGGATCGTGATGTCGGACACTTATTTTCCGTGTATTACCATCTAAAGCTTTATCTTATGTCAAACCAATCTTTCTTACTACCCCTTCTTATCACTTCCATCCATATCTTTTTCGGTCTACCTCTCTTTCTCTTGATGTCAACATTCATAATCCATGAGGAAAATATGTACCATTGTAAAAGAAGGGAAGGAATATTTGAAAATAATCAACGAGGAAAAAATATTTGTTGGATTTATTTTTCTCTACTTTTTTGGCTCTTTTTTAACTATGTCAATGTCATGGCAGCTAAACTAGAAGAATTCAAGAGACCTTATTGCTGTTCTAAATATGATATATAATACATAAATTATATATGTTACAGTATAGTTGTGTACCAGTATCCTATTATTAAAGATTTGCAGTGTTGGACTGGACACTTGGACGCGTGACACCAGTGTCTCCTGTCCAGATAACACCACCTTTAATGATGCATGTTACAGACTAACTCTGTTCTATCTTTATAAGGACTAGTGATATAAGTATCTTTCCCCAAGTTTATTCAAATGCAGGTCAAGGTACATAGTCTAAATACTTCTTAATGATTCAGCAAAATGCCAAAAGCATTTACAGATTTAGCAGCATGTAGCCAGAATATGATATTTGACCATAAATGGTTCTTGACAATTGATTGGGGTTGTCGTTGTTCATGTATGTCAGGGTAATATCAAATCTAATATTAAACCAAAATTTTCCGTCCAGAGTTCTCACAAGAACTTGGAGCTCTTTGTTTCTAGGATTCTACAATGGCACTTGATCTTGGTTCTCAGTTTGCTTGGTTTACTAGTTCTTAATAAATGATTTCTTCTTAGACATGGGTGCTAAGGAAGCTAAGGTTTTAGAACTCGATTACAATATACATGTCGCTGTTTGATCTTTATGAATTCAGCCTCATTCTGGCAGCAATTTTTCCTGGTGCATGCAACTAGTGAACCTTCAGAACATGTTGTATTTTGTGCTGGCTGATCCTTTGATGTCGAAAAAATGCCGCATAGACTTTTACAAAGGTGTGGGATCACTGATTCTCATCTAAGAATTTAATCGGGCAATAGCATGAGAAAATTGGACCTCCTTTTTAATCACTTCTTGCTGGGATTATAATAACATATAATTGTCTGAATAGAACTTGCGTATGAACTGATGTATCTTTGACAATCATTTATACAATATTTGAGTTTACTTTCAAGAAATTTTACAACTCACTGGAATTGATCTTGGCTTTGGAAGAGCAAATTCGCCATGTAATATTTTAATTATGTTGCATCTCCTTCGTGGGAATGAAAAATATCTCTTTATGTTGCTTTATCGGTTATTAAAATTTGTCTGTTTCCTTCTTTTTCAACTGTTTTGCTGAAGCATCTTCTTCTTCCCTATCAGCTGCCGAACTAGTAGATATATAGTTTAATTTTGTTTAAGGTTTTCACAATTGTGCGAAGTCATTTCAAATTTCGGAGTTCTTGTTTCGCCCTATGGTCGGACAGGTTGAATGGTTTGCGACAGTTTGTCAGGAATGGTAGGGAATGAAGTAATCGTAACATGAAGATACCGGAACTGCATTGACATAACTAATGCTTTTTTATGGTTAGTGGGTCGGTCTAGTAGATCAAGATAATTCAATGACTGCAAAAATGCATATGATCATTAGTTGCGCTTATCCATTCATAATATTTTCGAAACTAAAATCGAAGCGTTCTAATATTGGGTTTGTATCACTCGTGACATATTATTCTAATTCTAGACTCTTGATGCCTGTTTTCTGAGTAATTTGTTGGCTCTCAAATGCTGAGTGAGCTGCAACTGCGCCTGTTTAGTTGTCTGTGTTCCCTTGATTGTTCTGTTGTATATTAGAAAACCTCGAGGTGTCTCTTTTGATAAGATATAACAGTTGTTTCTCCTTCTATGTTCAACTCTTCTACAATGTATGTTTTTCCCAGTCATTTATCATTGCATTCTCTCATCATCTTCATCTAAGCCTTTTTATAACCGGGTGTGTGTTTTTGACCGGCTATCAACATGATATGGATGACTATCCCCAACCAAGCTCATTATGAGTCGATATTCAATATTACATATTATGAGTCGATATTCAACATTACATCCTTAGAAGGCGTAATTTGTAAGATTGCTTGTAACATAGGCAGGACACCTGATCAATTTATACTTTGAGAGGTGCTTAATATACCTAACAGATCATGTGGATTGATGATCTTTCCTTACGGAATTTAAGTTTGGTGGCGGTTTCAGTTATCAAGTTAAAGCCAAGCTCTTCGTTGCAGGTGAGGCGCTTGCATGACACTTTTCACGAACCATTCAGGCGGGTCTCAAGCCGACCTGCTGCTGCTGCGCCTGAGACTCCCACAAAGAGCAGTAATGTTGAAGAACTGCCTCCAGTGGACGGTAGCACTACGGTCGATGGAAACAATCCAGATTCATTGCAAGTTAAAAAGGATCCGGCAGTGAATGTGAAAACGGCTCTATCTGCTGCTTTCGCCAAGTATGCGGACAGAGTCCGGAAGCCAGATGAGAGGAGCGGTCTTGAGAAGGGAGAAGGTGGTAGTAGCAGTGGCATGACTTCAAAAAATCAAGGACCATTGGATGAGATTTGAATACAGAGGCTTAGTAGAGTAGCAGGGATGGCAGAGAGCTGGCTTTTGGCATACTCAAAGATGAGTGATAACGATTAAGGGATCGGTCTTCCAGTGGGTCAACAGTGTACGGTCAACACAGCAGAGTTTATTTATCAATTTATGATCTTGTTAAATTGAAGGGTTTTTCTCATATTAGTCCCTTAAATTATGTGTATTTTGATATTAGTCCCTTAAATCTTTGTAATTTGAATTTAGTCCCTTAAATGTTTAATATTAACCTAAATAGTCCCTTTTGTTAACCTAAATAGTCCCTTAAATGTTTAAAGTTTAACCTAAATAGTCCCTTTAAAAGACTAAATTCAAATTACAAAGATTTAAGGGACTAATATCAAAATACACATAATTTAAGGGACTAATATGAGAAAAACCCTAAATTGAATTACACTGGTTTGAAGTTTTAGAGCTAATCATTTGGAGTGGATGTTTGCAATTGTGAAGTGAGATAAACAGAAACAGCATTTAGTCCGGAATGTACATATTTCTTGTTTCTGAGTAATGGTGAACGACCTGGTTACATAAAAGACCTTTCTTTATGGAGTGTGTGCACAAAGTGATGCTCAAGGAAACATATATCTTGCTATGTTTGCCTATCAACTTGGTTCAAAGTTTTGTTATTCATTTTATATGGTAATCGTTGTTGATGCACGATTCAAATCTATATCAGGTATGTATGTGGCTTCTGCATGTAATCTTAAAACTTGATGTTTTAAGCTTGAGCAATGCAATAATCCGAAGCAATATACAACATAAACACATATACACATGATCTGATGGATAGTATGTTGGCATGGCACAGGTTTGGAGGAACAAACGCATATGATACCATGAAAGGAATTCAAAGTACTCGTACCATGTTGTAATTTAATTGCATGTATGCTCTTTGTTCAATCTACTATTTACATTTTTGCATTAGTAACAAATCACAAACGAATACCATGTCGATAAATGTCAATCCCATATGCCCAAAGAATGGAAGACCTTTAAAAAATATTAGTACCACTTCTGCAAGAACATCACTGATCATAGGTGTATACGATTCGTTGTTCAAGTAATGGAAGTTAGAGGTTCAGTTTTTGTCAGTTAGACGATCGCTTTCCCCCACCCAATCTGTATTATCTCATCGTTCTATTCATCGTTTTGATTGTCATCAGTGATGCCTCGAGGTCAGTTTGCGTCAGCGCCCTTGGTTCCTGCAACGTGAAGTTATATATTGTGATGCATTTATATTAAACATCATGTGCTCCTTCAGTATTTACTGAATGCTCGGTGACAGCAATAACAATTGAGAAGGTCTTCCTATGCTTGCTATTAAACATGCGTCAGGGCCAATGCACTCACAACAAAGAAAAACAAGGAAAACTACAACCACAATTAGTCTGGCGACAAGTTTTCTAGGAATAAATCAACTCATATATATCGAGTGGCACTAGTTAGGGAAGTTATGTTTCTTACACAGTCTGGAACTGTTCTTTGGAACACAGCAGAGTTTCAAACTTACAAAACAAATACAAAATTAAGCATGCACTTTCTGTTAAACCAAAATGATGTGTATTTAGTTAAAAGATAGTGTGTGCACCATTTGTTAATTAACAAAAAGATATTAATATTCTGCCATTTGACAAAACGATAGAGCATAGCATTAAAAAAAGATTCTAGCTTATTCAAACTAAAATGTAACTTACACTAACAATATGCTAACATTTTTCCAAATAATATACCTTACACTAACATTTTTTAATCATCCCTAGATTTGAAAATGTGCTTTATTTCTAATATGCTAACAAGCACACCAAGTTTCTTGTTTTTTAAATTTTTTTTTTCACCGCTTTCAACTTGATGAGTTTGTAATGTGCTTATTACACTTTTTTAACCAACAGAAACAATGCAAAAACCCCAAACCACACACACACACACACACACACACACACACACAGCAGCAGCAGCTTAGCTCATTTTGAGAATAAGAAGAAAAATTATGGACAGGACATACCCTTGCAGGAGCGTTTGCCTCATTCTTTTCATTCTGCAAGAAGTCCCTAATGGGGAAATAGGCTGCCTGCTTGCAGACTTCCAGAATGTCGGAACCAGTGAAACCATCACACAAGCTAGCAATGTGGTCAATATTGATATTATCTACCTTCTCGCCCCTCAAGATTGCATTCAGTATCTTGGCTCTCTCACTCTGGTTGGGCATGCCAACCTCAAAGCTCCGGGAAAAGCGCCTAAGAATTGCAGCATCGAGTTCTAATGGCCGATTTGTGGCAGCAAGAACCATAACATGTGCATTATCTGTCAGCAAAATGAAAAAAAGTTATCCGCACCAATTCTAAACCTCCTTGCATAATTGGCAACTTGAAAGTGAAATTGAAAGTGTGAATGTGTAGCACCTTCTCTTAGTTCAAGCGTTTGTTTTGCGAAACAGTGAAAGTGCTAATTGCAATTGTGGAAGTGAATTACATCCACTTAGGATATGTTGCAATATCCACCTTCCATCAAGAATGGTAGGAATTCACCTTTGAAGGTGAAAAAGTGTGTACTGATACTAATAAAATATTATTACAATAAATGTTCTCTTTCATATTATGTCGATATTTTATTTTCAATCTCAATATTTCTTTGTTACCAAACAACATAAGAGTTGAAAAGGCAATGGAACATTAAATGAACGAATAAAATATTAATTTTCACATCAGCTTTACTTTGTAATTTCAAGATTGAGTTATTTGTAAACACTCTTAATCTCATGCAAGCTGACATGGATAAACTTTCACACTTTCAATAATAAGTGACTCTCTCACTTTCAAGTTCTCTTCAACTCCAAACACCCCCTAAATCTAAGATACATGCCACATAATCAAATGAAAAGAATCAGATACGGTTAATGTTAGGTACTCTCTGACAGTGATAAAATATTATATAAGATACACTGATACATGCCATCACCGAAGTTGATCAGTTAATGTCTCGTTTATAATGCATAGGCATGCAGAGCAAATATTTTAGGCCACGTCCATGTTCTGTTACATTGTCTACATGGGAGATTATTTCTAGAGGTTCTTACATAGAGTCACTAAGAAGAGGAGAGTAGGCATTAAGCAGCTAAGAATTGTGTATACGCCAAACTAAAGTCTCCTGATATCCCAATAAAAAAAAGAAAACACACCTCAATGCATACTTCAATCACCAGTTAACATGTACCATAATAAAATTAAGAAAATATGTAGGCTGCTTCATACAAAATGTGTGCAATTGATTCTGAGCATATTCTACAATATAAACTATAATATTCAATTGTAAGTGAAAAAAGTATCCAACTTTTAAATCAAACTAATCGGAAATGGAGGAATGGAATTAGACACTAAAACTGCAGAACTTATTATCAAATGGACTTTGGACAATGTTATAACAAGACTGTCACTATCAACAAAAACAAGTTTGCTATCTATCAAATAAAAACAATTCAAATCCAAAAGAAAAGCTAGACAGCATTTTGAAAACTTACGATCTGTGGTGAAACCATCCCACAGCGACATAAACTCTGCTTTCATGTTAGCCAAGGCTTCATGATCTGTAGTACGCCGCTGCCCCAAGAAAGCATCAACCTCATCAATAAAGATAATAGCAGGCTGAAGTTTGTAAGCCAGACTGAATACAGCAGCCACTGTGGGGGAAAATTATAAATATTTCTAAGCAATCAATCTTAGAGCTACAACACTGAAAAGATGTAATATGTGATGAGATAGCATGGATACACTAGAACAATCATGAACATGTATGAACTCATGGGAAGAACAACCTTGCACAACAAGTAGGTGTAGCTCATGTACTTCTTAAAATGGCAATCAAAAAATGCATGTGTTGAAAAGCATATTACAAAATTAAGATCCAATATCATATATTGCTTTCCACGAGACCTACTAATCTCAGTAATCTAACATGATAGAAAATAGGATCGTCACTGAGAATTCCATGACCAGTTGATTTAGGATGCAGATTGACGGATGACATCAGAATATAGTTACCACTGTATCAGATGCATTACCCAAACAGAATATTATATGGTTCTTGATATCATTCGATATATCCTCTTTACGAATTAACAACCCTAAACGGCAAATTCCATTATCTCACCGGTGGCAATCAAAGGTTTCATAACAAGAGGCCTGGCCAGTATACTGATGAGTCATATCATATAAGGTGATCTTTGAGTCCACTTGGTGTGCCGATTCCCAAAGATCAAGCTCGTGAGAGAGCATGCCTTCATTTGGGAGGGTGGAAAAATTAGAAAACAGGAACATTTCATAAATCAATAACTTGAACTCTGACCACTCCAAGGTCTGAACATTAGGAGGAATAGGTAGTAACATTCTGGTTGGTAAATGGTTTGCTCATCATCTCGGGGAAAGAACAGAATTGAATACGATTATGAGATTCATATGCATTGTGCATTCTACGAAACAGCCTCAGTGGAAAAGATACCCATATGCATCACCCGAGCCTATGCAACCAAACTATGTTGAGATAGTTTTAGATGAGTCCCGAAGCAGCCTCCTAGATGCGAAGCAGAAGCTAGGTTATTTCATGGCACTAGGAAGGCAGTTGAAAAACACAGCTAAGCAGTTCTAGGAAGCTTAAACAGCTCCAACCAGGTTTAAGCAGATTTAGAGGCAAAGAGACATTGAGGCATCCTAATTGAGTTTCTACTTTTACCATATATATAATGCAAGCATTTCAGATATCTAACATTCAAGTGTTTGTCTCAAGTCAGGTTACATTATGCCCACACACAAATAACAAAGGCAAACAAAATTTCTTCACAGTACAAATTTACTTATATTCTCCTTTTCAACACCAAAACTCTTTTGTGAACAGCTAGAATTATTATGTGGTCCAATATCTTTGAAAACACCACCGATACTGAAGTTTGAATACTTAAATTGATGGATTATATCTAATCGCTCAACGTATATTTAGATAATCACAAAATATTCAAATTATTGATTATGGTTTTGTCACCCCTCCTTGAGCCAAACTATTGTATAAAATATTGTTAGAACACACACACACCGTAAAACCTTAACTTGGTGAGGACTGACAAGTGCGTGCCAGCCAAACATGCCCTATATGAAAATGCTAATTGCACTAGATTATTTGAGATTTGGCTGATTTGCTAATCTGAAAGACAAGTAGAGGATATTGACAAATAAGGAATTCATAATTGTTCTTATACACCAATTGGTCGATTGACAACTGATAAAGTACTCCATCAAATCTATCGGACAGTCTTCTCATTGAAGTTGCATTCCATAGCCAACCCCAATTGGACAGGACAGTTAGATCATGAAATTGTGATGGTGATCCCCCTATGATGGTGATGGCAATGTCCATTTAGCCCCACTTTTCCCTTTATCCTCTATGCACCTTCCACTCTTATATAAGGTTTGTCAGGATTTAATTAGGGTCCCTATTAATTTGAAGAAATTCTCCATTGAATTTAGTCATATGATTTGGTACTGAGGTTTTTTAAGGCACAAATTGCCAGGTCAGCACCGTTAAATCAGCTAAAAAGGTTCGATTCTAATTTTAGAAATAAGCATAAAGTGGTTTTAGGCTTTTAGCTTACAGTTTAAGACAGCCAAAACATATTTAATATAGAAACAAAACAAGAAATGAAGCTTAAAGATCATTTTAGGCAATGCTTATGTTGTCACACCGTAAAAAATTTCTATCTATTAAACAGGGAAAAAAAATCATTCTTCCCAGCGTAAACATTTCAAATAATTTCAAGCACCACTCATTGTTTATGAGAATTTTCAAGCATCATTTCAACCATCAAAAGTACCATTAATTAATGCCAGATAACTAAACTGGAAATTTGTTGGTTGAAGGTAGTCATATTTTCTTTCTAAAAAGACTAAAAGCACATTCTGAGTATTTATTCTTAAACCATAAGGTGAGTTATCCCATTGTACAGTGATATTCATCAATGTCATTACAAGTATTTTTTTCTCGAGAAAAATTAAAATGTTGCAATAATCATCAGAAAATCAGCCTATTACATCCTTACTAACTAAAGAACACACACATTCTGTTGAACTGGTGAATTCATCAGAAGGAGAGTCTACTTTTAATTTTAAAAAACAGCTTAAAATAAATATATAAATAAATAAAAGAAAGGAAATTAAATAAACATATCAAGAACAGTTGAGAATTACAATATTAATGATATACTAACCAAGTTTTTGGGCATCACCAAACCATTTGCTCATCAGATTGGAGATTTTCACATTGATAAAAAAAGCCCCAGAATCTTTTGCTATAGCCTTTGCAAGCATTGTCTTCCCGGTTCCTGGTGGGCCGTACAACAAAACTCCTTTTTGTGGACGTAGAAATTTCCCGCGTGAAAATAATTCAGGCCGTCGTAAAGGAAGAACAATCATTTCAAATAATGCTGTCTTAATATCCTCCAGACCCCCAATGGATTCGAACTTGACATCAATATCATCAGGATTAATAACATCACAGAGTATAACATCCTGAAAAAATTTTATCCAGAAGAAGTCAGTTCCAGGAATAGGCAAAAGCAAGGAAATAAAACATTTATTTCAACCAATTTTTTTCAATTCATTGTTATTGTCACATAAGTTGATCATCATTCACAATATCAGATCGGTAGATAAAACTAGTTAACTTGAAGTGTACCCACTTTCTGTTTCCAACTTATAAGCTTGCATGTTTTATTTCAATTAAAAAAACTATGCTCTAATACCAGCACACTGTTCTCAAGTTCTCAAGTAATCCCGTTCAATTCAATTAACATGAGGAAATTTGATACTCTAGGGATTCCAAATTCTTTTTTTTTCTTTTGGGTGTGAAGGAAATCAAAAATCAATAGAACAGTATTAAATACTAATATGTCAATTATTAAGTATGAATAGGTAAAATACTTTGTTTTCAAAGTTGTCTCCTATCTAGATTCTTATGATGAAATGCGATCAAGTAAGAGCTAAATTAAAGGGAAACTAAAACGCTAATATGTTTATCAAGTAAAAAGTTTGAGCATGTAGATTCTTTGCTTGCAAATCTGTCTCATTTCTAGATTCTTATACCGCAATTCATGCAATTAATTAAAGTAAGGACGATGAAATTGAGGAGACGACCTCATACTGATTGGTTTCGAAGATTGGGCGTCTGAGGCGCTTGGCGATCTCCTTCTTCTTGAGGTCTAGGGCTTTTCTATTGCTAGCGGCGCTTCGTCGATTTGGATCAAGAAAACGAAGGCCGATGAAGATGGCGACGGAGCTGAAGGCGGCGGTTGCCGCGTAAAGCACCAGTTCTTCGACGATCCTGCCTCTCTCCGACGATGACCTTTTCTTTCTCATATTTTAAACTCTCTCTTTAGATCAACGGCGATGTCCCTCGATTTTTCCTGTTTTTGTTCTGTTTTTTATGCTCATAGTAAAGGAGACGGAAGACAAAGCAAGCGATGGCCGCAGGGCATCATCAACCACATCGGAGCCTTGCCTTCCATTTCATAAGAGAGCTATCGCTTTTATACGTAGCCAAACTAGAGACTTAATTTACGAAAGCTGCCATAAATTATTTACTGTTTTTAAAAAGACAAAATTTCAAAATCAGCCCAAAATTAAAAATAATTTAAAATTAGATTAAATTAACATTTAATTACAAAAACCGACCAACTTTTTGCAACATCCACAAAATGATTATTACAAAACTTCCGATTTACCAACCTCTGTCATTTTGGAGTTCTTGTCGGCAGACATTGCAGTAAAAACGACCCGGATTGGTATTCCCAGTCAAAATGTAAAGCCTTTTTAGATGGTCGGTGTTGGCAGCACTGGCCATTTCACTACAATGTCTACTGTCAAGAACCAAAAGACGGTCGGGGTTGGTAACCCTAGACTATTTGAGATGAGAATGGCTAGGCTCGCCAACCCGGACCGTTTTGTCGACCACTTTGCCGACGTGACGAAAAGTTCGTCGGTTTTTGTAATTAAATTTAATTTCGATTGATTTTTAAAATTATTAGTAATTTTTGTCCCATCTAGAAAATTTATCCTTTATAAACCCGTTTACCCCTAAAATTTTATTAAAACTCTCTAAAATTTACCTTGCGTATCCTCAAAAGTCGAAAAGTATACTATAATTTTATTTAAATTCAACTCAAACTTTAATGTATGTTTCTATAAACAACTATAAAGTTAATGGTAACTCCGATGAAAAATGGCAAAGTTTAGGATGAATTTGTAAAAAAAATTATTTAAGCTAAAAGTTTAGAAGGATTTTGGTAATACTCTAAAGTTAAGAATAATATTTTTAAAACCATGAATAGCAAAGAATAACCACATATAACGCTGATTACACCATCAGTTGCTTGAATCAACGGTTTTGGAGCAGGCATTTGTTATCCGCAGCGGTCTCAGAGCAGCTCGGTCTCAGGCAGTAAGGGCTTAGAGTATAAAAAATAAAACCCTCCAACTCTAGTCACTACTCCGTTTGTGTAGTTTTGAGGTAACGACAGAAACATTAAAAGCAACGTCTAAGCCGAACTGATTCATTAATACTATTTCATTATATACTCTAGAGACCCAAGTACCCATATGCAACCTGACTCGTTTCATCTGCTTGAATCAACAACAAGCCTACATGAGCATATTCATGCACCCGCAAAAAAAAAAAAAAAACAGCCAAGTACATGCACATGTGTGTATTGAGACGATGTATATATAACCAATGCACACAATATCATCTTAATCTATATTGTGTATGGTCACTGCACTGCACCATTCAGGCGAGAAATTGCCGATTGTGAAGAATATGTGATACTATCTATTATGCTTATCAGCTGTAAATTCAGACCAAATGATAAAAATGATAAATCCTGGAGTCCTTGATCAGCAGGAAAGATCATTGGCTGCATTAGAGAGCAGAAGAACGCATGGAGTCGTAGAATTTATATTCCGCAAAATCAGACTGGCCCTTTCTCCTTCCCTCAGGGTCAGATACGTATCAAATTGACACAAGTTGTTCATGGCCACCAGCTCTTAATCTGTCTTATTTTCCTTTTCATCTGTTTCTGAATGTTCCTTCAGGTGACGTGGGTCATCCTTGTGTTTTCCAGGAATCCCCGACTGGCGGAATTCATCTCTTCCGCTTCTTGCAGAAGGTAGATCCACCCGCTTATTGGTCTTTCCTTTGTTGGGGAATTCTTGGGGACTTTGAAACTCAGAATCCTCATGCCTCGAAAGTGGGGAAAACAACTTCAATGCTCTGACAAAGAATTGGATGCCAATGAGATCACCGTTCTTAATGCTTGCTTCCAGCTGCCAGGGGGTAATAATGCTCAGAACAAGCAACTTAGGAGTTACAATGAGAAATGGAAAAAAAAAAGTAGTTATCCAAGTCACCTGAATATGAATGATGCAAAGAAGTATGCTGGCAATAGGCAGCCAACTCTCCTCTGGAGAAATCGACAAGTTTGTCCTGCAAAATTACAGCGCAATTTAATGGTCATGAATCGGGATAGTCTAATCAAAATCTCAAGGGATACTGTCTTTTTCTTGTTTTCCAGTAACAGACATTTCACAAACAATAAACTGACATCGTGAATATCCAATCGCCATACTACAAGAAGAATGCCGATTCTAAAACCATGTGAGCATTTCTCTTCCCACACCACTTTGACAGTCATATAAAAATCATCCTTCCAAAAGATCAATTGACTAGATTTTTTCACTTGTGATTACTTGCAATTTACATGACAATTCCCTTCCCCTTCCCCATCCCCTCCCCTCATAGGTAAGCTGTCGGCACAACATTGCCCCAGGAGTAAGTTAAACATGGCTACCTATACCCACGTGCATGTGCGTGTAGACTAGGGGTACACCAGATGCAGGCTACCTGAAATCATAGGTAGGAGACAATGCCTCCGCAAAACAGAAGGCAACAATGAATTTATGTCCGCGTGCTTAAATTGACATCTAATCACACACTAATTAATATCAAAGGTACGTTACAATAGACCAACTGGTGAGTTTCCATGAAGAAAATAGGTAAATGTGCAGACCAATGATTGGCATTATATTCAGTTCTTCACTGTCAATATCACCGTTAAAACAAAATACGCGAGGAGGAACCTATATGGCTATAGTGCCGCCCATGTATTTCTATTGTAGTTGAGTTCTTAAATACCAAAATTTCCCGAATTATCTCTAAGACATGAATGTATCCAAGTTACAAACGTCTTTATTTGATAATCACCAGGATTCAATTATATCAGTGACTAGACAACCAAATTAGAATGATGAGAGTGATGAATTCAATTATATCAGTGACTAGACAACCAAGTTAGAATGATGAGAGCATCACTCGGTCCAAAAGGTTTAAAAAAGCTTAAACAGTGGGGATGACATCAGTATTCAGGTGAATTTAGAAAGGCTGTCATTGATGGTTAATCAATCGACGTGATGTTATTGAAGTTCTAGAAACCAAAGCTTCTATGAGTTGAAAAAACAAAATAAGAAAAGAAAGGGTTGCCAGCATGGTCGTGGCCATCAACATCCAATCATCCTAAATTCCTAATCATGTTTTCGATTATCAAAATTACACTAATAATGAAGAATTAATGGTAACTAAATCTCTTTGAATCATGACATTTCAAGATTTTGTGCAAGTAGAATGAAATAAAGAAAATGATGTGTTGTTTTTCCCTACTATATTCAAGTAATTCATGCTACTTTCTGATTTTGTGGAGTCCTCTGTAAAATAGTATGATTTCTAGAATCATTTAATATTTTCATACTAGTCATAACCCGTGCCCGCGGGCACGGTTCATTTACGATTTTCCCCCGCGAAATCTTTGTTCCCCAAAAAATTATTTCCACAGTCAAAATTTAAAAGAACAAATTAACGTAAAAATATTTAGCGGCACGGACGCCTTCAACACGGAACAATAAATTCGACGCAGGTGCCTTCGACACGGAACAACAAATTCGGCGCGGAACAACAAATTCGGCGAGGGTGCCTTCGGTGCGGAACAACAAATTAGCGTAAACAAATTTGGCGCGAAGCCCAGTCATTATTTTCTATGCTGCACACGCATGCCCATCCCATTTAATCGCCCCCCACGTCAGAGAGATGGAAGTAATGTCAAGTTGGTGTGTAATGACCCATATTTTGGGGATTTTTCTTTTGACAATTTCCTTATAGTTTTATGCATGTAATCTTTCCAAAATTTCAATTTTTGCTCTTTTCTCCTTGTTTCTTTCCAAAGCAAATCTGGAAGCCACATCCCTTCCAATATTTCCCAGGCCCACTTCTCTAACCAAAAGCCCATCAATTCTTTTTAAATACAAGCCCCATAAGCATATTCCACTATTTAAATCTTTATTTGTTAAATCCTTAAAGCAAATACAAAGGCTCAGGGACCCGTGTGTAATGCCCTACAAGCTACTGCACAAGTACTAGAGGGGGGGTGAATAGTACTTTAAAATAATAAGGAGTATAATTCCAAATTAAATTGCAAACAACTACCAAATCAATTTGCGGAAGCTTAAATTGAATGACAACAACAAAATTAACAATGCAAACAAATGACGTTAATGGGTTCGGATCCACACAAGTCTCCCCGACTTGTTCCCGGTGATCCTATGTAACGACCCGCTCTCGGGGGCCCGTTACTTATTTGGTTTATTCGCAGGTTCCGCAGTTTACCAGTGAAATCAGCATAGCCACAACTCAGAGATGTATCACAATACTCAAACCAGCGTACAGACGTTATTACAGTCCAAATTAAGGTACAACAACAACCAGCACTCTCTCTCACAAATACACGAAGGAAGTACTGAAAGGAAATGCGGAAAAGGAAATACACTGTACAACACACACACACCAACAGTGGTAACTAAAACTCTGCAGCTTCTGGGTCAATATAGACTCCACGAACTCTGGGGCATTCCCCTGGATCAGGTCTTCGTCTGCCGGTGCCATAAATGGAACCGAAGGTAAGTCACAACAATTCTAGCGATAGAAAAAGAGGAGTGCACAAATATGGAGCAGTCTATAGTAAACAAGTGCGGAAAGTAAAGCAGGGACAGACAAGCATGCAAGTGCGATAAGTAAAGTACATCTGTCAAGCATGCAAGGGTGACAAGTAAAGTAAGGGTGACCGAGCAATGATAATAGCAATAATGAGAGTAATTGTGCCTAACCTAGTCTGTGACTTATAACGGGTAGTACAGTGAGCAACCAAGAGTCCACCTGATATCCCGGGTTACAACAAATCGATACTGTTCAACAAATCGGTACTATTCAATACTGTTCAATACGAAGATCGGACTGGTCGCTCCCGCACTTCCGCAATTATAAGTTACCCCAAAACCCAGTGTCTGTGCAGGTTACCGTACTTGCAGTTTTACGAGTCATTTACTATTCCCACATTTCCAGTTACAATCTTTCTGTCAAGCATGTCTAGTCATCTGTTTAAGTCAATAATTGTTCCGAGACTAGGTGTCAAGTCCTATGTTCATACGAGTACACTATCTATATTTCTAAGGGTAGAATTTACTGTGACTTACACTTTCGGAATGGTGTAGTAAGACGAAGTTGAAGCTAGGGCTTCCAAGGGTGCTCGTGCATGAGAAACAGTACCTGCAAACATAAGAAGCAACTGGGTTAAGGTTATACTATTTCCTATTTATTTATCGTACTCATTATTATTATTATTAAAACGTGTACCGGTAATTTTTAGATATGCTAGATGTGAGGAATGTTTTACTAACATGTTGAGTTGAGCAACGCACGCCAATTAGTATTGTGACATTCTTCGTGTGACCTAAATCCCAATGAAGCATGTGAATTAATCATGTCAATTATCATGTTAAATATTTAATACAGATGAGTTAGCATTAATTGGCATGATGTGTGGTAAATTGACATGCTGAGTTGCATGTCAATTAACATGTATAAACTAATACGTATACACAATATTTCTCATATATCATTTTCATAAATGGTATAGCCATTTTTTAATTAAAAGAAACATATGTGTATCAGTACTTATGCATTTGATCCAGGAATCAAATTAACATAAAAGATTAGAATAAAATGTAAGGGAAAAAAAAGGAGCCTACTTCTGGGGCGATGGAGGGAACCATCGGTTCTGGCGTTGGGTGTATGGGGTGCACGACATGGCACGTGGATGCACTCCGAGAGAGGAGAACGGAACTCAGAGGAGGGGATCTAAGGGCAGCATTGCAAGAACTAAGCAATTAAATAGCACCCTAAACTAAATACTTGAAGCAATCCTAGAGATGGATTAATTAAAGTCCAGATGGGAGGAAGAAAGTGAACTTGATTTATTACTACATGTCCAACTTTGAATACCTAAACCGAGATGTGTAGAAGTGGAACTCATTACTATTGGTTGCCATTGTATTTACAATTGAATAAATGATAAAGACTGAGATAAGTTAGGTACTATTTTTTATAAAGATGAGCCCCTCTTCCTATGATATTATAAATATTTTAATGCCACTAGCCTTCAATGCCTCACGTGAGGTTGTGCCCTCACTTTCAATGACACTGCAAGCATTTAAATGGTGAACAATACCAATTAAGTTAGAAACTATTTGTTTTAAATGATGCCATGCAAAAAGCAAAGCAAACGATAATATGCAAAGGGGACTCAGAGAGCTTGGGTGTTGTTGTGGTTTTCCTTCTTCATCGCACGCGCATCAGCAGCTACGGGAGGGAGGCATCCGGAGGGAGGGGCGAGCACGCCGGCGGCGGTGCGGCCAATGGGCGGTGGTGAAGCGGCTAGGGCGCACGGCGCAGAGGGCGGGGCAGCGAATCTGGCGGGCAGATCCGGCGGGAGCGACGGGCGGATCCGGCAGGGGCGGTGGCCTTGGGGCGGAGCGGCGCAGGCGGGGGCGCTGGGCGGCGATCTGTGCGGAGGCGCACGCGTGCAAGGGCGGAGCAGCGGCAGCAGCCAGGAGGCTAGGTGCACGGCGGCATAAGGGAGGATGAACTTGCATGGGTGCATGGAGGCAAGGCGTGGGAAGCATCTGTGCCGCCAAAAGAGGAAGAGGATGTAGGAAAATTTGTTAAATAAGTTTGTAAAATAACATATACCCCCAACTTGATTCAGTAGTGGAGTATAAGTGTGAAGCTTTAACTTCTTTAAGGAAACCTACCTCTCACATAACTTTTTCATTCATGTAAGTCTGTAGATTGTTCTCAGGTCTTGGAGTTCGGCAGGCCGACATGGAGCTTGGAAAGAGTGGAGGAGCTTCGGAGGTAGTCGCCGGGAAGGAGGAGGTGACGGTGGAAAGGGTTGAGCTGTGAGTTGAGAGTAGAGATAGGGGAATGAGTTGTTGCTTGAGTTCCCAGTAGCCTTAAATAGTGCAAGCAAATCTGAAGCCTTAGTAAATTTTTAGCGGTAGATGCAAATGGGGGTTGGCTGATGGAAATGATATGAGGGTTGGAGATCCGAAATAATCAGATCTCGCCAACTTAGGAGGCTACTTATCAGGGTGGGGTTTGGGTTGAAAGTAATTAGGTAAAAGTAGTTTAGTAGTTGTAGAAAAGTAATCAGTGATTGTAATTAGTGAAAGTCGGAGGAATACAAGCTTGTTTTTACAAAGGATTCCGAAAAATTACGAAAACATTCCCACGGGATCGTATCGTCGCGAGGATCGCGAATACAAGATCCGTTCTGGGATTTGAACTACGGAGATACTAGTTTTAGGCCAAAATGTTTAGAAAGCGGGTTTGCGGGTTCTAGACTGAAATGATATCAGAAAATTATGAAATTAATGTGGGGAGCCCTAAATAATCATAGGATGCTACCGTAGAAGTTTGAAAACGTTTTGAAAATGTTTGAATAGAAAATAAATTCATCGACCCAAAACGGTAATTTTGGGAGATGAATTTTAACAGAAATGTTTTGGGCATTTGAGGAATTCTGATATTGCTGAAATACAATATAATAAGTCTAATGTTTCAAAATATTTTTATAAGAATTTTTGAAATCAGTTTTGTTATAAAACTCTTGACTAACATTTATAAAGTAAAATTTGTTTTTTTTAAATACGTAAAAATAAGTAAATTGAAGTGTTGAAAAATACAGGCCGTTACATTCTACCCTCCTTAAAATAATTCCGTCCTCGGAATTTAAGAGGATCGATAATTGCCTAAGCAATTCAAACGATCGACCGGAAGGCTCGACGAACGACCACGACATAGGAAAATAAGTTGTTAATAGCATGAAATATAATGTGATATCACATCATTAAGAAAACAAAAGACAAATATATGAATACATACTATCACCATAGTTTCTGTAACTAGTTCCAAGTCAAAACAAACTCGGATAGAAGATGAAGACGAGTTCAAGAAAGATGAAGAAACAGTAGCTGACTCAGTTGGTACGTCTCGGTTTGGTTCGTCTTAATTGGTATCGCACCGTCCTCGAATGCTTCTGAGCGTCCTTCGATCTGCTTCCGCCGAGGAGTTCGAACTTAGGATGGTTGGGTATTTCGAATTCTACCCTCCTTTGACGACAGTCAATGGTGGCATGAAATGATCTCAACCAGTCCATCCCAAGAAGTCGGCAAAGAGATCTCGTCTACAAATCACAACAGATCATTGGAGGCATCCGCTAGCTACCGGTAGTTAACCGCCAGCGGTCTCGACCTTCCAACGGGAGTCAGAGGTTCAACAGTGATAGCATGTGTTTGAACGAAACGACTGGCCAAGAAGTAATGTGTAGCTCCTGAGTCGATCAGTGTGAGGGCATGTTTACCGGCTATTAAGACGGTACCTACCGTGATGAGAATCAAGTCTAAGCTTACGATTTCTAAATATTAGAGCATGTAGCTTAATGAAAAATCACATACCTGTGATTACTTGGCCCGTAGCTTCGGCTTCTTCCACTGTCATGGTATAAGCTTGGCGTCTCTGGGGCGCCTGTCGTGGAGTCTGCTGGTACACTTGCTGCTGAGGAGGGAGTAGTTGACGTTGCTGAGCAGATGATGGTGGTCGCTTCCGTTGTGGAACTCGAACTTCTGGTGGTCGAAAATTCGAACGCTACTCTCCGTAGCCAGAGTTCAAGCGTAGAAAGATTCTAAGAAGGACAACCGAAAGGTCATCAAGCTAAAAGAAGGGTGATAGTGATGAAGATCGATGGCGTTACATAATCATGATTCACGTCCTTGCGGTCCAGCGGACACGGTCAGGGAAGTGACTAAGCTAGGATCACTTATGCCCAGTCTAGCCAGGTCGATCCACAAACTTTAGCCAAGCACATTGACCGGTATCATGGTCCATTGAAGGAAGATTATCATTCATACGAGTGCCACCGATACAAAAGATTTTTATTAATAACTAATTAATCCTATCAAAATTTAGGTTTTGTTAATGGCTTTTATTAAGGCCAGACAGGTCAGCTCCATTGGGGGTCTTCGAAGTGTTCCCGTCCATCTTTCGAGTGTTAAACCTGCATTCAAGAAAAATGTCAGCTTAGTCGAGTATCGTATACGATACATTCTGGTTTCACTATACTGTTCACGAGGTATTTTGCACGGACCTGCGTGGGCCGCCAAACCTGTAACGACCCGCTCTCGGGGGCCCGTTACTTATTTGGTTTATTCGCAGGTTCCGCAGTTTACCAGTGAAATCAGCATAGCCACAACTCAGAGATGTATCACAATACTCAAACCAGCGTACAGACGTTATTACAGTCCAAATTAAGGTACAACAACAACCAGCACTCTCTCTCACAAATACACGAAGGAAGTACTGAAAGGAAATGCGGAAAAGGAAATACACTGTACAACGCACACACACCAACAGTGGTAACTAAAACTCTGCAGCTTCTGGGTCAATATAGACTCCACGAACTCTGGGGCATTCCCCTCGATCAGGTCTTCGTCTGCCGGTGCCATAAATGGAACCGAAGGTAAGTCACAACAATTCTAGCGATAGAAAAAGAGGAGTGCACAAATATGGAGCAGTCTATAGTAAACAAGTGCGGAAAGTAAAGCAGGGACAGACAAGCATGCAAGTGCGATAAGTAAAGTACATCTGTCAAGCATGCAAGGGTGACAAGTAAAGTAAGGGTGACCGAGCAATGATAATAGCAATAATGAGAGTAATTGTGCCTAACCTAGTCTGTGACTTATAACGGGTAGTACAGTGAGCAACCAAGAGTCCACCTGATATCCCGGGTTACAACAAATCGATACTGTTCAACAAATCGGTACTATTCAATACTGTTCAATACGAAGATCGGACTGGTCGCTCCCGCACTTCCGCAATTATAAGTTACCCCAAAACCCAGTGTCTGTGCAGGTTACCGTACTTGCAGTTTTACGAGTCATTTACTATTCCCACATTTCCAGTTACAATCTTTCTGTCAAGCATGTCTAGTCATCTGTTTAAGTCAATAATTGTTCCGAGACTAGGTGTCAAGTCCTATGTTCATACGAGTACACTATCTATATTTCTAAGGGTAGAATTTACTGTGACTTACACTTTCGGAATGGTGTAGTAAGACGAAGTTGAAGCTAGGGCTTCCAAGGGTGCTCGTGCATGAGAAACAGTACCTGCAAACATAAGAAGCAACTGGGTTAAGGTTATACTATTTCCTATTTATTTATCGTACTCATTATTATTATTATTAAAACGTGTACCGGTAATTTTTAGATATGCTAGATGTGAGGAATGTTTTACTAACATGTTGAGTTGAGCAACGCACGCCAATTAGTATTGTGACATTCTTCGTGTGACCTAAATCCCAATGAAGCATGTGAATTAATCATGTCAATTATCATGTTAAATATTTAATACAGATGAGTTAGCATTAATTGGCATGATGTGTGGTAAATTGACATGCTGAGTTGCATGTCAATTAACATGTATAAACTAATACGTATACACAATATTTCTCATATATCATTTTCATAAATGGTATAGCCATTTTTTAATTAAAAGAAACATATGTGTATCAGTACTTATGCATTTGATCCAGGAATCAAATTAACATAAAAGATTAGAATAAAATGTAAGGGAAAAAAAAGGAGCCTACTTCTGGGGCGATGGAGGGAACCATCGGTTCTGGCGTTGGGTGTATGGGGTGCACGACATGGCACGTGGATGCACTCCGAGAGAGGAGAACGGAACTCAGAGGAGGGGATCTAAGGGCAGCATTGCAAGAACTAAGCAATTAAATAGCACCCTAAACTAAATACTTGAAGCAATCCTAGAGATGGATTAATTAAAGTCCAGATGGGAGGAAGAAAGTGAACTTGATTTATTACTACATGTCCAACTTTGAATACCTAAACCGAGATGTGTAGAAGTGGAACTCATTACTATTGGTTGCCATTGTATTTACAATTGAATAAATGATAAAGACTGAGATAAGTTAGGTACTATTTTTTATAAAGATGAGCCCCTCTTCCTATGATATTATAAATATTTTAATGCCACTAGCCTTCAATGCCTCACGTGAGGTTGTGCCCTCACTTTCAATGACACTGCAAGCATTTAAATGGTGAACAATACCAATTAAGTTAGAAACTATTTGTTTTAAATGATGCCATGCAAAAAGCAAAGCAAACGATAATATGCAAAGGGGACTCAGAGAGCTTGGGTGTTGTTGTGGTTTTCCTTCTTCATCGCACGCGCATCAGCAGCTACGGGAGGGAGGCATCCGGAGGGAGGGGCGAGCACGCCGGCGGCGGTGCGGCCAATGGGCGGTGGTGAAGCGGCTAGGGCGCACGGCGCAGAGGGCGGGGCAGCGAATCTGGCGGGCGGATCCGGCGGGGGGCGACGGGCGGATCCGGCAGGGGCGGTGGCCTTGGGGCGGAGCGGCGCAGGCGGGGGCGCTGGGCGGCGATCTGTGCGGAGGCGCACGCGTGCAAGGGCGGAGCAGCGGCAGCAGCCAGGAGGCTAGGTGCACGGCGGCATAAGGGAGGATGAACTTGCATGGGTGCATGGAGGCAAGGCGTGGGAAGCATCTGTGCCGCCAAAAGAGGAAGAGGATGTAGGAAAATTTGTTAAATAAGTTTGTAAAATAACATATACCCCCAGCTTGATTCAGTAGTGGAGTATAAGTGTGAAGCTTTAACTTCTTTAAGGAAACCTACCTCTCACATAACTTTTTCATTCATGTAAGTCTGTAGATTGTTCTCAGGTCTTGGAGTTCGGCAGGCCGACATGGAGCTTGGAAAGAGTGGAGGAGCTTCGGAGGTAGTCGCCGGGAAGGAGGAGGTGACGGTGGAAAGGGTTGAGCTGTGAGTTGAGAGTAGAGATAGGGGAATGAGTTGTTGCTTGAGTTCCCAGTAGCCTTAAATAGTGCAAGCAAATCTGAAGCCTTAGTAAATTTTTAGCGGTAGATGCAAATGGGGGTTGGCTGATGGAAATGATATGAGGGTTGGAGATCCGAAATAATCGGATCTCGCCAACTTAGGAGGCTACTTATCAGGGTGGGGTTTGGGTTGAAAGTAATTAGGTAAAAGTAGTTTAGTAGTTGTAGAAAAGTAATCAGTGATTGTAATTAGTGAAAGTCGGAGGAATACAAGCTTGTTTTTACAAAGGATTCCGAAAAATTACGAAAACATTCCCACGGGATCGTATCGTCGCGAGGATCGCGAATACAAGATCCGTTCTGGGATTTGAACTACGGAGATACTAGTTTTAGGCCAAAATGTTTAGAAAGCGGGTTTGCGGGTTCTAGACTGAAATGATATCAGAAAATTATGAAATTAATGTGGGGAGCCCTAAATAATCATAGGATGCTACCGTAGAAGTTTGAAAACGTTTTGAAAATGTTTGAATAGAAAATAAATTCATCGACCCAAAACGGTAATTTTGGGAGATGAATTTTAACAGAAATGTTTTGGGCATTTGAGGAATTCTGATATTGCTGAAATACAATATAATAAGTCTAATGTTTCAAAATATTTTTATAAGAATTTTTGAAATCAGTTTTGTTATAAAACTCTTGACTAACATTTATAAAGTAAAATTTGTTTTTTTTAAATACGTAAAAATAAGTAAATTGAAGTGTTGAAAAATACAGGCCGTTACATCCTACATCCCAACCACCCGGATCCCCTCCGGATACTTGAGTTAGAAACCCTAACTCAAGATTTCCACTATGAATATCTTGTGAAAAACCTTCACAAGATCAAATCATACAACAACGGCAATAGTGAATCCCACAACCCGGGATCACAACCTTCTCTCACAACCGAGAGAATCAACAAGCAATATAAATGAGTTATATTGAAATAAGCAAACTTACCACAAAATCCTATACCTTGAGTTTTTCTTACCCAATAGGTGAAATGAAGGATTTGAGGAAGATGAAGTCACCAAGACCTAGCACCAAGGAAATGACCAGCAATCGGTGCCTAGGGATGATTTGGAGACTTGGATCAAGCAATAGCTTGAAGAGCTCACCAAGAACAAGCTTCTCTCTAGATGGATTCTAGATCTAGAAATGAGAGAGAATGGGTTTCTTGTGAGGAAGAGAGCTTTTGATTTGAGTGAGAATAGCTATCTCTTTTGATCTCAATGAATCTCTGAATGGAAGCTCTAACCTAGATAGAAATGACCTACGTTCGTATTTATAGGGTCCCATAAAAACAACTTAAGTCATTCTCCAACGGATAGAAATCTGGGAGAATTAGTCGGTCAAAGAACAATCACTGACCGACTAGTTCATCAACTAGTCGGTCAGTCAAACAGCATGGACCGACTAAGAGAGGAACTGAGAAGAAAGAGAATTTCAGACCTAGAAATCTAGTCGGTCCAAGAAGACTTTCTGACCGACTAGTTTCACAACTAGTCGGTCAGTCAGTGAACGTAGACCGACTAAGAGGCAAAATGAAATAGTCTGAATACAAATTGACTTAGTCGGTCCAAGAACAAAAGTTGACCGACTAGATTGTCAACTAGTCGGTCACCAAACGTTCTTAGACCGACTAACGATAAACAGTAGCTTAGGAGAAATTTAGCATGAACAGTAAGTCACAACTAGTCGGTCAAAGAAGCATCACTGACCGACTAGTTCACAAACTAGTCGGTCGGTGAGTCAACGTAGACCGACTAACTGTAAACAGTAAAGTCCAAGAAATTAAGGAATCAAACTAGTCGGTCCAAGAAGAGTTGCTGACCGACTAGATCACCATCTAATCGGTCAGTACTTCTTCTTGTACCAACTAACATGCACAAACAAGTCCGAATCGAAACGCGACGCTTCGAGGAAGTTAGAATGAACTTGTACTAAGATCCTAGAGCTACGATATGAGCGTTATGAAGTTAGAATGGTAAGATATACTCAAGGCTTAACATTCTATATATCGAAGCTAAAAAGACTATAAATAAAACCTTAATAAACGGTCTTCGAGAGCTTCGATTGATTCTTCATAACTTCCAAAACGGCGCAAGAGCTTCAACGAAGCTTTAGGCATGAATACGAGCTTTGGGAAGTGTTGAGATGTCGCTTTGAATGTTCTCGAGAATTTGGCGACGATCTCCAATACTGCGCTCACAAATTGTTAGTTCATGGATTATTTATGTTTGCTCATCATCAAAACCAAATCCGGGGAGTCCAATATTCAACATTCTCCCCCTTTTTGGTGATGACAAACCAACATAAATAATAATCAAAAATAATGATTCAAATGTAAAATACTTACTCCCCCTGCATTGATGACACGTTAATTCCAAAATGAATATATATGAATTGCATCAATCAGATGAGTAAGATAAATAAAGAGAATCGATTTTCGAAATATCGGATTTTGAAAATCCTTATATGTATCTTAACTCCCCCTGAATCTAACATATCAAACTAGATTCTTGGAAATTGAGTTAAATTTTCATTTGCGCTATTTATTATCATTATCTCTCCCCCTTTGGCATTATCCCAAAAATGGGAGGCATACAACGACAACTAGGAAATGGAAAATCCAACATCGGGAGTCGTAGACAATGACGATGGACCTAATTGACACCAAGGGAAAAATGATGAAATCAAATCAAGGCGTGCCAAATTGTCCATTATCAAAAAAAAACGATAATCAAAATCATCAAAAATATTTGGTAATTTTTCATTTATTGAATAATGAAACATACTCTCCAATATTCAATATTCTTGGTTAAATTTGTGCATGGAAAACAATTCTATACAAATATAGAAATAAAATCTATTAAACCAAGTTTTTCAATCGTCGAGCGACGATTTTACATAGCATGGACATTGAATGAGAATCAACATGAACAACGATGTATATATAGATAGAAACATCAAGAGTACATCCCAAAAAGAGATCGATACAACAAATGCAACATACCCATCAAAAAGAAATACATCATATAGCATTGATACAACATCATCATCAACATCCTCAACGTCCAACAACAAAAAATACAACACATCAAAATATCCAACACCGACATCCAGAAAACGCACAAATACATCAAATCAACCATCAATCTCCATCCTAACCCAAAATACTCTCAAAAAAGATATGTCATCCAAAGAGTAGTGGAGAGTCCTCGGAACAAACGATCACGAGGAAGTGGCTGGATCTGCAGTCTCCGTGGGTCCAGTCGACGGAGTGGACTCAGGCTCTGCAGGGAGAAGAGGCGTCTCAACAGACGGGATCGTCGAGGTAGGTGTGGAAACAACTGGCTCAACAGCAGGGGTCTCAACAGCAGCAGGTGATAGATGTGCAGGCTCGACAGCAGGGTTAGCAGCAGGCTCAGAAGTCTGAAGTGCTGAAGCAGAAGTCTCTGGAGCACCGGAAGTGGTGCCAACTCCAGGAGCTGAAGTGGTAGCAGCAGCAGCAGCAGTGGCCTCATCGCCACGGGCTAAGGAAGTGACAAGCTCGTCAAGCTCCTCATCGTCCATCTCCTCGGCCTCAGAAACTGAAGGAGGAAGATCAATCCCCATCATACGAGCCATACGACAGACGACCTCCTCAGTACGAGCCAAACGTGAGTCGTGCTGACGAAGAAGGCGTACGACATCGTCTAATGTGGCAGGAGGAGCGGGGGCTGCAGCAGCTGAGGGAGTAGACTGGGAAGCAAAAGCGGTAGACCTCTGCACGTGACGAAGCGCCGCTAGAGATTTCTTAACGGTCGTCGCGTTCAGAGTACCCAAGGGACGCTCATCGTCAGGAGGGAGAGGGACTCGGAAATGACGAAAGACAAGGGTCAGCAGACACGGATATGGAATATGCGCAGATTTATTGGTCTTGCGTATACACTCGAAAGAGTCCATCTTATCGAGTATAACGCGAGCCCAATTAATCTCGCAACCCAAGAATAGAGCGTAGATGAGCTTCAAAAATGGCTGGGATGGAAGTGAAGATGAGCCGTACTTGGGAAGCAAGCACGACTTCAGAATAAGATTCAATACCCATGCATTTGGCTTGAATGACTTTGAAGGAACTCCAATAAAGGCAGGAGGGATCACATGGAAGATGTCAGAAAGAACGGACTGATCCAAGGAAGATATATCGTCGACGGAAATGTCAGAAGGTAGGAGACCAGAAGACGAACAACCAAGTATCTCCCCCAAGATTTCTGCCGTGAGAACTATAGGAGTTCCCAAGACAGTAGTCTCGATGGAGTGACTCGCATCGTACTGGCCTCGGACACGATTGGCATAGAACAATTTCACTAGGCGAGGATATGGTTTAGGGTTGGCCTTAAGATCATAGCGAAGATAATCAAGGAGACCACTATAGGAGAGGAGGTCAGCTAAGCCAAGGAAATCTGAAAACTGAACATAGTGCTCCAATAGCATCGGGCAGTGTTCAATACGGTTGTAGGCCGCGAGACACATAGGGTCGTCGCGACACAACGATATGTCAACACCACCCGCTGGCATTGGGCCCTTTCCCTTTGGCTGGCGAGTCCTAGGACGAAGTGGAGTGGGTTCCCTATGGCTAGGCTCATCCTCAGGCACAAACTCAGTGTCAGAATCGGGAGGAGTAGAGGGTGAGTGGAGTATGGCCTTTTTGGTCTTAGATTTTTTGGGTTTGACAGTCGCCGTCCTCTGCTTCTTCAGAGGAGGCGAAGACGGAGAAGCTTGGGTTGATTTGGCACGACGCTTAGGCTTAGGATTCCTAGGGTCGGAAGGCTCTATAGACATAGGAGAAGCCCCAGAAGAGGCGATAGGAATCCTCGTCTTTGCCATGGTCGTGGCACGACGAGCACAAGCAACTGAAACTACTAGCTACACAAACCCTAGAGATCAAAAGAAATCGGAAAACACAAACCCTAGAAGCACAAGCCCTAACACAAGAACTACAACAACCTAGAACCCTAGATGATGAAATCGAACCCTAGGGAAGGAAATCGACACCTAGGAGGGGAAGATATACCTAGGAGGAGGGGGCGACGGCGGCGGACGGCTGGGATGGCCGGAGATCTGGCCGGAGTCGACGGGAATACGAAGGGGCTCGAGAGGGGTTTGGGATTTTTCGGGCTGGAGTTGAGGGGAATACCGACTAAAACTAAGATTAGTCGGATGAAAATGAAGATAAGTCGGTCTGGAAGCGAAAATACACAAATGCCCTAACATACTTAGTCGGTCACAGTTCAAGCACTGACCGACTAGATTACGATCTAGTCGGTCGGTCAATGAGCTTGACCGACTAAGTCGAAACAGAGGCAAACAGGGATTTTTAGGGCTAGAATTAGTCGGTCGCAGTATACACACTGACCGACTAGTTTTCAATCTAGTCGGTCGGTAAGTGTACTGAGACCGACTAAAGAAAGAAAATGATAAGAGTAAGATAAAAGCTTGATCTAGTCGGTCTGAGTTCACTTGCTGACCGACTAGATGAGCATCTAGTCGGTTGACAAATGAACTGAAACCGACTAGAAGAGTCCAAAAATTGATAATTGATTTCTCTTCACAAACCACTTGGATGAAACATCTTAACACTCTCATTAGTCATCTAAATTACCCCATAAAACGTCGAAATCTTAAATACGACATTGAAATACGAATTCGATCATAAATTCAAACATATCACATAAAATTCCCAAAAATTCAATAAATCTAGCATGAACGAAATATCGCAAAATATAATAGCATGCAAGATAATTGAATGAAACATGAATCCTATATCTCGGATTCACCCATAATCCCCAATTCTCGACGCAACCGCACAAAGGAGTCCTCCTTTAGGGGTTTCGTGAAAATATCGGCGATTTGCTTTTGGGTTTCAACGTACACTAAAATGATGTCCTTTTTAACAACATGATCATCTAAAAATGGTGTCGGACATCTATGTGTTTTGATCGGGAATGGTGCACCGGATTCTTTGAAAGACAGATAGCACTTTGGTTATCCACCATGATAGGGCTAGTATCACAGTGAATACCAAAATCCTTCAAAGTGTGTCTCATCCAAAGAACCTGGGCACAAGCGGCACCGGCGGCAATATATTCCGCCTCGGTGGTTGAAAGTGATACGGAATTTTGCTTCTTGGAAAACCAAGAGACAAGAGAATTTCCTAGAAAATGGCAAGTGCCACTAGTACTTTTCCTGTCGGGTTTGCATCCCGCATAATCGGCATCACTGTATGAGACTAACTCATACGTGCTATATTTTGGATAAAGTAATCCAAAATCAAGTGTATAACTTAGATAACGGAAAATACGCTTTACCGCTACTAAGTGAGACTCCTTAGGTTGAGACTGATAACGAGCACATATGCATACGACAAACATAATATCGCGCCTACTTGCGGTAAGATAAAGTAAACTACCTATCATACCTCGATATAGACGAATGTCTACATCCTTACCGCCCGTATCCTTGTCAAGATGCGTAGTCGTGCTCATTGGAGTCTTTTTCCCGGAAGCACTTTCCATTCCAAATCGCTTAAGCAACTCCACCGTATACTTCGTTTGGTGGATGAAGATTGCATCGTTCAATTGGCGAATTTGGAGACCTAAGAAATATTTGAGTTCGCCCATGTGGCTCATCTCAAATTGGTCCTTCATAACATTAGAAAACTCTTCGCAAAGAGTGAAGTTAGTAGCACCGAAAATGATATCATCAACATAAATTTGAACTAATAAAATATCATTATTCGCATGCTTAACAAAAAGTGTAGAATCGGCTTCGCCCATTTTAAAATTCAAATCCAAAAGAAAATTCTTTAGGCGATCATACCAAGCTCGAGGAGCTTGTCTCAAACCATAAAGAGCTTTCTTTAGTTTAAAAACATGATTTGGAAATTTTTCATTTATGAAGCCCGGAGGTTGAGAAACGTAAACTTCCTCAACAACATCTCCGTTTAAAAATGCACTTTTAACATCCATTTGAAATAACTTAAAATTTTTATGGCATGCATAAGACAATAAAAGTCTAATTGATTCTAATCTAGCTACCGGAGCGAAGGATTCTTCGAAATCGATACCTTCCTCTTGGCGATATCCTTGAGCAACTAACCGAGCTTTGTTCCGGACGACGACTTGATTTTCGTCGGTTTTGTTCTTGAAAATCCACTTTGTCCATATGACGGTGTGGTTCTTTGATGGCAAAGGAACAAGCTCACATACCTCATTCCTCTCGAATTGAATGAGTTCCTCCTCCATGGCAAGGATCCAAGCACTATCTTCGCACGCTTCAACTATATTCTTTGGCTCTATTGATGAGGCAAAGGCACAATTGGCGAAGTGGTGGACTTGAGATCTCGTCTTGACACTATCATTAATATTGCCAATGACTTGCTCATGGGGATGGTCGCGAACGGTATGAAGCCGCTTGGGAATACCTTGATCACTAGGCACATTCTCAACAACTTCATTAGTCGGGTTAGTCTCAATAGAATCAATTGAATCAATAGACTTAGAATTTTCAAACGAATCACATAAAACATCCATAGAATCATTATCATTTGAAATTCTAGAAGTAGTAAAATTCTCATTAAAAGAGACATGAAGTGATTCCTCGATCGTAGAGGATCTTTTGTTGTATATCCGGTAGGCCTTGCTACGTGAGGAATACCCAACAAATATCCCCTCATCCGATCTCGGATCAAACTTGTCCAAATTATCATATGTGTTTTTAATAAAACATTTTGCGCCGAAAACACGAAAATGTTTAACTTGAGGCAATCTACCAAACAACAATTCATAGCAAGTTTGTTTGGTGCCGGGCCTCAAAAGTATTCTATTAAACACATAACAAGCGGTGTGTACCGCTTCCGCCCAAAATTGATAACCAAGTTGACTATCTTCGAGCATAGTGCGAGCACACTCCACAAGCGTTCTATTCTTCCTCTCAACAACACCATTTTGAGGAGGTGCGCGAGGGAAAGAAAACGTGTGAGTAATTCCAAGATCATCACAAAAATTTGAGAAAGACTCATTCTCAAATTCACCCCCATGATCACTACGAATAGTGACAATGGTGGTTCCGATGAGATTTTGTACTTTCTTCACAAATATGGTGAAGTTTTCAAAAGCTTCATTTTTATTACATAAGAAAAATACCCATGTAAATCTTGAATAATCATCAACGATGACTAGTCCATATCTTGCATTCCCTAAGGAAGCAACTCTAGTTGGCCCGAATAAATCTAGATGTAATAGCTCTAGTGGCCGTTTCGTAGAAATGCTTTTCTTAGGTTTAAATGAAGATTTAGGAAGCTTGCCACGTTGACAAGAATCACAAAAACTTTTCTTTTCAAAAACGAGCTTCGGAAAACCTTTAATGGAATTTAATTTCGAAAGCTTATAAAGTGTTCCAAAGTTCACATGTCCAAAGCGTCGATGCCATAAGTGTTGTTCACTTGTGTTGGCAACGAGACATTGTTCATATGACTTAGGAAGATCCAAAATATAAATATCTTTATGGCGTGTGCTGGAAAATAATAATTTATTATTATCATTTGAAATATGACACAATCCTTTCGCAAAGCTAACTTTGTAACCTTTGTCACAAAGTTGGCTTATTGAAATAAGATTATGATTTAAACCATTAACTAGATAGACATCACTAATTAAGGGTTTAGTGAAAAACACCCTAGAGGGGGGTGAATAGGGTGTGTGTGTGCACAAATTTTAAATATACTCACAATCACAGAGATAATCGGACACAGAAATTTTTAACGGAGTGGCTCCCCGCCAAAACTCCGACCCCAGAACCTATGAGGATTTCGCTCAATAAACCTGATCACACTTACGGGTAGTGATCTCACCGTTCACAAATATAGTTTGACAAGACTAAGCACAGATATAGCTTCTGAATAAAGCTATTCACAACATTTTCTCACAACAAAGCAGTATAACCAACTTAATACTTCAGTAAAAGTTTGGAAAAATATCACCGTGATGAAATTGATGAGATTGTGGTCAAGTAGGCTCAAACCGCTCGCAAATCTGATGTTTGAATCGTAAGATATGTGCAGTTGAAGTTCATCGTGCAGGGCCGGTTGTTGATTTGCTGTGCGTAAAGAGATTTGATATTCTTCTGTTTAGATAGCAGGCTGTACATAAAGCAATTTCCCAAATCAAACTCAGAACTCAGATCTGTGGGCTTTCGTGATCTAAGGAGAAGCAGCCAAGTTTGGTTGGGTTCTGCAAGTTGCTGATGAAGGCGAAGCCGCTGCCTTGATCGCCTGAGGGAGACGAAGTCGCTGCCTTTCGTTTTGCTGGATGAGATCGTGGATGATCGCAGACAGGCGCTTGAAGATGGTGTCGCCGGCCGATCGAAGCTGTGTATCGATGCCGTGGAGTCGACGCCGTAGATCGCTGCCGTGGAGTTCGCCGCCGTAGATCGCTGAGTCGTCGAAGCGCTGGAGAATGCTGACGAAGCCCCTGGAAGTTGATCGAAGCCGAGGATGATCGCAGCACTGGGGCGCACTTGAAGATGATCAAAATACTGAAGAGAACGCAATGGGTTTTCTTTCTTCGTGTGTTGATCAGGAGCACAAAAAAAACACAGTTGATTTTTTTTTTGCGTGCGTTGCTTCGAAGCCCTGCAACCAAATGAAATCTGTGCGTATATTTTTTGTTAAACCCGTGTTCTCTTCTTTTTAAAGAGGAAGCCGCCGAAACAAAAAATTTTGTTTTACAGATAATGTGATGCGCGTTATAGAATAGGAGGCACACCCTTATGAATGATGAGAACGAATTTTGTGCTTGAAAATTTTTGTGCTTTCAAAAATCTGGTACGTACTCACTTTTGGTGCTTTCAAAATTCTGATGTTTACAAAATTTTGTGCCTTAAAAAATGCAACCACTTAAACCACTTAAGGCTTCTTTTTTTAAAAAAACACAGAGCCTCTCCTTTAATATTTTTGTTTACTGTTTTATTTGAAATATGAGTTGCACCTTTCTTCAAAAAATAATTCGGCTAGGATATTAATTTGAGAGATTATGCAGCAGGGTTTTTTTTTGTATGTTTGTTGAAAGCAAACAGATTTGAGATATGAGATATTTGGACCTTTAACCACCGAATCTTTTTGCGTCATTATCTGCATATAATCTTCCTTTTGCAAATACAATTTATTTTGCATTTTGCTCCCTGAAAACACTTAATGAAAAATATTAGTCACACAGCTTATTTGTCATCATCAAAATTATATCGTACGACCTAGTTAATAGACTAACTAGGCCAACAATCTCCCCCTTTTTGATGATGGCAAACAAGTCTGAAAAAATTGAAAAATGATATTAAAAAGCAAGTCGAATAGTGCACATGATTATAAACATTGTACAAAGCTCCCCCTATCAATGTGCTCTCATGAAAAGTTGTGACAAGCTCCCCCTCAAAATGTGCATCTCTCCGCCCTTGTGCATTATTTTTCACATCATTTTTTTTCTACTCTCCCCCTTTTGCCATTAATCGAAAAGATCACAAAAATAAATTGAAAAGGTTTATAATGAGACATGAAACAAGTTTAGCATATCGAAGAAACAAGAAATTGATGACGATGCTCATATGAATGTATATTCTCCACGAACTTAAAGTATAACAAATATCATGAGCATTGAAAGCATACGATCGTTGTAAGAAATCTAACAAGAAGATGTTGTATTATGAAACACTTTGACAATATGAAGGGTGCTTAGAAACTTAAGAGATGAAAATATAAAATTATCTAATACATTTTATGAGCCTTCGTTACTATGGAGTAATCAATAAGTAATGTGTAGGGAGGCACCAATCAAGGGATACCATGGTGTTAAATTTCGGGTCCTTTGGAATTGAGGTGCGCTAAGTGGTTGCTTCATCTACCATATTTCATACGCATTGCTCAACAAACCCCCGAAATCCGGTTACTAGCCGCTGGTATCAAATGTAGTATATTTGAAGATGTTTTGCTATTCCCTTTTTCTTTTTCTATATTTTTTTAATAAATGCTCATAGCAATTTTTTTAAAATATTATTATTACAAAGTTGGTGTCTCAGAATAGTGACGCATGAAGGCATCACATACTCGACTCCTACTAAATAATTTTCCATAGAGATTTAAGCGCACAACAATGTAAAGATAAAATATAAATTCAAAAACTTTAAAGTCAAGCACATTCAATTGTCTCCATAGTTTATAAGACTCAATCAATCTATTTGATTCGTACAATTTGGCATGCTTACAAGTTTCACTTTTTATTAATAATTTAAGCATGGGAATTTTACATTAATATGGTGCATCATCATCAAAAACATTTTAATGTTTCTAAGATGTCTAACAAGGTTCATATCAAATTCTCAACCAAAATCAATAATAGTGATGACGATCAAGCATGCACATACCAAGAATGACCAAACCCACATTTAAGATGAAATAGTGTGTGGCTTAGGTACAATAAGTAAGCATGTGTATGTGCATGGATATGCATGCTAATGCTCAATTAGTGACATAATCCCCAACTCCCTTTGAATGAAGCAAAATTGTTTTTGGTTTAAGGGTTTGGTGAAAATGTCCGCTAATTGTTTTTCAGTATCAATATATCCTAAAGAGATATCTTTCTTATCAACGTGATCTCTAAGGAAGTGGTGACGAATATCAATATGTTTTGTCCTAGAGTGGAGAATAGGATTTTTAGATAGATTTATAGCACTCTTGTTGTCACACCAAATGGTTGTAGGTTGGAAAGTAAGATCGTAGTCTCTGAGGGTTTGTCTCATCCATAGAATTTGAGCACAACAACCTGCTGAAACATATTCGGCTTCGGTTGTACTCAATGCTATGGAGTTTTGCTTCTTGGAGAACCATGAAACAAGAGACATACCTAGTAGTTGACAAGTGCCTGTGGTACTTTTACGATCGGTCTTACTTCCCGCAAAATCCGCATCACAATATCCTACAAGCTCAAATGATGTGGAACAAGGATACCATAAACCAAAATCTAAGGTTCCTTTAACATATCGAATTATTCGTTTAACATAAGAAAGATGGGACTCTTTTGGACAAGATTGAAACCTAGCACATAAACATACACTGAACATTATATCAGGCCTACTAGCTGTCAAGTATAGTAGGCTACCAATCATACCTCGGTACAAGCGTTCATCCACTTTCTTTCCCTTTTCGTCTTTATCCATCGTTGCCGTCGTTGACATAGGAGTAGAGCATTCCTTAGCATTTTCAAGTCCAAACTTCTTCACTAACTCCTTTGCATATTTTGCTTGGTTGATGAAAATTCCATCCTCACATTGTTTGATTTGCAAACCAAGCATGAATGTGAGTTCACCCATCAGACTCATCTCAAATTCCCTAGACATGCATGTAGCAAATTCCTCGCACAATAGATTGTTAGTAGCACCAAAAACAATATCATCAACATATATTTGTACTACAAGTAGATCTTTACTTTGATGTTTAACAAATAGAGTTTTATCCGCCTTTCCCATGGAAAAATTATTTTCAAGCAAAAATTTACTGAGTCGCTCATACCAAGCTCTCGGAGCTTGTTTGAGCCCATATAAAGCACGGTTAAGCTTGAAGACATAGTCCGGGTGGATGGAGTCTTCAAACCCAGGAGGTTGTTTGACATAGACTTCCTCAGATAAAACTCCATTCAAAAAGGCACTCTTGACGTCCATTTGAAAGAGTTTGAATTTCATGAAACTAGCGAATGCTAGAAGCATCCTAATTGCTTCCAATCTTGCAACGGGAGCAAAGGTTTCATCAAAATCAATCCCTTCCTCTTGGTTATAGCCTTGTGCTACTAATCTAGCTTTATTACGCACAACATTTCCCATTTCGTCAAGTTTGTTTCTAAATACCCATTTAGTGCCTATAATTGTTTGATTTTTTGGTTTAGGAACAAGTTCCCAAACTTGATTTCTATCAAATTGTGACAATTCATCCTGCATTGCCATAATCCAATAGGAATCTTCTAAAGCACTATCAACATTTTTAGGCTCCAAAATGGATATAAATGCAAAGTTAACCATCAAATTAAAGCTACTTCTAGTACGTATACCTTCCGTCGTGTCTCCAAGGATTTGATTCTTTGGATGATCCTTCTGAAAGTGCCAATCCTTAGGAAGATCTTGTGATGACGTTGTAGCTTCTGCTTCTTTTGATACACCATCATTGTTGTTTTCTTGCTCATTGGAATTGCTAGTGTTTGTCTCCAGTCCATCCAAGCCACCTGTAATATCTGTAGATTCTGCAGCACTAGAAGATTCATTAATAGCACTTTTCTCGTCAAATTTCACATGCACAGTTTCTTGAATAGTAAGAGTTCTTTTGTTAAATACTCGGTAAGATTTGCTATGTGGGGAGTAGCCAACAAAAATACCCTCATCGGATTTAGCATCAAATTTATCCAGATTTACGCCTACTTTCAGAATATAGCATTTGCATCCAAATGGTTTTAGATGGGATAAGTTGGGAGTCAACTCTCTATAAAGCTCATAAGGTGTTTTCTTCAAGATGGGTCTAATGGACACACGATTTAAAATATAGCAAGAAGTATGTATAGCTTCAGCCCAAAAATATAAAGGCAATTTGTAATCATGAATCATGGTCCTAGCCATTTCTTGCAAAGTACGGTTTTTCCTCTCAACCACCCCATTTTGTTGTGGTGTCCTCGGGGCGGAAAAATTATGTGAATAACCTTTTGAAATGCAAAAATCATCGAAGCTAGTATTAATAAATTCTCCTCCATGATCACTTCTAACTTTGATAATTGAAAAACCTCTTTCATTTTCAACCTTTTTACAAAACATTTTGAAAACATCAAAAGTTTCATGTTTGTGTGTCAAAAAATAAACCGAGGTGAAACGTGAAAAGTCATCGACAATAACAAAGCAATAATGCATACCACCTAAACTAGCAACCTTTGTTGGTCCAAATAAATCCAAATGTATCAGTTGCAATGGCTTAGAAGTAGTTACAACGTTTTTAGGATTGAAACTACTTTTATGTTGTTTACCTAGTTGACATGCATCACAAAGCTTATCCCGATCAAAGCTAATTTGAGGTAAACCTCTCACTAGTTTCTTTCGAGCAAGCTTTGAGATTAGGTCCATACCGGCATGGCCTAATCTACGATGCCAAAGCCAACTAGTCTCATGTGATGCAACTAAACATTTTAGATTATTTGAATCACTAAGTTTGATAGTATAGATGTTATTATAAGATGTACCCTTGAAAAGAATATCATCACCTTTTAAAATATATACTTTGTCATTTTCGAAATGAACCTTAAGGCCTATAGAGCATAGCTGACTCACACTTAACAAGTTATGTGCTAAACCATCAACAAGGTTAACATTTTCAATGACCACAAGAGGATGCTTACCAATGTTACCCTTACCCAAAATTTTGCACTTCTTTCCATCTCCAAGGATAACCGTCCCTCCATCTTTCCTTGATAGCGCCGTGAAGAGGGATTCGTTGCCCGTCATGTGATTCGAGCAACCGCTATCAAGGTACCAAATGCTGTCATTTTCCACTTGAAGATGCACCTGCAAAAGAAGATGCACCCTTTGGTAACCAAATTTTGGATCCACAATTGTTAGTACGATGCTTTGGAACCCATATGAAATATGCAGGATAATATCTGGCCAAGCAATCATACATAACATGCCCATTTTTGTTGCAATTAAAACATGTAACATTGAAATGCTTATTAGTAGATGACATATGATTTTTGTGCATGCAATGTTCAAAGCTCATGTCTCTTGCAAAATTCCTTTCAATGATCTTCCTAGTTTTTTTCTTAGGTTGTTTTTTCTGAAAGCCAAGACCATGTTTACTAGATTGTTCATTAAGCCCATTTATCATCTTATTAAAGCTTTCTTGGCTATTTGTGAATTTCTTTAATGTCAAGCTAAGATTTTGATTTTCATTCTCAAGTTCACTAATCTTAGTCTCATATCTTTTTTCTTTTTCACTAGTTTCAGAATCGATGGCTATGTGTTTTCCTTTTATTAAATTAGATTTTTCTTTTTCAAGCTCTTCCAATTTTTCTTCATAGCTAGCCACTTTTAGGTTCAATAATTTTATTTCAGAATCTTTAGAACTAAGAATACTAATTTTCTCTTTTAATTCTTTAGCGAGATTAACATAGTCAAATTCTAACGTAGCCAATTTTTTATTAGTATTTTCTAGCTCTAAGGTTTTTGTTTCTAGTTGGGTTTTATCAAAATTATATATTATTTCCTTTTGTTCTTTCCACTTAACAAATAGCTCATCTCTCTCTCTTGTCATGCTCCCTAGTTCATCTTTTAATGAATCACGAACTTTTTTTAGTTTAAGGAATTTAGGACCCATTTCTTGAAGGAGTTCTACAAGAAATTCATAAGCTTCCTCCATGCTAGAAAACATATCATCACTAATATTCATTTCATCATCAAAGCTTTGAACAAGAGAGCTAATTTTTACCTTTTCGTTTCCAGCCATAAAGCAAGTTCCAGTGTTGTCGTTCCAGTCATCATCTGAGGAGAGCTCTTCTGCGTCACTTTCTCCCCACGTAGCCACCATTCCTCGCTTTGATGTTCTCTTTTCTCCATCACCAGTCTTTTCCTTTCCTTTTCCTTTCAGAAGTGGACATTCTGCTTTCATGTGCCCTCTCTTGTTGCATCTGAAACACTGAGGTGCAGAACTTTCTCCATCATTTTCTTCATTTTTCTTGGTTCCCCAAATGCTTCCCGTCCTTCTTTTGTTGTTTTTCATGAATTTCACAAACTTCCTTGTAACAAGAGCCATGCTTTCATCATCAGATTCATTCATCTCCTCCTTGAGCATTTTGGAGATTTGAAAAGCTAAGTTCTTTTCCTTTGTTTCCTCCTTCTTAGGTTTCTCTTCCATCTTTGGTGTGTTGTCATTGGCCATCTTCAATTGAACCTCATAAGCCATTAATTTTCCCATTAACTTCTCGAAACTGATATCTCCTAAATCATGTGCTTCTTCGATCGCCGTCCTCTTTTGAATCCAAGCGCCAGATAAGGAGTATAAAATCTTTCCGACCAGATCTTCCTCTGGGATGTCCTTCCCTAAGGATTTCAGTGGATTTACGATATCTGCAAAACGAGAAAACATAGTATCAATAGACTCATTAGGCATCATAGCAAAATTTTCATATTTCTGTAATAACATTCTGATACGAGTTTTCTTAACTTCACTAGTTCCATCATGAGTAACTTCAAGTCTCGTCCAAATATCCTTAGCAGTAGAACAAGAACTAATGCGGTTAAATTCAGTTTTACTAAGACCACAATACAAGATGCTCATGGCCTTAAAATTTAGATTTTCTAACCGATCATTTTCTTTTTGTTGCTCAGGAGTGGGTTTTTCAAACAGTGTAAATCCTTCACTGATTATTTTCCATAATGCCATATCGATACCTTTGATGTGTATGGACATACGCTGTTTCCAATAACTATAGTCCGTACCATCAAATAGAGGAGATCTGAGATACGACTGACCTTCTCTTTGACTGTGCATGTCATATGAGTATGTGTGCGGAATTTGTGCCATAAGATCGAAATTCCACTAGACTTTGAGTCTAAAAGGAATCCTGCTCTGATACCAATTGAAAAACACCCTAGAGGGGGGTGAATAGGGTGTGTGTGTGCATAAATTTTAAATATACTCACAATCACAGAGATAATCGGACACAGAAATTTTTAACGGAGTGGCTCCCCGCCAAAACTCCGACCCCAGAACCTATGAGGATTTCGCTCAATAAACCTGATCACACTTACGGGTAGTGATCTCACCGTTCACAAATATAGTTTGACAAGACTAAGCACAGATATAGCTTCTGAATAAAGCTATTCACAACATTTTCTCACAACAAAGCAGTATAACCAACTTAATACTTCAGTAAAAGTTTGGAAAAATATCACCGTGATGAAATTGATGAGATTGTGGTCAAGTAGGCTCAAACCGCTCGCAAATCTGATGTTTGAATCGTAAGATATGTGCAGTTGAAGTTCATCGTGCAGGGCCGGTTGTTGATTTGCTGTGCGTAAAGAGATTTGATATTCTTCTGTTTAGATAGCAGGCTGTACATAAAGCAATTTCCCAAATCAAACTCAGAACTCAGATCTGTGGGCTTTCGTGATCTAAGGAGAAGCAGCCAAGTTTGGTTGGGTTCTGCAAGTTGCTGATGAAGGCGAAGCCGCTGCCTTGATCGCCTGAGGGAGACGAAGTCGCTGCCTTTCGTTTTGCTGGATGAGATCGTGGATGATCGCAGACAGGCGCTTGAAGATGGTGTCGCCGGCCGATCGAAGCTGTGGATCGATGCCGTGGAGTCGACGCCGTAGATCGCTGCCGTGGAGTTCGCCGCCGTAGATCGCTGAGTCGTCGAAGCGCTGGAGAATGCTGACGAAGCCCCTGGAAGTTGATCGAAGCCGAGGATGATCGCAGCACTGGGGCGCACTTGAAGATGATCAAAATACTGAAGAGAACGCAATGGGTTTTCTTTCTTCGTGTGTTGATCAGGAGCACAAAAAAAAACACAGTTGATTTTTTTTTGCGTGCGTTGCTTCGAAGCCCTGCAATCAAATGAAATCTGTGCGTATATTTTTTGTTAAACCCGTGTTCTCTTCTTTTTAAAGAGGAAGCCGCCGAAACAAAAAATTTTGTTTTACAGATAATGTGATGCGCGTTATAGAATAGGAGACACACCCTTATGAATGATGAGAACGAATTTTGTGCTTGAAAATTTTTGTGCTTTCAAAAATCTGGTACATACTCACTTTTGGTGCTTTCAAAATTCTGATGTTTACAAAATTTTGTGCCTTAAAAAATGCAACCACTTAAACCACTTAAGGCTTCTTTTTTAAAAAAACACACAGAGCCTCTCCTTTAATATTTTTGTTTACTGTTTTATTTGAAATATGAGTTGCACCTTTCTTCAAAAAATAATTCGGCTAGGATATTAATTTGAGAGATTATGCAGTAGGGTTTTTTTTGTATGTTTGTTGAAAGCAAACAGATTTGAGATATGAGATATTTGGACCTTTAACCACCGAATCTTTTTGCGTCATTATCTGCATATAATCTTCCTTTTGCAAATACAATTTATTTTGCATTTTGCTCCCTGAAAACACTTAATGAAAAATATTAGTCACACAGCTTATTTGTCATCATCAAAATTATATCGTACGACCTAGTTAATAGACTAACTAGGCCAACATTTAGAAGGGTTACCCACTTTACCAACACCGACGATGGTTCCGCTCTCGTTGCCTCCAAATACGACGCGATTTCCATTTGCAATGGGAACCACTCCGGAGAGCAATTGAGCGTCACCCGTCATGTGTTTTGAACACCCGATATCGAGTATCCAATTCCCTTTGGAGCTACATTTAAATTTGTTGCTCCTCTTCTTTTTCTTTTCCTTGAGTACCTAAAGATAGAAACTTTCATATCATGGTACCCAAGGTCATTGGGTCCTCAAAAGTTAGACCTTTGGAAGCCAAGTCCAATTGGACTTAGACTTCCCCACATAATTTTTACTATGCACAACATCCGAAAAATAAGCATTCATATATACTTGTTTTTCATTCATGCTTGTGTCCTTTGGGCTCCAAATAGTGAAAATTTTGGGAGCCATCATCCTATTGGGTGCATGCATGCGTTGTTGGTTTCTACGTGATGCATGTCGTGGATAGGCATACGGAACATGATGGAATGGTGCACGACGAGAATTATTCATATGATGAGGTGGGTGAACATATGCATGTGTGGGAACACGTGCGTGAGGGTGTCTCACATGGTGTGCACGTGCCCGTGAACGTGTAGCATAGAAATCATCATATGTTTGAGATGGTGGAGTAGGACGTGTGTTCCTACGTGGCATGGTATTTGTGTACATATAAGCATGCCCCTTCTTTGGAGGTCCACCCAAAGTGGGTTTCTTTTCAAAAGAGGGTGTGGACGAGGTGGAAGCACCATTGGTAGATAAACTACCAATAGAGTGTTTGCTACCACTCGTAGAGTCACCGGAAGTTGGCCTAACAAAAGTAGTAGCCGCTTTGGATGGACATCCCATCGTATACCCCAAACCAATGTGGTGATTGGCCGGAAGTAAGTCACTTAGGATCTTATCCAAATGGTCCTTACCCTTATTGAATCTATTGATTCGGCCTAATGTGTTCTCATATTTCTCTTTGAGAGAACGCATAGAAGTATCTAATGTGGATACTTGCGATGTGAGCACATAAACACGAGATTTAAGATTCTCGTTCTCAATACTCAAAGTCGAGTTTTGAGAAGATAAATCCGCTATCCTATGTTCTTCCGGATCATCAATGCTAACATGTTCAAGTTTAGATTTGAGATTAACAATCTCATTTCTTAACTCTTCAACAACGGTGTCGTTGTTGGTGATGATAGTCTTAGGCGAGGTTTGAATGCTAGCTAGGTCATCTTTTACTTTAGTATATCGATTTACTAATTTAGTGTATTTAGACCATAAATGAGAGTTAGCATCCCTAAGATCGTCCATAGTTACCTCATTGCCTTCGTCGTCGCTATCATCGGAAGAGGAAGATCCTTGATCATGCTCCTCTCTTGCCATGAAACACATGTGCGCTTGCTCCACTTTCTCATCGTCCGACTCTCCGCTTGAGGAATCCTCGGAGTCGGTGAATGTAGCTCCGACAAGTCCCTTTTTGTACCCCTTTTTGTACTTCTTTGACTTGTCGAACTTCGGCGCCTTCCACTTCTCCTTTTGCTTGTTTTGAGGACAATCCGCTTTGATGTGTCCTGGCTTATTGCATTTAAAGCAAAAAGGTGGAGAGACGTTAGTAGAAGTAAATTTAGATTTTTGTTTGAAGTTACCCTTTCGGAAGAAGCGATTGAACTTCTTTGCCATGAGTGCAATGGATTCCATGTCCATTTCTTCTTCCGAGTCCTCATCATCGGTATAGGTGGATGAAGCCGCCTTGAATGCAATCGCCTTTTTCTTAGGCGCGTCTTGGTTCAAATAGGACTTCATCTTTTCTTGTAACTTCACCTTGCTATCTTTGCGTACCTCGTATGACATCAAAGTACCCATTAGTTGAACTACGGTATATTTGTTCATGTCATTACCTTCCTCGATGGCGAAGGTACGTTTTTCCCAAGAAGAGGGAAGTCCTTCAATAAGCTTTGAGCACTTCTCCTTTTGAGTGTAGGACTTGCCGAGGGCCTCTAACTCGTTTATTATGTCAACAAAGCGAGCGTAATATTCTTTCATCTTCTCGCCCTGTTGCATATGGAACATTTCGTAATCTTTGTTTACGACTACGAGTTTAGAGTCTCTTACCCTACTCGTCCCTTCATGAAGAATGAGGAGGGAGTTCCAAATTTGATATGCACTCTTACATGTGCATATCTTATTGAAGTCCTCGGGCTCCAATGCGCATTGCAAGGCGTGCATTGCCTTGGCATTGCTTACCTCCGCGGCGACCTCCGCGGTAGTCCATTTCTCAAAGTCTTCTTCTTTGGGCTCAATGTATTCCTTCATTGTAGTCCTCCATAAGGATGCACTCCGGAGGAAGGTTTCCATCCGGCATTTCCAGTACCCGTAGTTGGTACCGTTGAAGAATGGAGGCCTCGTAGAGGAATGTCCTTCCATCACCGAAGATGCTCCTTCTCGGTTCCTGAAGGTGTCATAGTTGGAAGGTGGACGCACGGTCTTGTTGTCGTTGGCAGACATAGCTAAGTATCTGGCTCCGATACCAAATGTAATGCCCTACAAGCTACTGCACAAGTACTAGAGAGGGGTGAATAGTACTTTAAAATAATAAGGAGTATAATTCCAAATTAAATTGCAAACAACTGCCAAATCAATTTGCGGAAGCTTAAATTGAATGACAACAACAAAATTAACAATGCAAACAAATGATGTTAATGGGTTCGGATCCACCCAAGTCTCCCCGACTTGTTCCCGGTGATCCTACGTCCCAACCACCCGGATCCCCTCCGGATACTTGAGTTAGAAACCCTAACTCAAGATTTCCACTATGAATATCTTGTGAAAAACCTTCACAAGATCAAATCATACAACAACGGCAATAGTGAATCCCACAACCCGGGATCACAACCTTCTCTCACAACCGAGAGAATCAACAAGCAATATAAATGAGTTATATTGAAATAAGCAAACTTACCACAAAATCCTATACCTTGAGTTTTTCTTACCCAATAGGTGAAATGAAGGATTTGAGGAAGATGAAGTCACCAAGACCTAGCACCAAGGAAATGACCAGCAATCGGTGCCTAGGGATGATTTGGAGACTTGGATCAAGCAATAGCTTGAAGAGCTCACCAAGAACAAGCTTCTCTCTAGATGGATTCTAGATCTAGAAATGAGAGAGAATGGGTTTCTTGTGAGGAAGAGAGCTTTTGATTTGAGTGAGAATAGCTATCTCTTTTGATCTCAATGAATCTCTGAATGGAAGCTCTAACCTAGATAGAAATGACCTAGGTTCGTATTTATAGGGTCCCATAAAAACAACTTAGGTCATTCTCCAACGAATAGAAATCTGGGAGAATTAGTCGGTCAAAGAACAATCACTGACCGACTAGTTCATCAACTAGTCGGTCAGTCAAACAGCATGGACCGACTAAGAGAGGAACTGAGAAGAAAGAGAATTTCAGACCTAGAAATCTAGTCGGTCCAAGAAGACTTTCTGACCGACTAGTTTCACAACTAGTCGGTCAGTCACTGAACGTAGACCGACTAAGAGGCAAAATGAAATAGTCTGAATACAAATTGACTTAGTCGGTCCAAGAACAAAAGTTGACCGACTAGATTGTCAACTAGTCGGTCACCAAACGTTCTTAGATCGACTAACGATAAACAGTAGCTTAGGAGAAATTTAGCATGAACAGTAAGTCACAACTAGTCGGTCAAAGAAGCATCACTGACCGACTAGTTCACAAACTAGTCGGTCGGTGAGTCAACGTAGACCGACTAACTGTAAACAGTAAAGTCCAAGAAATTAAGGAATCAAACTAGTCGGTCCAAGAAGAGTTGCTGACCGACTAGATCACCATCTAGTCGGTCAGTACTTCTTCTTGTACCAACTAACATGCACAAACAAGTCCGAATCGAAGCGCGACGCTTCAAGGAAGTTAGAATGAACTTGTACTAAGATCCTAGAGCTACGATATGAGCGTTATGAAGTTAGAATGGTAAGATATACTCAAGGCTTAACATTCTATATATCGAAGCTAAAAAGACTATATATAAAACATTAATAAACGGTCTTCGAGAGCTTCGATTGATTCTTCATAACTTCCAAAACGGCGCAAGAGCTTCAACGAAGCTTTAGGCATGAATACGAGCTTTGGGAAGTGTTGAGATGTCGCTTTGAATGTTCTCGAGAATTTGGCGACGATCTCCAATACTGCGCTCACAAATTGTTAGTTCATGGATTATTTATGTTTGCTCATCATCAAAACCAAATCCGAGGAGTCCAATATTCAACACCGTGCACCCCTCACTTGAACCCAACTCAAGAGAAAGCCCACCTTCTCTTTAATAAATCAAACCCACATCCTTATCTAAGAAACCCAGGTCCACAATTTTGATCCCCTTGATTCCTGCACTTCTCTCCAACACATCGGCCCTACTCTCGAATGCATTGAAAGAAATCCCCGCCTCCTCTTCCTCTCTCTCTTGCATTCGAAAGAAACCCACGGGGCTCCCCTTCTCCTTCGACAAAAAAACGCAGAGGCCGCCTTCCCCTCAACTTCGATTCAAGGCAAAACCCAGCTCCTTTCCTCCATCGACTGAACCCAAATCCCTTTGCTGCGGGATCAAGTGCCGCCTCTCTTTCTCCTGCGACATCAAGTCGTCGACTTTCCCATTGGGTTCGAAAACCCTAGCCGCCCCTTTCGAATCTGATCAAATCATATTCTCTCCGAAGATTTCGAGATTTATATTTGATTTGAACACTTTTTACGCGTGGTTCTTCTCTATTTATGCTCAATGGTTTTTAGGGTTTTCAATACGAAATCATTTTCTTCCCCTCTTTAAATTTCTGAAGTTTGACTTGGGATTTTCGGAGCCTTTTCGTGGTTGGATTTTCGGGCTTTCGGATCCTTTCGATCGCTTCTATTCAGGTAGATTGCTTCTCTCCAATCTTCAGTTTATGTTTTATTTGTTTCGATTTAAGGGACATGATGAGTGATCTTGATGAGTGGATCTTCCTCTGTGATTCAAGACTTTTTGGCAATCTTCGGCTTCACGGCAACTCCGTCGATGCCCTTGACGTTTCCTATTCGTTGGGTTTTCTTTTGGCTATGGTCGGCCACCAGAGGGGTTTACTCATGCTCCGTCGCTGCACTTGCGACGATGCCCACCATTTAGTTGCTGTTTTGTTTTGGCTCTTTTTATGATTCATATGGATGAGAATGGGCATGCTCAAAGCCCGATTGAGCTTCCAATTGGGCTTCTAATTGGGCATGCCACATCCTCATCTCTACTCATCCCTTCACTAATTCTAGAAAAATTAGTGAAGGGATGAGTAGGTATGCGGATGTAGCATGCCCAATTGGAAGCCCAATCGGGCTTTGGGCATGCCCATTCTCATCCCTAGTGATTCATAGGATCCCACTGTGTGAGACTTCCTACCAATTGGGCTTGCTGTTGCTAATTTTCATTTTCTGTTGTATGCTATTATGATTGTTGGGTTTGGGCTCGCTTGGGAGTTGCTTGGAATTCCATGGCTTACTATCGGACCTGCAGTTCGTTAATGTCCTGATCCTTTAAAACCCCTTTGGCTGGTAAATTATAGCAATTTATTAGGTTGCCAACAATGTAAATCTGATCCCATCACTCTTTAAAAACATACTTTTTCCTTTAATTGTTTTCCATTAGCTTTCAAATTTATTTGCTAACAAATTAAACAGATTTATGTTGATTCTTTTATTTGCAGTGCTAGACTCATAATTAAGTTACTTTTGAATGCACTAGCACCAATACTAGAAGCAACCGAATTATTACTCATCGTGCATGTGTGGACTAGAACTATTTAAATGTATCGCTCAACTGCATTGCTAAGACATGTGCACATTGGTACTAGAATCGGTCGTTTAGTCACAACATTTAACCAAAATCTAGGATGACATTACATTTAGCTCATTGTCTAAGGAATGCGAATGTGATAATGTATTTGGTTTACCACTCTCCTGATGGAAGTGGGAAATGTTACAGAAGTTATCAATTTTCCTCCTTTTATGGAACGAGGGTTCAAGTGCAATTTTCCTCTTTCTTCCGAAATGACTGTTTCAATATTCAATTGTCCGCTATCCACACTAATAGCGAGGTTATAGAACGAGTTAATGCATATCACTCCTTTGGACATGAGTCACGACCTAGAATGGTTAGTTTAACTTTAACCAATTCTTAAAGACATTCATAACTCGTTACTTTTCCAGTTCAGTAGATCATTTCTCTTGTTCAGAGATATTGTACTATTTTCGTTTGGTATAAACTATTAAGCTTGGTTTATGTAATCTACTTTCTAATTCTGTTGTATATTTTCTCCTCAGGTTCAGTAGGAGATTTTACAGCTTATATTTGTGCACCAAGTGTCTAAGACTGATCATACATGTATGACTTTAAATTCGGTATTATTTTCTGTTTTGTCCTATTCTGTTTCACTGGTACCCAGCAGGATCTGCACAATAATTGTAATTTATGATGGCACCCGGAACCGGGTCGTTACATGGTGCACGGTTGATGGTGGGGGATTTAATTAAATGAATGGACCTCAGGATATTTATTTAGTCAAATATATCTGCTGCAAATATATCTGCTGTAGGATGTTTAATCAAAGATTCAAAAGCCCCTCCATTTGCGAAATCAAATATGATTCAAATTCCCACACACTCAGCTATATTAAATGCATGAAATTAAACGCCTCCATTGCTGCAAGTTCCCACACATTCGGTAATATTAAATTCCAACACACACATCGGATTTTTTAATAAATTGTTCCCTCCCAAAATACAAAAGTTTTCCCTCCCAAAATTTTCACAAACTCTCGTCTCAACCGTTGATTTTCCAACCAAGATTAAATCCAAACCATCTTTCTATCAACCTGTTTGTCCTACTCAGCTTGTCCTAGTCAGCAAACCAATTCAAAAAAGCCCTCAATTGTAATATAGATTTTTCATTACCAATTTCGATTTTTCTCAACAGTGTTTCTGTGTCCTTTATTCATATTAATTGAATTATAAAATTTTCTCATACTCAAGCAAAAGGTATGGCTGTGGATCACATAATCAAGTTAAATCTGAAAAGTTTGCATCAAAGAATATCCGTTATTTACCGAACATTAAAATCAAACAAGTCCAACAACAAGCATCTAATAACTTGTTGGTCTAACCTAAGAACAACAACTATAGGATTGAAATATCAGGCCACCGGTCTCAGAAATTTTAAATAAAGTTGGAAATAAATATTTCATTAGATCTGGAAATTTAAGATAACACTTTCTACACTTTCTAAGAAAATTCATAACTTTATGGAGAAATTCAAGCATTTTGAATACATTAACTATAGCTGTCAGTTTCATATTAGCAACTGCAAGAATACACTAAATTTTTTTACTAATCCAAACTTTGCTGGATCCTTTGAAGACATGATTTTCCACCAATAAATATCATTTAAAGAACATTATTGAAACAGAAAGTAGTCGATGGTTTTCATGTTTCTTAAACAGCTATGGGACAGGCCCAAGGGGGCTTGATGTATCAAGTGACAAACAAGCTCTGGTATCACATACGAAATAAGACCCAACGGCACCAAATTAACACTGAACATTTAAAAATCACATTAGCATGGCTAAAAATAAAACTAGCATGGATATTAGTTTTGTTAGAACATGATGGTAACACATTGGAAACAAACCGTTCATTTGAAATAAGAAAACTAGCTTGAAATGGATAACAAAACAATAAAGCCAATAGCACCGAGTCATAGACAATGTGCTTTAGACAATTTGCTTCTTCATGCCAAAGATATAACCTTACCAAAACTGGTACATAACTTTTGGAACAGAGTCACTTAAACATGAAGATCATAGTAATTATGTTTTACTATGATGTAATCATCACAGAAGGTCGATCATGCAAATTTCACAAGTGCAATGAATGAAAGCATTTAAGCCTTCTTGGCCTTACTATCAGCTTCTAGTTTCCAACAAACCACTGTAGGATATTGATAGATCTGCAATTTTGGTCCATTATGGTCGTTTTCGTAATTTTCGGATTTAAGGGCTTTTTCGTAATTTTCAGTTTTAGGAGTCTTTTTGTAATTTTCAGTTTATTATTTATATGGGGCTATGTGGGATTAGGGATTCTCATGCATATTTTGAGAAAGATTGAGAATTCCCTCTATTTCTGGGAGAGTGCGGTCGTCCTATAGAATCGACGACTCGGGAGAGCGGTCCACCTCTTTAAGGTGTACAACATCTTGTATCCTATCTATTTTTAGGTATTTATCAATAAAACTAGCGACACCCCCCAAATCTTCTCTTTTAGCCCTAAAATCCTTCCCTTACCCTCAAAACCTCCCCTTTTCACTAAACACCCTATCTTTATCCATCAAAACCCTAGAAAACCCCTAATAATCATATTTTTATCATCAAAAACCTAAAAAATCCTATCAATTTGGTATCAAAGCCTCTAGGATCCATGGCGGCGACAAAATCAAAGGATAAGTTCGAAGATGTGGATGAAAAATTCAAAGGGATCAAAGAATTGAAGAAAATCCATGGAGAAACTTAGGGCGTCGGACGTGGAAAGATACAATGCAATGGACGTGAAGATGGATTCGCTTGGTACAAAGTTTGATAATCTCATGCAAACCCTAATTCAACAATCGCGAGATTCCAAGGTGAAAATTTCAGATTTGGCCGACTATCCAAATCTAGGGCAAAAGGCAAAGTCTTTGGAGAAAAGGGAAAAAACGGAAGATTTTGTCGCATGGTTGCTCTCGGACACAGACAATTACTTCGAGGAAGCGACGTGCAACGAGATGGATGACGACAAGCTAAATCAGCGACCCCAAGGACTTGCTGACCTCGAGGCAGCCTTGCCCAGGGATGGCGAGCCATGGCCAGTCCCTGTCGGGGGCTTGCAAGGCCACTAGGGCCCTATAATCCCCATGCAAGCCCACCAGGGCCTTGCAGGGGTCCAGCAGGCCCGCTGGGTTCTGCAGGGTCCAGCATGCCCATTGGGGCCCTGCATGCCCCGTGTAGGGCAGTCAGGGCTCTGCAGGCCCACCATGGCCCTGCATGGGTTCGACAAGGCCCCACATGGGTCCATCGGGCCCCGTGTAGGGCCCGCCGAGACTTGGGAGCATCCAGGCCCCGCGACGTCTGGGGGCCATCGAGACTTTGACGACTGATTTAGGCTTCTTATTGGGCCTAAGGATCACTTCGAGGACCGACCGAGCCTGCTTGCTATCTTTCGAGGCACATCGTGGCCTGACGACGTTCTTCAGGGCTCGCCTTGGCCTGACGACGTTCTTCAGGGCTCGCCTTGGCCTGACGACGTCTTTTGAGGGCCTGTCATGGCACGTCGACACTGTTGCAGAGCCCCAAGGCCCTTGGTTTTCAGTTAGACGACATCCCAAGCGTCAGCGTTTCTATTTTGGGCATGGAAGACCTTCAGATGTGCTTGAAGTGCCTTTCTTCCAGACGTCGTTGAAGGCGATTGAGACCAATCATATCCTTTTGACCCAATAGGATCTCAGTGACACTCTTGGAGCAATGTCGACCATGTACTTCATGCACCACCTTGAGAACACGGTGGATTTTTGGGAGCAGAGTAATGATATATCTGTAATTTTGACCCACTAAGCGCGTTTTCGTAATTTTCAGATTTTTAGGGGCTTTTTCGTAATTTTAAGTTTTATGAGTCTTTTTGCAATTTTCAGTTTTCGGTTTATGATTTATGAGGGCTATGGGGAATTATGGCTTCTCATGCATATTTTGAGAAAACTTTTTGAGAGAGTTTGAGAATTCCCTCTATTTTCGTGAGAGTGCGGTCGTGCTCTAGAATCGGCAACTTGGGAGAGCGGTACACCTCTTTAACGTGGCCACCATCTTGTATCCTATCCATTTTCAGGTATTTACCAATAAAACCCGCGTCTTTTACCCTAAATCTTCTCTTCTAGCCCTAAAAATCCTTTCTCTACCCTCAAAATCCTTCCTATACCCTCAAAATCTCCCCTTTCCACCAAAAACCATATATTTATCCATCAAATCCCTAGAAAAACCCTTAAAATCATATTTTTATCATCAAAAACCTTAAAAAAATCCTATCAGATATGCAACAACTCACTTTATCTGCCACTAGTTGGTGTTAGGATACACAGGATTATCCATAGGATTGCTTTTTCAATGTGCCAGCTGAATAGATTAAGAACAAAATTCTTTCACAGAAACAAAAAAGTGCAGTTCCTCTCACTATTGAAAAGCAATGATCAAATGTAGCAATTCAGTTCCAAGAAATACAACAATTGTCTCAAATCCTTATTGTGAGATTTTGATTGTAGCACCCACTGAATCCTCTTGCTAAAATCTCTTGTTTACAATAGCATCCACATAAACTATTAGCATTATCCTCCCGGTGATGATAATTGAATGATAAGCTACATACCTAAACAAGTCAAATTCTAATACAAAATTGCTACACCAAGCTCTACAAGATTGCACTAGAATCCTAGACTGTAACACTGTACAAAGATCTCGAACAAATCTAGACAACCCCTGAGCAGCATACTAGGAGATCTCTCTCGAACACCGCCATGAAGAAAAGCTACTAATTTATGCAGGCAATACATCTGCCTGTGGTAGGTCGAAGCCTAAGAAATTGAAGTCCAATGATGTAGCATCAACCCCTCGGAAAAAATGTCACTGAAAATGCAAATCATGCCCATCTGTGACAAAAACAACCCATATGGCTGCACATTTACCATGTCTATCCAATGACAACTTTCTATGAGGAAAAGATATATATGCCAGGTATTATACCAAAGCAAAGCGGATATTTCATCACCTATTACAAGCTTCCATTCAGGGAAAAAAAAACAAAACCTTTTATACATATTTAAGTTCAGAAATATAATCCAATCTTGCACTAAAAGAGCAGAAGAAGACGACGACGACAAAGGGTTGTAGAACAAAAAATTAAACATAGGATGTGAAGGCATGGTATGTTACCTACTTACAGTGCAATAGGAACTTCTAATCAGATGATTAAATAAGATCTGGTGGCAATGGGGTTTACGATTGTTCCATTGTTAAAAATTGGACCCGGATGCTGAAAAGTGTACCCTATTTTTTATTGGGTTAGAGATAGGATTTGCAAGAGGATTTGGGGGGAAAATAGGGGGTTTATTGATTGAAAGTGGAATTGACAATGATAAGGCCACCAATTCGAGAGGATGGCCATCTCTCCCAAATATTCTAGGGATATACACCTATTCTCTACTAGATCTTGCCAAATTCAGCTTAAAAGACCAAGGACCCTCGCCCCCAATACATATAATAATCTGATTTCATCGTAATTATGAAAACGCCCCCGGATGCCACCAAATTATAGAAATGCCCCTGCTTCAGCCGCTCCCTTGTGCCGCGCCTTACCAGAGTCAATGCTGCCGCCTCTGATAAGTTATGATCACATGATTCGCATCATTGCTCCCCCAAAAGAGCCAACTTGTCCTCAAGGTGGAGATCCAAAAACTGTTGCTTGATGGCTTCAAAGGACTCCAACGTAGCGGCATATTCATGAAGGCCCTCTATTGGATTAACACCTATCTGGTTCATGCATTCCCTCAGCGGATCCCCTTGAGCTCTGATGGCTCCAAAATCACCCCCATGTCTTCAGTCAAAATCGTTGGTAACGATGATGAAAGTGTGTGGTCCCCAATACCCCGACGAAGCTGTGATACGTGAAAAACCGAATGTATAGTAGAAGTCGATGGTAACTTCAATCGATATGCAACATGTGAAACCCTCGTCTCAATCTCATAATGCCCGAAGTATCAAGACGCCAGCTTCTCATTTCTACAATATGCCAAGTGCATTTGACGGAATGGACACATCTTCAAGTAAACTCGGTCGCAAACAGAAAACTAAACGTCCTATCTAAGCATATCCGCCTGCTTATTTATAATTTGATGGGTCCTCGCCAAATGCCGTTTCAATTCCTCTAGCACCATGTCCCTCTCCTCCAGGTATTGCTCAACATGAGACACTAGTGTAGGGCTGTGACTAGGGCTGTGACTGTAATGTATGAGATGTGGATGATCGTGCCCATATAAAATTTTGAAGGCTGTGGTCTGAGCTGATGTACGATATATTGTACCAGTACTCTATCCATGCCAACCACTTCACCCACTGTTTCGATGTCTATGCAACAAAGCAACATAGATAGGTCTCTATACTCATATTGATTATCTTAGACTAGCCATCCGTTTGTGGATGACAAGCCATGCTTCATTTCAAGACAATCCACTGCATCCTGAATAGCTCTCTCCAAATGTTTCTTAGGAAACCACAATCCCGATCTGACACGATTGATTATGGAATCTCATGCAATCGCAACACCTCCTGGATGAACGCAGCTGCTACAATCACCGTAGTGTAATAATGTCGAAGTACCACAAAATGTGCATATCTACTGAGGTGTTCCTTCACAACAAAGATGACCGAATACCCCTCCGACCTAGGCAGCCTTTTAATAAAGTCCATCATGAGCTCTCAGACCAAATCTGGCAAGGACAGAAGCTATAGTAGTTTCTCAGAAGCCATGGCCATATGCTTGCGACGTTTGCAAACATCACAATTAGCCACCATCTTTTCTACATCCTTCATCATCATCGGCCAAAATAGCTCCTTAGCCAGGCGCCTGTAAGTCTTGAGGACTCTCAAAATGTCCCCCAATAGCACTATTATGCAACTCCTATAAAATACTCGGGGTGTAAGCAGAAGTCCTAGCCTCCTAGGCAAAACCAGCCGACCCTGGTACAACAACCACTCCTCCTCCAAAGAATAACTCGGATACTCTGTCGACCCTTGTAGCAATGCGACCCGAATCTTCGCCAACTCCTCATTCGTCTCAATTTCTTGCAATAATCATCACCTGTACGAACAAGGCTACTAACTATGAATCCTCTCATCGTCGGGACAACACATATGTCACCTTATTCTCCATCCCTAGTCTGTACTGAATCTCAAAGTCATACCCTACAGCTTAGAGAGCTATCGTTGATGCTCATCAATTTCCATCCGCTGCTCCTAAAGATATTTTAGACTTCTCTGATTTGTCTGCACTATGAAACGTACGCCCAACAGGTAAGGCCTCTATTTTAGCACCGTCAGAACAATAGCCATCAACTTACGCTCATAAACTGACTTGAGCCGAGTTCTTACCGACAACACCTAACTAAAATAAGCCACCAGCTGTTGGTCTTGCATCATTACTGCGCCTAGTCCATACACAGAAGCATGTCTCCACAATGAACGACTAGCCGAAATCTGATAGGGCTAGCACATGAACGCTAGTCATAGCCTGCTTCAATGCCTCAAACGTTTGGGTCGCCTCTTCGCCTCAGTGGAAACTATCCTCTTTAAGCTGCTTCATCAGTGGCCAATCAACGGTGCTATATCCATTAACGAGCTTCCTGTAGTAACTGGTAAGTCCCAGAAATCCTCATAAATCTTGCAATGTGGTCGGTCGTGGCCAATCAATCATTGTCGTAATTTTCATCATGTCAGCTGCCACCCCTTCGTATAAACCACATGACCAAAATACTCGACTCTTCTCTGAGTGAACAAGCACTTATTGGCATACAACTGGTGGTCTTGTAGCTCCTGTAACATTGTCTCAAATGCTCCACATGGGTCTCAACAGATCTACTGTACACCAGGATGTCATCAAAAAAACCGGCACAAATCTCCACAAGTTAAGGTTAGATCACCTTGTTCATAAGGGCCGAGAAGGCAGCATGTATGTTAGTCAAGCCAAATGCATGATCAAAAACTCATAATGGCCCCACATGCGTTCTTAAAGCAGTCTTGACGACATCCTCCGCTTACATCCTGATCTGGTGCCTGGTGGTAACCCGACTTCAGATCAATCTTGGAGAAGACTGCCGATCTATGAAGCTCATCTAGTATCTCGTCGATCACCAAAATAGGAAACTTGTTTGCAACTGTCTCATTGTTCAATGCCTGATAATTGATGTAGAAACATCAATTGCCATCATTCTTCTTCACTAACAAAATTGGGCTAGAAAATGGGATTACACTGGGCTATATCAAGCCAGCCTGCAACATCTTCCCAACCATCCACTCGATCTCGTCATACCACATATTGGGTATCAGTAGGGCCTTACGTTGATATGTGAGACCCCCTCTTTCAAGACTATCGCATGCTCGTGATCCCGTGGTGAAGGGAGACCACAAGGCGTCTGAAACACTCACTCGAATCGATATAAAAACTAGTGTGCTATAGTGGAAATGTCCTGCTCCTCATCAACATCTCTTGCCAAACCATGTAGCTCCACTAAAAATCCACATCCCTCTGTATGTATTGCCTTTGTCATGATTTTTTAATAAACCAATATTTGGCATAAGCTGGAATCCCTTGGAGTGACTGCGTCTCACTTCCTGGAATTCCATGTGCAATAGCTTCCATTGATCTTTGTCTCGCCAAAGAACTGCAGCCATCTCATTCTTAAAATCACATCCATATTGTCCAAGTCAAGTGATACAAAACGTCCAAAATATGAATACCCTGAAGTGTAAGAATGAGCATGCGGCATACTTGCCGACTATGCTTCACCATCCCATTCCACATCATCACACCAAAACTCCCGGTGTCCTCCAGCCGCAATCTGCCAATTCACCACACTATTAGAAATGAAATTATGGGTGGCCCATTGTCTATCAGCATTGTGACATTAATTTTTTCTGCTAACTTCATGGTGTGATTCGGAATGAATCCCACCACAGAGTTTCACAAGACATCTGCCGTGTCCAAATGGGATGCTCATAGACTCATGCATCTTCCTCTTCCACCTTTACACCATCGTCCCCCTCGTCATCGACAATCAACACCTGAAGTGTGCGGTCTCAACAAAGATGTTCTGGGAAGAATTTCTCATCACAACAAAAGCACATCCCCTTCGCCTGCTTATTCTGAAGCTCCGTCTACATCAGGCGTTTGAACTGTCCACTGCCCACGCCTCGCTGCTCTTATCTGCAAGGCCGGATCCCTCCTGATGTGTCGTCTATCCCATGGCTGTGTTTGGCTGCAAAAAATGGAGCCACCCCAGATCACATTGACACGTCGCCTTGCTATGTGTATATCCTCAATCATCTGAGCCAGCTCAATCGTCTCACTCAACCCTCTCGATCTTTGTATGCATATATTGGCTTGGATGTCTACCCTGAGCCCCTTTACGAAATTCCCCTCCAACGTCACCTCAAATATCCTGCTCACTCGGTTCGAGAGCATCTCAAACCTCTTCATGTGTTCTCTGACGAGCATTCCTACTTGAATGCAAGGACCTGCTCATGTAGATCTCCTCCATGAGTGTCGCGAAATTGATCGAGCATGCAGCCGCACACATGCTACCTCTGCTCCACATATAGCAGGACAACACCTCCCCTTCCAAACGTATACCAACAACCATCAACTTCTCTTCCGCTGTCAAGCGATTCACAACGAAATCTCTCTGTTCGGTAGACTCATACATAAGAATCCGCTTCCTCAAAGATAAGCATCTTTAGATTTTGAATCTTAATATCCACGCCAAAATTCTCACGACCTGCTCTCCATATGGACCGTCCAAAGTGAAACTGCTGGTAGGTACTCTGTTGTGTAGTTGTGGGCCTCAAAAGCCCCCCAATGGGGTTCCTCCAACCTCCTCGTCATTCCCCCAGTCGTCGCCAACCTAATCCGCGTCTCCACCACCCTCATGAAAGTCCATTTAGTCGTCTTTGTGGTCATCGAAGCTCCCTTGGAACCTGCTGCCCCCAAGAGCCAGTCGTCGGCCGCAAATGGGCTCACAGTTAACCCCCGAGGCCCTGTGGGGGCCCTGCTCCTCAATCCCAGGGGCCACAGGGTCCGTGGTGCTCTAATCAAGGGCAGCATATCCCCTGGCTCTCTGTCCAAGGGCCGCACGGCCCCTGGTGGTGTCCCGAGGGCGGCCCCTGGTGGAGGCTGCTTGAGATGGGCGGCCCCTCCTTCGTAATATGGTGTGTCTCCCCAAGAGTTGGGGGTGGCTTTCAAGATCCGTCACCGATTTATGGGAGATCTTCGTCAAAGGTGACACCTTTTTTCACTTCCTTTGTCGAAAGGCGTCGCATTTAGCCCTAGATCCACGTCATTGTTCAGATCTGGCTTCAAAATCTACTTCTCGAGCAGAACGCGGCTCTTCAGATTGGATAATTGCTATATTAAGATTTCCATTAACGCTTTCATCCAAGATTCCGACGCTTCCATCCTAGATTCCATTGACGTTCTCACTTCCTCCATCGATCTATTCGAACCATCGACTTCATTATCAAGTTTAGCAACAAAAATTTCACCTTTCTTGTCACCATCAGGATCTACATTTTGATACCAATTTGATAAGATTTGTAGGAGGATTTGGAGATAAAAATAGGATTTTTATTGATTGAAGTGGAATTGACAAGGATAATGCCACCAATTCGAGAGGATGTCCAACTCACCCAACTATTTTATCACCCAACTATTTTATGGATATACACATATTCTCTACTAGATCTCACCAAATTCATCATAAAAGACCAATGACACTCGCGCCCCAGTAAATATAATAATATGATTTCACCATAATTACGAAAACACACCTGATGTCCCGAATTACAGAAATGCCCCTGGATCAACCGGTCCCTTGTGACATGCCTTGCCGTCGCAGCCGCTGGTAAGTTATGATCCTATCAGTTAGGTATTCGCCGTTATTTTACAATCCTAAACACAGAACTCCGAAAATCTCAGCTAATTGAATATATTTTGATTTAGTTTAGATTTACATGTCCTAAACTGTTAATCTGGAAGCCAACCTGCTTTAATTACTTTAATATTTCTCCTTTTGAGTGTGGATCTAACCTTGAAAACATCCATCAGATATCTTATATTTAATTCCAACCTTGCATTTCCCCAAAAAAGCTTAGAAAGATGGAATGTTAAACATTTGATTTCAACTTTAATTACTTTAATATTTCTCCTTTTGAGTGTGGATGTAACCTTGAAAAAATCCATCTTTACACTTATATCTTATATTTAATTCCAACCTTGCATTTCCCCCAAAAAGCTTAGAAAGATGGACTGCTAAACATTTGATTTCAACTCAACTCACCAACGCCTTTCATTTTCAAGAGCTTAGACAGATGGCAACTACATGTTTACAGTAAGTTTATTCGATATCCACAAAAGTTAACATTCACATCTAACTCCTATTCTACATAACCTATTCTTACACACTGAAATCTGATGCAAGATCTGATTGATTGTCAGGGTCAGTTTCAGATCCTATTCATGGTATCAGGTTCTGACCATGATATTGATCCATGTTGTGGACATGAATTCCATTCTGAACCCAAGCTATTTACAGCTCTTATGACACACCATCATTTAGGAAACTATTTGAGTCTATTGTGCAAGTCTCTTCTCCCTCTCAGTAGCAATACTTTGTACCGGAGGAAACTGAGAAACGAGGATATCCATACATTGTACTGGATGAAACTAAGAAACAAGGTTATCCAAGCGAACATATGTGTGATCTATATAGAAGATAAGATGATTGAACATCACTTCAGATTGTTTGACTATATATACTCAAGACATATTGATGCGTCCATTAGAATAATAGAACATGTGAATGTTTAGATCAAGAGAAAGAGATGCAGATCAAAGAAGTTATGAATGAAACTGATAAGAAGTGACATGAAAGATCTTGAGTTGATGGAAGAGAAAGATTTAGATCGTAATGCGTAAAGAACGAGTATCTGACATTACAATCCGACATTCCTTATTGAGTCCAAGGCATTATTGAGTCCATGAAACGGACCCTAATTTTTCTGAGATGCAAGCTATGATGATGATGATGATGATGATGGCCGAAGGAAGATGAGAAAGTGAACTACTTGAAGGGATTCATGAAAAGGCACACATTCTGAAGGACTACAAAATTATCAAAGATATTGTTAACAATTCACTAGGCATCACTTCATGATGGAAATAATGTTTAGGGAGAATCCGCAAAAAGAGAAAGATTCGGCCCCCTAATCATAATTTTTTTTCCTAGAAGCATTAAGAGGCACTTAGTGTGGTCATCCTCCATTCAACTTCTTTTGAACCCCTTAGTTAATTTGATCAAGGTTTGAGGTTTCGGCCGATACCTCTGCGTATCGTCCGTTTCGTTTCGGTATTGGTGGGTAACGAGACTGAAACTAGGGGTTAGTTCCGGTATCTGTCGATACTGAACAGTTTCGGTCAGTTTCGGCCGATACTGAACGATGCCGGTCGAAACTGACCGATACCGGCCAAAACTGACCGATACCGTTTAGTATCGGTCGAAAACGAATGAAGAATGTGTAATTAAATAAAAATTCTCTAAAAAACTCCAAAAGTTTCGTGAATCAATAAGTTGCAAAGGAAGCTCGGTTAAAAGAGAGGAAAAAACCCTAGGGGTTTTGCTTGAAAACGATGAACAATTAGACGAAGAAGAGGCAAAACCAAGAAAAAATTGCTGAAAAAAGAAAAAGAAAGAAAGGAAGATGAAAAAATCTAACTCACAGCATCATCGTCGCTGCCTTGCCGAACCCGCCTTCTGTCTCGCCGCCCCGCCTCGACCATTTAGCGTGAGAGAGAGAAAGCAAAGAGAGTGAGGAGAGAGAGGCCCGAGTCGCCTTTCAGGAGAGGCTGCGTTTTTAAAAAAAGGCAAACTTGTAAATAAGTGGTATGTGCAGAGTAAAACAGTCAGTGCGCATATCGAGCGGATTTTTTGTGGCAACCATGTAAATAAGTGGTGTGCACGCAAAGCAAAATGGTGGGTTCGCAAAGCAACGCCCAACGATTTTTTTTTGGCAAACTTGTAAATAAGTGGCATGTGCACAAGGTAAAACGGTGGGTGCGCAAGGCAAGCTTTATGATGTATTCATTTATCTAATATTTAGTATTTAAGTACCAAACTTTAGGTATTTAGTAGTTGATATAATTACGAACTCAAATTTAGTTTATCTATTTAGTATTTAGTATTTGATAGTATATGATTAATATTTTAGTTTGTTAAGTATTTAATAGTATTTGATAGGTTTAGATTTAAGAATTTCCGAAACCATCACTGTGTGTATATAGTATATACATATTTAAAGTATCTCTGAAACAGAAACCGATACCCGAAACGAAATTGCCGAAACTAGCGATACGGACGAAACTGAAACTTGCTTCCGAAACCACCAAAACGGACGATACTGATACCGATACCGAAACATAAATTTTGTGAAGGACGATACCGAGACCGAAACCGAGACCTAAAACCTTGAATTTGATAATCATTCTGGAGGTTTGAGTACAACTAAAAGTTGCTTAAATTCATTTTGTAAGTATTCAAACATTGAAATTGAACATAAACCCAGAGTTTTTATGCACTAGAAAAACATGTGCATTTCCAAGAATCCTAAAACAAAGCAGGACCTTAAGAAACTGTTCATTTGAGGAGAAACCAGAGGTTAGATTTTTCTCTTCCTCTGTATTTCTATTCTTCCATTTAGCTTATCTTCCCGTATTATTATTGTATGGTATCTGCCAATTCCATTCCATTTACTTCAAATTGACAATTTTTGGTGGTTTATTTTTATCTAGGAATATAAAGGGTTCTGTCGAATTTTGCAACCTAATGACCAATATCATACAAGCAGACAACAACTCACAATTCACAACCTAGCTTAACCTCAAGAGAAGGAAACTTGCTTCGATATAATCTTATACATTTTTTGGGAACCAAAAAGTCATTTTTTTAATTTGGAAAACCCGCAACCACATAATACATGCTCATTTTAAAATTCAAGGATGTACCCTTCATGAAACTAAAAAGCACACACACATTAAGCTTTTTTCAGTTGAATAGGATGAGAGCAAAATAGTAAGTGGTCAAGCTGTGGAATCGGAACTAAAGCAATTTTTTCTGTTCCGGTTGAGCTACCATCAAAGCGGTAACCATTTCAGCGAACCTGAAGTTTATTGAATTTGAACACTTCGATAAAAAAAGCCTACATATACAATAAAAACATAACAATGCAAACTCTAGATGACAACAAGGATCACAAACCTCAAGTAGGGAGCCAAGTACACCACTGCATACACGAGATACCGCTGTTTACCGCTATCAAGCCAAGCAAACACCCAGCTCTGCCCAAAGAGATAAACATCAAGCAACAAATCTCAAAAAATCGCAGGAAATAAATCCACAAACAAATAGATCATGGCATCTATGTTTCTATTACCATCCAATTGAAGTAAGGAATGAAGCTGATGATCCCCATCACCGCAAACCTCGCATCCGTTGAATCGATAGCTCCACCTCCAATGTCGCCGTCGTCATCAGGATCGCTGTACGAAATGGGAAAGATGAGCGAAGTCAAAATACAAGCACCAATCGCTGCAGCAAACGGGGCGTCTTGAACGAGCTCAGCTTTGCATATTATGCCTCTTCGACTCCTGCTACCAATAATAGTCGCTTCCTATAACCAAAATTTAAAAAAAAATAGGGTTTACGATCTGCATAATAAAATAATAAATAGTATTAAAATTTGACTAAAATAAGCCAAAATTAGGGTTTTGCAGGGTGGTAGTAATAATAACAACGATAATAACCTGGTTTGTAATCTTTTTCTTCAATTTCTTCCAAATCTTGAAGCTCCGAAGTGAAGAAGGTGAAGATAGGAAGGAGATTGAAGGGGAATCGTTGAATCTGATAGATGAGGAGGTGCAGATCATCATACCTCAGCAGCACATTGAGCACACTGATGGCGGTCGTGTGAATAATTTTGAAACAAAAGCGAGATGTTCGCGTAATTAATAGAGATAATTTTCTTAAAAAATAAACAAATTAAGAAGACGGACTAACATCGCTCCCATGGAATCAAGTAAGGGGGTGTTTCTTCGTAAAAATTTGGTGTGAATTCACAGTGAATCTTGGTTGGAATCTTGGAGAGGCAGTTATGTTTTGTGTTTTTTTGTTAGAAATGGGGTTGGTAGATGGATTTGAGATTTGTTTATGAGTCACACACTAAAATCTTGGCGTTTTTTGGTTGAAGTGGGAGTGGTATTGTTGGATAAAGTGTTTTGGGGTGAGATCACCCCCACACTAAAATCAGAAAACCATATAAATGTAAATATGTGTGGAAATACGTTTATACGCGTATTTTTGTATAAAATGCTTCTCAAACCCCTAACCAACCACTGTCTCCTCGGTCTCCTCTGCATGCAACGGCGATGTGTTCTCATCGTCGCCGGCGGCGACTGGAGCGGCGGCTGGGGTCGTCGACCGGAGGAGGAGGAAGAGAGCCGCGCGACATACTCGAAGGCAGTGAGCGGCGATGCTCACAGCGACGTTAGCGGCGGCGACGACGAGGTAAAGTCACGGCGGTGGAGGGGTTTTTTTGCTGGGGTTGTTGAGGTGTTGGTTGCTCTAGCGGTGGCGGGTAGTGCCGCGTGGTTGTCGGGGCAGCGGTGGTGCGGGCTGAGCAGGCGGCATCACTTGGCGGAGCTTGATGCGGAGGGTGGCGGAGTTGGAAGGGAGAAGGGAGTTCAGCTGGGGGAGTCCTCGCGCGCGGAGGCTGTCGGCGGGGATGAGGGGTGAGCTGAACGAGTGTGGCCCAAAAGCAAGGATCCCTCGTGAAATCCCCGAGAAATCTGGGGATTTCTCGGCTTGGATTTTGTCCCTCCACGTCAGAGCCACGGAGGAGAAAGAGGGGGTCGAGAAATCGCAGCCGAAGTCGCTGCAAAGACAGACTCGAAGAAATTGGAGGAGGAAAACAGTGAATAATATTGGAAGTGACGGGGAACAGTAGCAGTTTTCCACTCTTTACCCCGAAATCCACGCAAAGAAACATGCCATAAGCGCAAGCCATTCCACCTTCCACTGTGGGACCACAGGACATGGGAGCCAAATGGGCTACCGGTCAGGCCGCAGCTTCTTTTCTCGATACTTCTGCCCAAAAATACGTGCATTTGCATTTTTAGTGGATATAATGTATATGCGGTGCTATATACACCTTCAAAGTTGGGTGTATGCACTGTTCACATGACAAAAATGGAAAAAAAATTAGAAAAGAAAGAAAGTGAAAATGATGTGACAGATTTTTTATTTTTGGCCACTAAACAGTGCATACACTAGCACATGCTATAACTTGGGCATGTGCATGACAATTTAAGGCCTGTGATATATACACATGCCTTAAATTGCACATGCCCAATATGATATAGGCATGTGCTATATGCACTCTCAAAGTGGGGTGTACACAATGTTCATAGACCAAAAATGGAAAAAATTAGAAGAGTGTGTGAAAAAACAAATGATATGACAGATTTTCCATTTTTGACATGTGAACATTGCAAACATCCTTACTTTTTTTCATACATTAGAATCTAAGTGCAGAGCGTGCGCCTCGATCCCGCGCCGTCCCGAAACTTTAGGGATGTATATAACATATGCCCAATAGATTATTTAAATTGGACATGCATTATATACACCCACAAAGAAAGGGTCTATGCACTGTTCATATGCAAAAAATGGAAAATATGTCACATCCCTTGGCTTTTCACTCAGACACTTCTAATTTTTTCCATTTTTGACATGTGAACAGTGCATACACCCGTGTATATAGCACATGCCTATGCTATATACCTTAGCTGGTCAAGCTTACTCTATCTAAATTGTTTTCCTTTTAAGCTAAATAATTAATATTTGTTTGAGCACGCACAGCCAGACCCTAATCATATTTGAAGCAAATGAATTCACATCGAATACAAATCCATATTAAATACAACAATCAGAATATGGCATCAGGCAAACATGACCATATGCCACGACACAGTACCAACGGGCTACCTTGTAATGTACAGCTCTACCGATTTATTTGGGTATTTCTTCCATTTTAAATCTTTTTATGCCGCAGCACTAATAACGTATATACTATGCTAATTTTGGAGGCAAAAGCATGAATATGAGTCATGATATTTAACTTGGTCTAAATTGCAGACAAAGCAAGCATCCCCACACAAATTTCTACAGAACCCTTTTGTTTCCTCCCAAGTTTAGAACAGCAGCAAAGATCACCTGGCATAGCTTGCCCAGCCAAGGATAGATCAAGTAGCAGTAGGAATAGGATTGTGCCTTGCTCGCAATTTAATTAGCATAAAACAGAATCATTATGTTCAATAAATCAACCATTTCAACTCTTTGAAGGATTTATCGTTTTGAACGAATCAAGAGCCAAATGAATGGCACATGTCCTGTAAATTTTCACGTCGTTCATGATTGTGAGGCAGCAGCAACAATGACACAAACCCATAGGGCGCTTAACTATTATACCAATCAAAAACTTGAATCCAGTACGTTATTAGATAAAACTATTTTACAAGAAACATACACAACATACATAACATACATTGATTTCACAGCGAAAAGGAAAAAAAAAGGCGACGGTCAAAAAGGTAATTGCCAACTCGATATCTATGAACCGGCTTCTTTATAAAGGGTCGACGTCAGCTACCACTGAGCAAGGGTACACGCTTGTCAGCCGCCCCGAAAATATGCACACACTACAGCAAACTGTTATGGCTGTGGTGCTAGGACTCCGGGTGTCCTGAACCCAAAGAATACACCATGCGCACCTGGGTTCTACAAGAGCTAGAACTTGGAAGAGGGGAGAGAAGGCAGCATCTACACTACGAAAGCTAGTTCATTGTTTTGTGAACCTTACGCAGTTAACTCCCCAGTAATTTTGGGATCAGAACTCCTCTATTTCTTCTTGACGGCGAAGGGCATTGAGCTGTTCTTGCAACTGAAGTGAAAGACAATCGACAAAGGAGCAGTGAGTAGAATCACCTTAGCTTACTCAAATTAGTCATTAACTGTAAAGAAGATCCTTCACAGACGGACAAAAAAACTAATACTATGAAAATTTTGAACATAACTGACAGGCGATAACAAACTATTGACTATTGGGATGCTGCAAATACATAACTATGTTTGTACATTACTAATTGACTTGTCAACACGTGATAATGAGAATAATTCATCTTACATATACGCAACATAACAATACTACTATAATCTTGAAGTTCTATTATCGCCATTCTCTGCCAGAATCCCATGAATTAAAAAAATTAACCTGACAAGCAGCTGCAAATAGTGGAGAACTAGTCATAGGCTGGTCCCGTGGCATTCACAATATTCTCTCAAAAAATTTCGACAAATTCAAAAGCCCCCTCCCCCCCAAAAAAAAAAAAAAAAAAAAAAAAAAAAAAACAGGCAGCATCTTCAATCCTCCCCAAGGAAAAAATTGCACCTATCTTCAAAATATCCCCGAACAAAATTTTTTAACAACCTTGGTACTAACCTTTAGTTCTCCCAAAGAATTTAGTTTACCCCAAAAATTTTAGTTCTCCTCCCAAAATTTAGTTCCATTCATATTTAGTTTCACACAAAATTTAAAATTTTAGTTCCAGCTAGATTTACTTCCTGGGAGAATTTAGCCACCCACCCACCCCCCAGATTTTTTTAAGTTCTCACCCAAAATTTGGTTCACTCAACTTAAAAGTTAGTCACATCCAGATTCCCCCCCCCCAAAAAAAAAATATAAATAAATAAAAAATAAAAAATAAAAAATAAAAAATAAAAAATAAAAATAAAAATAAAAATAAAAAATCCACCCTCCCAATGTTGGGGTTTCCCTTCAAAATTTTCACAAACGTTCATCCTAACCATTGATTTCTCAAAGATTAAATCTCAGTTGTCTTTCCACCCACCCTTTCGTCCTAATCAGCAATCCAATTAAAAACATCACTCAATTATATATTAGATTTCCTATATGCAGTAAGATACATTGGATGACCCTTCAATCACCTATAAATTCATAACAAGGTTTCCATTAATGAAAAATTTTACATTGAAGAAAAGAGAACATCAAATCCCTAATATATTTACTCCATCTTACCCATATTCATAATTATGGTCAAATCTAGAGAAATCTTAAAGTCACAAAGAAAAAAACACAAAGGATAAAAAATCTCCGCTCCCTTCAACCACCACCTTATTCTACCATCCTCTCCACATCACATCGCGTAACTTAGGGATGAGAATGGGCATGCCCAAATCCTGATTGGGCTTCCAATTGGACATGCCACATCCTCATCCCTACTCATCCCTTCACTAATTCTAGAAAAATTAGCGAATGGATGAGTAGGGATGAGAATGTGGCATGCCCAATTGGAAGCCCAATCGGGCTTTGGGCATGCCCATTCTCATCCCTAAGCGCGTTCCCTGTAAACTGGCCAACATTTCAATCACTCATTAATAGTTTGGTCCAAAACTACCGTCATTTAAGCATTTTCTCACTGAAATGAGATCAATTGTGAAACACAAGTAGAAACGGAAGATGCCCCATAACATGGTCAACCAAAATCTATAATCAAATACCAACCACTGATGTCAACCCTCATTATGCCAGATTTTATGCAAGACATCTAACAGAGAAAACTATAAGCAAGAGAGTGAAATGCCTATACGAAAATCCAGTTGCCCTTTAGGAGATACACCTTATGGATCTTGCAAAATATGCAAATATGGAGCAAGTACAAATTCTGATGCACTAGAAGGAATGTGTAAATGAAGATCCCACACTTCAGATGAAGCCAAGATGATTATTGCTAAATAAACTTTACGATGATCCCAGCCAAAGAACGAGAAATTAACTAGAATTTGTTTTCTTACAGATAGATCTATATGAATGTTTAAAGCCAAATACAGTAAAAGCATAACGCCACCAGCCTAGCACGTGCTGCAGATATCACAGAGGAAGTGCACCTTTACTGGATGTGCAACACATTAGCATGCAGAGCAATTGATGCTGCGGTATATAGTTGGCCTCTTCATAAAATAGACGAGAAGAATGCTTCTTAAGTTGGCCTCTTCATAAAATAGACGAGAAGAATGCTTCTTGAGAGTGCCCGTTAATACGTGTACATGCAGATTTTCCTAACCTTCACAAGCTCAAGATTATTGTTGGTCAAGGTGATGATACAATCACCATATATTTATGGAAAAATGCATTAATCCTTGAGATGACGGATGCAAAAAAAAAGAACAAAAAAATGACATGATCATGAGTTGTTAGTTATCCTTGAGAGTATCAGAAAGAAGATAATTCTAATGATGAATTGATGTGGCAAGCAACAAAAAATAGATCTAGGGTTCTAGCTATACGGTTCATGTGACGTTTCTTTTTGCCCCCCCCCCCCCCCCCCCCCCCCCCCCCCCCCCCGCGCGCGGGGGGGGGGGGGGGGGAGGGGGGGAGGGTTGGGGATCCAGCGATTAGGGACAATAAAGCTACAGATAGATAAGATTAGGACCTCTTGCCCAAGCAACTCGCATCCACTCTTAACTCCTCTTGAGAAAATAGATTTTAAAAGAAAACTAGGGTTCCTCTCGAACCAAACTAGAATTTCTCTCAACGTTATCAATTTCAATTCACGGAATAAAAGAGTTACCGTACATGCTTATTTATTGGCTAAACTACATACTCCACACATGCAAATCAAACATAAAAGAAGAACTCTTAAAAATGAATAAAAAACACGTTCAACACATGAAACTTAAAATAACTAAATATATTAAATAAAAGCTAATTCCAAAATAATGATCAAGTAGTTGGGTCTCCATCAATCTTTTAAGCTTTTATGTTCACATCTTAATAAATGGCTACTGAAATGCTCAATCATACAGAAATGAACAAACATATCTAAGGTAGTGCAGGTGTAAGATGATGAGTTAACACTACATGTGATAGGTCAGTATCAAGCTCATGTGAAATAATCGACTTGGTTGTATCGGGGCAAAATCGTTACAAAGCTCGACGAGTACACATACAATGTGTGCAAATCATCCTTGTAGGTTCTAGAATAAACCTCTCTAGACAAGCTGTAATCATCCCGTCATCCTTAATAGTAAATTCTTGTAGATTTCTATTGGATTCAGTAACAAACTTGTGTTTGGCATTATTTATAACAAAGATCTCATAAGTTATGAAATATAGATCACTCACATGATATGCGATGTTCAAAGAATGCAATATGTTCATGATTAATGTTACACTCTAGTGAATTGAAATTCACAAGGTGGATTGACTTCGTGTTTGTCGTGTGCATCTAACCTATTCACTTAATTTTCAACCACTCTTAGGTTGGTTAGGAGTCACCATAAATTTTTTCTTCAAATACAAATAAATATGTCGGATCTTTCAGAATATATAACATCATGGTCATACGAGTATGACCTACCAAACAAGAATGTACAATATCCATTGGTAGGACGTCACACAGCTTAATATGCACTTGATAACATTGCATAAGAAATGTAAACTTCCATTATCACATGTGGCGTGTGGGCCATACTCATCTTTAAGTTTTATTTTCTCAATTGGCGATTAAATTTGTATAACTATCTTTGTTAATAATCACTCAAAAAGATCTCTCTAATTTTGACGCAAGTAAAGAAAACATTCGTATGACGTCAATCTTTCTCATTCTTATGTGTAACATATAAATACCTAATGACAATCATTCAGGCAATAAACTTAAGGAAGTTATTATCTGCATTACTGGTGGGTCTCAAGTAGAATATACTCCTCTACAACTATCATAGTATAATCAAGACTCCAACATGTAAGCTCCTATTCGGACAATGATCATCAAAATAGTTATAAATGTGACAATGAAAACAATTAACTTGTGTTAGCTTTTATTGTGAGGATTTTCCAATCTTAGCCTTATTATTAAGTTCCTTAACAATCGTATTTTCAGGGTTGACCGCATTTTGAGTTGACTGCGTAGGCTGCTCCCCGGCATTGCAGATAGGCTTCATATCTAAAGATTTCCTAAGTTATAACTAAAGATTCTATGCTAATTGAGATGCCTCCTCAACGGTGATCACATTGTGGATAAACATCTCATGCTAAAACTTACAACTTAGCCCATTATGAAACAGGAAAAGGATGAAACGATGGTTTCTCACAATCCACACCGGCTAAATGGATCGTCAAACTAAGTCATATACATGTGCATGTTATAATGTGATCTGCATAATCGACTGGTCTCTATAGGTGAATGAAGGTCTTCATCTCACCCCGGGTATGGTTACTGTATGTGCTATCGAGCTATTGCTTCACTGAAATTCAATATATTAACCGATTTCTGTAACTTCATCATATCAAATCTAATTATGTGGTCATTTGATATCACATGTCACTTGTAAAAATAATCCACATCAGCCAACTAGACTGAAAAAGCTCGTGGGTTATAAGTTCCGTCAAATGTGGATATATATAGCTTAACCTAATATGTAATATCATCCAATCAAGTGTCAGTATCATCACCGACATCATTACATCTCTCACGAATCATGCTTACATTCTATGCCCTTCATTCCCTTATCCTAAATGGGGCCTTGCACATCGTGTACAATGTTGTTTTTGTTATTAAAAGGCATCTCTCCAGACCTTGTGTCTTTAAGGTGTCTTTATGGTAAATATATGGTCTCCTAAACCACCCACCTCAACTCTAGTATCCTGAAATAATCTATGTATCTCGTCAAGTTCCTTAGAAAGATTGTCATTGATAGTGTCCTATCTCCCTACTGGTCATGGCTATCCTAAATGTTCTTCCACTACGAAGCATGCACAATTAGGATGAATGTAGCAAACAGTCAGTCACACAGATAATATGTAGATCATAAATCCAAAAAACTATGTGTTCACTTGTAACGTCCTGCTTCCCAGGTGCCGTCACAATTTAAATAACTATATGCATGTCCTGCAGGTGCCAGTGAAGTCAATGTGGAGCAGTGCAGAAAGAAAGAAAATACTCAAAACACGACATGTTATCACAGTTCTAAACAGGAAAAGACAATACAATCTATACTACAGCTGAAATGTAAATATAATACTCACCTACAGCTAATTCACGTCCCAATATTCTGCACCGGAAGCTCTGACTACTCGTGCTCAGGCGCCTCCGTACAATTCTATGCGTCACCTAGTGGGGGTAACAGAAGTCGCACCACAGCTTAATAGAGTAGACAATATCTAACCAAGAGGCAGAAATGATAACGGTGCATAAAAGAAGATATGAGCAACAATTATAAAGGGATGGTACAAATGTTATGATTATTAAAGTTCACCAACTACTGTAAGATGGTACTCACTAAATTGAAGCAATCCTAGGTCGTGACTTTGGGACAGAGTGCGATGTGCAACACGAAGATCTTCCTGGACCGCAAGGGTGCTACCCTGGGCAGAGTAACAGAATACTCAGGATCCATTCAAATGTTAGTACAAGTGATAGATCGTGACGATCGTGATAGACCGTGGAATGGAAATCCTCCCAGACAGGGGCCAAAGGATAGGCTCCAATCGCTTTCGTACTGTCGCAATCATAAGTTCTCCAAAACCCGACGAGTCAAGCTAGATTAATTACTTATTAGTTTTAGTGTCGTGATGTGGTCCAAGTTTAATATTATGTAAACTACGTAGTCAAGGGGTCCACTGTCGTACATATAATAGTAACCTGTCATGTCAAGAGCCAACCTCAATTTCACCAGTTATTCCTCAATAATGATATCACGAGTAACACCCCTTGAACTACACAATTTAACACAATATTAAACTTCCTGTACTAGCATGCTCAGAGAGATAATTAAATGGCATAATAATAAAGCTGGCATGTGATAATGTAAGGCATTGATATTTCTTATATCATGATATTCCAAATCCGAACTGATATTAAAAACACCCAACTGTTCTATACAACAAACCAATACATGAAAGTCAACTCATAATGGCTTGTTAAGAAACATAATAATTGCTTTGTTAAGAAAGCCCGAAAGTCAACTCATAATGGCTCTAGAAGATCTAGTCCAGAGGGATCCGATTTGGGGTCTCTCATCACGTAGTGTGGGAACCTAAGCCTACGACAAAGTCCACGAGGTGTCTAGTAAGGAACCAGGGGCTAACGACCAAGACAGCTGTGGGATTGGGCTCAGAACCCAAGTAAACCACATGAAAGCCAAAAACAACGAGAAAAGGATTCAGTCGAACCCAAACAAGAGGCAGAAAAGCCAACCACAACTCAACAACTAGTAAGGAGCCCAAAGCTACAAGCAAGGGAAGCCACAAAACCCAACTCAAGCAAGAAAACCTCAGACCGCAAGCAAGGACAATCCGCGACAGCAAGGCATCAAGCAAGGAAGATGCCGAACCCCAACAACAGCAAGCAAGTTAATCGAACCCAAAACGACCCCAAGCAAGAACCCCGAGACCCCACACAAGCAAGCGAGAGAAGCCAACCCCACTAGAAAACCGTAGGGAATCAAACCCTACCTCAATTTTCCAAATCATCATCACCCGAATAAAAATCGAAATAAAAAACTGAAGGGGGTAGAGTCTATCAAAATCGTAACCGAGAACCAAGAAAATTAAGAACCCAAAGGCCAAAGCAAATCCCGCAAGGATCACCCAAAGAAGCCAAAGAAAATCGGTCGATAAAGCTTCAAGATATCAGAAAATACTTACATAGCTTGCGTAATCAAGAAGAAGGAGAAGAGAGGGGATTTATAACAGTCGGAGAGCCCCAGAGGACGCGACGTGCAACTGCAGCGTCGAAGCAAGGGGCAGCACGTCTCGGAGAGGTCCTGCAAGGCCTTCACGTCGTCGTAGAGGACGGAGGGGAGGGATGTGGCGAAAGCCCCATCGAGGGACTCACGTTGCTGTGAGAGAGAGAGAGAGAGAGAGAGAGAGAGAGAGAGAGAGAGAGAGAGAGAGAGAGAGAGAGAGAGAGAGAGAGAGAGAGAGAGAGAGAGACGAACACGTCAAAGCCCTAGAATGGGCTAGTCGCTGTGAGAGCGAGCGAGAAGGGATTGCGATCGAAAATGAGGAGCCCAGCTGGGCTTCGGGGCGTGAAAACGAGAGAAAGAGGGGGTGGGGGAGATTAAATGAGCCCGGTGGTCTTGGGCTGCTAAAAAGAACGGGCCGTGGAAAAAAAATAGAAAAGAAAAAGAAAAAAGAATAGAGAGAGGGGGAAGGGAACATGCATTACATCACTACTTATGAAAAATAAAATACAAAACCGAATGTTTGGATCCATATGCGAAAATAAAACAACAATCTTAAATGATGCAGACACACAAAATGAGATAAAAAATTATTAGAAATTATTAATAATATAACATTTAATCTGAACAAAACAAAACAAATTTTAAGAATCGAAGACTAAATTTTTTTGATCAGATTATAAGCTAAATAGAATGAAGATAAGCTTATACGTGCTAGTATGGTGTATAGAAGTCATTAAACAATTAGCTCATGAGTTTGAAGGTAAAAATTTCATGTAAAAAGCTTTTAAACCAGCATTAAAATCATCAAAATAAAGGCTCATGTAACTAACCAGAAATTTGAGAAAATCCATAAAAATTGATGAGCCGCACTGTATAGTTTGCGCCGCACAATCACTGTAACAACAGCCTAGCTTGAGTATTGTAGCAGCCTACTCAATCATCTTGGGCCAGCTTGGGTGGCTCGGGTTTGGCTTGGGCCAACTTGATTAGCTTGGATATGAGCTGCTGAATAGTATTGGCTTAGATATGAGCTAATATTCAAATTCGGCTCAAGAACAAGATGCATTTATCGATAATTAATGACAACAAATGCATCAACGATTGTTAACAAAGTTATAGATGGTGACGACAGTAGATGAATTTTCAAACGATGGTGGAGGTAAAAATGACGAAAAGAGCATTTGATGCGATACAGAAGTGGGATGGATGAAAACCGTGCATGATTTGGGACACACCGATGACTGCGATCATACCGATAACAAAGAGAAACGAACTGATGTGGCTGGGACTTTTGGCCCGGGGTTTTGTAATGTTTCTCTATTTATAGCCTAGAGCCGACCCTAATGGGGGGTTTATGCGAGATTTGACAAGAAAACCCTCTAGCTTATTTCTTTAGTTTATTTCTTAGATAAATTGTATTAGGATTTTCCCTATTTCCCTTAAGATTATTCCCTAGCTAATTGTTCTTCCATTCCTAGTTGTTATTTAGCCGTTAATTTTATTTTGTAGAAGTAATATTATATTTTCAGATCTGCGATTATTAGTAAAAGTTCTATATTTATTGTCTCAACCCCTAAAAATCTTCTTTTTAGTCCAAAAGCCCTAATTGCATCATGAACTCAACTGCACGAACTGCAGTCAACGATGAGCTCTGATGAAAAGAGAAGAAGGCGATAATTGCAATAAAGTTTGGGTTAGGAAATAGAGTTAGGGTTTTTGGGTAGGGTTTGGAATCGGGTTTATGTTGAGAACATATTTTATGGGTTTTTGAAAGACAATCATAAAAATGGCAAAATCCCAGAAAATTGGAAATTTTTAAGAAAAAAGTCGGGAAAATTTTGGATCGAAGAAAACTAACAGCTGGGGGTTTAAGACACTTTTTTGATTTTATATAAAGATGTGCTTTTTTGGCTTGGAAAAAAATGAAAATTTTAGATCTGCTTTGCTTTGATACCAAATTTGATGTGACTCAAAGCAAAAAAATAAATCTAGAGTCCTAGCTTTAGGGTTTATGTGACGGGAAAAACCATAGTGGGAAATTTCTAAAGATTACGAAATATAAAGCGAATCACAGATCAAATGGAACTTTTCGTCTATGCACCTCTCATACCCACTCATACCTCATCTTGAAAAAATAGATTTTAGAAGAAAGCTAGAGTTCCTCTCAAACCAACCTAGAATTTCTCACAATTTTATCAATTCCAAAATCATTGAATAAAAGAGTTGAAGTACATGGTTATTTATAAGCTAAAATATGTGCACCACATGTGCAAATTTAAAAAAAATCAAATAAAAACTCCTAAATTTATTTAAAAACAAATGTATGCAACACGTGAAACTTAAAATCAATCAAAGAGCTAAAAGCTAGGTCCAAAATAATGATCAAGTTGCGGATCTCCATCATTAATGTTGCTACTTCTCCATACATCTAAAATTGAACATCAACATGGAGCTCTATATATACACACTCTAATCCCGCTAAAAGCAATTCCTTAAAAAATCCCATCTGAACATGTCAGAGAAAATACTAAATATCTTGTGTTCACCTATCCAAAATGGCTCTGTGCATGTTCAACTGTCTAAGCAGATTGTCATTTCAGAATGAAGAGTCACCATTGCTCTAATTTTTTGCTTCTGAATGCAGAGTCCTTTCTCCCACCCTACCTCTTACAATCAATACAATCGTGATCTCGCTCACTCTATCTGTTCCATTCATATCCATCCATACATCAAGTATCTATATATTTATATATCAATGAAGAATACTTGAAGCCACTAAAACTTGTCTCAGAGGTAAAGGGGTGGCTGGGCTGGGCCATGGAAGGTTGCAGATTCAAAGTCCGAGCGACGACCTTTCTTCCAAAAAAGGAAAAAAGAATGTGTACTTGAACAGCTGTATAGATATCATCATTGCATTACCGTCGATGCCTGAAGGATGTTAATTTAAAAAGCACGGTGCACCTATGGTGTTACTGCCCCACTTCATTGTGAAGTCCAAACCCCTAAGTAACTTAAGGCTTCATATAAAGACTATCTACATCCATTTAACACCCATAAGGGATTCTCTCCATCCATTCAACACTAATAAGGGCCATTTTATCTGTAGAGCAAAAAAATACCATTATAAATAACTTAAATCCAGGTTCATTTAGGCTTAAGCCTTAGTTCCCCTTGCACCATCAGCTACAATCATATCCTTCTGATATTCCACTTAATGCTCTCCATGTCAACTGGTTATCCCACATTTCCCCCGAAGTGAATATTTCTCCAACTTCTTTTGGATACACTCATTTAATCCTATTTTTAGCATGCCATTTGAGGCTCATCCATCTCAACCTCCTCATGCAGTAATACTCAATTTTTGGACATGTTTCTCAGGTCCTAGGTGTTATGCCTCAGCTTCAATGGAAGCCAGTCCCATAGTAATTATTGTAGTGTGTGTTATATTGGGTGTGTGTGTAAAGAAAGGAGGAAGTTAATATAAATAGAAGTGATAGCCTCTTCATTGGGCTAATCACACTTTCCCCAAATTACTACATGGTATCGGAGCCTAAAACAAAAAAACCCTAAAACCCCTAAAACAGCCGCCGCTTCCTCTCGTCGCGCCCGTCTTCGCGGAAGCCACCGCCCGACTGCTCGCCGCGCCGTCGCAGATCCTTGCCGCCGAGAGCCCGCCTTCGCAGATCCTTGCCGCCGCCCCAAGGATCCTTGTCGCGAGCCTAAAGAAGACCGGGAGCCCTCCGCCTTCCGCCTTCCGCCTTCCGCTTGTCGCGAGCCTAAAGAAGACCGGGAGCCCTCCGCCTTCCGCCTTCCGCCTGCTGCGCAAGCAGCAGCCGCCGTCACCGCCGGCTGCGCAGGCCGCCGCCGCTTGCTGCAGCGCGCGCTGCTGCCTTGCTGCCGCTGCCGCATCTGATTCTCGGCTACAAAAAGGAGAATCCTAAAGAAAACCCTAACCCTAGATCTAGGGTAGAGCCATGAAGATGACTCCATAGATTTACGGTTAGGGTATGACCTAGAAGAGGAGAAGGAGAAGTAGATCTGCGGATCTAAGAAGGGAGAAAGGAGAGATCTGCGGATCTAGAGAGATGGGGGACAATCTCACCTCAGCTGACATGAATGCCTTCATTGGAGAGATAACGAAGCTGATTGCTTCGAAGGAGTTGGGATCCTCGAGTGGATCGACGCCTTCTCGTCCCGTGCAGAAGCTGGAATTGATGCCCAATGATGTGAAATTGGAAGGGACGAAGAATTACCTCAGTTGGTCCAGGAGGGTGCTTCTCATTCTGAGATCGAAGGAGTTAGAAGGCGTCGTTCTGGGTTCGTGCAAGGAACCGCTGGACAAGGATGGGGATGATTGGAAAGTCTGGAGCACCACCAACTCACTGGTGGCTGCTTGGTTGATGACATCGATGGTTCCACCCATTGCTGGGATGGTGGAGGCCATAGAGAGTGCTGCGGGGATATGGAGTATGGTGGAGAAAATGTACTCTGGAGCAGGGAATGTGATGCTCATGATGGAGGTTCAGGGCAAGGTCGACACCTTGAAGCAGGGGGAGATGACTATTCTAGCCTACTCTGCGGAGTTGAAAAGGCTTTGGTCAGAGTTAGATCATTATGACCTTATTGATCTGCCTGATCCTAGGAGCGCTGCGATACACAGGAAGTGGGTGGAGCGTAGGCGCGTGACACACTTTCTGAGGAACCTGAATGGAGACTTTGAGGCCAGGAGGGCGAGTATGTGCCACCTATCATCCATCCCATCCCTGGAGGAAGCCATAGCTGCAATGGCACAGGAGGAGACCAGATTGAGGGTTATGAAGGATGAGGGTGCTCAGGTCACTCGGGCTGCACTGGCTGTACCGGCAGTGGCAGCAGTGAGCGAGGATCGAGAGTGCTACACATGTGGGGTGAAGGGGCACCTGAGCTTTAACTGCCCACAGAAGGGCAGTGGACGAGGACGTGGCACAGGAGGCAGAGGAGGAGGTCGTTGGGGCCGTGGAGGCCGTGGACGAGGTCGTGGCGGCCCACGGGCCAACTTTGCTACCGCTGATGGACGACAGGAGACAGTGATGATTGAGGCTACGCCAGCTGAGACGTCAGACCTAGAGCAGCGGAGACAGTCCAGGTCTACTACTGAGAGCTCGGAGAGTCATGCAGACCAGACTGGGGATATTGCCTCGCCATTCGGTAACTTTGCCCACTTCGCTCACACAGGCTCAGGTAACCGATTAGCCCTTTCATGTAGAGATCATGTAGAGTGGATTATTGACTCATGTGCATCTAGTCATGTGTCAGGAGTATATAGACAATTTTCCACATATAAACCACATTCCATTCATGAAACCGTTCAGACAGCTGATGGCACATCCCAACCCATTAGAGGGATTGGTACTATTCAGTGCACTCCCTCCATACGCCTCTCTTCAGTCCTTCACGTCCCATCATTTCCAGTCAACCTCTTATCTGTTGGCTCTATTGTTGATGATCTCGACTGTAGCATTACTTTTGACTCTACTCATTGTGTGTTGCAGGAAAGGAAGACTGGGAGGATGCTTGGGACTAGCGTCAGGCGTGATGGACTGTGGTATCTTGACAGAGCTAGTGGGGATGCTGCACTGGCTGTCGTTGGTGGAGAAAAGGAAAGGGATGTACTTTTGTTACATTGTCAGTTAGGACACTTGCCTTTTGATATTTTGAGAAAAATGTATCCCGATGTTTTGAATAGAGTGAATGAAATGAATTTGAAATGTGATGCGTGTGAATTTGGGAAACACACTAGGACGTCATATCCTAGTGTAGGGATGAGGAGTGTAGAGAAATTTCATCTTATTCACTCAGATGTTTGGGGACCCTGCCCAGTGACTTCAGTAAGTGGGTTCAGGTGGTTTATCACCTTCATAGATTGTCATTCTCGGATGACATGGCTTTATATGATGAAAAACAAAGGTGAAGCGTTGAAGTGTTTTCAGGACTTCCATAGAAGTGTCAGAAATATGTATGAGGCCAAGATCCGTGTCTTGAGAACGGATAATGGGACCGAGTATGTAAACAGGGAGTTTGCATCTTACCTATCTGAGAGTGGGATAACTCATCAAACCACTTGCCCCAACACCCCCCAACAGAACGGAGTTGCTGAAAGGAAAAATAGACACTTGTTGGAGGTAACTAGGTCACTCATGCTCACCATGAATGTACCTAAGATATTGTGGAGTGAAGCAGTGATGACAGCCACATATCTTATCAACAGGATGCCTTCACGGATCCTTGATATGAAGTCTCCATGTGAGATTCTTATGGGAAAGAACACTTTTGTAGTTCCACCAAAAGTGTTCGGATGTACATGCTTTGTGAGGGATCATAGACCTTCTGTGGGGAAGCTGGATGCTCAGGCAATTAAATGCATATTTGTTGGGTATCCTTCAAATCAGAAAGGATATAGGTGTTGGAGTCCCTCAGAAAGAAGGCTGTTTGTGAGCATGGATGTGACGTTCAGGGAGGCTGAACCTTTTTATGGAGGACTGACAGATTCTACATCAGTATTTGATACTGGGGCCTCTCCAAGCACAGGAGGAGTTGGTCGAGAGGGGGAGACTGATGACAGGAGGGTAGTGGTTGGACTTATACCGTGTCCTGTCAGGCCTACTGGTACTGGTCCTGATAGCAGGGAGGAAGAAAGGACCTTGGTGGAAGAGGAGGAAGATAGGCTGTACGGCAGGAAATATAGCAGGAGACAGAAGGATAGTCTTGGCGATGGAGAACAACAGGAAGACATCTTCCCCACTGAAGAACCACTAGCTCCACTGCCCCATGTCGAGATTGATCAGTCTATCACGCCTGCTCGAGTCCCGACTTCCTTACTGCCTTCCTCTCCTACCACGGATGGTAATCTTTCTTTGCCTTCCTCTAGTTTAGATCTTCCACTTGCATCTCGTAGGGAGCCTCGTATCAATGCCGGCAGGCCTCCTGTACGGTATGGATATGAGACTGATATTGCTAATCATGTCTCATATGCCTCTCTTACACCTGCATATAGGGCTATCATTGCATCCTTACAGTCTATCCCTATACCAAGTGATTGGCGAGTGGCAAAGCAACATCCCCAGTGGAAGAAAGCAATGCTCGAAGAACTTGAGGCACTGGAGAAGAACAAGACATGGAGACTTGTCTCACTTCCAGCAGGGAAGAAAGCTGTGGGCTGCAAGTGGGTATTCACAATAAAGCAAACTTCAGAAGGGAAGGTGGACAGGTACAAGGCGAGGCTGGTTGCCAAGGGCTACAGTCAGACTTATGGGATTGATTATGATGAGACATTTGCCCCAGTGGCAAAGATGAGTACTGTGAGAGTACTGATATCCTGTGCAGCGAATTTTGGATGGAAATTGCATCAGTTGGATGTAAAGAATGCCTTCTTGCATGGAGATTTACAGGAGGAGGTATACATGGAGGTTCCACCTGGCTTTGGCACACAACAGACGGTGGGAAAGGTGTGTAGACTGGACAAGTCCTTGTATGGGCTGAAGCAATCTCCAAGGGCATGGTTCGACAGGTTCAGGCGTGCAGTCATCACTATGGGCTACAAGCAGAGTAATGGTGATCATACTGTATTCTATAGACATTCAGGACAACAGATCACTCTTTTGGCTGTGTATGTCGATGACATTATTATCACTGGAGATGATGAAGAGAGAATCTCTCACTTGAAGGTAAGGTTGGCGAGAGAATTTGAGGTCAAGGACCTTGGACAGTTGGGATATTTTCTTGGACTGGAGATTGCCAGGTCCAGGAAGGGTATAGTTCTCTCACAGAGGAAATATGCCCTAGATTTACTGGCTGAGACTGGTATGTTGGGGTGTCGTCCAGCAGTTACTCCTATTGATCAGAATCATAGGTTGCATTCACAATCAGGGGAGCCGGTAGACAAAGAAAGGTACCAGAGACTGGTTGGACGCCTTATCTACTTATGCCATACCAGACCTGACATTGCCTATGCTATCAGTGTGGTAAGTAGATACATGCATGACCCCAGGACTGGACATATGGAGGCAGTCTTCAGGATACTGAGGTATCTGAAGAATAGTCCAGGAAAAGACATATTATTTGGTAGTCATGGTCACATGAATGTGACAGGCCACTGTGATGCAGATTGGGCCAGTTGCCTAGATGATAGGAGATCGACCTCGGGCTACTGTGTGTTTGTTGGGGGCAACTTGGTCTCTTGGCGCAGCAAGAAGCAGGATTTGGTGGCTCGTTCCACTGCAGAGGCAGAGTACCGTGCTATGGTGCTTGGTACTTGTGAGATGATCTGGTTGAGATCACTTCTACATGAGCTACACCTGCTGAGAGAAGGACCATTGCGGTTGTTGTGTGATAACAAGTCTGCAATTAATATTGCCAACAACCCAGTGCAACATGATAGAACGAAGCACATAGAGATTGACAGGTTCTTCATTAAAAGAAAGATTGGACAAGAAACAGTTGGAGATCTCCTACATTACCTCTGGACAGCAACTAGCTGATTGCCTTACAAAGGGGTTGAACTCTAAAGGAGTGGAGGATGCTTGTAACAAGATGGGCATGATAAATATCTTTTGCTCATCTTGAGGGGGAGTATTGTAGTGTGTGTTATATTGGGTGTGTGTGTAAAGAGAGGAGGAAGTTAATATAAATAGAAGTGATAGCCTCTTCATTGGGCTAATCACACTTTCCCCAAATTACTCCAGTAATCGGGTTATGGCTATGTATCAATTGTACAAGCCATGTTTCCTTTGCCCTGTATCAGACTCCATTCTCCTTGCATCACCATTATTGGTTTGCTTCCACAACACATCAGCTTCGTTTGGCCAAAACCAACGTAGCACAAACATGAACATGAGCATGGATATGACACACCATGGACACTCAGAAATTCTTAAATCCATTTCCCTCCACAAGAACTCCGAAGCTGTTGTGCAGCCTGAGGGTTATATTATTATATTTTAACACACACCAAGTTGAGAGCCCTTCTTGATGTACGAAAATCCAAGCCTTCCGTGCATTGGTACTTTTTACTTAGTTTTCTCTTTAATTGTGTGCCTCAAGAGATGTACCATGGGTTACTCTGATACAATCTTAAAGTCCATGCCACTCTGAATCTCCAAATCGTGTTAAGGACATGTAATATTTTTAGATTCTAAAAGACATGTATATGATATAACAATTCCATAAAATGTATGACACACAGACACAATGACAATACACTAAAATGTGTATAAAAATGAAAGAGAGCATGCACACATATTATACACTCATAGATAAACATGTCCACGCATCCAAAAGTACATACACATTTCTAATCATATAAAACATGCAACGATTATAACCAGTCGCACTTTTCATGAATTTGGAAAAGGGATAGTCTTTGGTGCTTCAACTCCCTATATGGTAGCTTATTGTATCTCACTTTTTTTTCCGAAATAAACTTAAACTCATCTTAGAAACACTTTTCCAGCCTTTTCCACTAGGGTATATTCATTTATATAAAAATAAAATTAAATAAGCATTTCAGATATATAAGAACATGTTACGTGAAGAAAGAAATACGTAAGTAATGTAAACATGATTCCAATGTTTTTGCAAAGTGTTCCTAAAAATATAATACCTAATTAACAACACGTTAGAAAACTAGACACATGTCCAAGTGTCCAAGGAAGCATGCTATCCAGTATGGGCATCTTGTTGGAGTTGGCTGTAAAAACTCCTTGTTGTAAATATGTTTTAGTGGGGGTATATCTGTATTTACTTGTATCCATAAGAAGACCATATAATAGTCTCTTTGCTTTAGGGGTTTTCATATAGAGAGGAAAAATAATCTAAAGAGAAAGGAGGCTAGGGAAGAGAGAGGGCATTGGAGAAGGAGAAGCAAAGGTTGAGGATTTATGTCTTAAATCCTTGTAAGGTGCTTTGAGAACTTCTAATAAAGCTTGGAATATTCTATCAAACTCCTATTTGTCGCGGCCACACAACTCCTTATTTATGTAGGGGCCATAAATGTTTTAATTATATTTGCTGTTATGTTCATGAATTCTACAGAATATGCCAACGATTCTTACTTTTGGGCTGTTGGAAATGGGGTTACTTCACTAGTTTGTACACGTATTCTTTTTTCACTAATTAATACTATTTCAGATACGTCGTGGTACGGAATTATTTGGACTACAAAATGAAACTAGATTATAGAACATGACCTTATAAGTCAGGTTCAACAAATTGGAATTCATTTATCAACAGATTTTTACCTTCCGTTGAACTCATTTCTATAATTCTTTGGGTTAATGACTGGAAAATACCCTAACGTTTCAGCGTTTCTCACAAATATACCTTATCGTTCATTTTGGGACACATTGGTCCCAAACGTTTGGCAAAATTGACAACGTTGTACCCTTTTTGAGTTTGCCGTCAGAAAAGCTTTTCCAAAATACCCTAACGTTTCAGCGTTTCTTACAAAAATACCTTATCGTTAGGGTATTTTTGTGAGAAACACTGAAACGATAAGATATTTTTGTTAGAAACGCTGAAACATTTGGGTATTTTTGTGAGATACGCTGAAACGTTAGTGTATTTTGGAAAAACTTTTCTAACGGCAAACTCAAAAAGGGTACAACGTTGTCAATTTTGCCAAATGTTTGGGACCAACGTGTCCCAAAATGAACGATAAGGTATATTTGTGAGAAACGCTGAAACGTTAGGGTATTTTCCAGTCATTAACCCTAATTCTTTTAGTTTCTTTGATAGGTGCAATTACTACTTTTCCACATCTTGTTCTTTATTTTTGGTTAGTTCTTTCTCTTTTGTCTGGGATATTGTTATACTTGGTTCTTTGAAGAGGTCGGTGGAATCAACAATTGATACCAGAGCTTGGGTTTATCCTTATTGTACTCATTTGGAGCATTTTGGGTGAAGAAATTTCGTCAATTTTCGAGTTTGTGAGTTGCGAAATTTTGGTGCACACAAGGTGTTTGACAAATGTCCTCTATGAGAACTTCCACTTTCGATGGGGTTAAGTTTGAGGTGGCGAAGTTTGATTGTCGTATCAACTTCGGATTATTGCAAATAAAGGTAATGAATGTTCTTATACAATAAGGACTCAAGGTTGCTTTGTTGGGGAAGATAAAGAAGCCGGAGAAGATCGATGATGAAGAATGGGCCGATCTAGATGAAAGGGCGGTGAGCACAATACAATTGTATCTCTCGAATGATATTTTGTATAACGTTAGTGAAGAGGAAACGACAAAGGATATATGGGAAAAGCTTGAGAAGCTTTGCATAGGGAAGTCTTTATCAAATAAGTTACACTTGAAGAAGCAACTCTATGATTTGAAGATAGAAGAAGACAAGGATGTGTTGGAACACATGAACATCTTCAATAGGATGATCTGTAACCTCTTGAGGTTGGATGTGAAGTTTGATGATGAAGACAAGTCTCTTTTGTTGTTGAGTTCTCTTTCGGACTCTCATTACCACTTTGTTAATACTCTATTGTATGTAAAAGAGACTCAAGTTTGAAGAGGTGACCCAAGATATTATCTCGAATGCCGCAATGAAAATATTTTCGAAGGGTGATTCCAATGTGGAAGGTCTCCTAGTCAAAGGGGAATCGAGTGATAGAGGTAGAAGCAAAGAAAGAGCCAAAAGCAAGACATACAGCTCCCAGTCCAAGTCAAGGAGCAATAAAGATATTGCATGATACTATTGCAAGAGCAAATGGTACTTCAAGAGAGATTGCAAGACGTCGTTAGCACCGGCCGAAGGATGATTTGGCTAGTGTGGCTTCTGAAGGTGAAGCGGAACTCCTCTCTGTTTCTCAAGGTAAATCCTCAAATGCATGGATTTTAGATTTTGATTGTTCTTATCATATGTGTTCAAATCAAGAATGGTTTGACACTTATGAGGCCGTTGATGGTGATTCGGTGTTGATGGAAAATGATGCACAATGTAAGACAATTGGAATGTGAACTATAAAGATCAAGATGCATGGTGGCGTGGTCCGTACATTGGGAGGAATTAGACATGTGCCAGAACTCAAGAAGAACATCATTTCTTTGGGCATGCTTGAAGCGAAGGGAAGCACTTTGAATGAAAAGGATGCTATTATCAAGGTGTCGAAAGAGGTCTTGGTACTAATGAAGTGTACAAGAGTGGGCAACAATCTTTACAAATTTGTGGGTGACACTCTTTTGGGTGGAGCCTTAATATCCACAATGGTGAAAGAGGATGATTGTGATGAATGTAGGTTGTTGCATATGCGGTTGGGACACATGAGTGGAAGGGCATGTGTCACGCACCGCTTCCCAAAATGGAAGGCGAGACGTGAGGAGGTCCGTTCAGACGTGGAGCTGTGAAGCTGCAATCTGATAAGCGTCTGTAAAAATTACGAAAAGTAGCCGGTTCTTGCATTGCGACGAAACAACAATAATGAGCAGAAAAAAGAAACATCCACCAATAAAACATCCAACAATTTTTTCTCAATATCACAGAAAAGTCACCAAAAAGTACGAGTCTGAACAAAGGCCTAAAACATGGCCAACAACAAAGAGATGGGTGCTACGCACCGAAACCTAATCAGCAACTACTGAAAAGCAACTACTAAACGAGACTCTAAGTGAGTCTAGGACTGGTCACCAGTGTCCTCGAACTCGGCCTCTGTAGGGACCTCAAACTCAGCCTCAACGAACTGCTCGTCCTCCGCTACCTGATCTGTCTCAAAACCTGACAAGTGACACCTAAAGAGAAAATGGCACATGTCAGCAATAGTCTCCCAAAAGAAGGCGGAGGACTTTTGTGCAAGAATACAAATATAAGAAAACAACTAGCGGTTCTAAACAATATGAAATGGCATGACATTAAAAGATGCAACAATTTAAAATGACACGATGACATGCATGCACGTCGTAGCAGAACTACGAAAACAATATTTCTTGATTCATGAACATTATCATTTCACATTGTGCACAGGATTTATGCCTTACAGCTGAAGTGGCTGTACGGGCACACTTCTACGCTGAGTGGTCGCGTAACCCTACCCCTCAACGTGTATCGAACGTTGGTTTTCCAACAACATTGTGCTCGCTTCTGGATCACGAGCCAGGAAGTGTTTTTCAATATGGCATAGGGTTGTGCCCGTAAAAGCAGGTGCCTAGCCTCAATAGCAATAACATTTGTAGCATGTGCGACTCAATCACGAATGAACATGATGCATGACATGACATGTGATGAGCAGTTAAAGTGCGTACCGTTAATTGAAATTTAAACATGACATGGCAGCATGAATGAAAGCAAGTAAAAGTGTCGGATCTAGCTTCGTTGTCAAGCTAGATCAAGTAGGGTGTCGGATCTAGTTTCGTTGTCAAACTAGATTAAAAGGGCGTCTAGGCAGCTATCATTTTACTGTCTAGTCTCTTTTACTCTAACAAACAATTTGGCCAAAAAAACGTGGCCTAAAACATTTACTTGCAAGTATCACTTGCCTGCACAACCAAGCTGAAGTCACGATCAACCAGAGTCCAAACTACCTACGTGTTCAGATCGCAATCCAGCCTACATTCCAATTTATTAATCTTGATTAGTGAAACACAACCATCAGAAATTACCAATTTTAGTTGATTAACAGGCAAGTGGTGACTCATACGGGGCAGATCTTACCTCAACATGACGCGAGAGCTACTCTGACGTCGGGTAGCGATGTCAGGGGTTGGATTCCTGTAGCGCGTTCGGCACGAAACGACGGGTACTCTATGATAAATCACGTGCACGAATGAGTTCGTTACGACGGAACTAGAATTTATTAGGCAACCTAAAACGTCTAATGAACCAATTTTAATTAGGTTTTCTAATCCAAGATATGTGACACATCAATAATAACAATCTCTAAAATTATTAACATGATAATTACTACACATTGCTAGTACGGCAACTAAACAACAATATAATTAAGCAACCTAGGTTACAAGTTAACTAAAAGTCGTCTAAACAAGTTATTAACCCTATAATCATCTTTAACATCGTTATAACAAGATTACTACTAGATCAAGATCAATTTAATAGTCCACAAATTATAAACAGCTAAACTTAGGGTATCAAGAGAATGTTTACTAACCGTAACGAGGAGGTGATCTACGCTACCGGGGTGATTGTTGCGAGAGAGAGCAGCGGCTAGGGGACGTCGCAACGGCGCGATGGAGGGCTGCCGCCACGCGAGGGGTCGCCGTGCGTCGCTGCGACGCGAAGAGAAGCCGCTGCCGCATTGCTACCGGCCGAGGGAGGCTGCTACGAAAAGCAGCGGTCTGACGGCGGGGTTTGGTCGGAGTGAAGACAGCCGGAGGGCTGACAGGGTCTGCGAGCGGGTGGCGCCGTTGGCAGCGTCGGACGGCGGAGAAGAGCCGCCGTGCATCGAGCTGCTGTCGCGAAGAGCAGCAGACCGCTGCTGTGTCGAGCGCTGCTGTGCGCGACGTCACTGCTGCGCGCTGGGCGGATCTTGGGCGGATGCCGGCGGGGGTTGGCGGCGAGGGCACGGCGGAGATGGGTTGGAGAGCTGCTTCGCGAGGGAGAGGCTGTGCTGCGTGAAAATATAGGGGGCGGCGGCTCGTGATGCTTAGGGTTAGGGAGAAAAATGACTTAGGTTTGCCTTTAGGGTTTATAATATAGAAAGTAGGGGGTTCATACGGGAATAGGGCATTGGCAAAGCATCACGTGGGAGCCTGGGCCTGGCTTTTAGTTTTTCTTTCTTTATTTTTATATGTTTTAAAAATCCCCTTCATATGCTGTGTGGGTATTGGCTTAGGTGTGTGCGTTGTGTACGGTTCGGCCTAGGGGTTTTTATAGGAAAAAGAGATGTTATTTTTTAAATAATAATAATAATAATAATAAAGATTTAATTAAGTGGTTTAAAATAATGATATTAATAATTAGTGTGAAAGAATATTAGAGGTTGATACGTGTATGGGGACGGATACGCCTACCACGGATACGGAAAAAAATATACGAGAGGAAATACTGATAAAAGTAATGATAAAAACCAGTCGTTACATCCTACCCACCTTAGAATAAAGTCCGTCCTCGGACTTTCCAGCTAAGAATAACATAAATACTAGCCAATCTAGTAACTACCCCAATCACATTATACTATAACTCAACCAGGTATAGTCACTACAAGTGCTTACATATGCACTAGATAGTCAAACATCAATACTACAGACATGTATGTATATACACATTCTATACTCATAACTATCATAGACAATCAAAATCATACACGTACTTCGATCATTCATATAGTCACGCACATCCCTTATATAGCTATCACACACTATTACTTAACCAAGTTACACATACTTACATAAAAATAGTTTCACACTAGCAAATACATTCGTAATTCTTCACATATAGATAACTACCTATGTACAAGTGAACATAGATATACTACTCCTTATATCTCCTAGTATACATCCAATCCGAACATATCAACACATGTAATCACTCCACACAATATTAAATCCTGCTTATTATATCTAATATACATTCACCACTACTATAATTTCACAAGTATATAGTTGTTCTAATGCACACGGATACTTCACTATGTATTCACATCACATACAGTCCTATAACTATATTTAAGGCACACCACACGTACCACAGTCACAAATACATATAGCTAAGCACATACTTACCCGTGTATGGTGCACGCACACACACGCTAACATACCATTCATACGTACCACTCATACCATTATACACTTGGCACCACAACACACCTAGTTTAGCTAACAGACATACATCAAACATGGAAAACCTTAGTAATTAACTATACCACAAGACCAACGCTCATAACTATAATAGGGTATAGTCACCCACAATCATGTGCGTAACACAACCAGACACAAACAATCCTATCACTATACATACATCATCCATCGCTATATTCATGGTACTACACACAAGCCACAGACATATGTAACAATATACTTAGAGTATACCCACTCAAGCTTGAGTGAGACTCAAAACCCACATCAAAATACTCTATATACATAACACAGTATCTATACATATACCAATACCACTCCAATATGTATATATATATCTACCAACGTAACCACATACATACAATAATATTACAATCATCAGCACACGTATATAATCAAATACATTATCCCTTATATACATGCATCGTATAGTCACATACCTATAATATATATACATATCATAGCAATATTACATATAATCAGTACACTACTACTTATACATATCCATGCATAGTCACGACATACAATAGTCGTGTATACCTCATGGTACACACGCACACACACAACGTCCCGTAAGGCAAGCAATACCAAACAAAGTTATAGCCCTATTACCGTATGTATATCACACGTATTCATATAGTAAGCACATATCTACGTGCGAGCACACGCCCACACGTACTAATATATAGATCAAATAATATGCATGCACATTTAACTATAAGTACCCTATCATCATCACATTTAACCTGCACATGACTTACTAGTATACTATTTCAAGCATCTACAAGTATATTCAAACTACATACACTACTAGTATATACTCCAATACAATTTCCAATATACATACAGAGATTCCTAAAGTGGTATATCTATCCACACACATATATATAAACACTATCATTCATACAACTTCATATATATCATGAATAACACTGAGTTTGTATATATCACACAAGAGGCAAACATTAATATACTATAGGGGAGTACACTCATACGTGAGTGATACGCCAGTGTTCACACACACGAGTCCACACACTCTACTTATACATGCACCACAACGACATCAAAAAAAATATAAATCAATGGGCCCACTACTAACTAGAGTCGACACAGGCAACGACAAAGCACTAGCATCTAAACAATAGAAAGGAAACCGAAACCAAAAGCGTAACAAACAAGATCAAAAAGAGCGAGTTCAGATAAGGTGAGGAAAGAAAAATGTGATAATACTCTTATAGGATACAGGAAAATAGTGTGTAAATGACATAAGTTAAAATACGTAGAGTATAAAAACGGTCGTACTTCAAAAGTCGAAGTTCTCTTTTGCATAGAAAAATATTTGGAGGTCCATAAAATGAGTTGTTTGAAAAAAGTTTGGGTCGTATATACATAATAAGAAGAAAATGGTTTATTGGGTTATTGAAAAATCGTTATAAGAAAGAAGTAAAACATTTACACGAACATTAAAGATATAGGTTAGAAAATATTATACGGCGTTAATTTAATAATTTCGGCAAAAGTTTCGAAATTCAAAGAATGAATTTAGATCAACTGAAGTGTATGAAATTTAAGCTCAAGCTAAATGTTTTCAAAGTCTTTAAACTGGGGAGAAATTTAAAATAAATAATATTGAAGGTACTTTTAGAGAAACCAGAATTTGCCAAAAGAAACTGGTTTATATAAAGATTCTTGAAGTACGAGTACGACGAACCTAGAACTGATATAAAAAAATAATTGAAGTTCTATTTAGCTTGGAAAAATATTCCAAAAGTAGGTATGGTAAGCGGTTAAAATAAATTTCGTAGTTTAGAGAAAGATGGTATATCGAATTATCAGAATAATAATAAAGTTTTAAAACCGAAATGCGAAAGATATAGGTTAGAGAATGGTCTCGAGGTTGTAATAAAATTTACGACCAAAACGACTTCAAAATCTAAGAAAGTATTTTAACTCAACCGAAGGTAATGAATTTAAATATATAAGAAGAGGGTTTAAAAACAAAATTTAGACTGAGTGAAAACTTTTGGTAAGGAAAATCGAAAATAACATGGGAGAATCAAGATTTGCCAACAGAGAAGATTCAAAAAATTTAACGATAATCGTCAGAAAACGATCATGTGTATCGAGGGCAAAGAATATGATCGCGTGATGAATGCGCTTAGGATACGATTCATTGAAATCTACGATGGGATTCTACGGTCGATAACACTGAAGTGCAATGATCAGGAAAATGATAGAATCAGGGATTCTAATTATCGGGTTGACTAAAGGTCAAGAGAAACTTAACACTAAGACTCTCTGATAGACTGACTGTAATAGAGGTCTCGGGGTGGGGGTCCTAAGAGTAACAAGATTACGTTCTGCTGGGCCCGAAATCGATGGACTCAATGAACGGCTAAAAGAAAAGCCCTAGAAGTCTAATATGGTCGGGGCTGGTTGAGAGACTACTAAGGAAACCTATGACGAGCATAACTAAATCTTGACAAAGGCTCCTGACTATCAAACCTGGACATCTACCTAAGTCTTCCTACCATCTAAGACAGGAAAACGTTCAGATTAGACTTAATCATGACTTGGATGTTCCGAATATTTAATTGGATGTTGTTTATCATTATTGTTGTTCCGATATTTTGCAGATGCAAAAAGAACCTGCATGTGCCACCAATAAAACCTGTCACGTCCCGCTTCCCAAAAATGGAAGGCGAGACGTGAGGAGGCCCGCTCAGACGTGGATCTGTGAAGCTGCAGTCTGATAAGCATCTGGAAAAGTTACGAAAAGTAGCAGTTCCTTGCATTACGACGAAACAACAATAATAATAATGAGCAGATAAAAGAAACATCCACCAATAAAACATCTAACAATTTTTTCTCAACATCACAGAAAAGTCACCAAAAAGTACGAGTCTGAACAAAGGCCTAAAACATGGCCTACAACAAAGAGATGGGTGCTACGCACCGAAACCTAATCAGCAACTACTGAAAAGCAACTACTAAACGAGACTCTAAGTGAGTCTAGGACTGGTCACCAGTGTCCTCGAACTCAGTCTCTGGAGTGACCTCAAACTCAGCCTCAACGAACTGCTCGTCCTCCGCTACCTGATCTGTCTCAAAACCTAACAAGTGACACCCAAAGAGAAAAGGGCACATGTCAGCAAAAGTCTCCCAAAAGAAGGCGGAGAACTTTTGTGCAAGGATAAAAATATAGGAAAACAACTAGCAGTTCTAAACAATATGAAATGGCATGACATTAAAAGATGCAACAATTTAAAATGACACGATGACATGCATGCACGTTGTAGCAGAACTACGAAAACAATATTTCTTGATTCATGAACATTATCATTTCACATTGTACACAGGATTTACGCCTTACAGCTGAAGTGGCTGTACGGACACACTTCTACGCTGAGTGGCCGCTTAACACTACCCCTCCAAGTGTATCGAGCGTTGGTTTTCCAACAACATTGTGCTCGCTTCTGGATCACGAGCCAGGAAGTGTTTTTCAATATGGCATAGGGTTGTGCCCGTAAAAGCAGGTGCCTAGCCTCAATAGCAATAACATTTGTAGCGTGTGCTACTCAATCACGAAGGAACATGATGCATGACAAGACATGGGATGAGCAGTTAACGTGCGTACCGTTAATTGAAATTTAAACATGACATGGCAGCATGAATGAAAGCAAGTAAAAGTGTCGGATCTAGCTTCGTTGTCAAGCTAGATCAAGTAGGGTGTCGGATCTAGTTTCGTTGTCAAACTAGATCAAAAGGGCGTCTAGGCAGCTAGCATTTCACTGTCTAGTCTCTTTTACTCTAACAAACAATTTGGCCAAAAAACGTGGCCTAAAACATTTACTGGCAAGTATCACTTGCCTGCACAACCAAGCTGAAGTCACGATCAACCAGAGTTCAAATTACCTACGTTTTCAGATCGCAGTCCAGCCTACATTCCAATTTATTAATCTTGATTAGTGAAACACAACCATCAGAAATTACCAATTTTAGTTGATTAACATGCAAGTGATGATTCCTACGGGACAGATCTTACCTCAACACGACGCGAGAGCTACTCTAATGTCGGGTAGCGACGTCAGGGGTTGGATTCCTGTAGCGCGTTCGGCACGGACCGACGGGTACTCTGTGATTAATCACGTGCACGAATGAGTTCGTTACGACGGAACTAGAATTTATTAGGCAACCTAAGACGTCTAATGAACCAATTTTAATTAGGTTTTCTAATCCAAGATAGGTGACACATCAATAATAACGATCTCTAAAATTATTAACACGATAATTAGTACACATTGCTAGTACGGCAACTAAACAACAATATAATTAAGCAACCTAGGTTACAAGTTAACTAAAAGTCGTCTAAACAAGTTATTAACCCTATAATCATCTTTAACATCGTTATAACAAGATTACTACTAGATCAAGATCAATTTAATAGTCCACAAATTATAGGCAGCTAAACTTACGGTATCAAGAGAATGTTTACTAACCGTAACAAGGAGGTGATCTACGCTACCGGGGTGATCGTTGCGCACGAGAGCAGTGGCTAGGGGACGTCGCAACGGCGCGATGGAGGGCCGTCGCCGCGCGAGGGGTCGCCGTGCGTCGCTGCGACGCGAAGAGAGGCCGCTGCCGCGTTGCTAGCGACCGAGGGAGGCTGCTGTGAAAAGCAGCGGTCTGATGGTGGGTTTTGGTCGGAGTGAAGACCACCGGAGGGCTGACGGGGGTCTGCGAGCGGGGTGGCACCGTTGGCAGCGTCGGACGACGGAGAAGAGCCGCTGTGCGTCAAGCTGCTGTTGCGAAGAGTAGCAGACCGCTGCTGTGTCGAGCGCTGCTGTGCGCGATGTCGCTGCTGCGCGCTGGGCGGATCTTGGGCGGATGCCGGCGGGGTTTGGTGGCTAAGGCATGGTGGAGATGGGTCGGAGAGCTGCTTCGCGAGGGAGAGGCTGTGCTGCGTGAAAATATAGGGGGGCGGCGGCTCGTGATGCTTAGGGTTAGGGAGAAAAATGACTTAGGTTTGCCTTTAGGGTTTATAATATAGAAAGTAGGGGGTTCATACGGGAATAGGGCGTTGGCAGAGCATCACGTGGGAGCCTGGGTCTGGCTTTTAGTTTTTCTTTCTTTATTTTTATATGTTTTAAAAATACCCTTCATATGCTGTGTGGGTATTGGCTTAGGTGCGTGCGTTGTGTACGGTTCGGCCTAGGGGGTTTAATAGGAAAAGGAGATGTTATTTTTTAAAATAATAATAATAATAATAAAGCTTTAATTAAGTGGTTTAAAATAATGATATTAATAATTAGTGTGAAAGAATATTAGAGGTTGATACGTGTACGAGGACGGATACGCCTACCACGGATACGGAAAAAAAAAATACGAGAGGAAATACTGATAAAAGTAATGATAAAAACCAGTCGTTACAGCATGTGTGAACTTCACAAGAGGAATTTGTTGAAGGGAATGAAGACATGCAAGCCTGACTTATGCAAGTTTTGTTTGGCGGACAAACAAAAGGTGTCTTTCAATACTACAAAGGTAGAATGCAAGAGTAAAGACATTCTTGACTACATTCAATCTCAGTTTGTACTATTGTCTTGGCGGTGATGAGCCTGGTTCATTTCAAGAAGCTATGAATTCACATGAAAGTGATGAATGGTTGGAGGCAATGGTAGAGGAGATGAAATCTCTTCACAAGAATTCCGTGTGGGAGTTGGTGCCGAAACCAAAGGATCGTAAATCAGTGGCTTGCAAGTGGATGTATAGGGTGAATGAGTCTTTGCATGAAATGGAGAAACCAATTTTCAAATCAAGGTTGGTGGTGAAGGGGTATTCACAAAAGGAGGGGGTGGACTATGATGAGATTTTCTCCCCGGTTGTGAATCACACTTTTATTAAGGTACTCTTGGCTATGGTGACGGAGTTCAATATGGAGCTTGAACAACTTGATGTAAAGACGGGTTTTCTTCCTGGTGAGTTGGAGAAAACTATTTACATGTCACAACTGGAAGGGTTTGTAGAAGTGGACACAGAAGACTTTGTGTGCTGATTGAAGAAGTCTCTATATGGACTCAAGCAATCGCCAAGACAATGGTACAAACACTTCGACTCCTTCATATTGCACATTGGATACTCAAGGAGTGAGTATGATTGTTGTGTGTACTACAAGGTTCTTGATGATGGGTCCCCAATCATGCTTCTTCTCTATGTGGATGACATGCTAATTGCATGTTAGCACATGTCAATGGTGGATGAGCTCAAATCTAAGTTGAGCAATGAGTTTGACATGAAAGACCTTGGGGCGGCAACTAAGATTTTGGGCATGGAGATAAAGAGAGATAGAGATGCCGGAAAGTTGTGGTTGTTACAAAAGAGGTGTCTCTAAAATGGTGGAGAGGTATGATATGATGGATGCGAAACCGGTTCACACCACTTGCTTCTCATTTTGCTTTAAGCAAAGAGCAATGTCCAAAGACGGTGGAGGAAATTGAGAAGGTGAAAGCGGTACCGTATGCAAATGCGGTAGGATGCTTAATGTATGCCATGATAAGCACACAGCCGGACATAACCCAAGCGGGTGGTGTAGTTTGCAAATACATGCCAAATTTGGAAAATGAGCATTAGAATGCAGTGAAGTGGATTTTGAGGTATTTGGAGGGCACCAAGGAGTTGGGTATCATGTTTGAGAAGAAAGTTGACTCAAATGTTATAGTGTGATATGTTGATGCGGATTATGCGTGAGATCTTGACAAGAGGATGTCTACTACCGGGTATGTCTTCAAACTTGCTAGTAGTCCTATTTCTTGGAGGTCGGTGCTACAATCCACAACGACATTATCTACTGTGGAGGCCGAGTACATGGCAATCACATAGGCTTCCAAGGAAGCCATTTGGTTGCAGGGTTTGGTGACTGAACTTGGGTTGGATCAAGAGAACATCCAAATGTTCTCCGATAGTCAAAGTGAAATTTGCTTGACCAAGAATCACGTCTATCACGCAAGGACAAAACACATTGCGGTGATGTATCATAGAGTTCGTGATTGGGTCGATGATGGTGAGATCTCTATCGAGAAAGAGCACACCGATGAGAATGCGGCGGATGTATTCACCAAGCTGGTGACAAGGAAGAACTTTAGGCATTGCCTAGACTTTCTCAACATCTCATTGTGCTAGAGATGTGGAGGAGTGCCTCTCCTCTTGAGGATGGAGGTGTGGTAATGCCTAGACTTTCTCAACATCTCATTGTGCTAGAGATGTGGAGGAGTGCCTCTCCTCTTGAGGATGGAGGTGTGGTTTTGGTGGGTAGTTGGACTCGTAATGATTAAGGTGTATGTGACACCTTGTTGATTTTCATGGGGCGTGGAGAGTTTTTCTCGCCAAGGTGAAGATTGTTGGAGTTAGCTCTAAAAACTCCTTGTTGTAAATATGTGTTTTAGTGGGTGTATATTTGTACTTTACTTGTATCCCTAAGAAGACCATATAAATAGTCTCTTAGCTTTAGGGGTTTTCATATAGCGAGGAAAAATAACCTAAAGAGAAAGGAGGCTAGGGAAGAGATAGAGCACTGGAGAAGGAGAAGCAAAGGTGGAGGATTTATGTCTTAAATCCTTATAAGGTGCTTTGGGAACTTCTAATAAAGCTTGATATTCCTCTTCCACATCTTATTCTTTGTTTTTGGCTTATTGTTTCTCTTTTGTCTTGGATATTGTTGTGCTTGGTTATTTGAAGAGGTCGGTGGAGTCAACACATCTGCGTGTCTGGTACGGGTAAACAAGACCCGTGTTACATTTCATGTACAGAAGGTGTCCAAATAATATGATTTTTCATCCGTGTTTGTTTTGGGGGAATGCAGTCTCCTTGAATACCATGGATCATGGTTTCTCATTTCAGTGTGCCAAGAAAAATCTAAAAGCTTCACTTGGTGAAATTTAAGAAACAACCGTTATCTAGATGATTGAACTAAAAGTACCTAACAACAATGTCTTAACGCTTGAGCATCAATTTAATAATTATTACAAAAGTTTAGAAATTTTAGATAACACTTAAAATATATCATTACCATTTCACAATCAAGAAAGTAGATAATAATTACAAGGAACAAGTTCACCAACTAACCTGATTATGTTTAAGCCTTTCTGCAGTCAATTCATCAGTTAGACTAAACATCCTGCATGAATAATAATATGGTTACAGATTAATGAACTTAAATTTATGTTTAAGAGTCAAAATAGTAGCAAACATGAACTCTATTAAAAACAGTTATATGACTAGGCACTTGCTCTTTCAGTAGCAGATAGCTTATGAATGTTGATCTACAACGTTCAAGAACTATATAAACTCCAAACAAAATTATTTCCAACGGCCATAATGAAAGAATTAGAGAGTAGTTAGAGAGCTTCGACTAGCTCTCAGAAATGAAAGATTTTCAGCTCAAGCAGTAGCAGTGCGATGGAGGTTGCAAAACAGGTTCTGCCACACATGGTTCAAGACTTGCAGCAACGGACTGTCAGTGCAAAGATGTCAAAAGCAGTCTGCTAGGACAGAAGCCAATGTAGTCAAGAAGATAACCAGAAAACATTCACGTCATGCATGACAAGTAATGTGCCAACAATGATTACGGTTGTTGCAAGAGAAAAACATATGGAGTGGCAGAGTGGGAATTGTAGGACTAGGCTACAATGCAAAATGCATCTCAGTTGCCAGACCAAAGGTCAGGACATGACTCTATATCTATGTGATACAATGGAAGAAAAGGACTGAAACATTTCTAACCAATGACCTGTTATACGCTGTAAAGAATCTATTTTAAGTGAACCAGAGTAATGTCGAGGTAAGTATGAACCCACACACTGTGTTACACTATAGGAAAGATGAATTGACTTGTAAACCATATAATTTCTTTTGAGATTCATGCCTGATGCAATAACTGCCAAATTAAAATTTTATAATGAGCACAGAGAGTATCATAAAGCAAGACATCATGGCAACATTCATAAGCCCATCTAAAAGTGTATTGACAACAAATAGATCGTCAGTTTATATATTTTAAAATGGATATCATTGTGGCTACATCAACACAAGATGGAAGTACTTCTGCTTGTACTAATTCACTATGATTATGTACATGTACAGTTGCATTTTCAAGTATGCCAATTTACACATGGGCACAAGCGCTGAAATATTCCTAGACGCATCACGATGAGTTTGCATTTTATTTAAAAGACAGAACTCACAGAAAGTACAAAATCATATGATATAACATGCAATCCATCTGTTTAAGCTTGCACCCATATTAGCAAAAGATGATTGCAATTTGAATATTTAATTTATACGTTTTGAATAAAAGCCAATTTGAATATTTAATTTATACGTTTTGAATAAAAGCCACACAGTCTACAGCCTGATATTGAACCTAGGACTTCCCTTGCCCAATCCCAGCTCCTTAACTACCTGAACTAGGCCTCAAAGGTCATGTTTACAATTATAAATTGGTATATTTCTCCATGTCTGTGATGCACCCCCAGTGTTGAAAATTTCATAAACCAACAGATCCACACATAGATGGACTGTCCACAAAGATGCATGCGTGTTTGTATATTTGGTCTTCATAAATGTTATCTAATTATATTAATATGTTAACATATCTGTTCACACACACATACTAGGCATAACCTGTGACCATGTCATGTAGGATTCAAAATATTCTCCCGAAAAATTTCAACCCATTCAAAATCTCTCACCCCAAAAAATTAACAGTCTCATTCAAAATATCCATCCCAATTTTTTTAACCATATTCAAACTAAAATTTAGTTCCACCAAGAGAATTTAGTTCCCCCAACACTTTTAGTTCTCCAAAATTTAATTCACTCCATATTTAGTTTCCCATCAAAATTTAAAATTTTGGTTCACTCAAAATTTAATTTCTTCTATATTTAGTTCCACCAAATAAATTAAATTAAAATTTAGTTCCTCCCCACAGAATTTAGTTTCCCCATAATTTTAAATTAAAATTTAGTTTCCCTAAATAATTTTAGTTTTTCCCAGAATTTAGTTCCATCCAGATTTATTTTCTCAAAATTTAAAATTTTAGTCCCCAAAAAATTTAAGGTTTCCTCTTAAAATTTTACAAACTCTCATCCTAACAATTGATTCCCTAAGATTAAATCTTAACCGTCTTTATACACACCTCTTTGTTTTAGTCAGTAAACCCATTCAAAAATATCCATCATTTGTATAATAGATATATATGGTATTATCGTATATGTGCTGACAACGTAGGAAATTTCTTGCGCTATCAGCTTGGGTTTTAAAAAAATTGAAAATTTAAGGGTTGTTTTACATGTGCTAAAACCCAAAACCCTATATATCGGTGAGCCCTAGGGGTATTTGACTCTCGAATCACCCATTGCAAAAACTTCTATTCTTTCGAAACAGTTAAATTTGTAACTTGTAGATCAAGGGTCAAATAACGTTGGATTCACTTGATTTTTGGTGTGGTGATCATCCAAAGGTGTACAACAAAACCCAAACTTTTTGAATATTTTTAACAAAACCGAGCAAGCGCAAGAAATTTCTGGTGATGTCAACACATCCATTATTCTGTATATATATCAAAATAATGTGTGATGTCAACATAGGAAAATTTCTCACGCTGACACACACACATCATTATTTTTATTTTTAAATTTTTTTTGGATATGTTCCACATCTCATGGATGATCACCATATCAAAAGTCAAGTGAATATAACGCTATTTGCCACTCGATCTAATTGTTGCAAATTCAACAGTTTCAAAACAATTGAACTTTTTGCAACAATTGGATCAATGGTCAAACCCCCTTATGGTTCATTCATATTTAGGGTTTTTATGGTTTTAAAATGTGTACAACAGTCTAAAAAACAATTTCAATTTTTTGGGCTTTGTGGGCAGACATCACATGAAATTACCCGTGCAGTTAGCACGCGCACGCGCACACACATTATTTATATATATATATATATATATATATATATATATATATATATATATATATATATATATATATATATATATATATATATATATATGAGATAATGGTATGATATACGTGACTAGGCCTCTCTTATTTATCCCGATGATTGGAACCATTCATTTTGATGTTCATATTCTAATACCTTAAAACATTGAATATCGGATAAACCTAAGGGGTTTTGATCGTTTATCTTTCACAATAATATAACTTTTTTAATGGTTAATAAATGAGCAAAATCTGTTGGGTCCACCCTATATTTAATGTTTTGCGGTTTTAAAACATAAAGATCAAAGTAAATGATTCCAATCAGCCAAAATATGATATGATGGAGTTTTCGAGGCGCATATAGGCCTTAGCTTGTATGTCACATTCATCGTATATATATAGTGCGTATATGTATGTATGTATGTGTGCACGTGCATGTTCATATGTACGGCTAAGTATTTGCCTAAGAAATTATGGACTATCTCCGTGGATCGGGATACAAAGTGCATTGACTGATTATAATTTCACCTTTCCATCATTCTGTTCTTACCAAGTATAGATATTTCATATAATTAGACTAGAATCAAATTCTGAACTTTCAATGACATATACTTTATTCAATGCTGAAGTTTAAAGATATCCTCCTACATTTCTATTTTTAAACCTAGGGAAGAAATGGCTATACTTTCACATGCAACTGTGCTCGTAGTTGTGCTACTATATGAAAAACTGTTGACCTTGGCTCGCGAATTCTCATATATGGATCAGGTTCTCCTTCTATTCTCTAAAAGATGACATAATGCAGATGATTTGACCCACCTTGCTTGTAGCTCTGCAATTCTGAGAAGAAATAAACGCTCTCTTTCAGTAGTCGCTGTTTCAGCCTGTCAAAAAATAATATCTTGATTCATATTAACAAGTTAAAAGCTGGCAAAGGGAAAACACAAATTTACAGGCTGCATAGCTTAAGTGCCAACAACAATTAGTGCTTTAAACCCATGATATATTACAGGACTTTGGTTACGACCTGAAATGAATTGCATATTAAACTCGTGATATTAAAATCACACAGACAGATGTGCATCCTGCATACTTAACATACTTAGGAGCACCAAACAAGCAGCCATGCAATTAAATAGGAAGGCCCTTACCATTAGTGAGCTATGAAATCAGGTTACAATAAATATGAAAGTATTTGCTATATTGACGAATTGAGCTTGTGCGACAGTTTAGACACCCGATTATTTAAGAGAAACTTGTAGAATAATTTTCAAGTCATGGTTGAGAAACTAACATATTCTTGGCAGATGAATATGAAGAAGCAGCATGAAATAAAACCAGGAAGGCTGGTTGATAGGCCTACCAATTAGTTATGTAGTCTTTGTTGATAGCTCATGTTGATGCAACCAAGGAGATGGCCCCATGTCTCTTATACATTATTTCAATCAATGACTTGAGATCCATTGGCCAGTTCATGTAACTAAATGTAAATAACAATCCTTGCCTATGCCTGATTTTGGCATCACTGAGAGACGTAGACATCATGACAAAAATGTACAAATTGATCATAGTCCTTCTCCAAAGTTTGCAGTCAATTAAACCAACATGCTAACACAATCCTTACCACTGTTACATCAGGAGGGCAGGGGAGCAGTAAGGAAATAAATTTAAAACAACTTGTTCTTCATTCTACTAGGCGCCTAAGGAAAAATACATGAAAATACTCAGATGTGGTGAAAAGTAGTTGCGAAACTCAGAAGTGGTGTCTACAGGAGAAGCAAATAGAAATTACAGTACAGATAAAATTATATAGGTTACGGCCTTCAAAATCCATATGGACTAAGGCCTTGAGAAATTTCATAAGTTGACATTTTAACTTACATGACATGTGGGACCTGGTGACACTAAAAAAGCCAAGTCATGGTACGGCAGTGGAAGACAAATGGCATCAAAGTACTGGAAAGTAACAAACAATAGAATATGATCACAAAATCCCTATTCCAACAAAAAGAAACCAGATAGTGGACAATCTACAGAATGGAATGTTCAAACAAAGCTGATCTGGAGAAACACTTTTTTTGTTCATTGTGCTGATCAAGTTCTTCCCAAAGCAAATAAAGAGTTGGCATCCAGTACATTCATATGTAACTGATTTTTATGAGTTATAGATGAACCCAACAGGGTTGGTAGGTCCTACTATATTATTAGATCCCACACAACATAAACATGCTGTTTCATGTTATCCACACAAACAAGCATGGAGCACCAGGGAGAAGAATCATTTCATCAACTGAAATCTTTTTCAGATTCTAAATGCAGGATAAATTCTCAAAACCAGTAATTAACTCTCCAATTAGTTTTGGGACTTCCTTTGTCCACATAATTAGCTATATTACAAACATGATTATAAATTTAACTTTTCTGAATTAATATGGTGGAAATATACCTAATCCAAAATAGAAAAAACAACAGAATCTGTAAATGTAACCAGAATTAGTCATCTGCACACTCACCACGCCATTCTCTGTAGCACGTGTTTGTGGAGACGTTGCGGTTTGTGGAGCTGCAAAAATCACCATGAATTAATAAGGAGTTGCCAAAAATACTAATAGTTAAAAATTATACATGAGAATAATGAGAAACATATGATACATGTGGCAAAGCCATATATGCGCCTCAAAAAGTCCATCCATATTTATTTTGGATGATCTCAAGCATTCATTTTGATCGTCATATTCTAAAACACCAAAAATTCAAATATTAGGTGAACCCAATGGGTTTTACCCGTTCATTCACTAGTCACAAAAGTTCTATTTATACGAAACCATTAAATTTGGGACGCTGGGATGAACGTGCAAAACCCCTTGGGTTCATCCGATATTCGGTGGTTTGGAGTTTTAGAATGTAAAGATCAAAATGAATGGTCCCGACCGTCAAAAAATAGGGGGAGATGGATTTTTTGAAGGTGCATATGTGGCATATGTTTTCCATTATTCTCATTATACACACACACACACACACTAGTCATAACCCGTGCCCGCATGCACGGTTCATTTAAGATTGTTCCCGCGAAATCTTTGTTTCCAAAAAATTATTTCCACAGCCAAAATTACGCGGAACAACAAATTAGCGTAAAAATATTTAGCGGCACGGGCGCCTTGGGCGCGGAACAACAAATTCGGTGCAGGCGCCTACGACACGGAAAAAATTCGGCGCGGAACAACAAATTCAGCATGGGCCAACAAAATAGCGTAAAAAAATTTAAAAATTTCGCGGGCGCCATTGGCGCTGGAAATTATTCTCATTTTAATTGTGTGTATTCGATCTGCAGCATTAAGTTTAAGTTAAAGTTTTTTTTCAAATGCATTAATTGCGCGCATTCTGCTATTCCCCAGAAACTTTCATTCCCCAAAAATTTTCATTTTCCAAAAAACTTTCATTTCCCCAAAAAAGTTTTTCCCTCCAAAACTTTCCACAAAATCTTATCTCAACTATTCATTCCTAAAATAAAAATCTCAACTGTCTTTCTATCAACCCCTTTGTCCTAGTCAGCCCTAAGATTCAAAAACAGTAAAATGAACGTGCGCATGTATTGTTACCTGCGCACACCCCCTTTCCGGGGGATTTAAAGTATTTTTTTTTGATTTTTTTGTAGTAGGTAGTTCTACCTGTTAGGTAACTCCCCACAAAATTTCAAGTCAAACAAACACCATTTGGACATCGAATTATCCATCACAAAAAAGTCGTAAAAAAATTCCAGAATTCTGGACTGTTTTTGCAACTTTTTTTGATGGATGATTTGATACCCAAATGGTGTTTTTTGACTTGAAATTTTGTTGGGGGTTGCCTAACATGTAGAACTACAATCTGCAAAAAAATTCAAAAAAATACTTTAAACCCCCTCAGAAAGAGGGTGTGCGCAGGTATGGTTACCTGCGCACGTTCTCAGGCACATTTGCATATATATATATGAGAATAATGTGTATCATACGACATATGAGCTAAGGCCACTTATGCGACCTCAAAAAGTATACACTCCCATAGTTTTTCGGAAGATTGGAACCATTCATTTTGATCTTCATATTCTAAAATCTCAAAACACTGAATATCCGGTGAACCTTAGGAATTTACTCGTTCATCTATTCGCTGAAAAAATTATATTTTTACGGAACCGTTAAATCTGCGATGGGTGGATGAGTGAGCAAAAGTTCTTGGGTTCCTACAATATTTGGGTTTTAGGATTTTAAAATATGAATACCAAAATTAACGACTCTAATCGTCAGAAAAAACACATAAGTTTGGAGTTTTCAAGGCAACATATAATGCTTAGCCCATATGTTATATGATAGCAATTATACCCACACACACATATGAGATAAATGTGTATCAGGTGGCCAAGGAGGGGATTTCCTCCTTGTCCACCATCTAGGCCCGCCCATCACCCATCATGGGTGTGGGCCCCACACCCCCACATGGGGGTGTGGGCGGCCTAGATGGTGGCCAAGGAGGAAATCCCCTCATTGGCCACCTGATACCCATATATATGAGAATAATGTGTATCATATGATAATGATGGCTTAGTCTCATATACCAAGATACAAAAAGTAGGCGGTACAACAAGTACAAGCCCGGCTTGTACCTACCTACTTTTGTGTCTTGGTATATGAGGTTAAGCCTACATTATCATATGATACACATTATTCTCATATATGTATCATATTCTCATATATATATATATATATATATACACTAGTCATAACACGTGCCCACGGGCACGGTTCATTTAAAATCTTTGTTTCCCTAAAAATTATTCACTCCCCCCAATTTTGGGACAGATAACATTCCACTTCACAATTTAAAAGAACAAAAATTTAGCGGGCGCTTTCGACGCGCACTGGCACATAATTAATTAATTCCATGTAATTAACTCATTACACATAATAAATTCTTTCCCATAAGTAATTCCACCCTTATCTCAACCCTCATAATTAATTTTGGTTTTTCCAAACACTCATCTCAACCCTTCTTTTACCAAGATTAAATCCTAGCCATTCTTCTATCAACCTCTTTATACATCAGCTTGTCCTAGTCAGCAAGACAATTCAAAAAAGTCCACAAATGTAATATATATACTAGTCATAACCCGTGTCTGCAGGCACGGTTCATTTAAGATTTTCCCCAGCGAAATCCTACAGCCAAAATTTAAAAAAAAAACAAATTAGCGTAAAAATATTTAACGGCACGGACACCTTCGGCATGGGCGCCTTCGACGCGGAACAACAAATACAGCGATGGCGCCTTCGGCATGGAACAACAAATTCGACGCGGACACTTTCGGCGCGAAACAACAAATTCGTCGCGGGCGCCTTTGGTGCGGAACAACATGAGCACCTTCGGTGCGGGACAACAAATTCGGTGCGGGTGCTTTCGGTGCGGAACAACAAATTTGGCGCGGGCGCCTTCGATGCGGAACAACAGATTAGCGTAGAAAATTTAGTGGAGCAACAAATTCGGCGTGGAACAATGCGCAAGGGCATTCGGCGCAGAACACCAAATTTGGCGTAAGAGCCTTTGACGCGGAATAACAAATTAGCGTAAAAAAATTGCACGGGGCCGATTGTTGGCGCGAAACAACGCGCGAGCGCATTCGGTGCGGAACAACAAATTGGCGCGGGGCGCGGAACAACAAATCTCAGGGTATTTTTTGGTGATGGTATTAACTAAAAAATTTTTACGCTAATTTTTTTACTTTGTTTAATTAATGGATCATGTTTCTACACAATCTTTCCCAAGACACTTTTAATTTCAAGGTTTTGGTTTCCAAGACACTTCCCCCAAAATTTAATATTCACAATCTTTCTCAATATACTTTTAATTTCAAAGTTTTGGTTCCCAAGACACTTTCCCCCCAAAATTAAGATTTCCCACTACAATTTTCACAAAATCCAATCTCAACCATTTTCACAAATACGACGCGGGCGCCTTCGGCGCGGAACAACAAATTCGGCGCGACCACATTCGACGTGGAACAACAAATTTGGCGCGTACGTCTTCGGCGTGGAACACCAAATTAGCGTAAAAAATTTAGTGAAACAACAAATTCGACGCAGAACAACGCACGAGAGCATTCGGCGCAGAACAACAAATTTGACGCAAGAGTCTTTGGCGCAGAACAATAAATTAGCGTAAAAAAATTACAGAGACGCCGATTGTTGACGCGGAACAACGCGCGAGCGCATTCGGTACGGAACAACAAATTTGGCGCGGGCGCCTTTGGTGCGGAAAAACAAATTAGCGGAAAAAAATTTAACGGGCACCATCGTCGCGAAACAACAAATTAGCGTAAAAAATGGGCGTCGTCGCATCGAAGACACAGAACAACAAATCTCAGGGTATTTTTCAATGACAGTATTAACTTAAATTTTTCACGCTAATTTTTTTACTTTGTTTAATTTAATGGATCATGTTTCTCCATAATATTTTCCAAGACACTTCTAATTAATTTCAAAGTTTTGGTTCCCAAGACACTTTTCCCCAAAAATTTAATCTCCACAATCTTTCTGAATATACTTTTAATTTCAAAGTTTTGGTTCTCAAGACATTTTCCCCCAAAATTTAAGTTTTCCCACTAAAATTTTCACAAAGTCCAGTCTCAACCAATGATTTACCAAGATCAAATCGCATCCACTCTTTATCTTGTCCTAGTCAGCCCTAGAATTCAAAAAAGTTTGTCAAATGTATAATATATAGAATAATGGGTAGCATACGCCATATGAGACAAACCTCATATACCCTCTCACATAAATGGGGCGAATACAACCAAATACAAGCCCATGTGGGCTTGTACTTGCCCTCTTTATGTGAGAGCATATAAGGCTTTGCCTCATATAGCGTATGATACACATTCTTATATATATATATATATATATATATATATATATATATATATATATATCCATATAACAATTGAGGGACATTACCTACGGATTTGTCTCATGTGGCAATGTCCCATCACCCACTACCTTGACAATCTGTAACGGCCCAGCCCGCTGGCCCGTCCATTTCTCTCTCTCTTCCTTTTTCTTTTTCCTTTTCTTTTCATTTTCAGCCCACCTCGAAGCCCAAAGCTCGCTGTGCTTTCCCCTTTCTCCCCCTCTCTTTCTTTTCCCGCAGAAGCCCGAGCCCTTAGGGCTCGATCACATCTCTTTCTCCCTCTCGCGTTCTCACAGTGAAGCCCTTGAGCCCGTAGGGGCCTCTTCGACTTGTTCTCCCCTCCCTTCCCCACCCCCCCTCTCTCCCTCCCTTATCGCAGCGACAAGAGCCCACAAGGGGCTTCGATTCGACAGCAGCACACACCCCTCCGTCCTCTCTTCCGCACGTCGACAGCAAAGGCCCCCATTCATCCTCTCGCAACGACAACCATCTCTAAGGCTTTTAGACAACGACACTTCGATGCGACATCAGCACCATGCCCTCATCCTTCCCTGGGCTGATTCGATGGCTATTTATCTCCACTCTCCTCCTCCTTGGTGGTTCCCTTTACTTGCGGTCTGATCATCCCTTGCTGATTTGGAGTTCAGTGCTCCTCTTACTTGCGGTCTGTCCCTTCCTTGCTGTCTTGAGGCTCGGTGGCTCCTCTTGCTTGCTGTATGGTCCTTCCTTGTTGTTTGAGTTGGGGTTTGATGTGGGCTCCTTGCTGACTGATGACTGCGGCTGACTTTGTTCTGCGGCTGTTTGGGTTCGACTGGATCCTTTATTCGTTGTTGGGCTTCTATTCTCAATTTTCTTGATTCTTCTGCGACAATTTCAAGTAAACTATATCCCATATACTGCAGTTCTCGTTTCGATTCTTGCATGATTTATTTGAGCTGAAATCGTTGGGGGTGTGGTTGTCTTTTGCTTGCTGATTTGGGGGTTCTTTGCTTGTGTTGGGGGTTTTGGTCTCCCTTGCTTGTGGGTTGGGCTTTCTTGTTGTTTTACGGTTGTGGTGGCCCTTCTACTTACTGCCTTGGGCTTCCTTTTTTGTTGTTGAGTTGCGGTTGGCTTTTCTTTACTTGTTGCTTAGCTGCAGCTGGCTTTCGCTTGCTGTCTGGGGTTCCTGGCTTGGTGTGTGGGTTCGCCTGACTTCTCCCTTACTGTATTGGGGTTTTTGTTCTTCTTTGCTTACAGGTTGGGGTTCCTTACTTGTTGTTGGGTTGAGGCTAGCCCTCATTGCTTGTTGTTGGGTTGCGGCTAACCCTCATTGCTTGTTGTGGGTTGTGGCTAGCTTTTTTACTTACTGTTCTGGGTTCTTTGCTTGTTGTTAGGTTTGGTAGCTTCCCTTGCATGCTGTCTTGTGTCCCTGGGTTAATGTTGGGCTCGGCTGGTTTCCTCGCTTGTTTTGGGTTTCAGTATGGTTTACTTGGAAATCTGATCCCTCTGGCCTAGAACCTGTAGAGCCATTATAAGTTTTGACTTTCAAGCTTTTCTTTATCAAGCAATTTTTGTATTTCCATCGTTTCATGGTTCATTGTATGGAACAGTTGACATGTTGCTTCTTTTAATACTGCTTCACTCTGGAATATATTGCTCTGGTTCATTTTAATACTGTTTTATCACATGCCAGTTTTATTATCATGACATTCAATTGTCTCTTTGAGCATGCTAGTTTAATATTGTGTTAAATTACGTAGTCCAAGGGATATTACTTGTGATGGCATGATACTGACACTGGATGACTGGTGGAATTTTGGTTGGCTCTTGACATGACATTACTCTTACATGTACGACAGTGGACCCCTCTTGGCTACGTAATTAAACAATATCACGATACTAAACTAATAATTGATTAATTCAACTTGACTCACCAGGTTTTAGGGAAATTTATGATTGTGAGAGTGCAGGAGCAACTAGGACATGTCTTTCGGCCCTGTCTGAGAGGATTTTCATTCCACACGATACTATTCCCGATACTATTTTCGATACTTGTTTCCGATACTAACATTAGCGTATGGATCCTGAGTAGTCTGTTACTCGGCCCGGGATAGCACCCTTGCGGTCTCAAGAAGGTATTCGTGCTACACACCGTACACTCCCTCATAAGTCATGGCTTAGAATTGATTCTCTTTAGTGAGTAACATCTTGCAGTGGTTCGTGGTCATTTAATCATCATAACATGTAACTTTTCTGTACCGTACTTTTATAACTAGTGTCATGTCTTTTTTATACACTGTTACTTTTCTGTCGTTTGGGTTTGATATTGTCTACTCTAATGAGCCGTGGTGTGACTTCTGTTGCCTCACTAGGTGACACACATGATCATACAGAGGTACTTGAGCACGAGGAGTCAGACTTCCAGGGCAGGACGTTGAGCATTGAGCTAGTGGCAAGTGAGGTGTTCTATTTACATTTCAACAGTAGTGTAGATTGTATTGTCGTTTCCATATTTAGAACTGTGTTAATATACTATGTTATGAGTATTTCGTTTCTTTCTGCACTGCTCCACATTGACTTCACTGGTACTTGCATGACCTGCACTTAACTGTTTCAATTGTGAAGACACTCGCGGGAGCAGGGTGTTACACAATCACCCCACTCTCACTTATTTACATGTTTGTCATCCCCCTCATCCCACATTGCAAAACCCCAAAAAACCCCCACAAACTCACTTGATTGCATCTTTGCCCTATGTGATTTTTCTCCTATAACCCGAAGGCTTTTGGGTTTACCCTTTTACTCCCCGACGATACCAGCACACACCCACACTTCTCGCTCTTTTTTGGGGTTTTTGCTCCGTGCACTGTGCACACATGTTATTTCTAGTGTATATATAGTATGTGCTTGTTCAATGGTCAAATACTTTCAGATTCATCCCAAAATTTGTATTTTGGTGTACTAGAACATCTACACCACATTTATAAAATTTTTTTATAAAAAAATACATTTTTGAGGCCAGCTACACAAAGCGCACTTGATGCGGCTGGCCCCTCTCTCTGTGTGTGTGTGCGCGCGCGTGTGTGCGTGTAAGCTAAGTGGCATAACAAGATCTTCCATCGTATGAGGTCATGGGTATGATGCTCCCCATCAACATTCGTGTCAAAGGATTGAAAAGCTTACCTTCACAACAACAACAACAACAACAACAACAACAAACACTCACCATCAACTAGGTCGTTCTGCTGTAAGCTATTCAACAGATTCATGATCAAATCCTGATAATCAATAAAGTACATCAAAAAGTTAGTGTTAGTTTGTTAAAGCAAATGGTAAAGCGCAATAGTTAATTAATTTTAGAGGAAAAATGACATTCATATGTACTTGTTGAAATGAAGTCTGCTGAAAAAGATACTGAAGATGTGGCATGAGAATAGATGCAGGTATCGGACTCGTGATAGTTTCCTTGGGGGACTGGTTAGTAAGCTGTGAAACATCAAGCAAAGTATTTTTGACAATGATTTCTTACTGACAAATTTTCATAAGACGATAGAAAAATCAGAATATTCATTTCAAGAAGAATGCATAGTTAAATAACAAATATATGTCTAATCAGTGCAATGCATAAGCAAATTATCCACAGTAATAAATCAATTAACTTGTTTTGCATATTGCATATTTGATTTTGAAAGTGTTTTAAATATTGGATATTGGACTTGTATTGACTTGGAAAATAGGATATCAGATTGTGCTTATTGGGAATATTTAGTCAATGTGAGAGTTATCTGATGCGAAATATACTTGTCATATACAAGTCATGTGCGTATCTATATATAAACCATATAAAATCACATAAGCCATGTTAGATTACCTTGGTAAGTTGTATTAACACTATGAATCCAAAACCATTAAAGGATTGCGAAACTCAGAAATAGAATCTTAAAGAGGAAGAGAGGAATTGTTTAAATTTCATTTGGTGCCGGGAAAAAAGAAATAACAATAAACTTATTGCACCTCGTGTTGCCCCGCCACGTTGCCTGGCAAGTCATTGGAAACCGTGTTGCATGCCTCTTGGATGCACCATATCGCTCGTCACATCAACATCACGAGAAAGCGACAGAGGAGACCATTAGGGCTCTGGTTTCATCCAAGCCCTAATTCTCATCTCTTCTCATTATAAGACTTGTGACGGGTATTGATTGTTAGGACTCGGGTGTCGGTTTATTTAACACATATTCTTTAGTTCAAAAAAGTAACATCAGCCGCTATAAGCAATGGATATATCAGCAGCTAGTAGCAAGGGATATATCGACCGATATATAGCCATATATCCGATATCGGGATGATATAGCAGCCAAAAAGCTACATGCATTGGAAAGGCTAACTGCGTAGCATTGTCTTTTTTGGGGTAAAACAACTGATATATCAGATATCAGCCTGCTATTTAGAACATTAATTTAAAGATCACGTGACAAAGAAACAACGGGACTGTCAAATATCCATAGCGGCAAATTCTCAATAAGCATGTTGACAAGGGGTAGTCAAATGGCCAAACTGCTTCAAAGATGACCAGTTTCTTACTTGGTCTGTTCATATCGATTGTTGCTAGATACTCCACATAAAAATCACAAGTGCAAATATGGGGAGAAATAAAGCCAAAAGGATGTAAAATCATGAACACGGTCTCAACTTTGATACGTAAGCAAAGTAAAATAAAGTAGTCTAGAGTGAAGAGAGTGAAGATACTCTTACTTTCAGATAAAGTGCTTTTGGGAGTCAAGCAGATCAGTTCATGTATGATATATGTTTAAAAGCAAGTCATGCGATCGAATATAGGTAAGCAAAGTAAAGCAAAGTAAAACAAAGTAGTCTATAGTGAAGATACTCTTACTTTCAGATGAAGTGCTTTTGGGAGGCAAGCAGATCAGTTCATGTATGATATATGTTTAAAAGCAAGTCATGCGATCGAATATAGGTAAGCAAAGTAAAGCAAAGTAAAACAAAGTAGTCTATAGTGAAGATACTCTTACTTTCAGATAAAGTGCTTTTGGGAGTCAAGCAGAACAGTTCAGGTATGATATATGTTTAAAAGCAAGTCATGCAATCGAATATAGGTAGGTTATTGAGATACAATGTAAATATGTGCAAATGGAGCTTGGGGTCCTGACGGAAACATGAGGTGAAGAGTTGGGTCACTAGTTGTAAATATTTTAAGAATACTGAATTACAATAGTTGTCCTCCAAGACTTGTAACAACATGCTTGAACAAGATTTAGTATCTTGTTGCTTTATTCCTATTTTACTGATCAGGTAGCCAGAGAGGCTTCCAACAGTTAGTTAATAGACATGATAAATATTTTCAATTAAAAACAAATGTTTGCATTTGACAACACAAACTAGTGATTCACAACAAAGGAAAAAAAAGAAAATCTAATTATACAAATTCTTGTACTCCAAAGAGTAAGTTAGCATACCACTGGTTTAGACTGAACTAGCCAATCACCAACACTAGCTGATTTTCTTAGTGAAGACACCTGACAAAAGCATGACATCATAGTATGTTGAATGTACAGGCAGAGGTGCACAAGGAATCTAAATGGAAAAGTTGTACCCCAATACCAATGCATACCTGAGATGACCTCCGTGGAGCTGAACATAGCGGAATATCCTGGCATTGCAATTTTTTCATTAAAAACAGTTGAATTTATAAAAGACTATTTTTAAAGACTAAAGCTGACCTTTACAAGATCCACATTTTCAGATGTAACTGAAAACCGGCCTTTTATCTGGACCACATTAGACTTGGACTTATCCTCTAACGAATCTCCATAGCCTATAAGAAAAGAAGGCAGAAAAACAACCATTTCTGTGTCACTCAAGTTCATGTATGATGCAGTTGGTAACTAAACACGTACAAATAACAAAAATCAACAAGCATTTGACCATTCGAGAAGCGTTCTTCGTGTTCATTTATAACAATGGCTAAACCATTAAGCTTAGGAGAACTAGGTATATAAAGAAACTTCATCAGAAGTCCACTATAAGTTTTCTTACCTGCTGAAGATCGTATAGGAGCCGACAAACTGTTTCCAGAAGCACGGTTTGGTAGCATCAATGGACCACTAAAGTTTGGCGCCTTCCGTGCATCGCGTTTATGCTTTTCATTAGCTAGTTGATTTCCATGTTCGGACCTATTTTAAAAAAGGTCCTGGCATATATTAAAATTTCATGCATTTGAGAAATGCCAGCTCCTGAATAAATTTATCACATTCCAATTTCCACTTGCAGTACCTTGTGCATGTAAATATGCCTAATCCAATGGATAAACCATAACGCTTACGTGCTAATATTATGATTTCATTGAAATGATTGATGTGAAATGTTAAAAGGAGATAGTTTCCAAAAACTAGCTTCAAACCAAGTTCTATGTCTATGCATATGATTCAGTTACAGGAAAGCCTGAAAGTTATCATATTCGATACAATATGCCACAGGTTATATTAAAAGCTTTGACCTTTAACATCAATCAGCTACTAGATCAATGGAATAAACTTAGTTATCTTTACTAGCATGAAATATCGTAATGCTACTCTGGTAATAAACATAAATGTTCCCCACTTCATAAAGAAATACTTAAATAAGGCTTCTAATTATACTAGAACGGAAAAGGAAAACAACACACCTACTTAATGTATTTGAAGTGAAACTCGGGTGTAGTTATTGGCTAAAAAAGTAACCAAAACTTTATGCACATCGTCTTCATCTTTTTCAGTCAAGAGGGCATGACATGTCAGCTAACATATAAGGTCTTCTACAAAGAAAAATTCTCTCCTTTTCAGAATATACAGTTCTGTAATGGTCCTGATATGCATCAACACTCAGACCAACATGATTACCAAAAAAAGACAGGAGTGCAAATTATCTCAGATGACAATAATGATGTGAAAAAAAAAAGATTGTCAAGGAATATCACTTTTGGTCCTTTGTGTAACATATCAGGCATGTCATATTCCAGTGTCACGCATGTCAGATTACAGTGTTATCAGATTCGTGGTATACTGATAGATCCGGCCATTAGGGGCTGATTTGGGGCATTTTATGTTATTTTATTAGTGTATAGGTATTTGGGTAATTAGACAATTAGTGTATAGGTATTTGGGTCATTTAACGATTTTTAACCATTATAAAGTATAAACTGCATGCTTTTCCTTCCAATTTTGCTAATGGTTCCATAGCCGGATAAAAGAGGAGGGTTATGTGGTAGGCATGTGACAGCCAGCACAAAACTTTATTACACTCTTATGATCATAAACTTGTATAGAAATTTTGTTGGAATACCCTTTCTTAAGCGGTGCGTTGTACCGGATCATGATCCGATATTTTTTCGATTAAGTCCAAGAAGTAAACCCCAATTTTTGGTATGAATGCTAAGCTGATGATGATAATGAAACCACTGGATTTTATTTAATACAATACCTATTTTTCTTAACCTAAGTTGAAAATTGAAATGGAAAAAAATATTATTCAAAATACGGGTCACACCTCAAACTGAGGTATTGGTGTTGATTATATATTAAAATACAATATGAATACAATAGGACGATCAACTCATGTTTGACCCCCATTATTTGACTCTAATTATAAAACAAAAAACTACAATTAAAATTCATATTTGACTCCTTATTAACAAAAAAGCTAAAACTGAAAAGTACAGATTCAATCTGTAAACTAATTCTAGCTAAAAACATATTATTCCTTAAGCATACATACCCAGCTTGACATAAATAGATTGAATTCAACCTTTTCAATATTTACGTCATGAGCCTTCTTTGAGCAACATATAATGATTGTGTAACTTGAGCTGTCGGAATTTGCTGTGCTGGAACAAACTTCTCTTCAACCCAAACTCCAATTAGATTTTCTCCATGGCCACCACCCAATCCATGGCCAACACCCAACTGATTCGTCTTAATACTCTTAAAAACAAGTGCAGATTTTATATCCACACTAACTAAAGTACCACTTTCAACCAATTAAAACCAATCACTGATGATAACAAATGAGAAAACCAACCACCGCCAATCAATATTCAAAGTCAATGATAACTTTCAGCGAACCAATGATAATTATAGATTTCAACAAATAAACGATTCAATGATGACGACATTGAGAACGAATGCTGATACGGATGCGACATTAAACTTAAAAGGCTGATGATGATGTCAAAAGCAACAAAGTCTAGAATAGTTTAAAGATAACAATATCTAGTAACTCATGACAAGAGCAACAAGAGAAATGAACTATCCGAAGAAGCAACAAAAGAAAAGAACTATCCGGAGAAGCAACAAGACAATTCTAGTAATCGTATACAAGAAACTAACCAAGGAAAGTATAGAAAACTCTCTAAATCCCCAATAACTTTCAAGCAACTAACGATTACTAACAACCCGTCAACCAACCAATGATAGCTAACCAGTGACAACTTCCAACGAACATCTCAATGACAACGATAACGATATGAAAATGGTGTTGAAGCAACAGTGAGAGTTGGTGAATCTCGTAGGAGAAGCTTTTCAAATCCCGTAAAACCAAATCAAATTTGCTTTCCAAAATATCACAAACTAAACCAAACCAGATACACGTCCGTAATCTTAGAAACCAAAACTAAACTTTTTTACGCAAATATGTTCAAATAACACTTTTTTTCCAAAATCACGAAACCAAAAGAAACCCAAATAAAAAACATTACTCTATTTTATTTCTCTTTTTCTCTTTTTTGTCCAGTAGTATAGCAGGTACCATAAAGCTATAGAACCGTTACAAACTCTACAATAAATTTTCTATGTTTTCTACTTTTGTATTTTTATTTTTTATGAAAAAAGAATAATCAAATCTTTAAGAATTGGGCACACAAGATTTTTTTGAATATCAAAAGGTCAAGAAAAATTAGAAGGAAAAAAGGGGAAAAAATTGGGTTGTGGTTCTGATACCATGTTGGAAATTGAAATAAAAAAAAATATATTAGAAAGAATAAATGCCACATCTCAAACAGATGTATTGGTGCTATTTATATAGGAAAATAAATTTCGAATTCAATTTGAAGAACTCAAATTTAACTCTTACATGGCTCTAATTCTAAAATTAGAAACTGCAATTACACCTCATATTTAACTCCTTATCTGATTCTAAATCTAAAATTGAAAAATACAATTCCTATCTTTAAATTAATTATAAACTAGAAACATATTAGTCCAAACAACATATGATGTAATAATATTACTGCATTTTAAACTCCATATGCATTTTGTGAGCATGTGGGTTTTCATTAAAATGAGAATCGAGATTTAATCATCTACTTCTTTGCTTAATGATTATGGATAGCAGAAAATGATGTAACATGCTCAGAAGCATATTAAATATAGCTACGCCACATTTCAGAAACGTGTTGATATCCTAGACTCATATTCTACTAAGATGACAAATATTATTATCAGACAAATGGAAACATATTTGAAAGAGAGAACCTGTCAGACATGTGTCCCCTTTCGGAAAATGAGTTGTCATGCACACAAGAGGGGATAAGAGGACCGCTATAAGTTCGGTGCTTTTTCCCAACTCCGCTTTTCCAGTTGGGCTCTGGGCCTTGTTTTGATGTTGATGCTGTTGAATCATTTTTTGATCTGCTTTTCTCATATCCATCGAGTGCTTCTTGATTACAGGAGCCTGACAAAGATGCTTTTAAGAGCTCATCTTTTGTACTTGACCACATATCCCCTGATCCTTCTGCAGCACATACGTTGTCTCTGGGAAATAGCATAACACTTGTCAGCAGATAGTCATTCCTAATAAACTAGTATTTAATCATTGATACAAAAAGCACATTAACCATATACATTTTGAAGATGGATTTATATACAATACAATAACATTCACATTAGAAATTTTACATTCACTGACATCAAAAGGAAGTTGATTTGCATTTAATATAATCAAGGTTGATTTACAAAACTAAAGCCAAAAAAGGATATGTTAATGCATTTACAATTTGTATGTTTTTGACTTGAGAAAATGAATATTAATACTTAGGGACAGTACTTTTCTTGCAATAGTAAATTAAACATATAATTCAAGTATGTAATTGATTATTGCATATGTAGAATAATGTAAACTCAAGTCATAGCTTTGATTAAAAAGTAAGGAATTTTGACCATTATGTTAGACATCATTAGGATGCCAATTTGCCATGTTGTTTGTTTCATGTTATCAGTATTCTCAATCACCGACTGATTCATCGTGCATAACACAGCATTGCGATGCTCTTGAAGGCATTAAACACAAGTTCAGAATGAATATTTTGTTACCTATACCTGTTACATGTTGAGTTATAACACATAATTATGAGTTGTGCTAAATTATACAAAGACAGTATGAACTCTTGGTTCATTTTCAACTACTGTACACCTGCTCTATTATAGAAAACTACAGTGAACTTTCCATAAGCATGTTATTAAAATAACATGACTTATGCTCCTCCATCCTTAGGCTGATTTGGATCAAAATACATGTTACCGAGCCACTTCAAGTTTACCAAAGGAACTATTTGGATGGTTATTTACAAAAAATGTTTAGATAAGGTGCATAGCATTCTTCTATAATAACGTGAGCAGTTTCCTCCAAAAGATGTAAAAAGATCATGATAGTTTTTAATTTAGCTTGAGGATTCCGTACATGATCAGAATCAATGTTTGAGGTCTCGGTTTTGGTTTCGATTTTGGTCTTTCAAGGAATTTTAGGTTTCGTACAGTCTTGCTTGTTTTGGTGGGTTTAGAGTTCCGTTACGTTCGTATTAGTTTCAGTAGTTTCATTTTAAGTATCAGTTTTGGTTTCAGCGATTTTTAAATATTTCTATACAGAGCGTGATATTATATATATATAGTTATATAGTTATATAGTATTTTATACATAAAATGCTTCGATAATTTTTACCAGATATAAATTACCAGATATACAGCTGTACAAATTTTTTAGCTAAAACTTCTCTAAGACCCCAGCCAGACCTTTATTATTTTTATAATATAAAATAATAACAGTACATAAAATGATGGGCATAAACCTGACCTCATAATACAAAAAAATGAAGAAAATAAAGAAAAATATACAAAACAATCTCATTCTAAGTCATTAGCATTCAATTGTGGTGCAGAATAGTAAGACGGATAGCAATATTGCATATGTTCTGATCCTAAAAAGAATGTCATCATGTTATCATATATGGAGGGCTAACTTGACTAGATTAAAGACATGTCATGATTGTCTTGACTGCTACATTGCTCATTGACATTTGAAACATACATGTAATGACTAGCATAATCTCTATAGATGTCAGAGTGTCTGTATGGTATGTAATAATTGTCATGATTGCTTAAATATCTACTGGAATGTAATTCATGAATGACATGATTATCATAACCTACATAATAATTGTGACGATCAGATTGTCTATTGTATGTATTTTTCCTTCTTTCTTCAATTTAATGTTGTCTATCATAATCTCTGTACCCAAGAAAATAAGTTGTATCATAAGCATTATCCCCACTTCTCTGAGTAAGACGATTGTATTATGAAATACCACAACCTCCATCTATACGACCTTTTTTATTCCGAGATGAATCATCATCGCTTTATCTCCGAATTATTGCCTTCTTTTGCTTATATGTGATTCATTTGGTTTTGACTTGGTCATGTCTGATTGCCTTTTGTCCATTTTGCTTTCGCAAGCACTTTGTCCAACTAAGAATTATCACTATCATCGAACACGTCTTCTATCTCCATAGTCCATTCTTCCAAAGGATCGTCCCCATGAAAAATTTGATTTAAGTCAATCAGTTGATCTTCAATTGTTTTCCTCTTACACTGTCTTCTCTTAACCTAATATTATAATGCACATAAACCAGCTTTAAGATTTTTCATTTTAAACATGTTTTAGTCATTGTGTGAATGGGTGAAAATGCGGTCTAATTTCGTTCACAATTTGAAGATGAGACCGATTGATTTAAAGCGTGCACAACTAACTAAATGTATAAGATTTGAAGCTTACTCTCTCACAATGATTGATCATCATTCATTCATAAAAGTTGTCTTAGTTAAAAAAATGTCGAGCAATTTATGAGAACGTATAACGAACTAAGATTTTTATAGATACCTAGAGTGACCTGCTTTATTACCATACATGCATTTCGGGAGTTTAATGTACAAACTTTCATCCTATATACCACCACATACAATTATCATGCATAATTTCAGAATATAAATGACTGGATCAAATCTTATATTAAAATAAAAATATTTGAAAATCATGTGTTTCTATGTCTATATCAAGTTACTTCGAAATGTCTGGTTCCAACCTCTTATAACTCTAACCAATGCCTTGTTGTCATTTGTTGCTCTGGTGGAATACTAGAATCGAGTATTTAGAAAATAACATGCAATTATATTACAACACGTAAATAAACGATCTGTATCATATTAAGTTTATTCAATAAAATATGAAAAACATAATATTTACATACGACGTGAATATTTTGATGTAGCTGCATATCCCATCTTTTGTTGACCATGTCCCACCATTTGCTGCATCATCTACCAATATTATTTTTTGTCGTCTTTACTATGTTCATGGTCTTGTAAAGATAACACATCTCAACTTATCATCGTTGTCGATCATTCTTAAAACTTTCACCAGCAGTTTTTAACGATGATAAAAATGTGTTATGAGAAGTCATCACCATGAATTAGATTGTACATGTTAATCACCATGAATTAGATTGTACATGTTAGTTGCAAAAATCTTATTTTTTGGTTTCAACTTAGAAATTTTTTTGGACCATTCTCTTGATATGATCATTCTCGTTAAATCATCTCGATACATGTAAATAGTGTCTAATGCAATAAAGTGGGTTGCAAATCTAGTGATTGCAAACCCAATCAATTTTTTTCTACCCATCTCTTTTCTCATCAAGCTGAGCATCCAACCTTTGTTGTAAATAAATAGTATAATCATTTGACTTTGTGTGACAATATTTTTGATCTTCTCTTCTTTTGACATATCAAAAAATATAAAATTAATACAATGTGTCGCATATGGGGAACAACCCAGAATGTTTTTTTGCATAAACAATTGTCTAACTAATTTGTAGTTTATTCCATTGTCGGTGACTACTTGAATGATTTTATACTCTAATTATATCTATATATTTATCTAATCATGTCAAATATGTATGGCCCATTCTGAAAGCTATCGGTTGCATCCACCAAGTCAAGAAACACTACCTCGTAGATCAAATATAAAAGAAAATTAATAATCTTCCTTCTATTCTGTGTTGCCCAACTATCACACATTAATGTGCAATCATACTCATCCCAATAGCTATAAATATTTCAATATATGCTTTGGTTTCTTCAGCCTCCAAATCTAAATTTGTGTAGCTGAGGGAGGAAGAACGTCACAAGCTTCTCTACTAAAACATCAGTCATGGGCTGGTAATACTGACTATTGGTCAATTGTGTGGAATAAAGATATATATAAAATTTTAGCTACACATCTATCGAGAAAGCATTTGACAATTTTCAAACCACCCTTTATTATAGCCTTTATAGTTTTCTGGGTTTAAATGGTCAACACTACATACACCAGATTTGAGAATGCCAGACGATCTTTCGGTAGGTGCAACACGAACAGAACCAAATTTTAATCTGTCAATATGTTCAGCATGGACCGTACCATATCTGTCTAGACCAAACGATCATGCTTTCATTCTTCTATTAATATTTCTTATATCTTCTTTGGTAAAATTTTGCATATTGCTCTTAGTGTTCTTCTAAGCTCTCCCTCCTTAGTCTCATCATCATTCTCATCCTCATCCGAGTTTATGCCTTTAGACCTAGCCATTAACTCTTCCTCAATCCTTTTCTTCTTAAATTTTAACATTTGATTTTCTTTCCTCTTGACAAATATAAGTGACTTTATCTTTGCTCACACTTCTTTCGGTGATTCGGTATATGTCATCACATCTTCATCAATTCCCATCAAATGTTTCTTAAGGCGATTCATGCATCTATACATTTCTTTTTAGTAGTAGTTGCACCTTACATGTCAATGTTCATTTCCAACTATATTATTATGAGCCCACACAATATCCAACTGTTTCTCCATAAAAGTTCTCCGAGACATATCTTAATTATCGTTTATAACTAAAGACAACATATAATGTGTTACTTGTTTAGTAAAGTTAAATTATTTAAATAAATTTAGACATCTAACATTATTTAAATCAATTATCAGTAGTTACAAACAATAAAATAATAATTAACATTTAACATTAGTTATTTAACATCAATTAAATCAAGAATTATTAAGTTTTAACAATAAAATTAGTTAAGTAAAATTATTAACATATACAATTAGGAATTATTAACATTAATATTAGTTAAGTAAAATTATTAACATAAACAATTAGGAATTATTAACATTAATATTAGTTATGTCAAATTATTAATATCAACAATTAAGAATTATTAACATTAATATCAGTTAAACAAAATTATTAACAATTAAGAATTAAAATCAGACCAATAACAATAACATTTAAAAAGTGATAAATCTACATTAAAAATTATTAATGAACATTATCATAAATTTTAGTTCTACAAATTACTTAAGAATATTTCATTAAAATTAGTTAAAATTATTGTAAATAAAATGTAATATGTTTAGTAAAAATCTTAAACAAAATGTAAATCTATATTGAAAGTAATTAACAAGAGGAATGATAAAATTGTAAATAAAAGATAATAGTTTTATCAATACATGTAATGTGAACTATTTGAATGTAAATTATATAAATTTTATATAATGTAAAATATGAATATTTAACAAAAAAGAATGACAAATTTGTAAATAAAACATAATATGTTTCAAAATGTGTAAAGTGCACGACCACACTCGTTGTTGAGCAACAAGCGGCGCGCCTCGCATGCGGCAATCGGTCATGTTACATATTTTGCCACACATATTACATTATTTAGAAGTTTGTCATTCCCTTTGTTAAATTACTAACAAACGGAATGTCAAACTTGTAAATAAATGTAATAAGTTGAGCAAAATATGTAATGTGACTGGCAGCACTAGCTGCTAAGAGACGACCACACGTGCCACACGAGCGTGCTACTACACATTTTGCTACAAATTACATTATTTATAAGTTTGCCATTCTCTTTGTTTAAGTTAATTATGTTTCATTTCTCAATTCTCACTTCGATTCGATAGTAGCAAGTTCTTCGTCTCCCCAAAACCCTAGCTTCCTCCCTTGGGCTCGAGCCCTCTCTAAAGCCCTGGCTTATGTCAATCAATGCAGATTGTTAGTGACGTAGAGATCTCGTTGGAGCTGCAGCGTGTAGCTTTGCAAGATAAGTTTTTTTATTTTTTTTCCAAATTTTTGTAACTAATTTTTTTGTTATGATCTGTGAATCTTCTCTTCACAGTTATAGGAAAACATTAATCGCTATTTTTTCACGAGATTTATTGTTCTCCTGTTGAATCACAATTTTTTGTTGAATCACATCTGTGTGTTTATAAATTTTTTTGTTTTTTAAATTTTAGTACTATCCTAATATACTCCTCTTTTTCTTTACTCTCAATGTTGACTAAGACAGTGAAGTTCCGGTCAGTTTTGGTACTTCCAGTTTCAATCGAAACTGGCCAAAACTTAACTGTTTCGATTGAAACCGAGATTTTCATTCAGTTTCGTACTGGTATGGTCCGAAACGATCGAACCTGAGGGTGTCAACCAATACCTTCTTCCTTGATCAGAATGATTGACATGCAATAGATTGCCAGAAAGGTGACCAGCATTACCTAATTCCAAGGATCCCCATGGATCCACGATCTAAACCGCATGACTCGATTCATAACGTTCTCAATTTGGATCACATGGGGCATCAGCCCAATTGCATAGGATAAAAAAGTGGAGAATCTAGTATGAACATAATATCTATCATAAAAATTGGTGATTAACGGAAGAATTATGGAAGGAAATGATCAAGATTTTTTTAAAAAAAATATCCTTACCAAGAAATGGATCTATGCATATATACGTATGTATGAATAGATGTACATACATGTGTATGTGTGTGCACGCATGTGCGGTACATATACTATCTAAGCGAACCGGATGAGACGAGGAAGGACGTGACAGAGATGGTGGCAAAGTGTGACGTCTGCCATCGTCCCAAATATATGGTGATGGCTTCTGAGGGTTTGCTACATCCCATATTCTTGCCAGATCGGGTCTGAGAGGAGGCGATGATGGATTTTATTAATGGACTATATTTATCTAATGGGTATTCAGCCATTCTTGTTGTAGTGGATCGGCTTAGCAAGTAAGCACATTTTGTGGCACTCAGACATCCTTACACCACAATGATAATGATGGCGGCATTTATACAGAAGGTGGTGAGGTTGCATGGGGTCCCAGAGTCCATTGTGTCTGATGAAGATCAAGTTTTCCTTAGCTATTTCTGAAGGGAGCTATTCAGGATGCAGGGTACGATTTTGAAGATGAGTATAGCTTATTATCCCCAGACAGACGGCTAGACTGATGTCGTCAAAATGAGCATCGAGACCTATTTGCGTTGTTTTGTTTCAGATGCTTCGAAGCAGTAGGCAAAGTGGCATGTATAGGCAGAGCATTGAAACAACACATCTTTCAACACTGCCCCTCAGACCACGTCTTTTCAAGTTTTATATGGACGTGACACTCCGCACCTACTTCACTACGGCTACCATTCTACACCAATTTCTCAGGTGTAGCAGTATTTAGAGGAGATGAACATGGTGCTAGTGGAGTTGAAGCGCCATTTGACGAGTGCACAACAGATTATGAAGACACATGCCAATGGACATGCAAGAAGTACAGTTTGCAGTGGGTGACAGAGTATATTTGAAGCTGCGATCCTATCGACAACGATCTTTTGCGCATCGGAGGAACGAGAAGATGTTACCCAGCTACTTCGAGCCTTATGAGATCGATGCTAAGATTGATCGGGTTGCCTATGAATTGAAGTTACCACCAGAGTCTGCCATACATCCTTTTTCCATGTATCGTAGCTTCGTCATGCCATTGAGGACCACCCCTTATTCAACGCTACTACTGACACTGATCGAGGATATAGAGGTGATCATAAAACCGGCAGAGTTGAAAGGGATTCGTAGAGGAAATAAAGTGACACAGGAGGTGTTAATTCAGTGGAAGAGCCTTCCAAAACATTAGACCACTTGAGAGCCTTTTGAAGGTATTGTGCGGCGATTTCCAGATTTTCACCTGGAGGACAATGGGGCTCTTTTGTGGGGGGGTAATAATGGGATCGTAACGTATCAGGGGAGGCGACGCACAGAGTAGATCATGGAGCGGTTAACTAGCACATGGGTGTTTTTGTAATTTTTGGGGTTCAGGGGTATTTTGTAAATATGAATAAATTAGTTCTCTATATATATTTGGGGATTGGGGTTTAAAACGTGTAGAACCCTAGATAGAGGATAGTTAAGCCGTATCTCTTGAATCAAAAACTAGGAGAGCGATTTCCTCTCAAAAGAAATCATCGTGTATCTTGTATTCCACTTTTCTTGTATCTTGTATTCCACTTTTCATCTATAAAAATCCGATTTTTATCTCTTCAAACCTTAGATTTTTTTATCAGAATAATCCAACAATTAATCTTGATCAACATACTTAATATAGCCTAACAATGAAAAATCAACTAATTGTTTGCCTATGGATCAAGTGGTATCTTTTTTCGATGAATGAAAATAACACATTTTATTGATCCATAATTTTACCCCTCGTTATGCTACTCAGTGTTGAACAAGACGAATAGTGTCGATCACACACATGCATGAAAGAAATGAATATCATATGATATGACATACGAGAACGTGTATCATATATGATGACATGGTACAATCTCATGTATAGGGGGTCCCATCGGGAAGTACACCCAAATGTGACCTTTTTCTATGGATGAAATTTTTACCATGACATCGTATGTGAGAAAACAGGCTCATATGTCATATGATAGTCAACGAGCTCATATGCCATATGATAGTCATTTCTATATATCACCTATCTATACATTTATATATGAGTTGAGCTGATATACTTTCACAAGCATTAACGATGCGGACACTCTCTTTAATTTTGATGTTACACCCACCAAATAAAAAAATCTACACATCAAATGTGAAAACCATGTAAAAACAAAATTTGAAAAGATTTGGGAATGATTTGCTCATGCAACAAGCCAAAAATCAACAGCTCATAATTGAAGTAGAGCCATAAAGATTAAAGACCAATTGTAGTTAACATGGTACCGTAACAAAGTCACATAAGGCTGCACTGAGAGGCCAGCTAATCAGCACAGGCAAGCTATCCGATCTGCCAATGAATGTAACAGAGAGGCTAGCTGTTTTAGGCAAGCTAATGCATCTATTAAATAAACCGCTGGTTAATGAAATTGGTTGAGTAAGTGGGCTGGCAAAGGTATATGCAGTGTCTCTTCCCAGCAGGTATCATTGCCATCTTATCAAGTGTGTAATAGTGTTGCCTCCGCTTTCAATTATTTCGTTGCAATGTAAAGACAACATATTTTGGTGTAAGCTTTCATTATATTGTCTATGCAAATAGCATATACTTTTCGATCTTACTGATAGTTTCAATTATGTAAACTTCAAATTAAACTCAGAATTACCTTGTTTAATTGTGTGATCAACTCCATTTAGTACTTTTAAAATGGTGAGGTTGTCTCATATACTTCCACCTAGAATGCCGTTTTCTATATGAACAAGAGCCAACATGCAAACATGACTACATAGATGGACCAATTCCCTCCTCCTCGGTTACTTCTAGATGAAAATTCCTCGTAATTATTTTAACTTTGGCATTATCATCTTAATCCACAGGTTAACTGCACAACCACTAATAGTTCGTCTCTTACATCTCAATCATGATTTTCATTCTATTATGTTAATATATGTGGCTTTAAATTAGCGAACAAGCCAAGTGTTTCTGCTCTGGTTAGTGTATATGTCAGCTTGTAATCCCACAAGCACCAATGTGCAAAATTCCAGTATAGTTAATCATAATTAGAGAGTGCAACTAAATGCAATTTTTTGTTTGGATTGTTTTCTTGCTTTGCTTAGTTATTTCTACTATCGCTGTGATTATTTCTACACTTTCCAATGAAGCCATATCACACCATATCAAGCTGTAATATTTCCCCAGTAAATCTTTGAATGAAATAAAGAATTTATTATAATGATATGAAACACTTCAAGAAAACTCAAAGTACCGAAGAAAAAATGTTACGTTTATCCATGCATGTGCTTGAAGAAAGCTCAAATAATTGTCCAACAAGGAGGTAAAACAGTAAGAAAATTGATGTAGGTACATGAGATGTCTCACCTACAACCGATTTCATCAGTAACTACTGATTGCCCAAGACTAGATCTGGAAGTACATGGATTCTGGTAAAATAAAAGAATCTTTCAATGATGATTCAAGCAGTATCAAATTAGCATAGTAAATCAAATTACTAAAAGAAAATCAAAAAAACAATTAGCACAGTATCAATTTAAACAAAAAATGAGTAAGAAAATACAAACAGCATAAAGAATAGCACATAAAATATAGGCACAAAATAATTTAAGGGGATAAGTTCATGACAACCTTATTGTTGGTAAAAACTCTCATGCTACCATCATCTTCCTTTGTTTCAGAAAGGTCCTCGTCATCCCGAATCTATAAGACATCTTAAAAAGTGTAAGGTACAAAATTTCAATATGAACTAGAAATTGACAAATTCTTAAATAATTCTAACGTAAGGAAAAAGATAAGAAAGAAAATGATCTAATATCAGGAAAAAGCATTCGCAAGAACATACCAGAGATGCTTGGGCTTTCAAATCTTCAACATCAAAATTCCATGCACTTACGCCTCTCTGATACTCGCTCTGTTAAAGGGGTCATAAAAATATAAATTACCAAAGTTCGAATTCCTTTTCCTGGGAATTTAAGTTCTTTTATATTTGACATGTTAGTACATAGTACACCGTTTCTATGTGTCCATGTAAGTTACCCTAGGGAACAAGAAGAACATGATCGGCATTTCTATTCTCATATTTTTTCGCAACAAAAATATGCATGATCACGCAGGATGGCAAATTCAATTGCTTTTAATACACCAAAAGTCTTAATCGTTACCATGTAAGATTTATTGCAATATTTGGATTATCATGTATCTTTATTGCAATATTTAGATTGACATATATATAACATATCTTTGCATCGTAATGATGCTTATACCATGCAAACAGGCAAACACACAAAGTAGATATGAAGGAGCATAGGGTGCAGCACCAAAAAATGGCACAGCCGTACAAACAAACTGGAAATAGTATTCTCTCACAGAGGTCAGAAAGTTCTAGATGATATTACTACTTGTAAGAAAATAAAACAGCCAAGAATATGAAAGATACAAGAACTAAAAAATCAAGAAAACAAACATAAATCTTACATGATATGAAGTAAAAATGAGATGGAAGATTGAAGGTCGAGATTGGGTATGCCAAGTCCCAAAAGACAGGAGCCACGGAAACCCACACAGGGTAGCTGCTTTAAGTGTTCGCATGTGAAAAACGGATATGTACATATAGAATCCTGATGATGCAAAATAAACTGTGCCCCAACCAATACATACCAATGATGACAAAAAGGGCATGGACCAATGAAGGACAATTGTGCATACATATGTGTTCCACTCTAATTCCCTACATCAACCTTATCATGTTTTCCCAGTTCCAGACATTCTGCGGTTGGAATTATTTTGACAGCAATTAAAAGAAGCTTATCTAACCAAGATCAGCTTGATCGCCATGACATGTCCTTCCCTTATGGTGGGAGGTCATGCGTTCGAGTCTCTCTAGCAACAATATGCAAGTGTATTTTTTGAACTAAAAACGTACGAGCCCAAATTCACCACGCAATGACTCAGTTATATAGCACACGAAGGCTAAAATGCAATTTGTGGAGCTTCGGTGTGACTCGGGCAAAGAAGTATGATTTAATTCTCATTTATCAAAGTTCCTTTCCCCGCCTTTGTAGGGGTTCCAAGTGCCATTATGGCCGTTGTAAGACTACTAGCCCTTCTAAAAGGGAAAAAACATCGCGTAGATATGCTTAACTTAAATTCTTACAGTAACTTTTACTATATTTCCTCTTCTTCTCAGCATTCCAAGCAGCTGGTAATATTTTGACCCGGATTAAACAAAGCTTAATATAGAGTTGACAGCTAATTGTGGTTCACAATATTTTCAAGGACAATTTTAGCAAATAGGCCAAAAAAATTTGAAAAATCGACCTATTTTTTTATTTAGAAAAACCGACCTCTTTTGGTTTTGGGACCAAAAGAGGTCGGTTCTGGTCCGTGGGGCACGTGTGCCCCATGGGCCGCATATTCAAAGTGCGACCGAGAGCAGCACTTTCAGAGTGCGGCTCTAGGCCGCACTCTGCAGGTGCGTCCCAAAAATCCCCAATACAGAGAGCAAAACTTCTGCTGATGTTTTGCTGCTGCTGCTCCCTACTCTCTGTTTGCAAACAGCTGCTGATATTGCTGCTGCTCCTCTCAATATCAGCAGCTGCTTCTGCTCCTACTCCCCCGATAATTCACCCCTGATTCATCACAACACATGCATATAAATCAGAACGTGTCACAAATAATTATTACACTCATACTTCTCACAACCATAACGTTTCACAAATATCGCAAATAGTACAACATAGCACATCGGATTCATCAAGCTCACGTGACACATATCAAACAACATTGAATTCATCAACCATAGTAGTTTCAAAATACATATCACGTCGAATTCAACAAACTTACATAAAACATATAGCAAACATACATAAAATGGCCCTAACACATCAATCATGGCCCTAACACAAAATTCTCTGTAGAGTAACATCTACCATTGCATCATGTGCAGGATCTGCCTCTGCATTGAGATGAAGACCCGCCACGGCCTTGAGATGAAGACCCGCGGCCTTGAGATGAAGACCTAAAAGATAAGCATAAATTAGAACATCATATATATATATCCATAAGAAATATATGAATTGCAAAATCAACATACGAGTGTGTTAGAGGAGGATTTCGGCAGCATGATTTGTAATACCCGAGTTGATGACAATTGCCACATCTATTCTGTCGGCTTTCTTCACGGAGAATATCCATTGCCACCCGAATACGTGTAGATGTAGGCCGACCTGGAGGTCTTCTTTTGTCGGTAGAAGTAATTTGGGACCATCCCAAGCCTTCCAATACCGTGCATCGGGTATGGGGTGAAATAAATGTTCAAATGCAAGGCGATATCTGATAACTCTATACCATGGCGAACAGTAGGGTTAGCAGATATCGCCTTGGTATGATACAATTCTGTTCGCCATGGTATAGAGTTAGCAGATATCGCCTTGCATATGAACCTTTATTTCATCACATACCCGATGCACGGTATTGGAAGGCTTGGGATGGTCACAAATTACTTCTACCAACAAAAGAAAACCTCCAAGGTCGGCCTACATCTACACGTATTCGAGTGGCAATGGATATTCTCCATGAAGAAAGCCGATAGAATAGATGTGGCAATTGTCATCAACTCGGACATTACAAATCATGCTGCCGAAATCCTCCTCTAACACATGTGTCTGTTGATTTTGCAATTCATATATTTCTTGTGGATATATATATGATGTTCTAATTTATGCTTATCTTTTAGGTCTTCATCTCAAGGTCGTGGCTGGTCTTCATATCAAGGCCGCGGGTCTTCATCTCAAGGCCGCGGCGGGTCTTCATCTCAATGCCAAGGCAGATCACACACATTATGCAATGGTAGACGTTATTCTACAGAGAATATTGTTTTAGGGCCATGATTGATGTGTTAGGGCCATTTTATGTATGTTTGCTATATGTTTTATGTAAGTATGTTGAATTCGACGTGATATGTATTTTGAAACTACTATGGTTGATGAATTCAATGTTGTTTGGTATATGTGTCACGTGAGCTTGATGAATTCGATGTGATGTGTTGTACTATTTGCGATATTTGTGAAACGCTATGGCTGTGAGAAGGATGAGTGAGAATTATTTGTGACACGTTCTGATTTATATGCATGTGCTGTGATGAATCAGGGGTGAATTATCGGGGGAGTAGGAGCAGAAGCAGCTGCTGATATTGAGAGGAGCAGCAGCAATATCAGTAGTAGTTGTTTACAAACAGAGAGGGAGTAGCAGCAACAGCAGAAGTTTTGCTCTGTGTATTGGGGATTTTTGGGGCGCACCTGCAGAATGCGGCCCGAAGCCGCACTCTGAAGATGCGGCCCGTGGGGCACGGCCACACTCTGAAGATGCGGCCCGTGGGGCACACGTGTCCCACGGACCAGAACCGACCTCTTTTGGTCCCAAAACCAAAAGAGGTCGGTTTTGCTAAATAAAAACAATAGGTCGATTTTCCAAAAAAATTTGGCCTATTTGTAAAAATTGTCCTAACGATTAACGATGATCTAAGAAAAATCCTTTCGTAAATTCTTTAAAACTGAATCGTCATCGGAAAAGAATTTAGAATTGAAAAAAGAGAGAATCATAAAAGAGAGTGGCATGCCAAAACCAAGGGTTTGAGTCTCGTCATCGTTGTCGTCACAACATTGATTCGCCGTCATAGTCATTGTCGCCACATCGATTCACCACGTTGACAGAGAGAATCGCCACTCTGATTTCGATTTCGATCAAGAGTGTATGTAAAAAGCAGCGGGATGTAAAAATATCCTACTGTTGGACCTCGTTGGCATGTGGCCCAAAAAAGAAAGGATGAGATAAATCGAGAATTTATGGAGTTGGGTTTAGGTTTAGATTATATGTTATGGTTTTTGAGAAACATAACATGCATATTGATTTGGGTTATGGTTTGGGTAAACATGCATATTAACAGTAGGTTTTGGTTTTGGTTCAAAACATTGCTACAAATACAAATTTATACAAATATAGACATAAAAATATGAATAAATCTGAAACCAAAACTTAAAATGAAACTACCAAAACTTGTCAAAACTAATTTTTTAAAAAAGATCGAAACCAAGTTCTCTAACCTTGATTAATATCATAACAATTTATTTACATAGATGTATTTCTGCTATATTTGTTTAATTCCTAGTTTTTCGAAAACAACAAAATTGGCAAGCCAATGTATATTGCAACGTATCACCATATCCATCTCCATGGTCCTAGAAGACTTTCAAAAGGTTTCAAAAGTATGATCTGGCCTTATAAATTTCCTTCTAGGCTTCTACTTTATCTATTTACGTGGTATTTATGTTTCACATAAAAACTTGACAGGGTAAATTATGGTAATCCACTTTCACGTTTACCTTAATTTTCAATTAACACCCTAAACTAAAATATTGAACAAATAACCCCTGATCTATGCATATATCATTTTTTAATTAACAGAAGTAGTTGTCATTAAAATAATTGCTTTAAAAAAATAAGACAACCTCCCAAGGCTCTGTTTTGCAACAAAGGTGTAGGTGTAGGTGTTATGATTTTTTTAAAGAAGCATTAAGTTGATGTAGATGTAAGTGTACGTAGTTTAGAAAGAGGTGTAGGTGTAAGCGTAACAAAATTTGAATTGGATTGTAGAAATAATAGGAGGAGAGAAACTAATTCTGCCTTTTTGGAGGACTGATTCTCTCATTGGTGGTTCTTAGAGGTAGTTTTGAGTGGTTTTTGGTAGTTTCTAGGTTACCCTTGGGCTCATGGATACTTGTTAATACTTAGCATTTTTGGGCTATTTAGCAAGCGTTGACAAGTGTCAGCTAATAGACCTTGCAAACACTTGTAGCCAAACAGGTTCAAAATGCCTTAGTCTCCATCTTCTTCTCTTACTGTCCCATGAACCTGATGCGGCTAGTAATTGGAGGGAGGGGTATTTGAGTAAAATAACAAATAGGGGTGTTTTTCTATTTAAGGGGGTTGAGCCGGCCCTAATGGGGATGCGAAAATTGTGAAAGAAAGTTTATTTTCTAGTTTATTATTCCTTAGATCTCTTGTATTAGGATTTTCTATTTCCTTAGAGTAAGTGTTAGTTAATTGTATCTTCCATTCCTAATCATTTATTTAATGAGTAGTACTTTTTAGTGGTTTTAATTTTTATTTTCAGATCTAGAAATTTCCAGATCCAGATCTAGGTTGAAAATTGTGAAAGAAAGTTCATTTTCTAGTTTATTATTCCTTAGATCTCTTGTATTAGGATTTCATATTTCCTTAGATTAAGTGATAGTTAATTGTCTCTTCCATTCCTAATCATTTATTTAACGAGTAGTACTTTTTAGTTGTTTTAATTTTTATTTTCAGATCTGGATTTCCAGATCCAGATCTAGGTTCGCATCAGAACCCATTCACGCCAATATGGTAACTCTGAAAAAAAACCACCTCCTTTCACCACATTTTCTTCCAGCAACAACCCTTCTCATCCCCATAATTTTCCTCCACTCCCATTTTTTCTCTCATTCAAATTTATCTACATCATCCTCTCCCTCATTACCATCTTCATCCCTCACAATCCCCTCTTTACTCTTGTCGGGATGACAGTCAGTCATAAATCAACACCTAGCAATGATAGCATGTAATATCCCTAACCCATCCTCATGGAGTTTTAATGCATTAATAATGGTTTAAAAATATAAATAAAGTTTTTCATGACTTTTGATGATTTTTTCTATTTTTTTTCATATTTTTTCGAGCCCAATTCTAACTCAAACCCATTTTCTAACTAAAGCCGAACCCGAAACCTGCAAGTAAACCTCAAACCCATTAATTAAACCCGTAACCCGCCTTTAATAAAACTCGACCAGACCCGTCTCTTAATGAACGCAGCTCTCCCTCCCCTCTAATTTCTATTTTTTCTCTCCTTTTCCCCCAACGCCGACCTACTCTCTTTCTCTCTCTCGTTAACACATCACATCTGCTCACTATGTTGCAAGCAATGTCGTGCCACGATGACGTGGACATCGACGAGCCCACGATGTCCTTACCTCCCCCTTGCACAGCACTAACTTCCACTTTCTTTCTCATGCCCTATTTATTTCCCCAAAATCATAACCCTCATATTCAACAAGGGATGGTCTCTTCCTTCTCGTTCACTAGAGATCTCCTTTTCTCTCCACCCACTCCCGGTCACTTCTACATGCTGATCATCCTCCCATGGAGGCAGACACAACCGCATGATGAGGTGACGAGGACCCGATGACAATCGACAGCTTCCACTCTTACTCCGGCAATCAGTAGGTCTCGTAGTTTTATTTTCTTGACCTCGATAAACTTGACCATATTCTTTAATTGCTTGAATTATGATGGATTGTGGAATTTTATCTCCTGACTGTGAGTTTCACTTTGGTTTCTTTCTCTGTTTTGGACCGTGGTCTTGATTGATGATTTAATTTGATGATATGGGTGAGTATTAAGAATGTGTAGATTGTTGTTTTGAGATTTTGCGGCCTCTCCTTGTTGCCGCCATGTTGAGTTGTTGGGTGTGGTTGTCCCCTTAGTTTGGACTACGGGTGGCTCTTGTCTGCTTCTCTAGTCGCTGCTTTTGCTATCTGTTTACAACGCTAGTTGTCGCTCCTTTTGCCCGCTATTTGCAGTTCCCTGATGCTGCCTTTTTCCTTCTGTTTAAACCTTGTGTCTGCTCTCTGTTTGGCCCTTAAGGCTACCTCTGTTGGTCCTTTGTTGCTATCCATGCCTGCTCCTTTGGCCGCCCATGTTGCTTTCACGGGTTTCCCTCGGTCTGGCCTCTGAATTGTTGTTCTTTTGCCTCATGTTTGGTCTCTGAATTGTTGCTCTTTTGGGCTCTGTCGACTGCACCTTTTCAGCCTCCATTTGCTGATGCATTGGGCCTATACTTGGCTGAGTTTTAAGATCCTCAGTTGTGGATTGCTTGGGCTTTGATTGGGCCTTCGTGATAATACTTTTGAGATCTATTTACACGAGGATTTTGGCCTTGGCCGTGGGTTTTTGATATCCTCGCATAAGTTGGAAAGTATAAATTTGATGATCACTTCGTTCTAAGAATAATCTAAAACCAATAATCAAGAACTAATAACCAAACACCCAATAATAATGATACTGAAAAATAATAACATGACGAATAACAATGACATGAAAAACTGACATGAAACTAGACTAGAAATTTATTTGTAATTAGAATTGGGTCGTGATAGAATTATGTTGTTAGTGATATGCTTCATCCCTCGATTCCATCCTCTTGGATATTATTGTGAGATTCGGCTTGACTTGGAGATTGATGAGATTGATATATTGACATTATCCTTTAGGTTTCACTTATCGGTCAAGGCATTGACATATGCTACGCAAGGTTTGAGAACTCGGTTACGGTTTCAATTTCAATTGCTGAAAAAAATTTAGGTTCACACAGTTTTGTCCGTTTTGTAGGTTTTGTTTTGAGTTTTGATTACGGATTTATAGGAATTTTTATGTATATACTTCTATAGAAATGCATTTGCAATAAATCTTTTAAAAATTTAATGAATTTTATAATATAATTTGTAAAAATTTAATGAATTTTATAATATAATTTGTAAAATTTCAATAAAATTTTAGAATGTTTACAATTTTCAAAATTTTAATAAATATTTTTATATATAAAGTTCAAATAAATTCATAAATTCATGTATTTAAATACAAACTCATATTTTATTGTAAGAAGCGATGTTTCGACCAAAACCACCTAGTTTCGATCAAAACTGTGTCGAAACAGGCCGAAACCAAGCAAAACCAAACACAGTCAAAACTAAGTTGTTTCAGTCGAAACTGAGCGAAACCAGCCGGAACTGAGTTTCAGCAACAATTTTGTCTCGTTCATCTTCGAAACTGAAATGAAATGGTTGAAAACCCAAGTGATTTGGACCGAAACATCATTCGTTGCTGACAAGTGCAAGGTAATCAACTGCTAAAATATTATGTTAGGATCCCAAAAATAGTCCCACATCGGAAGTGCAAAAGAAAAAGAAATAGGTTAAGTATTAGAGGGCCTCTCCACCTAATACCAATTGGTTTTGGGTTGGATGCTTAATAATACTTAACAAATGGGGTGTGAGCCCAGTGCTATGGGCCTAGTATGGGATGAGCCCTTAGCATGGCTATTGTTAGAAGCCTAGTATGGGATGTGTTTCTAACAAATGGGCTAGTGTTGGAGGCCTATATTGTTAGAGACCTATCCCATACTAGGCCTCCAACACTAGCTCATTTGTTAGAAACACATCCCATACTAGGCTTCTAACAATAGCCATGCTAAGGGCTCATCCCATACTAGGCCCATAGCACTGGGCTCACACCCCATTTGTTAAGTATTATTAAGCATCCAACCCAAAACCAATTGGTATTAGGTGGAGAGGCCCTCTAATACTTAACCTATTTCTTTTTCTTTTGCACTTCCGATGTGTGACTATTTTTGGGATCCTAACATACCACCACGCTTCCGACAACGTCGTCCACGGCGGCATACTCTGAGGTGCCCACTCCGGCCCACTCTGGGGTGCCCACTCTAAGTGGCCCACTCTGGCTTCACCCAGGTCGCCCCCTCTTAGGTCGCTCCTTCCCCAGGTCGCCCCTTCCGCTTTCGACAACCACCGTCACGACGGCCCACTCTGAGGTGCCCACTCTAAGTGGCCCACTCTGGCCTCACCCAGGTCGCCCCCTCTTAGGTCGCTCCTTCCCCAGGTCGTCCCTTCCGCAACGTGGGTCGTAACATGGGGCTAGCTCTGATACCAATTTGATACGAACCGCTTGCCGTTTGGATCAAATCAGCGATTAATTGATCAAAACAGCGATTTAAAGGTGGAAAAAATGGAAAATAGTGGAAGAACAATGAGAAAATGAGAACTTGATAAGGATTCTTCGAGACGAATCAATCTCCCAGCTTTTATTGAACGCCTAAAAGCCTAAACAGCATCAAAATGATAACTAGATTGTTCGAAGACAAATCAAGCATACCCTCCTAATGACGGCTAGCCCTAATTTATAAAGTGAAATGGGGATTTACTAATTTGGTCTGACTAGACCAAAATACCCCTGAAATGACTAACGCTAATTCCGGCCCCCACGCCTCCTCTTGCGCACGTAAACAATCGTGGGCTCCCCGCTAGCCGCTACCCCCGCCGGCTCAAGTGGCACGTCCGCATCATATTACTTGGATAATTGTAAGTGGTTATATTTATTTCTTGATATGTGATTACTCATATTATTCATATCTGCCTTCATTGTTAGGATATGGATTTTTATATGATGTTGTATTTGATAGTGTCCCATACACATTATGCATGTCCACCAATATATATACAGTGTTGCATTTAATACAGTCCACAATACATGCTTACATAATGTGCATTCATTGTTGACTTATATATTATACATGATGTTCATGGCACTAGATTACATGCCTACTGATATTGTACCTGATACTAATTGCAATTACGGTTTCCGATTACATGTTCCTAATACTATACATGTTACTATTTACGGTTACTACACTTGTTAGTATACCTAGGGATGCGGTAACTAATTATCTCAGAGAGTACGGGAGCGACAAGTGACCTATACTGTATCCGTTTTTCCGTCTCTATAAATGGAAGGGGTTATTACGGTATCTATCTATCTGTATTTTTCACTCCTTACACTTTGAGCAGTGTTATATTTTCAGACATGTGTTTCATGCTTAAGTTGCATGTAATACCTTCAAACATGAGTCACAACACTAGACTAGAAACACTGTCACCACTTGCATAGTCTTGTAGACACGGTTAGGATGTTTCATCATTATTATGCTACATTACCATATTACCATATATGATATCGCGTTTGTTGTTATATTTGGCGTACATGACATTACTCATGTTGTTGTATTTAGCTTACAAGATATTGCCAGCATATTATGGTATTATTGTACATGCATGTTATTTATTTTATATATGCGATTCTTGTGCTTTTATTCATCTTGTAGTACTATTTTATCAAGGGACATACATAAACCTTCTTACTGAGAATATTCTCTGTTTATTTCTACGGAGAATATTTACCAAGTGATCGTTTGGGGAGGGATATCCGTCGAGCAACTTCATTAACATCTTTCAGCAAGCTTGGACTTCTTTTCGTGCATGTTTGTCTATTCTTCAGTATGTCGTTTTATAATTTGACATTTCCCACCGATTACATTTTCATCAAATCTGTTACAATCTTATTCATTATCTGCTTGGTCATTTGGTTTATCCGTTGTTTCTAGAATTATATAAATCATCTTGTAGTTGCTCATTATTAGTTAGAAACAGACAAATCTTAGATATTATCCAAATGTGTTCGCATTTAGGCTCATCATTTTTAGCATTTAGGCTGAACAGAAAGAATTCTTGGTAGGTCTAAATGCACCATCTGTTTATCTTAGCATTTTGAGAAGTATGGCATGACATAGCTGCAAGAAGAGCAAGAAGATCACAGTAAAATTTGGGAATTTTGCAATTTTGACAGAACGGATGTAAATGTAGGGTTCAATGAAAAAATTCAAGTTCAAAGCTTCGTGAATTAGAGAAATTTTGGATTTTGGAGAAATTTATGAATAATTTGAGTTTCAAAACAAGAACCAATTGATGATCAAATTTAAGCTCTCTTTACAATTTGTTGAAGTTTTAAGAAAGATGAAAAGATTGAATTTTAGAACTATTGAAAATTTATGAACGTTGGAGAATGGGAAAGAAGTTCTAAATATTTTGACCCTTTGAAATTTTAAAAGGGGCAAGACAATCAAAAATTAAATGTGACGGGTAAATATTTGTAACTATTTATAATTATTAATGTGACAGGCAAATTTAGAATTAAAATGAGAAAATCATGTGGATGTCACATGAACATACCTCTGTCAAAAAAATTAAATGTGTAATTAACAACAATAGATTAGTGGTACTTTAGGGGGTTAATTGAGGATCAGGGTAAACATGAAGGTTTCTTGTAATTTACCAATGTAAAATATGAAACACACACATATATCATGTATATAGCACATAGATTTGTTTATTGCATCAGAAATAACATAGTTTTCCAACTGCAGGACCACCGAATATATATGTATCATATTGCAGTATCTGCAATGCTGCATCCATGCAAACTTAGTCAATGACTAAATTCTTGTAATGCCAGCATTGTACCAAAAACATGAGTCTAGCACAATGAGCTTAACGTGACGATGAAACTCACAAGCAAGATTAATTTAACGCTTTGAGACTACAATCTTTTTCTAAGTGTCTGAGCAATGTTCAACAATGCAGAAGAAGCTTTGATGACATGAATGGGGACAAAACAAAGTGGATGCCTTTCAAATTCAAGAAGCTATGATTCTCTTCATTGCAGGTAAATATGTTTTGATGATTAAATAAGCTAATTCATAAAAAATATTATCAAGTATAAATGTTTCAACAATCTCTTTTTCTGTTCACTAAGCATTCGGTTGACATTATTAAATCTGGAAAAGCAGGAACAAGAAAAGAGGGCTTTGACCAAGGTTGCAAGGTAAACAAATTCTATCATTCTATAGCATGCTTTCATCACCAGAAGGGCCATGGTAAAACTTACGGGTGACTGATCCAACTCAAGAAATTATGGTCACCTTAAATAATCTCAACATGATACTTGAGTTGCTTTTCATGAGCCCACTTCTCCTACTGAGTTTACAGTCTGATATATTTGAGAATCATAACAGTTTTTTTGCAGCAACTTTTCATATCTAAATGAGACCAGCTAGATTAACAAATAATACTAATACCATGCACTTGGCATACATTGGTAATAAAACCATCACAACTTTATTTTTTATTTTTATTATTTTGGATGACGGGTGGGGGTTAAAAAGGTAGTTCCTGAAAAAAAAACCCCAGGTCTATATATATAGGATAGTGGTCTTATTTCATTAACAATTTTTTTTCACCAAGATCCGTCATCAGATCAACAGAATTACAATTAGCATGATCCAAATGATTACAGAAGAACTGACCTGTGATAGTGCTTCTTGTTCTGCTGAAGGCATTTTCTTCAAAGCCAGTTGTGCAGCATCCTTAAGCTGCATGAGAATGAAACATTTGATAAAGCACTATTTCAAAATGGCACAAAAAACGAAGCAGGACAATCATTAAATTTGGCTAACCTGGAGTGCCCTTACACGGTCCCAAAGAGGTGGCAAGTCGGCTAATAGGCTTTTCACAGACAGCTCTGGAGGCTTTGCATTTTTGAAAAAGGAGTGTTTTAACAATTTTTCGGCGGTTGGCCTCTTTGTTTGATCTTTCACCAAGCACATTGCAACCATTTCTTTAAAAGACTGATTACGACTGAAAGTCATTTATTAGAGCAGTAAAATGGCTATCTAATAACACAGAAACAATGTAGGAGCCTATCTCAATACTATTTTAAAGAATCAATGGTCAATAGACTCAATACCAAGATAAATGTCATGTGCCAATATGTACAATAGATTAATTGAAACAGTAAATGTCTACCAAGGAGAAGAGAATCACTTGTCAGTTTCATTAGCCAATAAGACATTTTGTACCTTTGAAAATCTTTTATCGCGATCATAGTCGAGTCCGGGTGGAGCATTTTGAAGGGTCATCAGGAGGACCTGAAGGCAGATAGAACAATTGAATCTCATCAGACACCAAAGTTATAGTTAAACTAACAGACAAGGAAAATACATCAATGACATCACAGAATTATAATCCTCCGTGGAATAGTCTAGAACCCGAACATCATTATAACTGCCATTTTGAAATAAGATTCTATCTGAATCGTTACTTATTATTAATTTATAAATTTGAAAACAGAAAAGATGAGGGAGGAAAAATTAAAAGGAAATTCTAGCACAAGGACCACCCAATGGTCCGACTGTTAGCACTGCTCTAATGATAAACTCACACTCGAACTCTCAAACTCCTTTGCCTCCCCAACAGAAGCAACATCCCTCAAGCTGCGATAAAAAGTGCACACAGATTTCAAAGAACACACCCCCCCCCCCCCCAAAAAAAAAAAAAAAGTTCTTACATTTGCCTAAGAAGCTTTTAATGATCTATCACAGTTAAAATTACAAGGTAACCATCTATAATCAATATATCACCAATAATTGAAGATAAATACAAATAATGTGATCATTCAATTGAGAGAAATTAGAAGAAATAAATAAGGAATATAACATTTGAGGGAAGAAGACAAGTGCTTCCATTTTCAAAATTATAATCTTCATGGATTACTCTGGAAAACAATCACCAATATGGCTACAATTTTGAAATAAAATTTTATACGTATCTTTGCTTATATGGTGCATCAGAGCATACTACATTACCATATATCAAACTCCTTAGCATAATTATAATCCTCCGAGGATTACTCTATATCACAATCACCAGTGTGGCTACCATTTTGAAATTTGAAATAAACTTCCATCTACATCTTTTTTATACGGCGCCTTTGAAGTTAATACGCTACCCTATGTCAAAATTCTTATCATCTCATGTCCCTATGATGATTCTAGTACAGCCTAAGGGAAGTTAAACGATTGCTATTTATTTAAAGCCAAATTAATGAGCCCTGAATGGCATGACTTAAAAAGCTGGGTAAACCTAGTCCCAAGTAGCCTTGTAGGTTTGGGGTAGAACCAAGAGAAAAATTGGGAGAATTGGGGAAAATAGGAAAACACACATGGGATATTAGAGCTTCAAGGATTCTCACCAACGAGGTTGATTTCTCGTCAACAGGCTAAAACATATTTTAGGCTAATTTGATCTCAAATACTTCATTTCATTCATTAACTCCTTGATTAAAATAAAACAAGTTTTCATACAAATAAAAGAACTCTTTCCCCAACCAATTTGGGACTAAATTCAAATAACAAACTACAAAAAATATCAAATAAAATCCTAACAGATAAAACCAAATGAAATTAAATGAAATTATAACTAAAATTAAATAAAATTCCAACTAAATATATAACTCGATCTCTACCGTTCTAATCAGTTTTGAAAAATCCATCATCGGGTGAATAGTGGCAAAAGAACGTAAATTGGCAGTAATCAGTAGTCCCTTGTTATTAGCAAATACTCGTCTTCGAACATTGAAATAAACTAAAATGAAAAATTGCAAAGAAGTATCTTCAGACGAATAGACCAAGATCATGGAAGAAAGCTAGTACAGTGTGACACATCGTGAAATACGACGTCAATATGTTCAATCAGCTCAAGTGGTGCTTTTCTCTGCAACTCTGATACTTGATCAACGAGTGGCCTATGTTGTAGCTCTTGCTTGGGCTATAACACTGGATCAAATTTAACCTAGGTTTTAACTCAAACTATAGTGCTGAACCAAGATCAAGTTGAGCCTTTAGTTCTAGCTCGAGCTCCAATGCAGGCTCAAGACTTGGTCTTTTCATTAACATCATACTTGGGATCTGGCGCATGCTCAGACTCTAACAATATCTGAGGTTTTAGCTCAATCATAAACTCATGCTTGGATTCGAGCTCTTACTTCCTCCTTAATTGTTCAAGCATTTGAAGAAGTTTATTGTTGTTCTCACGTAACTCTTTTCGTAGATCCGTCTAAGATTTTGGACTTATTGTTACTTTGGACTTGAGAATTGTTAGGATGACGGGTGGATTGATAGCTGCTTGAGAAGATACCGACATCGAAAGTCGATTTTGAACACTGACCAACATTTAAAATGAACTTAAAATTGCTTATATTTCAAAATAGTACTTCCCCCCACTTAACTTACGATAGACATACATATTTACTTCCATTCAAAAAGTCAAAGGGTGAGAAGGAAGTTTCTAAACGATATTTTAAATCATCATATTTATAGATTTTGTCAAAGCCATAAAAATTAGGATGTGTTTGGATATCTCATGCTCATACTCTGTCAGTAAAAAGTAGCTCGTACAGTAGGGGTCACAGGAACAATCCATGATATTAGCAACAATCAGATCAAGTTTTCATTCCATGTTATCAACTGCATGGGAGAGGAAAGAGTCTAGGAAAAGTGTCCATGTGTTTCTACTTAAGTTGTCTTGCAACTGACACGAATGGATCTGAATTCAAGCTTCATACAGCTTTGAAATCATTAGAATAGCAAGCTCATGCAAAATAGGATGAAAAATCTCTCAAAATGATCTGAAAAATGGCAAATTACACTATAGCATGGCTCGGCCTCTACTGTAGCTCGGTTGCGGGTTTGATCAATGGCTCAATTTGAGTCGTTTACCAATTAATGGCTCGTAGCTTGACATGGCTTACGATCAGCTCCAGTCGACTTGAGTTGGCTTGAATCTGAGTCAAAGAACAGTGATATGATCGGCTCAAACAGTGATTAATTTGGTGGTGCGACTTGAGGTCAAAACGGCTCACCTAAGAAGCAACAACAGTAATGAGCATCGATCAGATTTTTAACCAATTTCGGTGATGATTTTCACCGCCTATTCATGCATTGGACTTGGCGTATGACGACTCGTCATTTGGTGAGGACGGCTGGGCCTATCGAAGCGAGCAACGATGGTGACAAGGCTTTGATGTCGACTGCAACAATGAGGAGGCTGTATTTATGCGATCTGCTGATGGTGGTGGTGATGATGATGATGAAAATGGTGATGATGATGGGGTTGTAAGAGGGCGGAAGCGTTTTGAATTTAGGGTTAGTGTTAGTGTTTTAAGAGGAATAAGAAGATGAATATGAAACTTTTTGACTTTTGGCTTATTTTTAGGATCTAATTTAACATTGAAAGATTGAGAAAAATGACAAATTTCAGCTCTGATACCAAATTTGATGTATGATCAAGAAGAAAATTGGGAGATATGGAAAAATGGAGAAGAACAAAGGGAAAATTAGGTCCCCAAAACTTCTCACCAAAGAGGTTGAATTCTCGTCAACAAGCTAGACCATATCTTAAGCTTGTAAATTTGATCTCAAAGACTTCATTTCATTAATTGACTCCTTGACTAAAATAAAACAAGTTTTCATGCCTATATATAGGCTTACAGATAAAAAATAACTCTTCCCATAACCGATTTGGGACTAAAATTCAAATAACAAACTACAAAAAATATCAAATAAAATCCTACCTAAAATTCAAATAAAATTATAACTAAATACAACTAGATCCATATTAAGATTTTATGCCAAAGAACCCCGTCATAACAATCCCACAATAGCTGCCTTATCTATAAATTTGGCACCAACAAATAGAGCTTAAATGTCTCTTCATACAACATCGTAAAACCTTGGTCAATTCTTTTCTCACATTCTCTACATTGTTTACATTCTTGAACCTATTTTGCTAGGTATAAGACTTGGAAGAGGTTGGTGATAGTAGTGGCACTGTTACAAGTATATATATCGAGCCATTGCCAATAATTAATGGTTCTTGCCTGCATAGTTTCCCACTTAACTTGAGCCTTAATATTAGGGGGTATAGAAAGTTTTCTTTTTATAGCCCCACCATCCATCAAGCTGAACAACATTGCCACAGCATCCATCAAGCACTATCTCCAGCCAGAAATTTTGTCATGGTAAAAATTGGTGTACATACAGTTTCACAATCAGCTTGCACGGTGATAGGTTTTTTTAGGTTTTTTAAAGAAAGAAATTAGGGTTTGGATAGAAAGGTGGGATGTTTAGGGAATGGTGGGATTTTTAGGGGTTTGAAGAGAAGAATTAGGGAAAGAATGATATTTATTGAGATAAACTGAAGATAACAAAAACAGTGGCCACAATTCTAGAGGTGGATCGCTCTCCCAAACTGTCAATTATATAGGACGGTCACACTCTCTAAAAAGATGGAATTCTTTCAAACTCACACAAGTTTCTTCACCAAATCAAACAAGAGAATCCCTAACCCCCTTAGCCCCCTTTAAATAACAAACTAAAAATAACAAATTACAAAAAGGCCCTCTAAACTGAAAATAACGAAAAAAAAGTCCTTAGAAACCTGAAATTTATGAAAATGCACTTAATGAGACAAAATTGCAGATCTGTCTTTTTTGTGCGGTCTCATTATTACTCTGCCCCCAAAAAATCATCATGTTCTCAAGGTGGTGCGTAAAATCCATTGTTTGGCTACTCCAAATGGAGATGCTATCTCCCCTTGCTCTTCTCCCTCCACCACATCTTCCTCATCCTCGTCCATTATCATAAGCTGGAGCTTGCGAATGCCACAATGATGCCCGGAGGTAGGCCTCTCATCACACTTAAAACACAACCCCTTTGGCCTCCTCCTTCATCTCAGCCTCGGTCATCTTCTTGAGCTACCAACCTGATTGTGACTCGTCATGTTTCTCTATGCTGGCCTGATCTATCCCTGTTGATGCATTATGTCCTCTTACCGTCGACTGGCTGTGAAAAAGAAGAGCCACCCCAAGTCCCTCTTGATCTCCTCTCCTCATAAAGACAATCCTCGATCAATTACGTCAGGTCCACGGTCTCCATATGTCCTTGAAGCATGTGTATGCGGAGCTCGACGCATATGCTGGGCTTTAGCCCCTTCATAAAGCTCCCCTTCAACGTCTCATCCGGGATGTTCCTGGCTCGCCCCAAAAGTGCCTCGAACATGTCTCTATATTCCCTAACAAACACATCATGCATGAGTGTCAGCTGCTACCCCTGTAAACTTCCTCCCTGTGTATCTCGAAACCTCTCCATCAAGCAGTTATCGATCTCCTCATATGAGTAGAAATGTCGTCGCTGCTCCTCCACTAGAACCAAGAAAGCACCTTCCATTCAAAACAGATGCTTGTCGCCTCCAGTTTTTGTCCTTCCGTCATACATGTCACCGCAAAGAACCTCTCAGTGCGGTAAATCATCCATACGGATCCCCCGCGTCCAATATGGGCATCTTTAGCTTTCTCACTCTGACATCCATCCTAAAATCTCACTGATCTGCTAGCCCCCCAACATGCATGTGATGATGAGGATGATAAGTATCCTCTCAGTGGGTCGCGTATATCCTCTCTGTGGACCTTCGTTTCTGTCTCCATATCATCCCCAGTCATCATTATCCCAGTCGTAATCTCGATCATCCTCTGATTGGTCCAGGTCATCATCGTAGTCACATAGGTACTCCTTATAGGTCGAAAGTGGATGTCGTCCTCTCTCTGCACTGTATCGGGTGCCGTGTGGCCCATAGAAGTCGTCAACATCATCAATTGGCCTCAGAGTGGGTCTCCAGGGGTCGCACTGGTCGGGATAGGTCGCAGGGGCCATTTGGCCCCGGGTGGGGCAGACAAAGAGGCTGGGCCATCGTAGGGCCGCAAGGTCCCTGGCAGCTCTGTAGATGCTCGGGAACACCTGGCGAGGCCGCCAGGGGGCCACTAAGGCTCCAGCGGCCCTGTTGAGCTCCGGTGAGGCCATATCTAGCGGCCGAAGGGCCGCGAGGCCCCTGGCGGCAGTGCAAGGCCTCGACCGTGTCATGCGAGGGTGCGATGGGCCGCGAGGCTTCCCACGCCCCTGCAAGGGCTCAGCAAGTCCCTGGTAGGCTGCCATGGGGCCGCGAGGCCCCTGGCGGGCCTCGAGGCCCCTGGCGGCCCTGTCGGGCCTAACTAGCTTTCGACGGGGCACCCCTGGGGTGGGCAGACCCCTGATGTTGTGGGGAAGGGCTGCCGCACTCCACAAATCCATCATTGTCCTCCTCGAAGTAGGTATCTGCATCGTCATGGAGCCCTTCGACACATTCTTCCGCCTTTTCCTTCCTTTTCTCCATGGATTTCTCCTTGGTATCTCGAGATTGTTGGATTAGGATTTGTATGAGATTATCGAACTTTGCACCAAGCGAATCTATCTTCGCATCCATCGCCTAAGATCTTTCCTCACTCGTCTTGAACCTTACCTCACTTGATGCCCTAAATTTCCCCATGGATTTCTTCAATTCTTTAATCTCGCCATCGTATTCTTCATCCAAAGCTTCAAACGTGTCCTTACATTTTGTCTTTGCCATGAATCGTAGATGCTCTGATACTAATTGATAGGATTTTTATCGGGTTTTTTGAAGAAAGAAGTTAGGGTTTTGGTAGAAAGGTGTGATTTTTAGGGAAAGATAGGATTTTTAGAGTTTTGAACAGAAGAATTGGGAAAATGAAGGATTTTTATTAAGATAAACTAAAAATAACAAGATACATGTCACAATTCTACAGAGGGACCGTCCTTCGAAGCAGCCAATTATAGAGGATGGCCGCACTCTCCAATAAAGAAGAAATTCTCTCAAACTTTCACAGTTTCTTCACCAAATCAAACATGAGAATCCCTAGCCCCCTAGCCCCCTTTAAATAACAAACTGAAAATAACAAATTACAAAAATACCATCTAAAACTGAAAAATTACAAAAAGCCCCTAGAAATCCGAAAAATATAAAAATGCCTCTAATGGGCCAAAACTACAGATCTGCCATCTGCCAGGTTTGTGCGCTCCCATCAACGGTCATTACCCACTAATTTGCATATAGTTAGTTCCCACAATAACCGCACAAAAATAAGTTGGGACAAAATGGAAAACTTAGTTTTACACGTTAACCTCCTCCGTCTTCATTTTGTGTTGCTAAAGTATGAACTGTCCCGTGGCCACATCCGAAAATTTTACTAGAAGATAATAATATTAATAATGATTTTAAGTAAAAAATTCCGCGGCCGACATGTTCCATATAGTGGGTTAAAAGCAGAAATTATACTGAAGCAGATTAAGTCTTCAAGAAGTGCAAGTGCACAATTTTGAGCTTGGAGCAAATTCTATCACATGGAGAAGCGCACTTTTTATTATTTAGAGACTTACTATTTTAGAATTCCTCTTTTGGTTTCACTTAGAATTACAGCCAAGCTAGGAGTTCGTTATTTTAGACTTTCATTTTATTTTGAAGTAATTTAGGAAGCCTTACTTATAAAAGATAAGTTTCTTTTTTTTCTTTGAAAGTCTAGAAGTCTAGAAGTAATTTAGGAAGCCTTACTTATAAGCGAAAAGTTTCTTTTTTCCTTTTGAAAGTCTAGAAGTCTAGAAGTAATTTATTTCTTAGCGACATGTTTTCTTTTTTCTATATAAACGCTTCTATGTATATTACTGTAGAGGAAAATTAATAAAAGTGTGAAGAAAGCATTCATCCTTTTTTACTCCAACGATGTCAATGCATCCCGCCAGCATTGCCGCCTCCAATAAGAATCCATTAATTGACTTGATCATGATCCGGTTCCGGTTCCTTCACGTCACTGTTAGCCACTATTGTCATCATCTTCCTTTCCTAATACACTGCCTTTGTCTCCAAATTGCGCCACCATGTCCATCTTCTTCCTTGTCGTCAACAAGCAAAAGCACCTTGCCCACTTCAACCCAAAAAGAGAAGCCGCCTTAACCAACCAAATCAAGTCCAATCCAATGTTTCCCAATTCCCTACACTGATCCACTATCTGTATTGTATGACCCGATTCACATGGCGCCCTCGATCCGGATCACAAAAAGTATCGATATGAATGTATAGAAGAAAGATGAAGATCTTGTATTAACAGAATATATATCATAAATTTGATTATTGATGGAAGAAACAAGAAAGAAAAAAAAAAGAAACAATCAAGATTTTTTTTAAAACATAACCAAGAAATGTATCCATATGTATTTATATGTTTGTGTACACATGTATGCAGATACATGCATGTATATTATACATGTATACACATAAGTGGCATGAGTGAACCATGAACCTCGATCCCGAGCATACAGCAACCCAAAAAAGCAAACCAACTCTCCTTACCTTACCCATGCCACGCAACCAAAGCATGCTGCGAACCAGGTAACACTGGTATAATCAATGTCTAAATGCGGCCCAACTCACTTCAGAAACCAAACTAGAATCCGACTACAAAGGATATACCCAAGTTTGACTTGACCAGTAATCAAGCCGACCTAAGCTGATTTAAGCTGAATTGTAGTTTAGCCAAGCTGTTTGCAGTTTTGTGCTATTTTAGATCTGTTTTCAAGATTTCTATAGACCTTTGCAATGATCGATACCCCAAATTCTTCTACCATTATTTGAAGCCATTTTCAGTATAATCAATTCATAATTTACCTCATTTTTTAAAATTTCATGACCGTGAAGATTATGAAAATTGAAAACTTACGTTGAAAGAAGAATTTTCTGATTAAAACTTGACAGATATCGGTATTTGGTATGCTAAACAAAAGTTGGTAGATGAACCTCGATCTTGGTGGTTAATGTATGGCTAAGGTTGTAACAGTTAGTTATTAATGAAAATAGAGATGTGCTATCGGTATCCCTCCAAGTGTCGTTTCCCTCCACCGCCATCCAATTCATATATTGACACTCGTAGAATTGACGATATATGCGATAAATTCTTACTAAAATTAAAGATAGAATTGTAAGATGTGCAAGAAGAAGCTTCTTGAGCTAGAGCCATGACCTAAGCTACAATCCAGGCCTAAACCAGAGCCACATCCAGAGTTTGAATATAAGCCACATGCTGAGCCCAAGCTAGAGTCAATGCCTGAGTATGAGTTCGAGTCATAATAAGCCCAAGTTGGAGCTATAGGCATAAACAGAGTCAAAAACAGGATCAGAATCAATACTCTCAATAGAGAACTCATTTGAACAGAGAGTACCATGACCCAAAAAAAGGCTAACTCTTCCTACCCTATCGTACCCGCTTAAAGTAACGGTACTACATACATGTACTATGCATCGAAGCATACCACAAATCAAGCAATACAGGTCCAATTAATATCCAAATTTGAATACAACCCGCTTCAGAAAGCAGACTCGAATCCGACCAGCAATCAAGCCAACTCAAACTGTTTCAAGCAGATCATGTTTAGTCAATTCATTTGCAACTTTGAGCTATTTTAGATCCGATTTTCAAGATTTCGATAAGCATTTACAAGGATGGATGCCCTAAAGCCTTTTATCATCATTCAAAGCAATTTTCTAAGTATAATCAATTCATAATTTGCTCCAATTTTTAAAAGTACCCTAACCATGAAGATAATAAAAGTTGGGAATTCCTATTAAGAGCATTTTCTGATTAAAACTTGATGGATGCATAAATGTATTTGGTATGCCAAACCATAGTTGGTAGATGAAGCTCGATCTTGGTGGTTAGTGTATGACCAAGGCTGTACCAATTGATCATTAATGAAAATAATAGCTTTCCAAGCGTCGTTCTCCCCCACCGTCATCCAATTCATATGTTGAATCCAATCATATAATTGATGCAATGTGGCAAATTATTGTTAAAATTAAAGATAGGTTGTAAGAATTGTGCAAGAAGAAGCTTCTTGAGCTAGATCCATGGCTCGAGATACATTCTAAGCCTAAACCAGGCTACAATCAAAGTTTGAATATACGCCCCAAGTAGAGCTCAAGCTAAAGCCAAGCCAGTAAAAGGCCGAGTCATATCCTAAGACAAGGTTGGAGCTATAGACAAAGAAAGAGTCAAAGGCAAGGTTAGAATTAAGACCCTAGATAGAGATCTCATTGGAGCTGGTATTCAGATCACTTCATTCTCATTCTGTTTATTCCAATCGATCCACATCTAAGACCTAGCAGGTATTATGTCTTTACTTATCCTCAACTTCCTCACTATTAGATCATCTCATCTGTAATGATTGTTTGAGTTCCTTTCATATTACGTTACTTCAAAACTCGAGACCGAGTTTTTTCTACCCATGGAAGATTTGAAGCAAAACAAGTCTTGAATAAATGCAAGTGCAATAGTATTGTGAGATTAGAACGAATTCTATCACAAGTTCTACTTATTTTAGACTTTTATTATTTAAAGTTCTATTATTTTTTGAATTCTTATTTTGTTTCTTTTGAAACTAGAGTCATGTTAAACGTTTGTTATTTTAGAGTTTTATTTTATTTTATTTTAGAGTCTTTTTAGTATCCATATTTATAAAAGGTAAGTTTTTTGTTTTAGAAATCTAGTTAAACTAGTTTTCTTAGGGGCCAAGTTTTGTTTTTTATATAAAGATTTATTATGTCTTTCATAGTAAAGAGTGAGAAGAAAGTTGATTAATAAAAATTTTAGTTCTTTGCATGTGATGAGGATTTGAGTTAGCAAGTCATTGCGATTTGCCAGGGTACAGGAACAGAAGAAGTCCTCCATATGCGAGGTGTTGAAACCAAAGATCGATATAATCTTCAAGGTGAAAGCCCAAAACCATATCTTTATTCTTTAGTTAAGAAAAAACTAATTTAATTCTTCAATTCCAACCTCAACCCCCAAATTTTAAATGCTTCCCTTCTACATTCCCATCACTACTTTGGCACTTCCAAAACCCGTTGCTTAAAGTTTAAAAAAAGGGAAAAAAGAAGCCAGTAGTTGTCGATGCTCTCAGACAATAAATTCCATCAGACCCTATAGCTTGCTCTCAAATAGCTCAAGGCGGCTCAAATTCACTTGTTAAAAGCATGTCCATATTCAAATGATAACTAACGAATGAAGACTCAACATAAAATTATGTTCAATACAAAATGAGCGAACTGAACACATCCTGCTCAAACTTGGGTCGCACTTGAGTCTAGTTCGAGTAGGCTTAGCTCAAGTTTATGCTCAAGCTCGACTCATTTATGATTAATCGGTGATTATTTCGTCAAAAATATTATGCATGGATGTAAATAAGCTTGATAAGCTCGAGACTTAGCTCCAATTGACTCGCTTCAACGCGTTTGATAACCTAAGTGAGGCTAGCTAGCCAAGCTTGCACGTAATTTTAAGCTCATGGTGTAGGAGGAGAGAGATTTGAGGGATTTGTGGAAGATTTGGGAAAGAACGATGAAATTAGGGTTCCGAAGCTTCTCGCCAAAGAGTCCGAGGCTTCTAACCACGGGATTAGATCTTTCACAGGTTTGAAATTTTAATTTCTCAAGTTTTCATCGATACATTCACTGATTAAAAATAAAACACTCTAAGGCCTTTTATAGACATACAACCAAATATCTCTCTTTTTCCAACCAATGTGTGACTAAAACTCCAAAATAATAAAAACATTAAAAATAAAAAAACTCCTAACTAAAGACTCAAAGCTCTATACCCATATAAAACCAAAAATTAAAAATAACATTAACATTAACATTAAAAGAGAATTGGACTCAATTGGATTTCTATCATTCTCTTCAGCTTGAGAACTTACTACATGTTAAATGCCAACAAGAGCAACACAACTGGACAAAAATCAATATTTCTTTGCAATTAGAGAAGATGCATCCACGAACTTTGAAGTGTAGCAGGATACATATTAGTATTTGAACATCTTTCGAAAATTTCTTCCAATTCACAAAAGATAGAAAAACAAATAGAATATGTTAGTTGGTAAGGTGTGGAGGATCTGTGATAACAAACTCAATGTGCTCAATCAAACTCAATAGCACTTCTTTTGATAGTTTTGGAGTATGTTCAACAAATTGCTCAAGATAAAATCTCGATCATCAGCTCAGATTGTGGTATGGATCAAGCTCTGTTTTTGGCTATGCATCGAACTCGAGCTCAAGCTCTTGCTCTACCTCTAATGCTGGTTCGAGCTAAAATTTGTGTCCGGACTCAAACTTTGTCTCAATCTCTTGGTCAAGGTCTAACTTAAGTTCATGTTCAGTCTCACACTATGTCGCGGGTGTTGTATCAATCTCGATCATGGGCACTGTTTTAAGTTTAATCTTTTGCTCCATTTCTCATTCTTTGATCATTTAAAGAATTCCGATGCCCTTACATATATCTTCATCTGACCACATCTCTACTGTTGGACTTGAAAATTGCTGGGATGCATGGGGAATTATTCGACTTAAAAAATACCGAGATCGAAGAACGGTTTGAACACTGACCATCGACGATGATGAACTGAAAGTTGCATATACTAGGATAGCACTTCTCCTTTGAATGTGTGATATGCATATGTATAATTCACTTCATCTGAAAAATCAAAAATGAGAGAGGAAATATTCTAGATGATATTCCCAATCATCATATCAATACCTATCATCAAGCCATAAAAGTTTAGGACCGATCATAACTGTTAGAGGAGAATAGCCTTTATAGTAATCATCGTAGTACCATATAAATTAGAACAAATCTTCTTGCAGAATGGTAGCTATATGTACTTAGTTGAGTTTGATATCCACTAACGCTAATGGCACTGGATTTGGACTTCAAACTGATCTAAAATTGTCAAAATACAGTACTACACAAAAATTCCCAAAAATCCAGCAAAATTCCTCAGAATGACGTACTGTTCAAATATGGCTCAGCCGAGCTGTTGACTAGGTCAACACACACAGCTCGGCTAAGCCACCTTCCGGTCGACGCGCCGACTCAATCGGCTCGAGCCGGCCCAAGTAGCTCGGGGTCGGCTTCGACGAAGCCGATGAACAGTGTCAGCGCACTGGCAACGCGGCTCGACGTGGCTCATCGGCACGGCTTGGATCGGTGTCGGCTCTACAGATCCGACACTGTAGCAGGTCGGGTCGTTGTCAACGATGTTTTCTGCCGATTTCGTTAACAATTCACTACCGACTTAGAGCTGTAAGGTTGCCTGGATGAGGCATAGCATTTGGTGAGTCAAGACGTCGGCCATCACCGGAGTTGGCACCGACAAGTGTCGAAGTGATGAAGAGGATGGTTCAGAGAGTTTTGAAAATCTCAACAGTAGTCGTCGGTTGTGGGAGCTTTGCATGAGGTCGTCGGTGATGATTTGGGTGGCGACACCGGTGAATTTTGATGCCTGTAAAGGTGGTGATTCTGAAGGCTTTGTCGATGGCGTGAATGCCGCCAAGTGTAGCTTGAGACGACGATGGAGCTAGAGGGATTCATCGATTATGTCGACGACAGATGTTTGGGGTGGCAACAAAAGGCAGCAGCTAGGGTTTTGTTTTTAATGATGCCTTTTTTGGATCTGAAAATTGAAAAGAGAGATGTGATGTTCGGCTCTAATACCAAATTTGGTGTAGAACGAGAGATTTAAGGAATTTGGTCAAGATTTGTGGAAGAACGATGAAATTAAGGTTCAAAGGCTTCTCGCCAAGGAGTCTGAGGCTTCTCGCCACGAAATTTGACCTTTCTCAGGTTTGGGGTTTAATTTCTCAAGTTATCATTGATTCATTCACTGATTAAAAATAAATCAGTTTAAGGCCTTTTATAGGCTTACAACTCAATACCTCTGTTTTCCAAACGAATGTGGGACTAAAACTCTAAAATAATAAAAAAACACTAAAAATAAACAAAAGTCTCCTAATAACTAAAAGACTCAAATTCTACACCCATATAAAACCCAAAATAAAATAAATTAACAATCAAATTAAAAATAAAAATAAAAAGGAGCTGAACTCAATGGGATCCTTATCAGCTCAATTAGATAAATAAACATACAAAAATAATTTTCTTTATATAAATAAAATAAATGATACAATTGTTCGCTTTCAAAGTCATTCTTTTAGTATGTTTCCTAACTATTATAGGGTTCGGGAAAGCTCAAGTCTCAACTTGGGCTCATCACACGCTCATTCAAGCTTGTTTATTTATTAAATGAAAACGAACAAAGCTTGAACAGAAATTTAAGCTCGATTAGATAAATAAGCAAACATTAAAAAGGCTTGGATTACAGCCCCCCCCCCCAAAAAAAAAACAACCAAACAAAAAACCAAACAAAAAAGATGCTCTATCCACTCTTTTAGGAGGTTTAGACGTTATTCATCATGTGATAAATCAAGATCGGTCTTTCAAATTACACGGTCACTCTTGCAAGGATTTAAGATCAACTCATGTTGGTGGTTCCATAGGCAGGACCAGTTACAGTTTAAAATGCAGCCACTGCAAAACATTTTACATGAATGATGCTTACAAAAAGAAACCAAAGGATCAAATTACAGTAATATTTGTGCTGTTGAAAGAGAACGCAGAACTAGTTAGATCATCACTTTGTCATCCAAACAAATATAGAGGTTTGGGAAAAAAAATAAAAGAAAAGAATTAGGTATGTAATATGTGCACAGTATATATTAAGAAAAAAAACATGCACAAGAAAATTGATTCTTAGAACTATAACGTGCCAGGATATTGCAGACAGACCAACAACAACACCATCCAAAACAAAGCATACCTTCATTGGAGGATACTTTGAAAAAGGAGCATGGCCATGTGCCAACTCAAGAGCAGTTATTCCAAATGACCAAATGTCGGCTCTGAAAAATTGAAACCATATGCAGCCAAAAACATAAGTACCATTTACAGGTATTAATTTCATAAATAATTATAATATGTTTACCTTCTCTTTATTTAATAACAAAAAATGCATTGAAATCAAAGATTTTGACATGCCTATGATTATGCAACTTCTAAGGAAAAAACCCAGAACACTGAGGGCCCCATGGCACTCATATGATACCCTTTGTCACTCCCAATATATATATTGGCATTAAAGCATAAAGGGGTAGGTAGTAGGGGGTTCGGGCTTTAACAGACATGAATGGAGGGGAAAAAATCATATTGCTAACTTAAAAGACGTCGTATAAAAGCTTTCATGTTAGTCCATGAGTATATGTGTTTTACATCTATTCTATAAAAGAGAGATTTACGAGTGTGACATTGTCCTACTAGGACAAACCCAGTTGGCAGGGTTTGTCCCTATGTGGTAGGTGGTGGGGTGTGCCACTTCATCCTCCCACATAGGGTGTGAGGATGTGGTGCACTTTGGGGTGAGTTTTGTGTGGTGCCCAAACATAAGCCCCCCTTTATACCTTAATTGCATGCTTGACACCCCTTTTCATGAAACCAAAGAAACACCGTCCTCTCTCTACTATTTGCATGGTTGCCACCTCCCTTTTAGCACGTTGCCCCCAGATTTTTGGCTCTTAGGCCCCTGATTTTCATATTTTTACCGCCGGACGCTACCCACCCACACTTTTTTCACTTTGGCGCATGCTTCTCTCCGTGTTTTTTTGTCCCCGTGCACCATGTGCAAGGGTAATTTCTAATACATATACATATGGATATAGATATTTAACTTGGTTCAAAAAGTAGCCAAGTCAATCCCAAAGGAGACCCGAGTGTGTGCTAACAGTTCGCTGATGATGTGCTGACACTGAGAAATTTTCCTCTGATCTATTTTCCAAGTTCAAGTACCCCCAATGGATAATCAATACCATTCATTGCAATATCCATGCATTAAAATGATTATGACGAAAATTAGCGGGTTTAGATATCTTCCACTCGTCCATTAAGGCGTCCAAATTTGTTATATTCTTAAGAAACCCTTGATTCATTGTAAGAATCTTTAAACTTGATTTTCCATCAACAACCATTTTGGAACACGTAGATCATGTTGAACAATAGGAATCATCCATAAAGATCAGTCATGCACCTTAAGATGTGGAGTGTCGGGGAATCTTAAACTGTCTGCACGTACATCAGTTTTTCATATACAAAAAAAAAATTTGTTAACATCACACTTGAGCATGCTTCCAAAAGTGCATGGTAGACCATCCCAATGGATGCGATATTGGTCATTGTGATCTTCCCATTTTAAACTACTCAGATAAACTCAAGGTTAGAAATCATTGTCCATCCCCAAACTGCCCAGGCTTGTCATTGTTAAGAACAGGGTTTGAGGTATCGACGGATACCATTAGGTATCGACCGTATCGTATCGGTATCGACAGTTGACGATACCAAAACCAAGGGTTAGTTTCAGTATCGGCCGATACTGAACAGTATCAGTCAGTTTCGGCCGATACCTGTCGAAACTGACCAATACCGTTCGAAACTGACCGATACCGTTCAGTACCGGTCGAAAACGGAGGAAGAAGAACGTGTAATTAAATAAAATTTCTCTAAAAAACCCAAAAAATTTCGTGAATCAATAGGTTGCATAGAAACCTCGGTTAAAAGAGAGGAGAACCTTGGGGTTTCGGCTTGAAAATGATGAAGAATTAGACGAAGAAGAGACAGAACCAAGAAAAAATTGCTAAAAAGAAGAAAAAGGACAAGAGGAAGATAATGAAAAAATTGAACGCACCTCATCGCATCGCCGCCTCGCCGAACCTGCCTCCTGTCTCGCCGAACCCGCATCGACTATCTAGCGTGAGAGTGAGAGAGAGCAAAGAGAGAGAGAGAAAGAGACCCGAGTCGCCTTTCAAGAGATGTTGTGTTCTTTAAAAAGTCAAACTTGTAAATAAGTGGTATGTGCGTAAAGTAAAACAGTCGGTGCACATATCAAGCGGATATTTTGTGGCAATCCTGTAAATAAGTGGTATGTGTTCAAAGCAAAATGGTGGGTGCGCAAACCAACGCCCAGCGATTTTTTCGGCAAACTTGTAAATAAGTGGTATATGGGCAAGGTAAAACGGTGGGGACGCAAGACAAGCTTTAGGATCTATTCATTTATCTAATATTTAGTATTTAAGTACCAAACTTTAGGTATTTAGTATTTGATATGATTACAAACTCAAATTTAGTTTATCTATTTAGTATTTAGTATTTGATAGTATATGATTAATATTTTAGTTTGTTAAGTATTTAATAGTATTTGATAGGTTTAGATTTAAGAACCTCCGAAACCATCAATGTGTTTATATAGTATATACATATTTACAGTATCTCCGAAACCGAAACCGATACCCGAAACGAAACTGGCGAAACTAGCGATACTGACGAAACCAAAACTTGCTTCCGAAACCATCAAAACGGGCGATACCGATACCGAAACCTAAATTTTGGAAAGAACGATACACAGACCGAAACCGAGACCTAAAACCTTGGTTAAGAATATAGCCCCACATCGAATAAAATTAAAAACGATGTCTATAAAATAATAGTTAGGCCTCTACCCATTGACTTAAGTCTATAAAATAATACTTAGGCCTCTACCCATTGACTTAAGTTTTTGGGTCAGCTATGGTTTCGATTACTGATTTGTAGCTTCATTGATATAAATAATCATGGATAGTGTTACTATTTCTAATTATTTCTAATTCTAACGTGGTATTTCTTTCCTAAATCTGGCTTGCAAACGTGAAGGTGAATCCATCTTGCGTTTGAAAGGAAATGTTAAGAATAATAATCCGACATCAAATAAAATAGAAAAAGATGACGTCTATAAATTAATGGTTAGGCTTCTACGGATTGACTTAAGCTTTTAGTTAACATCAGTGTTTAAAATGTCAAATCGGATGGTGAGTATCGGACATATATCAGAGGTATTTGTCAAATATTAGGGTGTCATATCGGATACTAAAACACATCTTATATGCATGTTATACATATATCAAACCATATATAAATAATATAAACTCATTAATCATGTTTATAACTTTATAATATATTTATCCCGATAAACCGCATTAAATTACCAATCCATAACCATTAACTGATATTAATAACGTGTTTATAAAAAACGACTGCTTTGTTGGCCAAAATTACGGCTAACACATTCGCTCACAATCAAAATAGTGGCAACATCATCTTCAAAACAACACACGAGGCATATGATAGTTGGAAAAAATTTCCAATATTTCGACTGATATGTCGGAAATATTGCTAACATTTAGAACATTGTCATATATAGCTTTAGTTATTGATATGTGGCTTCATCGATATATACATATACATACATTCATTCATTCATTCATATATAAATATACATATACATATATCCCTAAAATGTACCTAAGAACGTGCGCAGGTATTGTTACATATGCACACCCCCTCTCGGGGGGTTTTTAATTTTTTTTGAATTTTTTTGCAGTAGCTAGTTCTACTTGTTAGGTAGTCCCCCACAAAATTTCAATTCAAACAAACATCATTTGGGCATCGAAACATCCCTCACAAAAAATTTGCGCAAAACAGTCAAGAATTCTGGAATTTTTGTGCAACTTTTTGTGAGGGATGTTTCGATGCCCAAATGGTATTTGTTTGACTTGAAATTTTGTGGGGGGGCTACCTAACATGTATAACTAGCTACTGCAAAAAAAATTCAAAAAATACGTAAAACCCCCGGAGAGAGGGTGTGCGCAGGTATGTTACCCGCACACGTTATTAGGCACATTTGCCTCTATATATATACATACATACATATATATATTTTTTTTTGAAAGGTAAGCGTGAGGATTATATATAATAGTACAAATGGTACATCATACCAATTGGAGAGAACCCTATAGAGGGGGGATAGGACACAGGCGTCGTCACCCCTACTACAAGGAACATCACCAAATGAATCAAAAATACACATTCGTACACAAGATTTAAACAAAGCTAAGCCCAGGTTTGTCAACCAAAATCTCCAATCTCCCAATTTGAGAAAGCTTCCTTCTCTTCAGTAGTAGTGGGCTCTTGGTCATACATTGCAACTTTAATATCTGCCGCAATTTCCTCAAACAATATAGTCTGACCTTTACGCTCAGCATCAAAGATCCTTCTATTCCTTTCCCGCCAGATATGCCAAACAGTTGCAGCTAAAACAGTTCTAGAGAGAGTGCTCATGCTGCTCTTACCTCCATAAGTTTTCAAAAGGTATTTACCAGCCTCTGTTAAGGATGTTGGCTTGTAAAAGTGGGTCTTCAATTTCAACATTGCTCGACAGAAAATATACCCTGAATAGTTGCACTCAAAAAATAAGTGACTAATATTTTCAACAGCATTAGCATCACATAATACGCAATTGGGTGGGGAATCAGGAGCCCATCTGCAAATCTTGTCTCTAGTTAGTAATTTATCACTCAACGCTCGGAGAAGCGCTAGAGACATTTTAGGAATATAGGAAGGATACCAGATGAGTTTATGTAGCGGGAAGTCAAGCCCCCTTCTCCTCACACCCTCCCACGCCTGACGGAAAGAGAATGAATCACCCCGCAACCATTTCCAACCATCCTCCCCAGATTTAAGCTTGAAAATATTTAATTTGTGTCGAATGGGATCAAGGATAGGGTCATCACTCCAGCCCGTACCCGTCCAGTAATCTGCCACTTTGAGTAGGTTATCATCAGCCGCCGAGTTGCAAAGGAGTTTGGGAGGTATGCCATCGAGCCACGGATCATGCCAGAAGTAGGTGCTCTCGCCATTTCTAACCGTACGGGCAATCAAGCCGTTAGACACAAGACGGCTCCGCAAAAGGCGCTTCCAGGTTCCGGATGCTGCTGCACTTGTTCTTGCGGCAAAGAGACCAACAGGACCTGTACCGGTGTGCCGCAAATGAGAAGCCCACAGGCCGTGGGTATTTAAGAATCTCCAAGCCAGCTTGAGGCCAGCAGCGTCATTTAGCTCCTCCAGGAGCCGAAGGCCAACTCCCCCCTCGGATTTTGGTTTGCATAGGTCATTCCAAGCCCAAGAACGTGAATTACCCAGGATGAACTTCCTACAAGCCATAGTAATACATTTTAAGACACTTACCGGGATGCGGTATACCTGCATCCAGAAAGCTACCATTCCGTAGATTACGGTTCTAACAAGTTCAATTCTTCCTGCCACAGAAAGTAACGAGGAAGCCCAACCACCCATTCTTCTCTTGCATTTATCAATCAATTTTTTGTAGCTAATGGCAGTAGGATACTTAACTGATAGCGGCAATCCAAGATAAGCCGAAAATGAGGAAGTTATTTTAATTCCCAGAAAATCCGCAAGCATCTCCTTGTTCCTGGCCCCCTTGCTAAACATTCCAGAACTTTTATCCCAATTTACCTCAAGCCCTGTCATCCTGTGTAAATCATTAAGCAATTCTTTCATGCCCACAAAAGAGGATTTGTTGGCTCTGCAGAACACCAATAAATCATCTGCAAAAAGTAGGTGCGAGATAGACCCATTCCGCTTCATAGGATGAATCTTTCTCAAGTTGGTGGCCTTTTCCATAAGAATAGAGAACATTTCCATGACAATAACGAAAAGATAAGGTGAAAGAGGGTCACCTTGCCGCAACCCTCTATTACTTCCAAAATATCCATAGGGGGATCCGTTTACCATAACTGAAAAGGAGGGAGTAGTGATGCATTCTTTGATTAAAGAAATGAAACCCAGTGGGAAACCAAGCTGCTTCATGAAATAAAGGACGAAATCCCGATTAACGCTATCAAATGCCTTCCTTAGGTCCAACTTCAAGCAAGCCCTACTCCCCATAGGGTTGCTGAAATCTCTGATCTGTTCATGAGCAATGAGGGTACAATCAGAGAGGAGCCTGCCCTTCAGAAAAGCCGACTGGTTAGGTGAAATAAGCTCATGGACCACCACCTTAAGCCGATTGCAAATAATTTTGCTAATAAATTTGTAAAGAACATTACAACAGGAGACTGGTCTGTAGTCGCCCAATCCAGAAGCATTTGAGTTTTTTGGAATCAGAGTGAGAAAGGTATGATTAACTTGCTTCAGGAGGGAGCCAGAACTGAAAAAAGATATTATAGCAGTAGTTACCTCCTCCCCAATAATATGCCAGTTGTGCTGGAAAAAGAATGCGTTATACCCATCAGGCCCTGGGGCTTTGTCAGGCCCAATCTGGAACACGGCATCTCTGATCTCCTCCCTAGTCACCCTCCTGCTAAGCCATAAAGCGGCCTTCTCCGTCAAAATACGTTTGGGAACAATATTGTTGAATGACCGTAAGTAACTATTCTGATTAAACAACCTCTCGAAAAACAGAGGAGCTTCTTCCTGCAGAGTACCATAAGTGTTATTTTGCACACCCGCCTGGTCAACCAGATGATTTAAGTTGTTTATGTTATTCCTTGCTTTCATACAGCTGTAGAAGAATTTGGTATTCCTGTCCCCAAGAGATAGCCAATCCTGTCGGCTCTTTTGCTTTAGCATGTTCTCCTCCATCTTGAGAGCTCGAGACAATTCTCTAAAAAGAAGGGATTCCTTCTTTTGCAGTTCAAGATCCGTGTGTATATCTGGATTAAGCCTGATTTCATTCAAATTTCCCCTGATTTTCTCCACAACCAAGTCTGCTCTGTGCTGGCAAGCCCAGTCTCTAAGTAAAGGCTTCAGACTACTGAGCTTCTGCACCAGCCTATACATAGGAGTACCTTCAACAATAGTTCCCCAATGGGAGGAAATAACATCCTTGTAACCAGGGCAGGAGGACCAAAAGTTAAAAGATCTGAAATGTTTGGATTTAGTAGGGACCTGGGTATGTAAGTAGACAACCATTGGCAAGTGATCACTAGTTCCCGCCTCAAGATATTCCGCAAATGAAGAAGGAAGAGAGTCAATCCAATCCACATTAACAAACGAACGGTCAAGCTGAGCTGCTATCCGATCTGGTCCAACCCGATTGTTGCACCAGCTCAGTCTATTTCCCTTACACTTCAGCTCCTGGAGGCCACATCTAGATATGCAAGTTTCATAATCCTGCACCATACTCCCATCAAGCTGACGACCTCCCACTTTGTCACGGGAATACAGGACGCAGTTGAAGTCTCCTCCAACTAACCAATGAATATTAGTAATAAGCTTCTTATCCGCCGCCAGGCTCATCCACAAATCCCTCCTTTCCTCCATAGAGTTGCGGCCGTATATACCAGTAATAACACAAGAGTATCCCCCAAATTTTTGCAAGAAACGGATATGTGTTGGGCCGACATAGACATTTGCCCCACCCTCCAAACATTAGGGTCAAACCCCATTAGAATCCGGCCCCCAGATGACAAATCGAAATTGTTCAATAAAAGCCAGTCTTTGGGCAGAATATGCTTACACTTCTCCGAATTTGACTTGAGTTTAGTTTCAACCAAAACTACAGCAGAAGGCTTCAGCTTCCTCAACTTCTCATGTAGATCTCTCCTTCGCACCGAATTGTTCAGGCCCATAGTGTTCCAAATAAAGACAGACATAAATAACAGTTAGTTTTTCCGGCCTTGGCAATTCTCCAGGAGTCTGGAACTTTTCCTAGAGTAGGCCAAAGGAACACTTTCTTGTCTCTTTTTCGCAGATTTGTGTCCCACAGCAATCTGAGTGAGCTCTTCCACTTCAATATCCCACTCAGGATTATCAACGGCACTGTCTTCAGGCAATAGATCCACTTCAGTCTCTCCAGGATCTGCTAACAGTGAGGGCCAGGGCTTGCGGGCAACAGCAACAGCAGGCCTCATCGCAGGGGGTTTCTTAGAGCCGCCGACATCCAACAATTCCACAGGGGCCACTGCGGGCCCATCCATGCCGCCAACAACCTGCGATGTAACAATGGCCTGAGCAGGAGCAATCTTATCGGGAACAGGAGATGGAGATCGGCCCTCACTGACGCAAAGCTCAGCAAAGGCCCCAATTGATTGAACATGAGTAGAAGTATTAAGACCGCCAGTATCCAGACTTGGCAACTGCTCATCAACTCTCAGGCTGTCACTTGTCTCACCAATGTTAATAGTGGCTACATCATGTTCACAAAGTATATTGGGGGGTATAGTCTTCAACGAACCAGGAGTGTCCGCAAGTTGGTTGGATGTATCAGAAGGCAGAGCCAAGCTCACGCTCCGTTGGCAATCCACCAATTCCGTCCCTTTCTCCGAAACTTGGATTGAAGGGGGCTCAACCACTCTAGGGCATTGAACATCAGAATGTCCAAAGCTAATACATTTCGAACACCTAGGAGGCTCGCCTTCAACTTTCACTGCAATAGATAGGGTGGGGCCATCTTCCGTACCCACCAGTACTGATTTTGGAGGAGCATGTTTTGCATGGATCTCAACCAAGCATCTTGCGTATGAGAGACGCTCCTTCGCCGTTAGCTTGTCTAGACAAATAGGTTTCCCCACTAACGAAGCGATACAATTTAGAATTTCCAGTGTCCACATTTCCAGGGGGACACCATGAAGTTGGATCCAAATAGGAACAGAAGACGGGATATCCCTCTCAAGTTTTAGCCCATCACTCCATCGTTGTAACACCATCAGCTTGCCATCAAACATCCAAGGACCACTGTGTAGAATTCTCTCACACTCCCCTTCGTCTTCAAATTTGAAGCAGAAAAAACCATTGTCTCGACTATAAATTCTCACCCCCTTCTTGAGATTCCATAGCCTCTCAACCCAAGCACAGATTTGCCCATAAAATGGAACATCCCCCAATACATAACCCACCAGAGTTGACTTCCACTGCTCCGCTCCCCTCGCCAATGCGGATTTTGGCACAAAGGCCATAACACTTCCGTCCTCCTGGGCTACGGGAGGAACAAAACTCGTATATATATATATATATATACATATATATATATATATATATATATAATCACAACATTGTTACTATTTCTAATTCTAACAGTTATATTCTTAAGGATTGTCAATTTACAACCACTCGATGCCTAAAGGTCTTTAACGTACATGATTTTTCATCCACAATGTATTATAGCATATGGATCATATTGACTGGTATAAATCACTTATTTGGAAGGATCATCATGCATCTCAAAATGTTGCCATTAATATTTCCAATGTTGTCTTGCCTGCACTTGAAAGAATCAAAAATGTAGGTCCTCTCATCAAAAATTCAAAAGGTGGCAACCCAAATAAAAAAATAGTTCCATTGAACGTGATCTAACATATTTTAAATTTTAAACTTTAAACTACTTATAAATTAAATTTTAAATGATTCTGGTGTGTTTTCATGCATCAAGTGGCAAAAATTTTATCAATTTTATGCCACTTCTGAAACATTGATTTTGCCACAGCCATTTGCATAGGTAAAACCAAGGTTAGAAATGTCAATTTTGGTCTAAATATCAACCAGTGGTTTGTAGTATGTTATATCAAAAGTTTCAAGTGAAATGTATTAGAAGTACGACTTTATGTACTGGTTGCTTTAGCACAACATGACTATTAGTAGTAGTTGATCTTCATCTTTAATTGGTGCTTCATTATCTCTTGATCATCTCTATTATTTCTATCATCTTATAGATGATATCTTATTTTTTTAAACTAATTTCATCAACTAATCATCTTCATAAATTATATAAATCAATCGGTTCAGTTTCTGTGTGTTTATCTTTCTTAATTCAATGCCTTAGCTTTATGGTGTAGTGGAAAAAGTTTGATAGTATGTCTCTGATAGGAAATTCTAGTGTTTTAGCAGAAGAAATTTGGTGATTTGGGAGAAAATAGAATGTTTATAGATAATAGAAAGGAAATACAAGATAGTTGGTTTCAATTAGATAGCAAAACCACTCGCATGCTCTTTGATTCAAGATAAAGGTCTAACTATCCAAGATCTACTCTTAATTTACTCATATTCTCTCTTCTTCTTTCTTCCAATTCGACATAACCCTAGTCCTAACTCTCCCTCTCAATATATAGGGCTGATTTACCCAATATTACAAAACATGCCATTAAGGCCAAAGAAACAAGTTTGCCACGAAAGCCCATATTTACAAAAATGCCACTAGGTGGCCGCACCTCATTCTCAACACTACACTGTCCCCGAATCACATTGTACTCAAGGTGGTGCATGAAATCTGTGGTGTGCTACTCCAAATGGGGGTGCTCGTCCCCTCTAGAATCCTCACCAGCAGCTGCACCCTCTTCTTCTTCGACAATCAATGCCTGCAACGCATGATCCCAGCAATGATGTCCTGACCCGAACCTCTCGTCACAACGGTAGCATAACCCCTTGGCGCGTCTATCCATGATATCCGTCTGTATAAGATGTTTGTACTTGTCGTTCGTTGAAGTTTCGTCGCCCTTCTCTTATGCTATTTGGACATCGTTGGCTGTGGCTTCTGGGTCTCCTCAGCCAACTGAATGCAGAATGAGGCCTCGCTATTTGCTCTCTTGAACCGTCGTTCAACAATACGGTCAAATCCGTCGTCTCCATCAGTCCCATCGACATGTGCAAGCGGAGCTCATCTCGAATATCAGGCCTAAATCCCTTCATGAAGCTTCCTTCCAACGTCGCCTCGAGGATCCCCCCTCACCCGACCCGCAAGCACCTCGAATCTCTCCATGTAATCACGGACGGTGCCATCTTGTCGAAGTGCAAGGAGCTACTCGTGTAGGTCCCCATCCCGAGTGTCATGAGAACAGTCCAACAAGCAATCCTTGAACTCCTCCCACGACCGCACACGATGCCATTGTTGCCTCCATATGTATCAGGACAAGCTCTTTCCCTTTAATCAGACGCCGACTGCCTACAGTTTATCCATCTGTCTAGTGATTTATCGCAAAGTATCTCTCTGCACGATAAACCCACTCATAAGGATCCACTCCCTCAAAAACTGACAGGTTCAGCTTCTGAACCCTGCTCTCAGGGCCAAAAACTCCATGGCATGCTCTTTTCCTTGGCTGCCTGAAGAGGGGCCAATGATAAGCATTGTGTGAAGCCCCTTTATCTTCACACGGGTCTCCTCCCACCTCATCGTGGTTCCCCCAGCCTGTCAACCAAACCCGAACCCCCATCATCATCCGCCACGCCCCAAGGATCACCGTCATGGTCGTCATACCCCCAAAAGGGGTCGTCATCTCCCCGCGTATGACGACGAGTGCCAAAATCACCGTTCCAAGCCCCGCGGGGCTACTGGGTGCCAAGAGAGGGGCCGCCCCCGAAAGGCCGCTATGGGCCAATGGCCCTGTTACTAGACAGAACGAGAACCAGAAGGCCCTGGTGATGGCGCAAGGGGCCAACGAGGCCCTTGTGGCTGCGTAGGGGGGCTTGCACCCATGGATGTTCGCACAGGAGGGCAGCAAAGCCCCTACAGTTGTGCATGGAGCTCGCGCTCCCTGTCAAACAGTCGAGGGCTCGTGATGCCCCCAGGCGATCGTTAGGGGCTCACGAGGCCTCAGGAATTTGCCTGGGGCTTGCGAGGCCCACACACCTATGGCTCACGAAGCCTTGTCGCATGCGAACCGTGGTCGCTGAACCCCGATTAGGTTTTTGGGGGGCTAGCAACCCCCCTGCCATTGCCGGCGATGCCTGATCACTCCTCCGCTGGCTAAAAGAGAGGGGTTTTCTCTCATTATTGATGTTTTCCATCATCCAGAGGTAGATCGCCTTCAAAGATGACGACTTTTCCCTTTCTCTTGCCCAAAGCTGGCTCCTTTCTCTCTCAATCAACGCTGGAGACTTCATCTTCTCTCAGATATGGGTTCGGGGAGCTTTGCCTCTTGGAGCTAGGGCTTCCATGCGTCTCTTCCTTTTTTTGAAGATTTCCAGACATCTTCATTTGATTTGACATGGTTTGAGGTTTCGGCCGATACCCCTGCGTATCGCCCGTATCGTATCGGTATCGGTGGGTAACGAGACCGAAACTAGGGGTTAGTTTCGGTATCGGCCGATACTGAACGATACCATTCAGTTTCGGCCGATACCGACCGAAACTGACCGATACCGTTCAGCTTCGACCAATACCGGCCGAAACAGACCGATACCATTTAATATCGGTCGAAGACGGAGGAAGAAGAATGTGTAATTAAATAAAAATTCTCTAAAAAAACCCAAAAAAACTCGTGAATCAATAAGTTGCAAAGAAAGCTCGGTTAAAAGAGAGAAAAAAACCCTAGGATTTCGGCTTGAAAATGATGAAGAATTAGACGAAGAAATGGCAAAACCAAGAAAAAATTGCAGGAAAAAGAAAAACAAGGAAAAAAGGAAGATGCTGAAAAAATTGAACTCATCGCATCGCGTCTTCGCCTCACCGAACACGCCTCCTGCCTCGCCGCCCCACCTCGACCATCTAGCGTGAGAGAGATAGAGAGCAAAGAGCGAGAGAGGCCCGAGTCGCCTTTCAGGAAAGGTTGCGTTTTTTAAAAAAGGCAAACTTTTAAATAAGTGGTATGTGCGTAGAGTAAAACAGTCGGTGCACATAGCAAGCAAATTTTTTGTGGCAACCCTGTAAATAAGCGGTATATGCGCAAAGCAAAATGGTTGGTGCGGAAAGCAACGCCCAGCAATTTTTTTGGTGGTTTGTGCGCAAAGTAAAACGGTGGGTGTGCAAGGCAAGATTTAGGATCTATTCATTTATCTAATATTTAGTATTTAAGTACCAACTTTAGGTATTTAGTATTTGATATGATTACGAACTCAAATTTAGTTTAACTATTTAGTATTTAGTATTTGATAGTATATGATTAATATTTTAGTTTGTTACGTATTTAATAGTATTTGATAGGTTTAGATTTAAGAATCTCCAAAACCATCACCGTGTGTATATAGTATATACATATTTAAAGTATCTCTGAAACCGAAACCGAAACCGATACCCGAAACGAAACTGCCGAAACTAGCGATACAGACGAAACCGAAACTTGCTTCCGAAACCGCCGAAACGGGCGATACCGATACCGAAACCTAAATTTTGAAAAGAACGATACCGAGACCGAAACCGAGACCTAAAACCTTGGATTTGAGAGCTTCTCCTCCATTGCTAACATCCTCGCATCCATCAAAGAGAAATTTTCCTCCGTCGATTTCTTGAACTCCCCGACCTCGGTATCGAATCGCACCTCCAAAGTTTTGATCTTTTTCTATTTCTATCGCCGACATGGATCATAGGGCTCTGATATTAATTTGATAGAAAATTCTAGGGTTTGGTGGACGAAATTTGGGGATTTGGAAGAAAAGTGGATTTTATAGATAAAAGAAAGAAAATACAAGATAGTTGATTCCAATTAGAGAGAAAACCACTTTCATATCATGTGATTCAAGATAAAGAGCTAACTCTACAAGATCTACTCTTAATCTACTCATAATCTCTCTTCTTTCTTCAAAGGGGTATTCACAAAAAAATACACCAACGTTTGGGGTAACTTTCAAATTAATATCCTGAACGTTTAAGTCGTACACATCAATATCTTTTTGTGTGTTTTGGCTAACGGAAGACGACGGTGTTAAATTATACATGTTTTGCCCCTGATCCAAGCTCACAAAAAATACCCTAACGTTTGGGATATCTTTCAAGTTAATACAGTAACGTTTGGGTTATCTTTCAAGTTAATACCCGCTCAGGCCTTCATCGTCGGCGACAACATCTGTAATCCACTGTCATGCTTTTTTCGTTCAAATCTGATGCACCTTCGTTCCAGTATATGACTCCACCGTTGAAACGAGCTTGGTGTCCCTCCATCCGTTGTTCTCTACGGATTAAGGTTAGCTCCTTTGTGCGTTGGACCGGTTGATGGTCCAACGCAAGCAGAGCCCTTGGATAAGGAAAATCAGCTTAAAACACACACCTCGACGGATCGTACATCATCCCAACGGATTCGTACCTGCAGAAGTTGCTCGGTAGAGGGATGCAATCGCCTTCCATTATCACGGGATTGCAGCTATACAAGAACATCTCGCACATATCTCGTTGGCAATGGAGGCAAAGGAGCCCGTTGGTGGATGCCAAAATGTTTAGAACACGACATCGTCTCTTATGAATCTTAGGGAAGCATTGGGCACTCCGACAAGGTCGCATCTACCGAGCATACCGCCTAGAAACAAGAGACCTCGGTCCGTGGCGTCGAGAGAAACCGAGCAATGTTTAGTTGCGAGCCCATGTTACAGCATCTTGAACAGATGATCGTCGGAGATGGCTCGACTCCAATTCTTGCTCAAGGACTTGGGCCGGCACATGGATTTGAAGGAAATCCTAGGGAGGACGATGTATATTATGACCTCATCTAGTAAGCAGCGCACTGTCCACTTACATCCCCGACGCTGCACTGCTGCCTTCTTGAGCTTTTTCGCTGGCTTCAGCTGCTCGTTCCAATGCTTCCACCAAGAAACAGAAGATCATCCCCAAGTAACACTAATTCTCTCATGGCCATAATTTCAATCAAACGACCAACTCGTTCGTGACCATAGCAATCGCTATTTCATGCCTTCTTCGCTTCCGCCGTTTCCTCCTCTTCCTCTAACATCGCCACCATCAATCATTCTGTTCTACAACAAACATTTGTACAGCATGAGGGCTTCTTCTGCACTGCAATTTGATTATCATGATGATCCATTAGTGTTGGCTTATGGCTTCTGTAACTACGTGGCTATGGCCAAGGTGATCCTTCGTCATCCTTGCCTTTTGGGGGCAGCATTCAGTCCGAATTAGGTAAAAATGACCGCGTATGAGATCATGGATGACAAGGCCCTGGCCGCGTCGAAGAGCCACAGCAAGGCTGAGTGCATGTGCAGGGAACGCATCAATGCTCATTTTGTTAAGTTATGTAGCTTGTTGCATAGCACCACTAAGGTAAGTACCATGCATATCCAAATTCATCAATAATTACAATAAGTATCTTAATGGTATTCATATTCACTTTCTCCATGTTGTCAACCTAATGCAGAGGTGAAGGATAGAATAGTATGCTTTAAATAATCAGAAAGCTCAATGAACAGGTGAGATCAGCGTAATGTATTACCAAAGATTGGACTTCTTATACAAATTGTGTAATGGAAAATTTGGGGTGTATAGAGTTGCCCCTAAGTGACTGCATCATGACAGCATGCTTTCCGAAAGAGCTTGGTCAGATCTGTTGTGCACTTCATGTACCTAAATGGGAGTTGATTACAAACCCCTAATGAAGCTCATGATGCTCAGTGCACCATCACAAGGAGCAACTTCAACTTGGTCTGGGGGATGTGTCCCATTGCACCAAACTTTGCAACTGTGATTTCATACATTTGAAAGGGGATATTGATAAGTTTCATGTTTTTTATTATGGGGCTTAGTTGCACTGCCCCAAGGAGTATATCAGCTATGGTCAGACGGTGCAGTTGCATTGCCCCAAATGCATAACTCATCTTCCACAATTGAGGGATCACTCACTTACACAAACTCAAGTAGACATGAATGAATTAAAAATATTACCTAGATGCGGGCGACATGAAGAGGTAGTTTGAAAAAAAGCAGATTCACTGCTATGTTGATGGTCATAGGATGCAATTTTGCTAACGTTCTGGGTATTATCTTGAAATATATCCCAAACGTTATGGTAATTTTTTGTGATTTTCCCTTATAAATAATGAGGGGATGGGTATAATCGTCCAAATTTATCAACTGATGCCACTTGTTCAGTCATTTAGACGGAAAATAAAAAAGGTACCAAGTTAAAACCGACATATAACGTTAGTGTTTAAATCTATACAACTTAAAAGTTTAGAGTATTAACTTGACAGACACCCCAAACGCAAGGGTATTTTTTGAATACCCCAACATCCCTTCTTCAAATTCAACATAATCATAGCCCTAACTCTCCATCTCAATATATCGGTCTGATTTGCCCCGTATTACAAAACATGCCACTAGGGTCCAAAATAACAAGTTTGCCACGAGGGCCCAAAACTACAAAATACCACTATGTGGGTTGCACCACATTCCCAACAGTCTTCCAAAACATGAGGTTTCGTTCTGCAGGTTGTGACCAATAAAAAGGTATTTTTGATTATCATTCCTACCAATCTTTCTTAAATCAACTAATATTTAAAAACTTGATTTTGACATTTAAATGTAATTTTTTGACCATTATATGAAACAAAATAGGATTCCAAATTTTGATGAATTAAACCTTGAATCTTCTCTTATATTAGTTGTAATACCATATAGTTTATTAACGAAATTAATTGATATTAGACTTAATGGGTGACATCAGTAATTTTTTATTATTGTACTTAAGACAATAAGAAGGATAAAAAATAAGCTAATAGAAAAGATTTTTATGTTCTTAGGTTTTAGAAGGTTATAAGTTTCAAGTTTTATAAAGAAAGTTCTAGATTTGAAAAGATTAAGAGAACAATTTTTAGCTTTGTAAAGCTTTTTGAAGAATCATTAGACTAGTTTTCTAAAATTTACTAAAGAAGTATGTAGGTTAGTAAAGACTTACAAGCTAAGATTTTGTAAGAAACTTCTATTTTCTAAACTTTTCTACAAAAGTTTCCAAGCGTTGATAATAATTGAAAATTTCTAGATTAGTAAAAATATAATTGTAAAAATTCCTAGCTGAATAGCTTTAAATAGGAACTTTTGAATTTGCAAAGATTAATAGAGAAGTTTTAAGTTTTAAAGCTTCTTTGGAGAGGCTTCTAATCTAATGATGCGATCATTACGTACAAGAGGAGGCCGAAGGAGAAATTGCTAGGCGCACCGACGATTTGGGGAAACTTCTTTATGCATTACTAGTTTTGTTATTTTTGCTGTACGCACCACGCCTAAACATTATATAAGTGAGGGCGTGGGCTAGGGTTAGGGGATCGAAATTGTAGCCGTCATTTGACAATTCCTAGAGTTCTCCGAGGAGATCTAGAAGAGAGTTTAGGCTTTTCCCTTAGCAAAAGCTAGGAGAGGGGCTAACTCTCCCAAAATTGGCTAGTTATCTTGTAACCCTATTCCCCAATCAAATAAAAATCCCCAAATCTCTTCTACAAAACCCTAGTCCGCATCAATTTGGTATCGGAGCTCTGATCCAATGACCGCCACAAGATCAGCTACAACGAAATCTATGGAGGAAAGGTTGGATGCGGAGATCGCTGAGAGGAAGAAGGAGACAACGGAGATCTTCAAGAAAATCGACGCGGCGACGGCGGCCACGAAGGCACTCAGATCTGATTTGAAGGGAGATCTGGAGCAAGTGAAGGAGATGCTCGTCAATTTCATGGCTCAAAACATCACCGCGCCTCAGATCTCGCGTTCGAAGGAAGGAGCCTCCTCAGATCTGAATCACCAATCAGATCTGAGGGGAAAAGGGAAGGCAACGATGATTCCAGATCATGAAGGGGTGATCTTGGAAGGAGTAGATCCAGATCTGGAATTCCCAAATCCAGATCTGCACGTCCCAGATCCAGATCTGGAATTCCCAGATCCAGATCTGCAGGTCTCAGATCCAGATCTGGACGTCCCAGATCCAGATCTGCAGGTCTCAGATCCAGATCTGAAATTCTCAGATCCAGATCTGCAGGTTTCAGATCCAGATCTGGAATTTCCAGATCCAGATCTGGACGTCCCAGATCCAGATCTGCAAGTTTCAGATCCAGATCTGGAATTTCCAGATCCAGATCTGCAACTTTCAGATCCAGATCGTCAAGTTTACAAATCTGAGTCTTTCAGATCTGAATTTCTTCAGAACGGCAGTGAAAACAGTAGAAAACGTTTTCATATTTTTGATCCGGGAGGATACTTGCGCGCACTTGGAGTAGGGCATCCGCAGACTTCATGCACCACCTTGAGGACAAGGTGGCTCTTTTAGGGGCGGAGTAATGATGCGATCATTGCGTACAAGAGGAGGCCGAAGGAGAAATTGCTAGGCGCACCGACGATTTGGGGAAACTTCTTTATGCATTACTAGTTTTGTTATTTTTGCTGTACGCACCACGCCTAAACATTATATAAGTGAGGACGTGGGCTAGGGTTAGGGGATCGAAATTGTAGCCGTCATTTGACAATTCCTAGAGTTCTCCGAGGAGATCTAGAAGAGAGTTTTGGCTTTTCCCTTAGCAAAAGCTAGGAGAGGGACCAACTCTCCCAAAATTGGCTAGTTATCTTGTAACCCTATTCCCCAATCAAATAAAAATCCCCAAATCTCTTCTACAAAACCATAGTCCGCATCATCTAACTACTTGGTAAAATATATTTCAAGTTTCAAAGCTTCTTAAGGAAACTTCCCGTGTTCAAAGCAAGCTTCATAATCAAGCTTCTGAACATTAAAAGCTTATTAGAGAAAGCTTTAGAATTCAAAACTTGCTAGAAACATTTTTAACTTTAAGATATTTTAGATTTTCAAATAATTCTAGAGAAGTTGTTGTCTTGTAAAGACTTCATGGCTAACTTTCTAAGTTTCTAACTCCTATAAATAAGGCTTAGTGTTTCTCATTCTATCCAACTAACCAGGCTAAAGTTTAGAGAGTAATTAAAGACAATAAAGAAGAGAAAGCAAGGAAATATATAAGAAAAGAAGTGATTATTATCAATTAATTGGTTAGTGATGAATGCATGTTTAGTAGTTTATGTATTCTTATAATCGTCGACTACATGTGTGTCATATTTATATTTTTTTACGCTGATAGATGCATATATTTTTGATCTAATAAGCATTTATACATAACATATGATTACTTCATATACGGCATGCATGCTTGTTGACATTGTATATATACTCTATAAGCATGTCTTTCTTGTTAAAGACGTGAAGATGCATGTGCATAGATGGTTGTTGGCTACTGATAATGCATCGATATGCATATTTGGAATGTGTTAAATAGACTATTTTATTGAAAATTTTATGAATACATTTTACCCATGCATATGTATGCTTCTACTCAGTTATACCAATATACATTAAACTAAACAAGTCATGTGAGATCTCAATGTGTCTCCTCCATGAGGGTGTTTTATGTGCAGACAATGGTAAAGACATCTCACCCAATAGCTTATAGTGATGAGACCCAAGTCAATCGAAATATGAAGTGTTGACCATACTGAAACATAGCATGTCTAGTTTCACTACACATACATTGTTTTAAAAGAACATCCTTATGACATGTCACCTCTATTTAGCATACATGAAGTATTCATGGTAGCTTGCAGATTATTGCTCTTATTCAGTTTTCACACTTAAACTGTTTAACATTCTTCATTTACTTATTAAACACTTAGCTTACATATTGTTTCATAGATTTGTATGATAAATGTATTAAGTGGCTGGTTGATTTAGATATACATAAGTCAAAGCCCAACAAGAAATTAGTGAAAGGATCTTAGATACTCTTTCTTTAGTCAGAAGTTAATCTTTGGATTTGGAACTTGATATTGAACTATGTGTGTACCACCCCCCCCCCCATCTCTTTCTTTTCCCGTTGGGCCCAGCCCACTCGCAGAAGCCCGCTGGGCTTTTCCCCTTCTTTTCCCCCTTTCCCCCTCTATCCCTCTCGATCCCGCAGCAGACGAACCCACGAGGGCTTTTCTCCCTCTCTCTCCCCTCGATTCGACGCAGTGCCTTCGACGAAGCCCGCTAGGGTTTCTATCGACGCGTCCTCTCTCTCTCACATGTGTCACGTGGGTCCCTCGATGGAGCATCTCCCGCCCTCATCACATTGCTGCAACGAGTCCCCTCCATCCTCCGATTCAACGTGACGACGCCAACCCTCATCTGTCGTCCTCTCGCAGCTCCTCCGCCTCCTTTACCCCCCGGCCTCTTCTCCTCCATCTTGCTACAAGCTCTGTAAGTATTATCTGAGATTTTCGGAGCTTTTCTACGGCTTCTTTGAGTTGATTTCGATGGAATCTTGCTGTGGATTTTTGGGTTCTTAATTTTCTGATTATCGACATATTTCTAGTAGACTCTATTCTCATTTACTTCTGTTTTGATTTCAATTTGCATGGGAAAGGATGATTTGGAAAATATAGCTAGTGTTTAATTCCCTACAGTTAGCTAGTTGGGTTGGATTTCCCTCGCCTGCTTGAGTGGGGTCCCGGGGTGCTTAGTTGGGGTTGTTTTGGGGTTCGGTGGCCCCCTCCCTTGCTGTTTTGTGTACGATGGGGTTTGCTTGATGTTTGGTGCTCCCCTTTGGCTTGTGGCTTGGGCTTCTTGCTGACTGAGGCTTACGGTTGGGTTTTGCTGTTTGTTGTTTGGGCTCGGCTGAATTATTTGTCGCTGGTTTGGGCTTTACTGTGGTATTTCTTGGGATATGAGCCCCGTTCCCCAACTGTCTTGGATGTTAGCCACTAGTTACTTGCTAGAAACTCCGTGGACTTTGTCGTAAGCACGGGTACCCCCCACTACGTGATGAGAAGACCCCCGTTCTGATCACAAATGGCCTAGAGTCCCTAGATCCATTGTGTTTGATTTTTGAGCTTTCATTATTAAACAGATGCTATGTTTCTTCATTTTTAGTTTGTCGCATGAAACGATTTATTGGTTCATTAACAGTTTAGTTTGGCATATCATATCTTAGAAATATCCATGCTACTTTATCACCTGCCAATTTCATTATCATGTTGTCTCTTGAGCTTTCTAGTATCATGAAGTTTAATATTGTGATTAAATTGTGTAGTCCCTGGGTTGTTGCATATACGACAGTGGACTATCTTCAGGTTGACTCATGACTTGACTACGCAGTTTGATTAATAATAAACTTGACTCACATCACGATATTAAAACTAATAATTGGTTATTGATGCTTGACTCAAAGGGTTTTGGGGAAACTTATGATCGTGGGAGTGTTGGAGCAATTAGAGCCATGCTTCAGTACAGTTTGGTGGCTAGATGCACTCATATATCTGTTTACCCATTAGAAGGATCGTGAATCCACTCATATATTTGTATACCTGACGGAGGCATCCAGCGTCCTTTCATATTTTACACTTCATCTTGCACAACGTACTCCCCTTCATAAGTCACGACCTAAGATTGGTTTACTTAGCCGTTACTCCCCTTAGAGTAGTTGTGGACATTTAATTATACAGTGTTACCTCTTTTTCAGTACCATTATCTCTGTTGTTGTCATGTCTTCTTTTGTGCACCGTTACCTTTCTTGTCTCTTGTTTCGATATTGTCTACTCTATTGAGCGTAGAGCGTCTTCTGTTGCTCACTAGGAACGAAGCACAGGATTATACGGAGGGGCTTGAGCACGAGGTGTCAGACTTCCAATACATGACTTTGGAGACTTGAGCCATCGGCATGTGTGTATTACATTTGTGTTTCAGTTGTATTGTAGTTATGTCTTTTTCTCCGTTTAGAACTGTTCTTACCTGCTTAGTTTAGAGTATTTCCTTACTTTCTCCATTTCTCCACATTGATTTCACTGGCACATGCGGGACCTGCACACGCAGATTTAACTGTAGCGACACCCACGGTGAGCGGTGTGTTACAATGTGTAATCTATTATACATTTGAGGGGGTTGATGTGACTTTGTCATGTGGCATCCAAAGACGGATGCCACATGGGATGTCACATCACCCCCCCAAACACACCCAAACCCTAAACATCCAAAAACACACCCCTAATCAAAAAACCCAAACACCTTGAGACAATACCCACACTGACATCCACTTTTCCCATTTCATCGGGTTTTGCACCCACCGAAACACCCGTGTGGGTCTCGCATCCTGTGTGTTGGTTTTCTGGGGAGTGTCTGTGCACATTGTGCACGGGTTATTTCGTGTAGGTCCCGCATCCTGTGTGTTGGTTTTTTGGGACTGTCCGTGCACATTGGGCACAGGTTATTTCTAATACAACTATAAACAATGGTGGTAAGGATATTGTACCTGAATTAATTAGATGTGATAATTGGTATTATGTGATGAAAATATGATTAAATGTAATATATAAGCTTCATAAGTCTCCTATCTAGAGAAATCATGACCGATTGTCATTGATCCATTAATTGATACTATTATTTTGATAGTTTTCGAGCATAATATTAGTAGTTATTAGTTAGTATTGATGGTATTGATCAATTTTGATTAGATCACATCGACAGTCTTGAAATCTGGTACAATAAGGGTGATACATGTAAGTATGGACCAATATCTCAAACATTGATAAAAACACAATGATGTTATTTGGATTTTCTTTATAGGTTATTTAAATGTGTTAAATCATATCCAATAGAACGGATTTACCATTTGGATTATCAATTTTTAAATTTAGAGTGATATGATCAACATTTATATCCTTCTGAGTGTAGTCAAAGAAAAACGATATCACATATTATAATATAATTTTCTCATGTAATGACCAAAAAGTTCACTCTTCATACATATATTTAACATTGGCACTGTTCATCTTAATCATTTTATTCTAAAACCAAAATAAACCAAAAATCTGGTAAACTTCATGCTCTTTGCTCATTAATCTGAGTGAAAAAGTTACAGTATAAAGCGAGGCAAGGAGGCAATGCACCACTCAAGGTTTTATGGCATTGGCGAGGCTTATACATCAAAAGGCACTAATAGAATTTGGGAAAGAAATTAAGGCAAAAGACGGGATTTTTATTGATAATTTCGTGGAATTAACAAGATACGGCCTTCAATTCGAGAGGAATGTCAATCCTCTCTCAATAACTATTTATTAGACTACTAATTCCTCTCAATATTTAACATGCCTAAACTAATACAATTGCCCTCGTATTTATAACTAAATCCTCCCAAATTAGAACTAACTGAAATTACAAAACTGTCACTCCCTAGGGTTTGTGCCATTGCCCCTTGTTTTGCATTGTGCCACCATCGTTGTACGTGATTATCAGCCTATCATTACTCCCCAATGAGTCATATAGTCCTCAAAGTGGATGAAAACTGCTATTAGATTGTGCCAAATGGCTCCCATGTTGCTTCATATTCAGGTAGGTCCTTCCACTGGATTAGCACTTCTTTGGTACCTGAACTTTCTTACAGTACTACTTTCAATTCAGATGGTTCAACTATCACTTCCATGTTATCAGTCAGTGTCGATGGTGAAGATGGCGAAGATGTATGATCCGCAATCGCCTGGCAAAGATGTGAGACAAGGAAGACTATATATATATAGCAGATGTCAACTGTAACTTCAACTGATAGGCCACCTTTCCAATCCTTACCTTGATCTCGTAAGATCTAAAATATCGCTGCACTGACTTCCTAGTCCTGTATGTCAGAGACCTCTGACGATAGGGTCGAAGCTTCAGATATACACGGTCTACAACGACAAACTACACCTTCCTCTTATAACCATCTGCATGTTTCTTCATGACATATTGTGCACTCGCCAAATGCCGCTTTAACTCCTCCAACATCACATCCCTCATCCAAGTATTGCTCAACCTATGACATCGGTGTGAAACTATGGCAATAATGTAGCAAGTGTGAAGGATCCCGTCCATACAAAATTTTAAAAGGAATGGTCTGAGACGTGTGATATGAAATGTTATACCAATAATCGACCCAAGCTAAAAAAATTCGCTCATTGTTTCGGTGTCTTAGATACGAAACACCGCAAATATGTTATATGCTCTTATTCACCATTTCATATGATGTGCTCCGTTTCAGTACCGTCTCATGTATGCTAAACAACTACCTCCAAAATGGCTCAAGAAGACGTGATTGTGTCAGACACAATAGACTCTGGAATCCTATGCAAGCACACCACTTCCTGTGTAAGCGGCTTCTACAGTCACAGCAGTATAGGGATGTCGAAGGGCCATGAAATGTGCATATTTGCATATGCAGTATATCACAACAATAATGACATAGAATCCTTCCGATTAAGCAATACTTATATGAAGTCCATCGTGACCTTCTTCCAGACCCGATTCGGTAAAGACGACGGATGTAGCAGTCCTCCAAGTACCATTGCCATATATTTGTGATGTTGGCTCTGATACTAATTTGATAGGATTTGGGAAAGAAATTGGGGTAAAAGATGGGATTGTTATTGGTAATTTCGTGGAACTAACAAAATGCGGCTTTCAATTCGAGAGGAAGGCCAATCATCTTCCAATAACTATCTATCTATTAGACTACTACTTCCTCTCAATATTCAACATGCCCCAGACTGATGACAATTGCCCTTTTAATTATAACAAAATCCTCCCTAATTAGAATTAACTGAAATTACGAAACTGTCCTTCCTAGGGTTTTGTGATGCCTCCCCTTGTTTTGCCTTGTGCCGCCGCCACTCATACATGATTATCGGCCTATCAGGTGCCAAGTCATTTTCAAAAGAACAGGGGCAAAAAATCATTACAATAAACAAAACAATGGAAAAACAAGAAATATAAAAAAATACAAATACACTTCATGAGTAATACTCATGAGGTATGGGTTGGATATCCAATAGTTCAATATTTTAGGATAACAAACATGTAATAATTTTCAATATTGAGGTTCTATCATGCAACAGTAATATCCAATGTTAAAAGTAATAAACAATTGAAACCAAAATCAAAATTTCAGAAATTACACCATTAATAAAGCCAAATAAAATATTATGGCTAAAATCGTAATAGCCTGTTAACCATCATTGTAAGATGATGACTCATACAATATAAAAAATTGAAAATATTTATGCAATGCTAAAGCGTTCCAAAAAGCAAAAGTAGGGTATTAGATGAGGCTTTTGGAGGCATATTACAACAATTCTATTACATTAAAATCATTAAATTTTTAATGCATTGATTCATGTACACCTGATAAAGAAAGTACAAGAATTTGACGTATATATGTAAAGATCAAGACGAATGGTGTCAATTATCCGAAAGAGAATAAGAGAGTGTGGACTTTTTGTTCACCATATAAGATTTTTCTCACATGACATGAGATGCCCATCATTGTTATTATTTTTATTATATGTATATAAGAGAGAGATGGTCTTCCTAATGTCGGAGGCTGCTTAGATCCTTAGAAACCCACTCTAAATGGGGTTTTTAGTGGGCCAGCACACGTTTCGTGAAAGATTTTCAAGAATTTTTTATCCCGTTGATTAGTTCAAAAAAGGGATTGAAACGAATGATTTTTAAGAAACGACGTCAGCTTTTTAGAAAAATGATTTGAGGCTTTTTCGCCAAAAAAAAATTTAGAAGCATATTATTTAATCATTTAAGGAGGAAACTTTTCTCTTTCTTTCCTTTTAAAAAGAATACTTTGATAATTAATAATAAAAAGCAATCATTTCACTTGTTTTTCCAACAGGTAACACTTTTTTCGTGCGAAATAAATAAGATTTTTAAACACATTTTCCTTCACATGTTTTTGATGTAGAACACGAACGATTTAGGGATTTGGGGAAGAAAATAACTTGGCTTCACACCAAGAGATCCAAGGCTTCGCAACAGGGAGATGACCTTTCACAGGTTTTGAGGGAAATTTGCTTTCAAGCTTTCCTTGATGTCAAAGTATCACAATACATGGCTTTAAATAGAATAACAATCCCTCAGCCCTCACATTCTATCCAATGTGGGGACTAAATCAAAAGAGAAAAAAAGATACATTCAGATTTCAAAATGGGCTTATGCCCATCCATAATGAGCTGGGTTGAATACGATGCCTCATGTGCGTGTAAACCCTGATGTCCCCATTAACTCTCCCCGTGTGGGAAGACCTCGGCTTCGACGAGTGTATGGCATGCTGGCTGTCATAGTGCTCAAGCAAATCTGGGTCTAACCTCTGGAGTTATGTTCTGGTAATCTAAGTACAGTCTGATTTTGGACGGCCTTTCCAACTCAACAAATAACGCTGATAACCACCATGCCTGGTTGATATAACCTGTTCATCTAATATACAAACAATCTGCTCTCTATGTAGATGTATGGGTGGTAAAGGAGTAGGCGGAGGAATAGCAGGGACACTCAAGTCATCTTGGGAGGGCTCAAAGAATGGGTCTGAGGGTATAGCTGCTGGACCTTTTGTCGCTCATACTGGCATTTCCCTATCTCTTCTCGGATACTAGTTCTTTTCTCCGAGGAAGCCACTAGATCTTCAATATTAAAAGTTGAGCTTAATCCAATAATTTGCACGGAGATCTATCACATATGCATTAAAACCAATTTTATTTAAGATTTTGAATGGGCCAGCACTACGAGCCTGCAGTTTCTTCAAGGTTCCAGGGGAACCTCTCAGATCTGAGTCGCACCATAACATAGTCACCTTCATTAAACTCTTTGAAGCGCATGTGAGTATCTGCAATGGCCTTATATTTTTCATTGCTAGAATGAATTCTCCTGCTGATTTCTTTATGCAAGTCGTGAATGTGTTGTGCAAATGACTCAGCTGACTAAGACACGCTATGATGATGTGACATGGAAATGAGGTCTATATGCTTCTAGGTTTGTAACCATGGACTACCTCAAATGGACTCATGCCAATGGACCTATTTATTGACCCATTATATGCAAACTCGGCAGTGGACAATATCAGATCCCAATTCCTAGGATTTTCACCCACTAAGCATCTGAGAAGATTCCCTAAACTACGGTTCACTACTTCAGTTTGACCATCAGTCTGGGGGTGATAAGCAGTTGAGAACTTGAGCTTAGTGCCCATCATATGCCATAGGGTTGTCCAGATATAGCTCATGAACTTTACATCCCTATCAGACCCTATACTCTTGGGCAGACCATGGAGACGAACAACCCCATCAAAGTAAAGCTTGGCAATGTGTGAGGCATCTAAAGTCTTGGAGCAAGGGATGAAGTGTGCCATCTTGGAAAATCGATCCACAATGACAAAAATTGAATCGTGCTTTTTAGGTGTGCATGGAAGTCCTAGCACGAAATCCATACTAACGTCCTGCCAGGGACAATCTGGCACAGGTAAAGGTGTGTAGAGGCCAGTTTCTACTTTCTATGTTTAGCCATCTGAAAAACTCGACATTAACCCACCAGAGTGGCAACATCTCTCTTTAGGCTCGGCCAATAAAACTGACTCTCTACCGACTCAATTGTCGTATCTCTCCCAAAATGTCCTGATAAACCTCCAGCATGTATCTCCCAGACAATAAAATCTCGCACAGAAGTACGTGGAATACATAACTGTGTAGCCCTAAAAAGATACCCATCCTGCAGAAAATAAATATCTTGCTCTCGTACTAACTCATCCTGAAGGGTAGCAAAAATCGCACCGAAGTCTTGGTACGACATGTAATCTTCCTTAATCTTCTCGAATCATATCACTTGAACACTCATAGCAAATAGGTGAGCCATCCTGCGACTGAGTGCGTCAGCGGCCCTATTCTCGACCCCCGCCTTATGGTTGAGGACAAATGTATACTCCTGAAGAGAACCAACCCATCGAGTGTGCCTAGAGTTTAGTTTCTTCTGGGAATTGAGATACTTCAAGGCCTCATGATCCGAGTACAATACAAATTCTTGCGGTAAGAGATAGTGTCTCCAATATCGTAATGCCTGCACTACCGCATAGAATTCCTTATCGTAGGTGGAGTATCGTAGTTTGGCATCACTAAGTTTCTCACTAAAGTACGCCACATGATGCCCTTCCTGACTTAAAACTCTGTCGATACATATACTTGATGCATCACATGCAACCTCAAATGCTTTCATGAAATCCGGGAGGCACATAACAGGCGCCTTAGTCATACTTTTCTTTATATCCTCAAACGCCTTGGCGGCAGATTTGGTCCATATAAAGTCCCCCCTTTTCATACAGTCAGTGATTGAGGACATGATGGAGCTAAATCCCGCTATGAATCGACGGTAAAATGTGGCTAACCCATGAAAACTCCTAACCTCGTGTAAGTCGCGGGGTTCAGGCCAATCTACTATTGCTTGGATCTTTTGGGGATCCGCACGCACTCCCTCTGAGGAAACAACAAAACCTAAGAAGATGACGCTATCAGTCAGGAAGGAACACTTCTTAAGGTTTGCATAAAGGCTCTCCTTCCTCATGGTCATGCATACCTGCCGCAGATGGTATATGTGTTGCTCCCTAAATTGGCTATAAATAAGGATGTCATCAAAGTATACGACTAGACATTTCCCCATGAATGGTTGTAGTACTTGAGTCATCACGCTCATGAATGTGCTAGGGGCATTGGATAGGGCGAAAGGCATGACCATCCACTCATATAAACCATCTTTCGTTTTGAAGGCCGTTTTCCATTCGTCTCATGGGCAGACTCTAATCTGATGATAGCCACTCATAAGATCAATCTTTGAAAATACTGTAGCGCCGGTCCTCATATCAAGCATGTCATCAAGCATATGGATAGGAAAACGATACTTGACCGTGATCTTATTAATGGCACGGCTATCCACACACATTCTCCATAGTCCATCCTTTTTGGGTGCGAGGAGAGCTGGCGCCGCACATGGGCTCATAATTTCCCTGATAAAACCTTTGACTAACAATTCGTCAACTTTCCTTTTCAACTCAGCATGCTCAATGGGTTCATTCGGTAATGAGGCAAGTTGAGAAGTGTAGCTCCTGGGACTAAGTCTATGGCGTGTTGAATATCACACATGGGTGGAAGACGGTCTGGGAGGTTTTCAGTAAAAATGTCACTGAATTCCTTCATTATAGGCGTCATCTCTTCTGGGATCTCCTCCTGACTAATCTCACAAATCTCTCTCGCAACAAAGGCATACATGACTGAGTCCTTTTTAACTTCTCTCTTCAGCTCCTTAGGACTTAATTATATGTAAGCTCTTACCCTTAGTTGCTTCCTTCTTTTTAGGAGCGGTCATCTTAGGGTGTATGGAATTCAGCTTGATTTTCTTGCCTTCATGTGTGAATATACACGAGTTCGAGCGACCAAAAATCGTGACATCCATGTCAAAAAGCCAAGGCCTCCCCAAGATGATATGACCAACAGCCATGGGCAGCACATCGCACCAAATCTTGTCCTTATATGATCCAAACTGAATAGGGACAAGACATCTTTCTTTGATGCGAATGGATGAAGCGTCCACCCACGATACCTTATAAGGACTATGATGGAGACATCAGGGTTTACACGTGCAGGAAACATCGTATTCAACCCAGCTCATTATGGATGGACTCAAGCCCATTTTGAAATCTGAATGTATCTTTTTTTTTCTCTTTTGGTTTAGTCCCACATTGGATAGAATGTGAGGGTTGAGGGATTGTTACTCTATTTAAAGCCATGTAATGTGATACTTGAAAATCAACGAAAGCTTGAAAGCAATTTTCCCCCAAAGCCTGTGAAAGGTCCTCTCCTTGGTGTGAAGCCTCGGATCCCTTGGTGTGAAGCCAAGTTATTTTCTTTCCCAAATCCATAAATCGTTCGTGTTCTACATCAAATTGATATCAGAGCCGAACGATTCTACTCCTCCAACTTTTCCAAACCCTAACCTTATCCCTAATTTTCAGATCTAGCCGCCACCCACATTACAAGATATTAAAAACCCCCAGCTCCCAAACTCACGCCGCCTCACGCCGCCCCTCTGACTTAGTTTCGTTCTTTCTCAAAACAAAAGGAGCCAAAAACCCTAACCTAACTTCTCCTTCGCCAGATCTCTCCCTCCCCGAGCTCGCACGCCGCCAGCGAAACCCATTCGAGCACCCCTCTTCCACGCCTCCGAAGCTTCAAGCCACCTCCTCTTCGTTCTTCTTCCCACCATTCGACTTCGACCTCCATTCGACAGCACCCCCAAGTCTCCAAACCCTAACTCCGTCGCCCCTTCACCGATTCGTGCGCCGCAATCAAACTGATCCCGTCGCCTTCGACATCAGTCGCCGACCGCTCTCACAGAGGTTCGTCGTCCTCACCGTCGAATCTCCCCGTCGACCCTTCGACGAGGAGAAGCTCGAGGTCGTCGTTCTTTCTCGCGTCGAAAATCATCGACTTCGCCGCCCAACCACCTCCGCCTCCTTCTCCTTTCACCACCACATCTAACCTCCACGCTCAGATCACCGCTTGTGCGACGACTTTCCGACGTCATCTTCCAGATCCGACGCCCGCCGCTCCTGTTGTGTCGTTTGAGCTTCGAGTCAAGTCCACGCAGCCAACGACGACACCTAATCTGTCATTCGAGGTTCGGATCAAGTCCACGCAGCCATCAAAGCACAGTCGACATTCGCGCCACCACCTGCACTGAATAGTGACATCAAACTCTGAGGAAGACTCCCCAGTCCCCGGCGATTCTAAAGCACCAGATGTCAAGGCAAAACGACGACAAAAACCGCCAGATCTGGGAGTGCTACAGTAATCATGACTTGATACAGTAACTTCTGTCATTTTCAGAGTATTTTCTACATATTTTCAAGATATTTTCTGCGCAACCATTGTATTTTGGAGATTTCAGGTTCCTTCGGAATCCAAATTCAGAACGGTTCGCGCCAGTGCTTAGAGAACTCAACCACTGACGCAACGCCACCTTACTTGGACTTGTTCGCCTGCGGGAAGATCTGATGTGAGTCCTCCTTAGCCATTTGTTGTCAAATTGCTGTGAGTCGTTCATTGCAAACGAAAACAACCATAGGACCACATTTTTGCTTAGAGCCATAAACTTTGATATTAAAAGGAGAGCTTCCATTTACTGCAACATTGCAATAAGACTTATTCTCATTAAGATCGTTGAATAGTCACATTACAGCTCACAAATCATCATTACAAATCTCCAAATTAAACACTTGAATTTGCTGCGATAGCTGCACATGACTAGAAATTTGAATTGCTCAAATGACTTCTGCTAGTTGATCTCTCCATCATTCACATGCATCACATAGGAAGTTTTCATAAGTTAACATCTCATTTACATTCAAAAAAAGCAAAAAAAGGCATTAGTCAAGTGTTCATCATTTAGAAGTATTTGCATGTCCACACGTAGTAGTCAAGTGTTCATCATTTAGAAGTATTTGCATGTCCACACATAGTGGCAGGATTTATCAGACCTCAAATACCATAGATGCTGACCAACCTACTCTGAGAGATGTCATTAACCGGTTAGCTGCTTTAGAAACCCAAGTCCGTGCAGGTAGATCAGAGTCTCGTGAGTGTCTAGACCGAGTGCTACGCCTAAAGAACACTAGGCAGAAGACGCCAGATGAGGGTTCACATGCACATAGTACGCCTAGCTCACCTAGGCGAAATAGAGAGACCCCATCATGAGAGACGAATGCCTAGTCCACCCAGGCAATCTAGAGAGAGGCACCGTCATGACAGACACACACCTAGTCCACCTAGGCAATCTAGAGAGAGACACTGTCACGACCGACATGACAGAGATGATAGTATGATCAAGGGCATTAAAGTAGATGCACCCACTTTTGATTGTCGTCTGAATCCTCAGGCTTTTATTGATTGGATGGCCGATATGGACCATTACTTTGGATGGTATGACATGTCTGAGGAGAGAAAAGTGAGGTTTGCGAGGATGAAGCTCATTGGACCCGCCAAGTTGTACTGGCAGAATGTTGAGGGCATGTTAGCCCAGGGTAGGCAAGAGCCCATATGTATGTGGGATGAAATGAAAGAGACGTTGAAGGGGAAATAATTACCCATGTCATATCACCAGCGACTCCAAGACCAATGGTAGAATCTCACCCAGGATAGTGGGTCGGTTTGCACATACGTCGATAAGTTTGACGAGTATATGTTGAGATGCGATGTGAAGAAAGATGTGAGTGTGACATTGTCTAGGTTTAGGGCTGGCCTTAGACCTGACCTACGTAAGGAGCTCATCCTTCGTGATGTACACACACTAGAGCATGCTTATCAGATTGTGTTGGATATTGATAGCTTTCATCATGCTCCAGTTCCTAGGCGTTACGATTCACGAGATTTGTCACGTAGCCCAGTACCAAATGTTAGCAAACCACCCCAGAATCAATCCCAACCTAGATCTGACTAGAGACCCCCACCCACTTAAATGACAAAGGAAAAGGGATTATGGGTGAGTCTTCTAGAGCCGGTCCGCGTATCCAATGCTATAAGTGTCAAGATTTTGGTCACTTCGCATGAAACTGCCCTTCCAAGGCCTTGTTAGTATACGATCCCGAGGGAGATGACCACATAGATGAAGAAGAAGTTTATGAGCCAGTTGAGGCATGCTATGAGACCGATGAAGAATCGGCTAGACTAGGCTGCATTCAGAGCATACCCACGCGAGTAGAGCTTATCGATGCATGCTCTGAAAACCCTAGAATTGGTGTTGTACGTTGTGCCCTGGCTCAGACCAAAGAGAGCGATGACTGGCGTATGACTGCGATTTTTCACACTTTTGTGACGCATGGTGACAAGCATAGTAAGGTGATCATTGATAGCGAAAGTTGCATAAATGATGTGTCATCTAAACTCGTTACCTGCATAGGTTTACAGCCAGTCCCCGACCCTAGTCCTTAGGTATCGTGGGTGGATGCCTCATCCATTGGCATCAAAGAAAGATGTCTTGTCCCTATTCAGTTTGGATCATATAAGGACAAGATTTGGTCCGATGTGCTGCCCATGGATGTTGGCCATATCATCTTGGGGAGGCCTTGGCTTTTTTACATGGATTGTCACGATTTTTTGTCGCTCGAACTCATGTACATTTACACATGAAGGCAAGAAAATCAAGTCGAATCACATACAACCCAAGATGACCGCTCCTGAAAACAAGCAAGCAACTAAGGGCAAGAGCTTACATATTATTAGTCCTAAGGAGCTGAAGAGAGAAGTTAGAAAGGACTCAGTCATGTATGCCTTAGTTGCGAGAGAGATTTATGAGATTAGTCAGGAGGAGATCCCAGAAGAGATAACGCCTATAAAGAAGGAATTCCATGACATTTTTCATGAAAACCTCCTAGACTGTCTTCCACCTATGCGTGATATTCAGCACGTCATAGACTTAGTCCCAGGAGCTACACTTCCCAACTTGCATCATTACCGAATGAACCCCACTGAGTATGGTGAGCTGAAAAGGCAAGTTGACGAATTGTTAGCCAAAGGTTTTATCAGGGAAAGTATGAGCCTATGTGCAGAGCCAGCTCTCCTCGCACCCAAAAAAGATGGATCATGGAGAATGTGTATGGATAGCCGTGCCATTAATAAGATCACGGTCAAGTATCGTTTTCATATCCCTAGGCTTGATGACATGCTTGATATGATGACCGGCGCTACAATATTTTCAAAGATTGATCTTATGAGTGTCTATCATCAGATTAGAGTCCGCCCAGGGGACGAATGGAAAACAGCCTTCAAAACGAAGGATGGTTTATATGAGTGGATGGTCAGGCCTTTTGGCCTATCCAATGCCCCTAGCACATTCATGAGATTGATGACTCAAGTACTACGACCATTCATGGGAAAATTTCTAGTCGTATACTTTGATGACATCCTTATTTATAGCCAATCTAGGGAGCAACACATATACCATCTGCGACAGGTATGCATTACCATGAGGAAGGAGAGCCTTCATGCAAACCTTAAGAAGTGTTCTTTCCTGACTGATAGCGTCATCTTCTTAGGTTTTGTTGTTTCCTCAGAGGGAGTGCGTGCGGATCCCCAAAAGATCCAAGCGATAGTAGATTGGCCTGAACCCCGCAACCTACACGAGGTCAGGAGTTTTCACGGGTTAGCCACATTCTACCGTCGATTCATAGCGGGATTCAGCACAATCATGTCCCCAATCACTGACTGTATGAAAGGGGGTGACTTTATATGGACCAAATCTGCCGCCAAGGCGTTTGAGGATATAAAGAAAAGTATGACTAAGACGCCTGTTATGCGCCTCCCGGATTTCATGAAAGCATTTGAGGTTGTATGTGATGCGTCAGGTATAGGTATCGACAGAGTTTTAAGTCAGAAGGGCATCCTGTGGCGTACTTTAGTGAGAAACTTAGTGGTGCCAAACTACGATACTCCACCTACGATAAGAAATTCTATGCGGTAGTGCAGGCATTACGATATTGGAGACACTATCTCCTACCGCAAGAATTTGTATTGTACTCGGATCATGAGGCCTTGAAGTATCTCAATTCCCAGAAGAAACTAAACTCTAGGCACGCTCCGTGGGTTGGTTTTCTTCAGGAGTATACATTTGTCCTCAACCATAAGGCGGGGGTCGAGAATAGGGCCGCTGACGCACTCAGTCGCAGGATGGCTCTCATATTTGCTATAAGTGTTCAAGTGATAGGATTCGAGAAGATTAAAGAAGATTACATGTCGTGCCCAGACTTCGGTGAGATTTTTGCTACCCTTCAAGATGAGTTAGTATGAGAGCAAGATAGTTATTTCATACAGGATGGGTATCTTTTTAGGGCCACACAGTTATGTATTCCACGTACTTCTGTACGAGATTTTATTGTCTGGGAGATACATGCTGGAGGTTTATCAGGACACTTTGAGAGAGATAAGACAATTGAGTCGGTAGAGAGTCAGTTTTATTGGCCGAGCCTAAAGAGAGATGTTGCCACTCTGGTGGGTCAATGTCGAGTTTGTCAGATGGCTAAACATAGAAAGCAGAATACTGGCCTCTACACACCTTTACCTGTGCCAGATTGTCCCTGGCAGGACGTTAGTATGGATTTCGTGCTAGGACTTCCACGCACACTTAAAAAGCAAGATTCAGTTTTTGTCATTGTGGATCGATTCTCCAAGATGGCACACTTCATCCCTTGCTCCAAGACTTTAGATGCCTCACACATTGCCAAGCTTTACTTTGATGGGGTTGTTCGTCTCCATGGTCTGCCCAAGAGTATAGGGTCTGATAGGGGTGTAAAGTTCATGAGCTATTTCTGGAAAACCCTATGGCATATGATGGGCACTAAGCTCAAGTTCTCAACTGCTTACCACCCCCAGACTGATGGTCAAACTGAGGTAGTGAACTGTAGTTTAGGGAATCTTCTCAGACGCTTAGTGGATGAAAATCCTAGGAATTGGGATCTGATATTGTCCACTGCCGAGTTTGGATATAATGGGCCAATAAATAGGTCCATTGGCATGAGTCCATTTGAGGTAGCCCATGGTTACAAACATAAAAAGCCTATAGACCTCATTCCCATGTCGCATAATCAAATAGTGTCTGAGTCAGCTGAGTTATTTGCACAACACATTCATGACCTGCATAAAGAGATCAGCAGGAGAATTCATTCTAGCAATGAAAAATATAAGGCCATTGCAGATACTCACAGGCTCTTCAAAGAGTTTAATGAAGGTGATTATGTTATGGTGCGACTCAGATCTGAGAGGTTTCTGTTAGGATCTAACAATCGCATATTAGATGAACAGGTTATATCAACCAAGCAAGGTGGTTATCAGCGTTATTTGATGAGTTGGAAAGGCCGGCCAGAATCAGACTGTACTTGGATTACCAGAACAGAAATCCAGATGCTAGACCTAGATTTGCTTGAGCACCATGACAGCCAGCAGGCCCTACACTCGTCGGGGCCGAGTTCTTCCCACCTGGGGAGAATTGATGGGGACATCAGGGTTTACACGCGCAGGAAACATCGTATTCAACCCAGCTCATTATGGATGGGCCCAAGCCCATTTTGAAATCTGAATGTATCTTTTTTCTCTTTTGGTTTAGTCTCACATTGGATAGAATGTGAGGGTTGAGGGATTGTTATTCTATTTAAAGCCATGGATTGTGACACTTGAAAATCAATGAAAGCTTGAAAGCAATTTTCTCCCATAGCCTGTGAAAGGTCCTCTTCTTGGTGTAAAGCCTCGGATCCCTTGGTGTGAAGCCAAGTTATTTTCTTCCTCAAATCCCTAACTCGTTCGTGTTCTACATTAGACTAGGGTGGGGGACTGGCTGTAAACATATGCGGGTAACGAGCTTAGATGACACAGCATTGATGCAACTTCTGCTATCAATGATCACCTTACTATGTTTGTCACCATGTGTCACAAAAGTGTGAAAAATCGCAGTCCAACGCCAGTCATTGCTCTCTTTGGCCTAAGCCAGGGCACAACGTACAACACCAAGTCTAGGGTTTTCAGAGCATGTATCGATAAACTCTACTCGCGTGGATATGCTCTGAATACAGCCTAGTCTAACCGATTCTTCATCGGTCTCATAGCATGCCTCAACTGGCTCATAAACTTCTTCCTCGTCTATGTGGTCATCTCCCTCGGGATCGTGTACTAACAAGGCCTTGGAAGGGCAGCTTCCTGCGAAGTGACCAAAACCCTAACACTTATAGCATTGGGTACGTGGGCCGGCTCTAGAAGACCCACCCATAATCGCTTTTCCTTTGTCATTCATGTGGGTGAGGGGTCTCTGGTCAGATCTAGGTTAGGAGTGACTCTGGGGTGGTTTGCTACCATTTGGTGCTGGGCGACGTGACAAATCTCCTGAATCGTAACGCCTAGCCACTGGAGCATGATGAAAGCTATCAATATCCAACATAATCTGATAAGCATGCTCTAGGGTGTGGACATCACAAAGGATGAGCTCCTTACATAGGTCAGGTCTAAGGCCAGCCCTAAACCTAGACAATGTCACACTCACATCTTCCTTCACATCGCATCTTATCATATACTCGTCAAACTTATCGACGTATGTGTGAACCGACCCACTATCCTGGGTGAGATTCTGCCATTAGTCTAGGAGTCGCTGGTGAAATGACGTGGGTAAATATTTCTCCTTCAGCTTCTCTTTCATCTCATCACACATACCTATGGGCTCTTGCCTACCCTGGGCTAACATGTGCTCAATATTCTGCCAATACAACTTGGAAGGTCTGATAAGTTTCATCCTCACAAACCTCACTTTTCTATCCTTCGACATGTCATACCACCCAAAGTAATGGTCCATATCAACCATCCAATCAATAAAAGCCTAGGGATTCAGACGACCTTCAAAAGTGGGTGTGTCTACCTTAATGCTCTTGATCACACTATCGTCTCTGTCATGTCAGTCGTGACGGAGTCTCTCTCTAGATTGCTTAAGTGGACTAGGAGTGTGTCTGTCATGACGGTGCCTCTCTAGATTGCCTGGGCGGATTAGGCACCCGTCTCTCATGACGGGGTACATCCCTAATTCGCCTAGGTGGACTAGGCATATTATGGGCATGTGAACCCTCATCTGACGTCCTCTGCCTAGTGTTCTCTAAGCGTATCACTCGGTCTAAACACTCGCGAGACTCTGATCTACCTTCACGGACTTGGGTTTCTAAAGCAACTAAATGGTTAATGAAATCTCTCAGAGTAGGTTGGTCAGCATCCATGGTATTTGAGGTCTGATAAATTCTGCCACTACGTGTGGACATGCACTGCAAATACTTCTAAATTATGAACACTTGACTAATGTTTTTTTGCTTTGCTTTTTTTGAATGTAAATGAGATGTTAACTAATGAAACTTCCTATGTGATGCAGGTGAATGATGGAGAGATCAACAGCAGAAGTCATTAAGCTATTCAAATTTCTAGTCATGTGCAGCTATCACAGCAAATTCAAACGTTTTAATTTGGAGATTGTAATGTGCCTATTCAATTATCTTAATGAAAATAAGTCTTATTGCACAGTGGTAGTAAATTGAAGCTCTCCTTTTACTATCACGTTTTATGGCATTAGGCAAAAATGTGGTCCTATATTTGTTTCGCTTGCAAAGAAGGCTAGCAATAATGTGACAACAATTGGCTAATGAAAACTCACAGCAGATCTTCTCGTGAAGAAGATGAACAGGCCCAGGTAGTATGGCAACACGTCTGTGGCTGAGTTCTCTAAGCAGTGGCGCAAACCGTTCTGAATTTGGATTCCGAAGAACCTGAAATCTCCAAAATACAATGGTTGCAAAGAAAATATCCTAAAAATATGTAGAAAATACTCTGAAAATGAGATCTGAGAGGGGCGAAAAATACAATGGTTGCGTAGAAAATACTTCTGTAGTGGAGAAATCTGAGAGGGGATGGTAACTTCTGCCTCTGAGATCTGAGAGGGGCGGCGAAATCTTAGATCTGAGAGGGACGGCGGCGGCGACTGATCTGAGCGGCGAGATCTGAGCGGCGAGATCAGCTCTAAGAGGGGCGGTGGCGGCGAGACCAACGGGATGAAATCTGAAAGTGCGACAGCGTCAACTCCAACGGGATCAGATCTTAAAAGGGACGGCGTCGCCGACACCAACGGGATCAGATCTGAAAGGCGGCGAGATCTGAGAGACTCGTCGGCGTTGGAGCTCAGAGAGGGCTGTCGGAGCTTCACCGGCGTAGAGATCTGTGGCGGTGAGGTCTCAGACCTGAGAGCCGGTGAGATCTGAGAGGAGAGGGGAAGACGGCCTCCCTCAGGCGGTGAGATCTGTGTGCGGGCTTCAGATCGAAGAGGAGAAAATGGTGAGATCTGTGTGCAACAGCGGCAGATCTGAGAGGCGACGACTCCTTGGCGTGATCTGAGACGGAGGCGGTGTGCGGGCTTCTCAGGGAAGGCGACGAGCGGCGAGATCTAAGTGAGCGGCGAACGACGAACGGCCTCCCGCAGGCGGCGAGCGGCGAACTGTGGAGGGATCTGGATGAACAGCGAGCAGATCTGAGTGAGCGACGAGCGGGGACGAGCGACAAGTGTGGGAGGCGAGTCGGGTTGGCGGCGTGACCCTTTTTGATGGGGGAAGTGGCGACTGGATAAAATGAAACTAGGATTTGGAAATTTGTGTAGGGGAATTGGGGGAAATTTTCTTTTTTTTCAGAAGAGAAAGGAATCGTTCGGCTCTGATAGCAATTTGATGTAGAACACGAACGATTTTGGGATTTGTGGACGAAAATAACTTGGCTTCACACCAAGAGATCCAAGGCTTCGCACCAGGGAGATGACCTTTCACATGTTTTGAGGGAAAATTTGATTTCAAGCTTTCCTTGATGTCAAAGTATCACAATACATGGCTTTAAATAAAATAACAATCTCTCAACCCTCACATTCTACCCAATGTGGGACTAAACCAAAAGAGAAAAAAAGATACATTCAGATTTCAAAATGGGCTTGGGCCCACCCATAATGAGCTGGGTTGAATACGATGCCGATGCCTCCTGCACGTGTAAACCCTGATGTCCCCATCAATTTTCCACAAAAAAAAATTTGATACATCGGAAAGAAAAAATTGGAAACATAGCAGAAAGTGGTTTTTCGGAAATGGCCTTGACTGTTGGAAGCATTTATGGTATTTTCAAAAGAATTCGGAACCCCCTTTCTGAAAGCTAATCAGCACATCACGTTCAAAGTAAATAAAGCTAGAAAAGAAAGTGTTAAATACATGGTAGTGTTGTGTCTTTTGTGTAATCTCTGCATACTAAGTTGGGAAACAATATAAATGAAATTTCCAGTTAAAATCTACTTGTTAAAAAGGAATTATAGATAGACTGTTAGTTTCCAATTTTTTTTTTACAAAAACGGAGATTGGTCGGAGTGTAGAAGAGAATTATTAGTTAGAATGCAGAAAAAATTTAAACATAGACTGATCTAATAAATTTAATGGATAATGAAGACGAAGACCCCACCGTGGTATGTGCCAATAAGACCACCAAAAGCATTACTTATCTTTGAAGCCTTTTGCCATCAAAACAAGGTCAACTATGAAAGCTCCAATGCCATATGATTTGGGAAATTTTACAACTTGGCTGTCAACCGCAGTCAACCCACAAAATTAGAGCAAAATTCATATTCAAAAAATAGACGAAAAGATGTTTTGTAACTCGTAAGAACTCAATTGGGAATAATTGGTGATATAGCTTTAAGTTCCTCCAACAAAAGAGCAATTCTCCAATATTGCCCTGGACTGCAAAAAAATTCAAAAGAAAGGTAAAGATGATAGATTTGCTATAGAGAGTTCGATGCTGGGGCACAAATAAATCCAAGAAGCCAAACAGAAATTATCATGTTTGTTTTAATTTCCTGCATTTCATTTCTACAGCCAATAACTTGAACATTGTGAAAGCTAATTGCCTCATATACGTATTTTTGCCCAATTGCAGCAAGTGTCTAGAGTCAAGTAAAAAAAAGGAATAGTTTATAGTTTACCACCATACTTTCTTTTTACTGCAACCATCTGACATGATGCTTTTACGATTGTCATGTTTGTTTTAATTTACCCAGAAATGGGAGATTTGTTAGGTTCACGAATGATTAGAATAGTCACACATTGGAAACATGGGCAAAAACAGAAGGGCACACATTGTAAGTTGGGCATCTATTATTAGCTTAAGCTTTTGGATCAGATCTGGTGTCAACCTAAATTGTGCTTTCACTGGTTTGGCCTTCCAAAAGGTCCGATTTTGTCCCAACAGTTCTCACATTTTCAGAGTCACCCTTTTGTATCTAGATTGAAGTACCTTTTTCTTTTTAAGAGAAGCGGGTGACTAACATCAGCCACTGAGAGAACCTAACTACTTTCTGATAGACCCTTTCGGGTCTATACCTGCCGCAACCATGGGCCCAAGCTCATGGCTAGCCGCCGGCCCCCCTTTGTTATGCGCGCGCGCCTCTCTAGCCTAGGAAACCCTAGTTTCTTTTATAAATAGCGGGGTAGCCGCCTTTGTTAGGGGATGCGTGGATTATTGTTATTTGTGTGATTTCATAGGTAGACGAGTGCGGATGTCCTCTTTGGCGTCTTGGGAGGAGAATACCCCTCTTTGGTATTCGATTATCTAGTTCTTGCTACTAAATTCTCAATAAAAATCGTGTCTTTTGTTAGTTCCTAACAATTTGGTATCAGAGCGTGACGATCCATGGCGGCCGCGACAAGATCAAAGGATAAATTCGAGGCGTTGGAGGAAAAGTTCATGGGGGAGATTGAAGGGATCAAGAAATCGGTGGAAGCGGTGGTGGAATCCGTCGAGCAATTGAAGGCAACTCAAGCGAAGAACGACGAGCAATTTGCGAAGATCCTCTCCCTTTTGACGACGAGATCCCACGACAAAGGAAACCCTAATCCGACACCAAAGACGGCACCTTTGAAGAAAGAGAAGGAAAAAGAGGAGATTTTTTACCCAAAATCAACCCTATTATGTGGAGGAATTGGACGAGGAAGACGACGAAGAGCCATGTTAGGTCGAATATCGCGAGGAGGTGCGGCAAAAGGCGGTGGAGAGCCAAAGGGAAGGCGACGGCCCTAGCCGCCCGTTTAAGGAGCCACGCGCCAACGAGAGAGGGGGGCCGGCCCCCGAAGACAATTGGGGGCGGCCGCCACGAGAGAGGGGCGGGGGACCCCCCAGCCTGCCGCGAACCCCGACAGGGGTGGCAGGGCCCTGCCGGGGCCCGCCCAGGTCCGACGACCCTGCCGGACCTCCGGTAGAGCCCGCCGACCCTGCCAGGAGGCCGGCGGGCCCCAGGTGGCCGACGGGGCCCGCTGACCCTGCCAGATGGCCAGCAGGCCCCGGCCGGGGGCGCCGGGGCTGGGAACCCCCATGACAGCCGCCAGGGGGCTGACGCTCGCGAACAGGCTCTGGGGGTTTTTTGAGCCCCCAGGCAGCGGACAGAGGATAGGAGGGCGAATTTCAGAGGAGAGGACCCCCGCGGACAGCTTTTGGGAGGGTTTTCGACCCTTTAGGATGGCGGCCAGCAGCAGAGGACCCATTTTACGGAGACGGACACGGAAGACACCATTATTATGACGGCGGGGGAGGCTACGAGGCAGAGTTCGGCGATGATGCAGGTTGGAACGACTTCGAGGGCCGGCGGGAAGATTACCGAGGAGACTATGGGGGCCACGGAGGAGGGCCACCTAGGCAGTACGAGACCCAGGATGAGAGGAGACAGCACTACCATCCGCATCACCGAGTGGAGGGGAGGCCCGAGCAGGGGCACTTTGGGGGAGAGTGCAGGGTGCGGAAGCTGACGATGCCGCTATTTTCTGGGGAGGATCCACATGCCTGGTTGTTCACAGCAGAGAGATACTTCGCGACACACCATATGACTGAGGCTCAGAAGTTGGAGGCGACAGCCATTCGCATGGAGGGAAGAGCCTTGGGGTGGTTCCAGTGGAAGGAGAGGAGGCAGCAGATCCGTAGCTGGAAGGAGCTGAAGGACCTTGTGCTGGAAAAGTTTAGAGACCCCGTCTGGGGAACCTACACGAGCAGATGTATGCCCTCAGGCAGGATGGACCGATGCGAGAGTACATCGAGAGATTTGAGACACTGACAGGGTGAGTACATGACGTGTCTGACGAGTCACTAGAGGGCACCTTCTTGAAGAGGCTGCGACTCAGCCTCCGCGCCGCAGTGAGACCTTACAAGCCCAGGGGGCTTTCAGAGGTCATCGAGATGGCGCAGATGGTAAAGGACTTCCGGACTGAGGATAGGAGAGGCGGGGGTAGCTATAGTAGGCAGTTACAGCGGGCCACCTCGACTGGAGCAGGCAGAGCAGGGGTCACTACTGAGGCAGTTCAGGTGGAGCTTGAGAAGACGGGGGAACAGAACAACCAACCACCGGCTGGGGGCCAATTCTGAACGATGACCGATGCGGAGATGAGGGAAAAGAGACTAAAAGGGCTCTGTTTTAGATGCGACGAGTGCTTCACTCCCGGACACCGCTGGGCAGATCGTAAGCTGCAAGTGTTGATAACAGAGGCAGATGAGGATGGTGACGTGGAGGACGACGGGATCAGAGGGGAGGGCGACTCCCACTCGGAGTAGCGCAGCCGGTACCTTCATGCAACACCTTGAGGACAAGGTGGCTCTTTGGAGGGGAGTATTGATAGACCCTTTCATGTCTATACCTGCCGCAACCATGGGCCCAAGCCCATGGCTAGCGGCCGGCCCCCCTTTGTTATGCGTGCACGTCTCTCTAGCCTAGGAAAACCTAGTTTCTTTTATAAATAGCGGGGTAGCCTCCTTTGTTAGGGGATGCGTGGATTATTGTTATTTGTGTGATTTCATAGGTAGACGAGTGCGGACATCCTCTTTGGCGTCTTGGGAGGAGAATACCCCTCTTTGGTATTCAATTATCTAGTTCTTGCTACTAAATTCTTAATAAAAATCGTGCCTTTTGTTAGTTCCTAACAATTTCCTACGACTTCCTTCAGACGTCTCATTTTTGTACACATTTTACGATGTCCCAATAACTACTGTGGGTTTCTTTCTGCACTAGTTTTATTATATATGTTCCACAAGTAAAGATATAAAGCTGAAGAGTCAACTTATTGTAATATTTAATCCATTGCATCTTATCAATGCTGCCAAAAAAGATTTACACCAAAATGCTTTAGCTAATGAGTTGTGGGCTACATGTATATCAAGCAAACTTACCTTTAGCACTCCTCCTCATGTGATCCTTTAGATCAAATAGAACGGCCTCCAGCATAAACATGGTAAACTTAGAAGACAGAACAAATAGGGCCAACGTGTACATATTTAGATGCTCAACGATGACATCCAAACTCAAAGTCTCTTGACATGGTGCTTTGATACAATGTCAGGCATTATTTTACCAAATCTTAAGCTAATCGGTTGTAGGCTGACGGCATATATCAAGCAAACAGTACACTCCAGCATAAACATGGTAAACCTAGAAGACAGGACAAATCGGGTCAATGTGTACACATTTTAGATGCTCAACCATGACATCCAAACTCAAGCATCTTGACCTGGTGCTTCGATATGACGTCATGCATTATTTTACCAATGATTAAGCTAATGGGTTGTATGCTGACAGCATATATCAATCAAACATTACACTTCACATGTGTAAAAGAGCCATCAGTCTTATTTCTCCGGAATCCGTGATAGATGATGATAGAAGGATATATGATTGACCAGGATGAATATGCAAAATATAATGGCGACTCTGCATTGGAGATATCTAAAATCTGGATGCCCTCCAATCGTCTTAATTCATTAACTTTACATAGCTGCACTGGAAAATACTGTTTCTTTGCAGCACTATTAAATGGAATAGCTTATAAACTGTATAGAAGGTAAAATTTTGAGTATGATTTTGCCGGAACATACTCCTTTCATACTATAATGATTTAATCAATGCTTGAAATAGCAATGACCACAGATTCACTTCAAAATAATTTGTTGTTTCTGTAGTTCAATTAAATTATAAAAAAGATATTCTTTCAAAGCCAATGATATATATAAACCTATGCGAAGAAGGAAAGTTAAGCACAGAACAATGATTCTATTTCAAACGAAATGTGTTTCAATGGAACAAAAAAGCTATGTAATATGCTAGTCACTTTAGGCTAGGAGTATAACTCACTTGAAGTCGTATCCGCTTCCTGGTTGCAACACCTCTGGTGCCATCCTATTTACCAGAAGAAAAAAGAAGTGATAATTGAATTTTAATGTAATCATACTAATTATCATCAGTACATAGCACTTCAAACACTGACCAGCAAGGTGTGCCTACAAAAGTATTCCGTGCACGTTGCCTACCACCCCGATCAAACATACAAGCTGAAACACCGAAGTCGCCCAGCTTCACCATCCCAGAACTATCCAGAAGAATATTTCCAGCCTACGGTTCAAAGCCTTACTTGAGTAAGACGAAGTCGAAGATTTTGATCTACCACAATATGATTTGTGACAAACCTTAACATCACGATGAATATGTCCATGTCTATGAAGGTATTCCAAAGCCTTGAGTGTTTCTTTAAGAATAGAACCAATGACAGACTCCTCAAATCCATCTGGATATGCTATCTTCATAAGGTGCAAACATGAACCTTCTGCCATAAATGGCATGACCACCCACAGGGAATGTTCGACAACAAATGAGCAGCACACACTTATCAAATTTGGGTGGTCTATTAAACTCATTGTTTGGGCTTCCCTTCGTATGTCATCCTACATGGAACTCCAATAATTTGTGTTCAGTAAATATGAAAACAAATTAACAAAAATTAAATAAAAACTTTGAAGTTTGTCCATTCACAGGTAACACACTCTTTTGCCGTCTATCATCACAGTAAAAATCTGTAGAAGCACAAATTTTTTATAACATAAGTGTAAAATATGCCAAAGATTAAAGTGGCTACCGCTAAGTATTTGCATAGGTAGGGCGCTAAGTATTTGCATAGGTAGGGCAAATATTAAGCATCATAAATCAGACTTACCAGATTGTGTGGCCACATAGCAGTACACAAAAAAGAGGACGAATATGAATTTTCTTTAGTAATCGGATTTCCAGAAGTCTATCTCACATGGTTCTATAAAGGTAGGTGTTCTCAATATGCAGGGGTGCGAAGACAAAGCCTCTCCAAAAGTCATATACTAATGTTGTGTCAAAGCTTTAAGCTTCACAATCAGGATATGGGACAAACTATGTTATTTATTCAGATCTTCGAAAAAGTAAACAACCAAGAGCATATGGTCATCATATTCCAAGAAACAAAAATGGGAAAAAATAACCAAATGCCATTTAAGGAAACAAGCAAAGCCCCAAACACCCCCACCCCAACAAGATAAAAAAAGCTTACTCCCAAAAGGTGGTAAACACCCCCACCCCAACAAGATAAAAAAAGCTTACTCCCAAAAGGTGGTAAAATGCTTCCCCCTTGTTTTTCCCCACATTTCTCATAGCTCCTAGACTTGGTGAATCCCCTTTCTACCCCCAACTTTATCTCTCTTTTTTATTCAAAAAGCATCGGCGCAATAAATGCAGTGCAAGCAAGTGATCACGCGACCCATTCTGAAAAGAGAAATGCTCGCCTTTGTTATGGAAGTGGCCACTTTTGCATCCCAAATTTTTGCATGCTGAATTACCAAAGAATGATGTCCACCTCATAGTAACTAAGCATCCACCTTTTTCTAGAGAGTACTTCTTGGTAGTAATTTTGAAATGTTCTTCTTTAAAAAAGAAACGGTCCACCTTTTACTATCAATTGTCCTAAAGAGGGAAATGTCAATCTTTGCAAAAGTGACCACTTTTGCGCCTAAATTTTGCAGGCTGAAGACTTAGAGAATTTTGCCACCTATTCATGGTACATGTCCATCGTTTTCTATAGGGGGTTTTTAGTGTTTTAAAAGGCCCACCATAGCCCTACAATGGCAGTCGCTACAGATGAGGCGGCCCATGGCCGTCTTACCTTTGGCTATAACGGTCAGGTGTGGTGACCTCTCGTTAGGTTGAGCTATTGGGGGCACCATGGCGGGCTTCGCCTGCTAAGAAAGCAAGTTAGCATATCACTTTTTTCCCTCAACCCTTTAGGGTTTGAGTTTAAGTTATTAAGTGAAGGTTTATGCTAAATTATATTCAACCCAAACCCAAACCCAAACCCATTAAGAACAGAGTTTTAACTCAAAAATAAAAGAAAAATAAAAATAGAATTTCATGTACCATTAATTGGATTTTTTTATGGAATATTAAAATTGATGAAATGAATCAAAATGTGGTTTGAAGATATATGATATCACCCATTTCATTTGTTTAAATTGTCTATATTCCTTATCAGTAGGACAAAAACTTGGAATGAGTGACAAATATGTATAAATTTGATTTGATTTGTAGAATTTTTAGTAATATTGTTGTATTTTATTGATTTTTCTCAAATTTTATATTTTAAAATTAACAATGGCATGACAGCATCATGACCCCGTCATCGCATTATGATGTGTTACCGCCACACCTCTGCTACCACCATTTGTATCCAAAGTTAGAGAATTAGATTTAGGTTTCGGCCCCTTAAAAAATTTAGTTTCGGTAAGTTTCCTTAGTTTCAATGGTTTTGTTATTAAGTTTTAGTTTTAATATATGTTTATATGTATATGTTTCAATAATACTGCATAGCTTAGCTATTTAGTTTTGTACATGCTTTGATTTTAGCCACAATCTCATATCTGAATCATTTACAAAAACCCAAAGCCAAAAATAAAAAACACATTGTAAATCTATTTTTGTTTGGGCCGTAGTCTCAAAGCCAAACTGTGGAGATTGCTGCTAATCATATTATCAATGATTTAAATATCGGCCGATACGGCCGATATATCGGTATCGGACCCCAACCGATCCGATACTTCGAAAAATAACGGAAAACCCCCGATATATTGGTTTATCGGCCGATATAGGCGATATATCGGGCCGATATACGGTCGTAAGGCCGATTACTGTTTGAGGCGGGTTTAGAAATTTTTTTAATCGGGGTTGGATCGATTTAATCCAAACCTGTTAGCTTAAAACACTTAGTACGTTTTGCAGCCCTAAGCCGCGATTTGGTTAATCCATCTCTCTTCGCTCTATGAGAATTGTCGGTGATTTAGTGATTTTCGATGGGTTTCACCTTCGATCTTCCTCGTCCGGTGGAATTTTTAGGTAAATCAAAAATAATTGTAAGTGTCATTGCTTGTTTCTACAGTTTTTATGAATTTATTTGGGGATTTTTCATTGATTTTTTTCTTTTCGATTCTCTTCTTCTTCAATCTCTTCTTCATCTTCTGCCTTCTTCTTCTTCTTCTTCTTCTTCTTCTTCTTCTTCTTCTTCTTCTTCTTCTTCCTCTGCGGCTGCAGTCGCAGCTTCCTCTTCTTCGCCCATGCGGCTGCAGCCGCTTCTTCTTCTTCGCCCATGCGGCTGCAGCCGCTTCTTCTTCTTCTATGCCTGACTATGGCTGTAGACGCTTCTTCTGCATCTTCTTCTCATCTACGGCTGATAGCGCTTATTATTATTATTAATCTTGTTCTATGTGGATGTTGCCAGCCTGCCGCTACTTCTTAAGTTCGTATTAGTTGATTTTTTTTTCAATGTTAGGTGGAGACTTGAGGCTTGAAAAATAATTTTTCTATGACGAACTGAGAAAAAGTTGTTGGTTTGAGCCTTTGAGAAATATTGTTAGGTTGGAAATTTTTATTTCGATGATGATATTTTTTGAGAAAACTATGGAATGTAGATATATGATTGTAAAAATTAAATTAATTCTAATTAACCTTTGTAGTCAAATATTGGACGATGCTTGGCAGCCTATTACTTTATTCTCTACTTTATTCTCCAATGAAGATTTATCAGTATATTACTTGGATTGGTTGGTGGTTCATTGCTTCATGATGCATGCATGCACTTCTACACTTGATAACTTAGCTTACAGCCAACATTGGATAATAAATATTGTCCCTTACAAGCTACTAGCCGGTGGCTAACGCATATGCTCGATTCTTGACTACATAGATTGATACGATGATATTGCCTTTTGCCTTCAAATGGAGACGTTGTCTCAGACTCTCAGGACTCTTGAATATATGATACGTACAGTAAATCCCACATGAGTCATGATATGATTTAATTTTTTATGATGTGTTTTAATTTTAAATTTTTTCATAGTTTTTGTATCTTAAATTTTAATATTAAAATTTTCTAATGTTTGTCCTCACTGATAGTAGATTTTGAAAATGTCTTCTGAAGCATCTAGCAAGGCGGCATCCGTCGCAGGAACAAATTTCTAGGATCATGTGGAAGAGTTGGGGGCTACTAAAGTGAAGTGCAAGTTTTGCAAACATTCAATGAGCGGCAATATTAGCCATTTCAAGAACAATCTTGTAGGAAGGAGAGCAAATATAGCCCATTGCACAAAATTTTCCGAGGAGATTGGGCTGAAGGCCATTGCTGCATTAGATACTAGACTGTCATCAAAAGAGACGAAAAAATCAAAGATTCAGGTACTTAGAGATGATGTGGTTATTACAGATGAGGATGTGTTAGGGGCATCTTCACATGAAGCCAGTCAAAGTCCTGTAAGGTTCAAAGGACCGATGGATAGGCATGTGCAGCCGCATGTTTAAGAAACTAGGAAGATAGAGCAACTAGGAAGGAAGAAGGGAAAATGGATGTAATCCACCCTTAATGAGCACTGGAACAAGAAAGAAAGAGAAGATGTGTGCGAGTGGATCGCACGATGTATATTTGAAACAGTATTATCATTTTCATTGGTGAATCACCCATCTTTTGGGTAGATGTAGGTTGTGTGTAAATATGACCCCAATTTGAAATGTCTAACTTCCTATGAGATAACTGAAAAGTATCTTCTTAAAGAAGTTACTTTTAAGTTGGAAGCTTTTCTAGAGACATATAGACTGCATGGATGCAATCTGTTGACAGATTGTTGGACTGATAGGAGGGATATGATGATAATGAACATTGTCATGCATGCTTATGCTAGAACGGTATTCTATGATTCTGAAATCACATCTACTGATGTGCATGATGTCAAATATATTTACGATCTGGTGAATGCAACATTTGAGAAGTGGTGAGAACAATATGTAGTTCAAATTGTGACGACAATGCATTGAACAGTATGGCTGCAGCGAAGTTATCTGTGAGGCATCCTTTTATTTTCTGGACTTCATGTGATGCACACACCCTAAACCTCTTATTGCAGGATATTGGAAAGCTGAAGCTTATTCGCAATGCAATTTTAGATGTGAGGGTCGTCACAGTCTACATGCATGCCCACACCATCGTGATTGATATGATGAGGACGAAAATTAGGGGCGATCTTATTAGGACCGGTATTACCTGCTTTGCTACCTTTTGTTAATGCAGAGCTTGCAGAAGAAGAAATCCAGTGTGAAGGCATTTGTCAACTACATTGCATGATAGGCGTTGAAGTTTTCCAAGCCTGTGCAAGCAAAAAGGATATAAATCTGAAATCTTATATCTAATTTCATTTTGTTATTTGGTTAACATATTTAAGAGTCAGATAACTAATTGATGTTTTTGATTAAATTTGTATTTTGTAGATATACACCATCATCAATAGCAGTTCATTTTGAAAGAACGTGACAATTGCATTGAAAATTTAGAGCCTATCGTCAATGTTTTTTAAGGACAGAAGCAACACTCCATCAATAGGGTGGTTGTATGAAGATATGGATGCATGCAAGAAGGAGATCGAGATTGATTTGAAGCATAATGAGAAAAAAGTCAAGCAGGTCTCCATTCTTATTGATAAGAGATGGAACGACAAGCTGAAGACTCATTTGTACCGGACGGGTCATTTGTTGAACCAGTATTTTTATTATCAGAGACAGGATGCTATTAATAGAGAGATGGTGCCTTTGCTGATGGATCCCCTGAGTGCATGTTCAAGATGTATGCACATGATAATGACATGAAAGACAAAATTAGCTCCCAGCTACCTCTATATGAAAATGCAAGCGAATCTTTTGATAGGGAGGTAGCGCAAAGGCAAGCAAAAAATCATACACTTGATTCAGGTATAGCCAAGAAACTAATATCAATTTCCTATTCCTATTATAATTTAATTTTTAAACTAAAATGAAGTTTAATTTGGTTTTTTATTTTCAGTTAATTGGTGGCATTTGCATGGTGACTCGGTGTCTAAGTTGAAGAAGATGGCCATTAGAATTTTGAGATTGACCACTAGCTCACGTGGTTGTAAAAGGAATTGGAGTGTTTTTGAGATGGTAAAACTTTAAATAAATTTTCTTTTATATCATCAATGGATAATCCTATACATATTTCTCCTGATAGTTAATTAGTTATTGTATTTTCATTAACAGATTTACATGAAAATAAGAAATAAACCATGTACCGATAAATTAAAAGACTTAGTCTATGTCAAATTCAATGTCTAACTGAAAGAAAGATTTAAGAGCAGAAATACTGATATCCTAGCTACTCATTCAATTACTAAGGACAAGGTGTTCGAATAGACGTCTCAAAAGCAACAGATGGTTCTATAGCTTTAGATACGAAGGAGGATGAAGAAGTCTTCCCTGAAGAAAGGCTGACATGGAGGTAAATTAAAGAAGCGATGTGGGCTGATTCAACGCCATGGGCTAGTAAAAGATTGAAGACTATAAAGAAAGGCAAAGTCATCGTATCATATTCAGGGATGGGGACAGGGAAGAAGCAAATGTTTGAGAAGGAGGAACCTTTAGATTCTGATTCATGGGCCCCTCGGATTAATCTTCTTCGGATAGTACTGATTCTGATGCGGAAGCAGCTGCATATACAGAAACATTTGTGTCAGAGATGTTTGTCGATTTACTTTGTTATATAATGTGTAGGTAAGTCACTCTTTCTGAAAATCTTTTAATTCATGTTCTATTCATGCAGTATTTTAAGCTTTAATATTTTGTTAATTTGTATATTTATAGTATTAGTGTATTACATACGTGTATGTTAGTATTAGCAATTATTTAATGCATTTATCGTAACTTTATGTGATCCTATTGATAATATATTGGTAATATAATCAATCATAGATATTTATGATATTATAATTGTATATTTATCATGCCTGATATAACCAACCCGATATATGCGGGTATCCTTGATTTATCCCTCGATATCTGATACCGATACGACCAATCTGATACTGATATCCAAAATTTAAAACCTTACACATTACACATTTTGCTAGTCATATTACGTTCATTTACAAGTTTGTCATTCCCTTCGGTAAACTTGAAAATAATTGCCATGAGATTAGCAAAATTTGTAATGTGACTAGCAACATTCAACAAAATAATTATATGTGACTATTAAAATTCGTAATGTGACTAGCAGCACTCAACAGTGGAATATAAAAATATCCCACTGCTTTCATCTCTCTCTCTCTCTCTCTCTCTATCAATCTTGAAGCCAGAATGAATAGAAGTGGCGAGGAAGACGATGAAGATGGAGACGAAGACGGAGATGGAGACGAAGACGGAGATGGAGACAATGAAGATAACATGGATGACGACGGCAACAACATGATAACTTCAACACAAACTTCAGATCTGTATTGTATCGAAGAAGATGACGACGACGACGACATCAATAATAAGTCAAATTCACCGGTCATTTTCCATAGAGGTCGCATCATTTCTTTTTTTTCAAATTTCATCATGAAATCACGAAATCACATGATAATGATATATTACTGAATTTTTTCAGAATTTTTACAAAAAATAGTTTTTATGATTTTATTAGGTTTTTGTTATTTCTTTCAATTTTTAAGCATGTGATAAGATTTGACCAAAACTGAGATTTCAATGTCGTTTCGGATTGGCTCCCTCTGAAACTATCCGAAACGACCAAAATCCAAAGGTTTTGGCTGAAACCTCATATCTTGTTTGTAACATTAAGTTTTTACCATCTTTTTTGGAAAAAAATTGAAAAACTATACACCTCTTTGTCGGACATTTCCAACTAACTTATGGTGAATTTATGTCTACCTTTTCATAATAAGTGTCCATTTCATAGAGTGATTTCTTTACATGTAATTTTAAAGAATTGTGTCTTTTTCATAATAAGTGGCCAACGTTTTTGTCTTTCAATTACATGCGGAATTCTAGGAAAATTATATCCACCTTTTCATAACAAGTATTACCTTTTTGTCGCACAGGTTTTTTGAGAAATATGACCATATCCATAAGAAAGATGGTCAGTTCAACACAGATGTGGTCACTTAAATATAAAAGGAGCACATTTGCCAACAAAACATGGTCAATTCTGTAAAAAGGTGGATACTTAAGTATAAAAACTAGGCACTAACCAACCGTTGTTGTCGGTCTCATTTAAGCAAAAAAAGGTAGAAATTAACGAAGTTGTATGTAAAGGAAAAAACAAAAGGAAGGTCTAAACACAAAGAAACCCCAAAATCTACCACCAAGCATACCCAATAAGCACTCGCTTCTTAAAATTTAAAACCCAAAATATAAAAAGTACCTCTAACAAAAAATACTTTTTGCAAACTACTTACACTGAAATCTGCCATGAAGTAAAAAGGTATGAAAAGAATGGACTTTAGAATATTTTGTGTTGAGATGAAAGAGAAAATTAAAATGTGTGTTTCCTACGTTTTAGGTTTTTTTCGTATTGGGTTTTTATGCAGAGAGAATGAGATGAAACCAAGATAAATGACAAGAAAACTTGAATTTTTCATCAAAATGAAGGAGCTGAGAAGAGGGGAAATGGTTTTTTTATGTGTTCATAGGAGAGATGGATCTGAAGATGGGGGCTGAGAGTAGAGGAGACAGGATGGTCAATGTCATCATTGTGTTCTCCCCTTCAATCATCATTTACATATAAAAAGGGCCAGAGTGTTAATGAGAAATAGGGAAAAGAGCAAGATGAAGGGGCTTTGAAGAAGTTCACAGTGTAAATGTATTAAAAGGTAAACATTTTAACCCAAAATACTTGCCCAAAGTATGTAAATTAAGGGTTGATGGTATAGCATATTCATAGTTCATAGTATTGCAACATAAAATTCAAATAAATAGCTAGTCAAAATCCTAAAGTTTGTGGGAAGTTACGAGCACCAATAAAATTACACTCACCAACTTTACGAAACCAGAAGATAAAAACAAAATGATCTCCGCAATTTTCTCAAGTAAATATTCAAGTAGCTAGGAAAACAGTTGAAAAAGAGGATCAACGCATCCAATAACCTAAAGAAAAGGAAAGTCTAAAACCCTCTATCATCTTAAAATCCAATTAATTTCTAAATACTACATCTTCCTCTCAATCAATTTCTATTTTCATTTGTTAGCTGTAACTTAGGGTAGAAAGGATTTTCTTCCATAAAATCACCTAAATGATCAGACTAAGCCACATAAGAGAATATAGATTCTTAATAGAACTTAAACCGGAACCCAATGTAAACCATAATGGAGTTCAGAATATTAGGACACCATGTTGTGGACGAAGGCACAGGAACTCTAAAGGAGATAAAAATAAATAATGATGAACCAGAAACTCAAAATTTGTATCAATAGTATTCATCATCGCTTCCCGTGTTTCACAAGAATGCCATGATAACAAGGTCAAATATTACATGTCTAGGAGCATCAATTAATCAAGTTTTGTTATTAAGTATAATTTCACAAAAAAATACTCTGAAATAAATCATGTGTGCATAAATGAATATCATAAAAAATTTATTTAGATCAGCATCTCAAATTGTCTTTACTCTCCAAGTTTTTTGTTAGCAAATAACTCTTTAAAATGTGGATTAAAACGGTAGCTGCCAAGATATAAAGTTATGCTAGGAGAGAGTTTGACCCACAATATCAAACAAAAAATTATGTGTTTTAAAAAGCGGAAGAGAATCGCTAGGGTAAATAAGAACTAGGTGCTGAACATGAAGACTTGGAGTTTTAAATGACTAAATAAATGAAATGCTAGGGACAGATGAAGAAACTAAACATTCAGATAATATGTGTGCTTGAAAATAGCATGAGATAATATGTGTGCTTGAATCAAGTGAGTAGCAAGACATCCTTAGAGAACCAACAGACATGAATTGCCATTTGTTGCCATCCAAGGTTAGCGGGTAGCAGAGGAATTCCACGAGATTACTAAATCAAAATGGGGCTTAAATATTTGGAAGATATAGTTACCACTGATGTTTCGAAAATATAAGTTATGGCAATGAACAAAGCCAATAAGGCACTCTAATGCATATGATCACTAATAAAAAAACAAGTTGCAACATAAAACAGGACTGCAGGTGAGAAAGTTACATGTGCCTTGCAAAGATGAAAAAGAAATAAAAATTAGAGGCTTGTGTAGCTGATGCGATCTGTATCTGATTTTGGGATAAAATGGTATTTTTAATGGAAGGATTGGATTTTTATGGCAAAGATGGGATTCTTAGGACTAAAAGAGTAGATTCGGGAGGATAGAAAGGATTTTTATTGATAAAAGAAGGAAATACAAAGATAATGTGGCCTCTTTCGATAGGAAACCCACTCTCTTATCTTTTAATTCAGGAGAAAATCCTAACATTCCCACTAGTCTAAGGGATCTGTCCCCTTTGTCAATCAATTCCTCACAAAACTCAACGTAATGTCCTCCTAATTTGCTCCCCTTTATTTATAATATAACTCCTAATGGGTTGTCACCCCCAAATTAAAAAAATATCCATGACCTAAGATTTTCAGCCTAAAATTACATATCAGTCCTTGAACCCCTAAAATTATAATTTTACCCAATGTGTCCAAAAATTACAAATTTGTCATTAGTTGGCTGTCCCCCAGTCTATCATTGAATCCCTTGGAATCTGAGCTATGAAACCAATTTGATAAACCTGCAGGGGGTTTCCAAGCCCCAGGACAGCCCGCTCAAGGGTCGTGGGCTTCTGGGCGGCCTGCCCATCAATGGGCCTAGCATAGGCGGCCCCCCAGGAAGCCTCCTAGCGGGCCGCCCAGGGGTCGCCCAGGGGTCGCTTTGGCCTGGGCGGCCTGCCCAGGTGCCGACTTTCTCTTGGAGGTCACCGGGCTCCTCCCTTAGTCGTTCAGCCTTGTCCACTTTCCCACTGGAGGGTTTGAACCCCTCGCGTGTCATCCATCGATTTGTTAAAGATACTCGTCTACGGTGACATCTTTCTCTTTTTTTCTTAGCCAAAAACATCACGTTTAGCCCAAGATCTACGTCGCAATCGTCGTCAATGACCAGATCTGCAACCGAATCGTCCTTTTAATGGATCTCCTAATCAAAAGGGATGATTTTTCTCTTTTTCTTGTCCAAAGACGCCGCCTTTGGTCCTAAATTTGCGTCGTTGACTTTATTTTTCTTGGCTTCGTTTTTCTTGGCTTCTTTGCCCCTACATATCTGTGATTTGTTGCGAGAGTTGTGTTAATTACACGATGGCTTCCAACGATGCGCTCATCCTTACCACCGACACCTTCACCGTAGATTCGATCGACGCCAACCTTTCCTTGATAGGATTTCTTCAATCCCTCCACTTCGGTTTTGAGTTTCTCCTCTAAAGCTTTGATATTCTTTGTCGCCAGCATCAAGATCTGAGTTCTGATACCAATTTGGTACGATCCGAATCTGATTTTCGGTTAAAATAAGATTTTTAGTGAAAAGATTGGATTTTTATAGTAAAGATAGGATTTTTAGCGCTAAAGAGTGGATTCAGAGGTAAATATGGAATTTTTATTGATAAAAGAATAAAATACAAAGTTAATTTGGCCTCTTTCGAGAAGAGTATCGATCTTCTAGCTTTTAATTCGAGAGAAAAGCCTAACCACGACCCCTGAGTGAGCCGTCTCGGGACACGACAACCCTCAAGAGATTTATCAAATTGATATTAGAACTCAAATCCTGATAGCGGCAACACCAACAGCACAGGACAGGCCACGGACGGGCCACATAGTCCAGGCCCACTGACGGGCAGTCCGTACAGGGGCCCACGACCCCTGAGTGGGCCATCCTAGGGCCCGACAACCCTTAGGGTATTTGTCAGAGGGCCCACGGGCCATGATTAGCAGACAGAGACATTTCCTGGGCCTCGGCGACAATACTTCGAGTGCGGTGGACATTCAGACGGGCTAGATAATCGTTATGGTGTTCATCCAGGCTTTCCGGATAACAGTGGAGACGTTAGGTCGTCCTACAACCGGGGGAAAACACGCAAGGCTTCGACAGAGCCAAAAGAAGCCACAGTAAGGCAACAACCCTTTCAAGAGTAACGACGATGGCGATGGAGGCATTCGGAGCTTTGACCTAGGAGGGGACGAACACCTGCACTCGGAGTATCAGGGCCCACGGACTTCATGCACCTCCTTGAGAATAAGGTGGTCCTTTGGAGGTGGAATAATGATAGACTTGGATTGCGGCGACCAACCAGTGACAGATCTGTAATTTCTGAACACAATGAAAAAATTGTTATGGGTCCAGGGACAGAGTTGTAATTTTAAGTAATTTTAGGCTGAAACTCCTAGGACTGGTCAACATTGTATTATCATAACTAATAGGTTTTTCGACAAGAACGGGAGGTTAAGTCAAACATATCCACTATACGAACTATGGGTATAGTTGAAATTTTAGAATATGTGAAGCAGAAGACAGCTTAGGTTGGGTTAAAGGAATCTTACTCTTTGCAGCAATTAGCAATAGCATCATATAGGGTGTTCATGACAATATCATAGGATTTGATAATGCTAGAATGTGGATATAAATGAGGTAGAAATGCAATAAGAAGCTTAGTATCCAAAGTATTTAACGTTAATGTGACAAAAAAAAGCATAAAGTACAAATGCAACTTAATGTCATAGAATTGAGTCAGCATTTCGAGTGCAAGAAGCAACGAGCAAGTTGCAGCCAATATTAGCGCCCAAGAGATATCTGGTAGTGATCATTTTCACGATTTAGAAACATTATCATCATGACGTTGAGATCAATGCATCTGTTGCTCATGGAACCAAATCGACACAGGCAAACTGTGTATGAATTATATATAACAGTATCATACCGTGAGTCCAAGGATGTGTTTTATCAAATAGCCATAATACCAGCATGGGAATTGCTACACGCAGATACCATTTTGCTCAGCGCGCACAACCACTATCAACAACTTTACCATTCAAAATTTACACCGCTTCTACCCTCGTCGCACGGTAGCGATTGTGCGCGCTGAGCAAAACCACCGCCGATGATATTGCTGAGCAAAACACTCCGACAAACTCCCCTTCGATGACTCCGACGAACTCCAGTAGAGAAACCCTCAATTTTTTTAACTTTTTCTAACAATTGGTAATGAGCTCAAGAGAGGAGACGGATTCGGAATCGACAACGTCGAACTCGATCATGAGGACAATCAACAGCTCCCACGAGTTCACAATCAATGATTACTCGATGGCGAAGGGTATCGGCATCGGAAAGTACATCTCCTCCGACGTCTTTACAGTTGGCGGCTACGACTGGGCCATCTATTTCTACCCTGACGGCAAGAACCCTGAGGACCGTGTGGCGTATGTCTCCCTCTATATAGCCCTCGCCGGCATGGGCAACGACGTCCGAGCCCTATTCGAGCTCACCCTCCTCAATCGCTCTGACAAGGATAACCACAAGGTCCACCCTCACTCCCTATCGTTAGTCGTCGGAGTCGTCGATTGTGCGCACTGACGATGATATTCTATGAACTCCCCTCCGACGACTACGACAAACTCCCCTCCGACAACTCCGATGCCGATCGCCGAGACGAGGAGTTTCACGACGCTGGTGCTAACGAGTACGAGGACACCGGAGCTCAGATCGCCCCCATCATCAAGCTCGAAGGGCGATAGAGGTTGTGCGCGTTGAAGGGGCGATAGCGATTGTGCGCGCTGAGCATTCACTCACCGCGCATAACCGATGGTATTTTCGTCATTTTCAAAAGGTTGTGCGTGGTGAGCAATTCTCAGTGGCAAACTTGTAAATAATCGGAATCTCGGTTGTGCACCAGAGTAAAATGGTATGTGCACATAGCAACTCCCTACCAGCAATGCTTAATGCGTTCTCAAGCTCAAATTAAGAAGATATTGATCCAACGCGTAAGTACAGCTGAAATGAACATGACCGGATGGACTGAATTAAGTTAGATGCAAGTCTATACATATGATTGACGAATAAAGTCAATCAAAATGGTTGCTCAACGGATGAGTTGACCATAACAAAACCCAACTTCCGAATAAAGCGCGTATTTTTAGGTTGAATTGTTGAACTTATCCAACAAGTTGGATCTTAATCCAACGTTAGGCTAATATGCGGTAAATAATTATATAAGTGCTACGCTGTCATATTAAGCCCAATATATTAGTGATCTGGTTTTAATTAATTAAATGGGCTAAATGAGTTAAACAGGTTGGGTGGCCTTTATGTGTAGAGACTATTGGGCTTCAACTCGTTGATGGGCCAAGTTGAAAACCCTAGGGCTATGGAGGCTAGCCTATAAATATTAGCGGTCATGGTCCCCGGAATACACGAACAACGTTGAGCCGTCTTTTCTACGTCCCGTCGCTAGGAGAGAAACCAGGAGAAAGCTAAAGGGGTTCTCCAACGGTTGATTCGTGCTATTCTGGAAGATCGTCCGCCACGGTATCGTCAGGATCTCTTTCAGATTATTAGCAATGGACTCAGGTACGCTTCCGCTAAATCAGAGTATGCAATGATTTAAGATTCCGCATGTTATATATCTAGATCTGTGTTATTCGGTTTGTACACATCTAGATCTTTAGTTTCTACATGAATCTCTAAGATCTTAAAAGGGATTCCGCAATCCAATCTGATCAGAATCAAGCAACAGAAAGTTAAAAATGAGCTGAAAAATTAAGTGATTGGATTCAATCTGACTTCAATCCCAAATTAAATCCGGCTTAGATTCAATCAAACAATGTCTGATAAAAACAAAAGTCAATAAATCAAAGGACCGGAAGACTGACAAGGTTACTGTTGCACCGATCGAGATCCAAGCACTTGACGGCGACGATCTCCCTGGTCGGCAGGTAGATCGCCCGGTACACGGTGGCGCTGGCGCCGTAACCGACCTCTTCTAGAAGCTTGTAGTCGGCCGCCGACGCAGAGTAGTACCCGCTCCTCTTCACGCTGCCGCCGTTGCTCCCGCTCTTCCCCATCTCGTTCTTCTCTATCTACTCAAAAAGATCCGAATTCTCCCTCTTCGCTACTTTCTCTCTCCCCAAAAAGTAGTCTCTCTCCCCCCTCAGTAGCCGGTTGACCGCCGTTTCGAAAGAGGAGAGGCGGGAGAATAGGGGGCGGCCCGAAGTGGGGATTGGGGGTGGTGATGAGGATGGTGGGAAGATGGAGAGGGGAGAGATGCCCACCGCTGACGTGGCAAGTGGGACCCAGCGGGCTGGAGATTGGCGTCGCCTGTACGGGTTTCGTCAGTCGAGAAATCTCCCCGACTGGTAGATACTATTAAAATATATAATTAATTAATAAGCGAGAATATTCGAAGTGGACGAAATTAGGAATCAACGGAAGGGCGTAGTACGTTTTGGATCGCCGTACGGGTCCGTGGGCCGGAACAAAACACCAGTATAAACAGTAAAGCATTTGGGTCGGTCCACTGATGAACGTGTAGGGCAGTGGGTTTCGCAGTATTTTTGCAGGCTTTTTGGGGAAGTTTTGCTGGATTTACAAGGAATTGTGGGCCCAACTGAAGGACAAAAGGAGTACGATGCCTTACAGTTTTCAGGACAGTGGCCCCTAACCTCACGTGCGGCTGTGGGAGGCGGATGGGAGCGTAGTTGTAACATGGACCAAATTGCCGAGAGTCGATGCTTGTATTTATTATATCCGGTCGCCACCGGGGAACACGATTTCGTGATGTTTCACATCCTTTCCCATGTCCAGCTCGGTTTCGCTTCATCTGTTGTATCTCAATAATGGACGAAAATTGTTCGCATGCGTTTGTTATCGTTTTTATCTAGCTGGACTCAACGATTTCAAAAAAGAGTATAATGGGAAATGATAATACTCAATGATCACTCAGCTGAACGGACAAGTCCAGTAAGACCCACGCCTTCGGCCCAATAGCCCAGAGATTCGCACGCGAGGTCGAGCCCAACCAACTCTTCATTTAAGACGACAGCCGAGCTGACCGTTGGACATCATCATCAATGTCGACAGTTCGGCTCGTCATCAATGCGTGCATTCAATAACCGACCATTCAATTCGTCATCAATGGTGAAGGCTCAGATGCAGAGGCAATAAAACTTTATAAAGGCTCGGACGTTAACCTCTAACATCTGTTGTCTATAAGTAGCTTCTCGAACGAGGGACTGGCTTTTGTGTGTTTGTGTTTGTGTGTTTGTGTGTTGGGGTGGGGTGGGGGGCGCATTCTCATTCTCAGACAACCACCAAAGTCGGTTAATCTAATCTTCGTATCTGCTCCACCTTATACATTTCCTCCATAGCTCGGTGTGAGAACTAGCGGACGACCTTCCAACAGGTCGAACATAGTTACACCGAGCCTCATTGAGCCGTATACTGACTTAAGTATCAGATGGGATTAGGTCGGACACCAGCTCCAACCCCACTGACGAGTTCCATGTGGTGCAGGCAGCCAAGATATAGCCAGACCCAACTCACTAGCTTGGATCGATGCCTACTCAGCTTATGTTTAGCTTACCCAGTGCCCAGGCAGCTGTCCACGTCTCCTCATGTCAACTGTTGTAACCGACACATCTTCCAACAACTTGTGAGAAAACAACCGGAAATATCGGGTGCCGTCTGTATGAATCGAATCGGCATTTACGTCTTTAACCACGCCGACAATGACTCGACCCACCAACCAATGGCCTTAGAGGCCATTAACCATGGGGATGGCAGATGGTGTGTCGCCCTCCATAGGTCCCAGTTCATCCATTCGTGGGATGCGTGAGTCGCAATTAGTGAGTTTGGAGCAGTTCCATGCATTCTTATGAGAGGTGAGCTTCAACATCTAAGCACTAACCACGTGATTGAACGAGTGACAAGTGCGCAGACCAATCCGACCGCAAATCTACCACTTCTACCAATTCTTTATCAACAGCATCTGGTAAAACCGCCCGCCACGACGACTGGCCAAGAAACTATGCCTCTCAACCCGAATCAACGGTTCATCCTGCCCGCTTTCTTATGTCAATAGCAACAACCCCCAATTTCTCCTCGTCCCAAATGAACTCGGGATGGCATGATTAGGGGGCCACATCTCGACAGCAGCTAGTCTCAAAGGCCGGCAACCCTCACTCAGCGAAGCTGAGGACCGCCACCTAATTTGAGCTAATGATCAACTCCAAGAGAGCCGTCATGGGAGAAGTCAAAGCCCTCATTGTATGTCTTGCGCATGCCTCAGGAGGAATGCTCGAAGGGATAACATCCGGCATTTGAGCTCCTTCGACAGCTCGGATGAGGACCGAGGTGATTCCACGAGCACTTCCAACAACCGGCCAAGGAGATCCAGGCACCGAGGTGACGTACGATGACATTGCTCCTCTATGTCGAGCTCAGATGAGGAGCAGAACCCGTTGAAGAAGAAGATCGCCTCAGTCTTGTTGCCACCAAGATTCCAAATGCCTGATCTTGCCAAGTATGATGGCTCAGGTGACCCACACAAGCACATCCAAGAGTACAAAGGGGTTATCGAGATACAAGGGGCTGACGACGCCCACCTTTGTCGAGCTTTCCAGACTCTCTACGAAAGTCCGCAAAGGAATGGTATAATGGACTTCCCAACCAATCTATTGGATCGTTCAAGAGTCTAGCCCAAGTTTTATGTAGTAGTTTATGGCATGACGAGGAGGAAGTGGAGCTCAGACCACCTTTTCACTTTGGTGCAAATAGAAGATGAAACATTAAGAAGCTTCCAAAAGCGCTTCAATTCGGAAAGGTTGAACATCAAGAGCCGCAGCAACAAGGTCACAATTGCAGCACTCAAAAAGGGGATTCGATGTGATGACCTGATGAAGTTTCTGCATCATAAGCCGCCATGCAGCTTAGATCAGTTCCTTACTCGGGTGGAGCAGTATACGATGACAGAGGATGTGTTGGCCACTCGTGATAGGGACACCTCCAAGGCACTGACCAAAACAAAGAAAGAAGCTCGGCCTAAGGAGGGGACCTACCAAGATCAAAGGAACCAGTGGAGATGGGATAGGAGCCAAGTGAGACGGGACATGAGCCCCAAAGACATGTTGGACAGGGCCAACATGACATTTACGAAGCTCAATGCTCCAAAGGCCGTGGTAATGGCGTATGCCAACGTGAGGGCTACTTCAACCATCCTCTCCCAAAGATAAAGGGAAAGTCTTACAAGTAAGCCAAGCACGAGTTTTGCAAATACCTCCATGACCACGGTTATGACACTGAAGACTGTCGACAACTGAAGAAGGACGTCAAGCACCTCATTCAATATGAGCATCTGAGAAAGTTGTCGACACCCCAAAGGTAAGACATGAAGAGGACACATTGGAAAACCAAGAGAAAGTAGTTGCCATAGTATAGCCCGTCACCAGGATTATTGGGTAAGCTTTCATCCGACCTAGAACAAATGGCAACCAAGTCGACTCGAGCTTGTGCTACCAAGCAGACCTATCCAGTGGATTTTCCTGACAACAGGAAGGATTATGTGATAGCTCATGCATCATTGGAAAGAGAAACATCTGTTGAAATATTAGTGTTCGTGTTATCTTGCTTTAATATTTATAATCCATAAGTGCATGGTGAGGTTGTAGCATTGTACGGGTTGTACTCTGGGAGGCAGATGTTGATTACCAGTTTCTCACTAAGTATAATAACTACGCGATCGATATGATGTCGAGGGTTATGAAAACAAATAAGAAATATCAATAAGGAAAAGCTTTAGGATCTAGGTATTCCCACCAATGGATTAAAACTAGGGTTGACCGATTGTTGAACTCATAAGATTCGGGAGAGGTCGTCTAACCTAAGGGTATTCTCTTACCCCCCACATATCCCATTATGTTATCCATATCCCCGACTTCTGTGGTGCATAATAGGACTGTCTAACCTGTATCGATACCGACTTCCGTCGTGCATCGACACGTGTTAGATGCATTACGTCTGACGAATCTCCTCAATCTTTCACAGCGCCACTTTCGTGGATTAAGATTCGGATCTATGTTAGGAGGGCTATGATCGATGTCTGACTTCTATCAGCCGCATCGATGGTATCGATCAATGTAGGGATCGAAACCCCTAGATTAACATCGGCTTCCACCGTCGATTAATCTAATTACCCACGAAGGGGGGAAATCGATTTGCATTGATAGTAATCATCATAACATACTCCCCATCCTCGATTACTCAACAATTAATCAATGATTTCCCAATCCATGACTACATCCAATGGGGTTCAACACATTGTCCTAGATGGGTGACTATTCACTATCCATGCGATTAGAGATAATCAAATTTATTGAAATAGCATTCATTGCAATAGATTTGAGCAGAGATTTAGCAAACCAATCCACAATCAAAAAGGAATTAAAGGACTAATCCTCTATTCAATTTTAAAACTAGAGTTAAAAAGAAAACAGATAGAACAATCAAAACTGCAAATGAAATTAGAATGTTTACACCTGAGAAATTCTCTGAAAAAGCTCTAAAAACCTTGCAAAAAGCGTCATTGTTCGTAGAGCTAGAAGACAGCTATTTATTCCCTCTCAAAATACCCAAAAAGTCCCAAAATTACCCTTGGCGGCTCCCACAAAGTCCCAGAAAACCCTAATGGATGCGACCGCATCGAGATCGACGTTGCCATTTGGCACAAATGCATAAAATGTGGCGTCAGTTGCTACAAGCGACGCGACCGCATGGCTAGTCCACGTGACCGCATCGTTTGAGATCAGTATTTTCAAGTCTTCATCTTAAACGGTCGCATGAAGCGATCAGTTGGCTTCAGCTCTTCTTGGATTAACGCGGTCGTTTAGCTTCGATGACGTGACTGTGCGGCTTCAGATTTTTTCTTTCTTCAGGTCTTCGCAATGCGACCGTTTGACTTTGATGACTCGATCGCGTGGAGTGGAATTCCATCAGCTAGGATGTCCTGGTGACGCGGTCGTGTGGGTCAATCCATGCGACCGCGTGTGACACTTTTGACCTCCAATTCCCTTAATTTTTTGCCCAATTGCTTCTCGCTTCTTCTCATCTCCTTTTCTCCCATTCTTGAGATCAAAAACTCCATGATTTCGCCAGCAACACACGAGAGATACCAAAAGCGTAAAGACGAACCAAAAATGGGGAAAATAGCATGGAACAGGGGATGGAATGATATGAAATGCACATGAAACGAGTATAATATATATATACAAATGGCACACATCAATTAGTAACTAGAAACAAGTAAACCAAGCAAACACTTTGTAATATTTTCTATTTCGATTTCTCTGGTTTTCCATTTTTTTGAAGAAGATTGTACCTTATCGAACTAATATACATTCGACAAATGATTTCAAGCATTTGATCGGCCATTCCCACTTTATCTTCTCTAAAGTGCACATTTCTACATGTCAACTCGGCAATTACCTCATGTGCATGTCGGCTATACGACCGACAATTAACCACCCTCGTGGGTTGACCTAGCTATACGATCGGAGATGTCAGAAGACCTCAATGGCTGGTCGGCTATATGCTCGGGCGCTAATCGTCCTCGTGGGCCGACCTGGCTATACGGTCAAGAATTACTTCTTGAAGACCTCGAGGGCTGGTCAGCTATACAACCGGGGGCTAACTACCTTTGCTGGCTAACATGGCTCTACGATCGGGGATTACTTCTTGAATACTTCGCTAGCTGCTAAGCTATAAGTCCAGGGGTCACTCCCCTCGCCGGCCAATCTAACTTTGGGTTGGTTGTAAGTCGGGGGGTTACTCCCTCCACTGGCCGATCTAGCTCTAGATCGGCTGTTGGTCAGTGGCCACTCCTTTTAAATGTCGGTATAGCCTTGTGTCAGCCGTAAGTCGAGGGGCCACTCCCCTCGTAGGCCCATCTCACTTTGTGTCAATCGTATGTTGTGAGGTCACTCCACTCGCGGGCCGACCTAGCTATTCGTCAGCTGTAGGTCGAGAGGACACTCCCCTCGTGGGTAGGACTAATATGGCATCGAATGTAAGTCGAGGGGCAACTCTTCTCGTAGGCCAGCCTAGCTTTGTACCGGCTGTGGTCAAAGGGCTCCTCTCATTGCGGGCCGACCTAACTATATAATCGAGGATCACTATCAGCCAACCTCAAGTCCTAACTACGGGGGTCGCATCTTCTATAGTATGCCAAGTTACTATGTTAGGGGCATCGAGCCATTGGTGTCCAACTTGTTCATATTCTCCTCGCTGGACATTTCAAACCATAAAAGCAGGGCCCGATTTTTCTTTATGTCTGGGTTGGCCACGAGCAGGGAAGATGATATTCCACACCTCATGATTTCTACTTTCTCACTATGCAAGTCCGAGCTATGGAGGTGGCATGAATGGCACCAAGGCCGTTTTGAGGCTTTAAAATATTTTCAAAAAAAATTCCAAGCACTGAAGTCACTTCAAATCTTCTATTTAATGCATAAGCTAGAGATCTTAGACGGCCTAAGAATAGCTAAATTCGAAGCTTCTTACCGAGATTATGGACCAAGACTCAAAGCATTCACACGTCTTCTATCTTAGCTCCAATGTCCTTCAAGACGAGCTAAGACTTGCTATTAGATAAAATAAAATTTCATTGATCAAAAGTTGGGGGCAAAGCCCGTACACTCAAAATCAGGATACAGCATGTACAGAGATAAGAAAATGAGATACAATTGTTGCTTTCAATAGACTGGGGCTTCGGGAGCATGAGCTTCGAGAGATGCTGCTTCATCTTACTCGATCGCAACAATGATGGTTTCTTCAGTATGTTTAGCTCTGTCCTCCCGAGGGAGCATTTCAAGATGTTACGACCCGCTAGAAACACATTTGAAAACCGCCTCTACCGTTTGCCCTTCTTGTAGTGACATATATAAGTTATAGGGAGCCGCCATGAGAACAGACATTTTTGCTTAGTTCACAGACCGACTTTGCACACACACCTGAAATTTTGAAACTTGTTACTTTACTCTGCAAAAACACATGTATTTACTAATTTCATAAAAATCCATTAGGTATATGCAATGGGAGGGGTGGCAGACAATCAGAAGGGGGCAAGGGTGGATGAGGGGGTTGGGGTGGAGGCAAGGGAGCGGGGAGGGGCGGGGGATGGGTTTGGAAGTGGACAAGGGGGTCGGGGTGGCGATGGACAAGGGTACATGGGAGGGGGTGCGGCAGAGGAGGGGAGGGGCGGACGGGGGTGGGGGTGTGGGGGCGGAGGTGGGTAAACGGGGAGGTCATTAGGGAGGTGACGGATGAGGGTGTGAGGGAGGGGGTGCGACCGACGAGGGAAGGGGGTGGACTAGGGGGCAGGGATGAGGCAGGTAAGTGGGAAGGGGGTAATGGATGGGGTGAGGGAAAGGACAAGGGGGCTGGGGAGGCAATGAACAAGGGAGAGGGTGATGGGATGTGGTAGACAAGGGGTGGGGGGTAGACGATGGGGGTAGGATAAGGGTGTGTGCGTGGATGAGGGGGGTTGTGGAGGCGGCAAATGAGGGAGTGGGAGAGGGGGTGCGGCTAACGTATGGAGGCAGTAAACGAGGGAGCATGAGAGGGGGCGGGGAGTAGGGGAGGCGACTGGGGAAGCAGCGAGGGAGCAGTTGCGGGGTTGGGGGAGCGAATGAGAGGGCTGTGGAGGCAGTGGTGGAACGGGGGATGGGAAAGGGAGCGACGGAGGGGGCTATAGAGGCGGTGGATGAGGGAGCAGGGGAGAGGATGTGGCAGACGAATGGAAGGGGTGGATGAGGCGAGGGGGCTAGGGACGCGATGGGGACGAGAAGGTGGGGCATAGGTAGGGAGCGGCAGCCAAGGGGAGCGAGGGAAGGGGCAGCGGACGATGGGCTGGGGAGGCGACGGACAAGGGGATGAGACCGAGTAGTGTAGCGATGGAGTGGGCTATAACGGACAGTTTTCATAGTGCATGTATTTCCGTAACAAAACGTTTTCAAACAATTTCAAAAATGGGTAAATAAATTTTCTATTTTTTTCGTCAACCAAATCCAAAAATGGACTTCGTATTCGTGATCATGGCAACGATACGGACCCATGGCATTATTTTCGTAATTTTTCGGAGTCGTTTCATCTCAGAGGCAAAATCATAAATTCATTTTCTACGTTTTACTAATTACACTCCTTAATTATTGTTACGTGTTACTTAATTACCCTAAACTAATCACCGCTTAATTACCTTCACTCACCAACCGTAGGTAGCTTAAGAAAAATGTTGTTCATGCACTAACACATTTTCTAAAATTAGTCAAATTTCACAACAATATATTAATGATCCTATTAAATCACATTTAATACTAAATCAATATTATATCAAATGTTTAATCCTATTTAAACCTCACATCCCCTATCCTCTCGTTCACTGCCCTAACACATGCACCCACCGCCGCTCCGATCAGCCCCCTCCCCCAACATCACTTCCCTCTCCTCCTCCCTGACGCCACCAAATGCCCCAACGTCGACGAACGGAGCCCCATCGCTGCTCCTTGTGCTGCTGGCAGCCCCCCAAGCAACAGGCCCCGAACCCAACTCCATGTCTCCCTCCTTCGTCTGCTCTTCCACATCAGCCCTCATCGAGCTCGCCATGGGAACCCACGGCGACAGCTTCGCCGTCGCAAGCCCACATACGATCGTCCTCTGCTCCGCCACCCACTCCGAAGCTCCGAAGATCCGAGCTCGATCACATCACCCCTTCAACCCTCGCTCGAGCTCTCTCTCTCTCTCCCTCTCCGTTGAACGCCAAGAGCCATCTCCCTTGCTGCTGCCCTTCCCTCACTCCATCCGTCGCCGCTTCCGTTGTATCGCCGCCGCTTGCCGCCGGTGAGCCCCAGCACCCCGCCGCATGTAAGATCCAATGCGCCTATTAATCAAGAGCACCACCACGCCTGCTCCTTCGTCATTAGCATCCCCAGTCGACCGACGTCTCATCCTCCGTCGACTGTCGCCCCACCGCGACCACCCGCACCGCTCCCCGACGGCTCCAACCCTCACAGCGAATCGAAAGAGAAGAGAGGGAGAGATTAAAAGAAGAGTATAAACATATATACTCTGTATAATACTTAGTAAATACTTAGTATTATATGTGTAACGACTGCTTTTCATGTATCTGGATTTTATATATTATAATATATGTTTTGGTGGATTTTCTCCTCTTGTGTGGTTTCCGTCTCCGTAGTTTTCATTTTCGATCGATACGTCGTATTTTCTCGCTTCTTTCTTAGGATTGTCGATTTCGAAATTTGTCACTCGTGACGGGCTTCATAACGGTCATATCTAACTATTAGATCAAGCCTAGGAGTCTTAGGATTCGATCACGGGGCCTCGCGCTCCGTATCGGAACTTTTCTGTGCTCATTAGCCGGTGTAAGAAGGGCCACCGACCGACTAGATGACGATCCAGTCGGTCGGCAATCCTTCTTGGACCGACTAGTGAGCTTTCTAATTTTCTGAGGAAGCTACTGTTTATCGTTAGTCGGTCTAAGAACGTTGGTTGACCGACTAGGTTGCAAACTAGTCAGTCGGCGATGCTTCTTGAACCGACTAACTCATCATCTTATTTTTGTATCAGTTACTGTTTACTCTTAGTCGGTCTAAGAACGTTCATCGACCGACTAGATGCCAAACTAGTCGGTCAGTATTTGTTCATGGACCGACTAACTCTAGAATCCTAATTTCACCTGTAGCTACTGTTTACACTTAGTCGGTCTGCGTTGGTCGACCGACCGACTAGTTGTCAAACTAGTCGGTCAGTGGTTGTTCTTTGACCGACTAACTAGTGCTGTAAACCCTAGTTTTGCCCTAGCCGCCAGCCTAGCCTATAAATACCCAACCCAAACGTTTTCTTCCCCTCCAACTCGACCCTAAACCCTAAAATCACCCCCATTGATCCCCCACCTTCCTCCAAGCTCCATTGCTTCATTCCAAGCCCTAAATCCATCATCCAAACCACCCATCTACCCTATCTACCTCTCATCTTCCCCAAAATCTCACCAAAACCCATCAAATCCCCGAATCCCCCAAAATCCTAGTTTCCCCAATCTTCTCCAATCTTCTCCAGATTTGATCCTAGGGTTCCCCGGAGTGTTCCTTCCGTCTCCTCTCGGTAAGAAATCGATCTACCGTTGTTTTTATAACTTATTTATAATTTTGGTGAAACCCTAATTAATTTCATGTGTTTGATGTTTGTCTCCCCCAAAACAGCGATTTCCTCGTAGATAGCATCCGTGTGACGAGGTTGATCGTCATCCCCGGTGCTAGGCAAGTGAAACTTGCCACTTAGGGTTTAGGCCATGTTTTAGGCCATTTGCATGTTGTAGGCGTAAAAGAGGCTAGGCGACGAAATGATACTCGCCTAGGCGCAAATTGGGGAACTAGCTTGACAACGAAGCTAGTTCCGACATTTAGCATGTTGCACAATTACCATGTCATGTTTACCTTCCATTAACGGTACGCAATTTAATTGCCATGTCATTGCATTTTGCCTGTCACGTTTAATTTAAATTAACGGTACGCAAATATCTGTTCATGTCTTTGCATAGTGATTATTCAACGTGATTGCGTAGCGCACGCTACAATATTATATTCCTGGCTCGTGTTCCAGAAGCGAGCTTAGTGAGTTGGAAACCCCAACGCTCGACACATATGGGTGGGGTAAGAGATAAGCGGCCTGAGCCCCGAGTTGGCCTGATCCGCCACTCCGGCCAGCAGGTGGACTCTCTAGTGCACAAGTGATTAATAGTGATAGAGATAAGCGGCCTGAGCCACGAGCTGGCCAGCAGGTGGACTCTCTATGCACTAAGTGGTTAACAGTGACAAGTGATTAATAGTGATAGAGATAAGCGGCCTGAGCCACGAGCTGGCCAGCAGGTGGACTCTCTATGCACTAAGTGATAAGTGATAAGTGCTAAGTGATAAGTGATAAGTGCTAAATGACAAGTGATTAGTGATTTGGTAGCTTTTGCTACATTGTGCATGCTTGCCTCTCTTTTTAAACTGTTGCATCATGCTTAACTGCCATGTCATTACTTAATACTATAACTGCTAGGTTGCTAGTTGCCTTACTTTCAGTTTCCTTGCCCAAGTCTTTTAGACTTGCTGACATGTGCCCCTTTACTCTTTTGGGTGACACGTGTTAGATCCTGAGCCCGAGTACCTCGTTGAGGACGAGGTGTTTGCTGACGCCGAGCCCGAGCTTGTGTTTGACGGGGAGTACGTGGACACTGGGGACCAGTCCTAGTGTCTCCGTTGCGTTTTATTTTTGTTAGACAGTTGTTTGTTATTGGTGCGTGGCACCCATACTTTGTTATGTCGTTGCTTTTGTTGGCCTTGTTCTGGGCCTTTAGACTCTTTTCTTTTAGCCTGGTGGCTTTTCTGGATGTTGAACATATTTGTGATGTTGGACAATATTTGTGAGATGTGAATTTTATTTCAGTCTCTCCTTGTGTTATTATTGCTATTCTGTTGTGGTTACAGGGACCTGTTTATGTATTGTGGACGCTTATCGGGTTTGGGGCTTCACAGCTCCACTCTCGTGCGGACCTTTTCACGTCTCGCCTCCATTTTAGGGAAGCGGGTCGTGACAGGTTTTAGTGGTGGCCCATGCATGTCCTCTTCTGTAACTGCGATTCTTGGAATAGCGATAATAACATTAGAATGTCCAATAAACTAAGTTCGACGTTCGAGTCATAAGCTATGAGTCTAATCTGATTTGTTTTCCGTGTCACTAGATGGCAGGAAGACGTTTCACCCGTGGTGGGGGCAGTGGTGCGCTCCCTCATGATGAGGAGCCTGAGCGGGAACCCACCAGCGGTGAGATGATGCGGATGATGATCCAAATGATGCAAGTGTAGCAGGGCGTGCTTTTGCAAGTCCAGAATGCTCCACCTGCTCGAGCTGCCCGGGTTCTTCCGGATGCCCCTCGCTCTGAGCCAGGAGCGAAGCAATTTCGGGAGCTGGGTCCCGCATATTTTGATGGTTCTGAGGGTCCTCTGGCGGCCGATGAGTGGATTCGGAACGTCGAGGACAATCTGAAGATGGCCAAGATCACCCCGGCTGGATGGGTTGATTTGGCGAAGAGGCAGCTGAAGGATAACGCCAGGAATTGGTGGGATGCTGAAGAGAAGTTGTTGGTGGAGCCGATAGCTTGGGCTACCTTCAAAGCCAGATTTGAGGGTGAGTTCTTCCCGAAGGCTGCCAAGGAGGAGATGCTGCAGCGTTTTATCGATCTGAAGCAGGGGAACTCGTCGGTGGACATGTACCACCAGGAGTTCATGAGGCTTAGTCGATTTGCGCCAAAGATGGTGCAGGACGCTGAGGAAAGAGCTCAGAGGTTCCTGCAGGGGCTTGCTTCGGAGCTCCAGAGTTTTGTGACCTCTTCTGACCGGGAATCTTATCAGAAGGTTCTGGTAGCAGCTAAGAGGCAGGAGCTGCTCGTGAATCAGAGGAAGGGGTCTGTTGTTGGTGCTGTGAGGAGACCTGTGGAACAGGCGAGAGCTGTGGTTAGGCCTGGATTCAGGCCGAACCAGCCTGTTCAGTTTAAGAGGCCAGTAGGGCCTGCTCGGAGGACTTGCCATTTTTGTGGCAAGGAGGGCCATGTCAAGGAATCGTGTAGGAGGTGTTGGATCCTGTGGATGGCAAACAACACTAGAAGGGGGGTTGAATAGTGTTGTATAAAGATAAAACTTTTTCGTTCTTTAATCAATCAACACAAAACAAAACCTTCTAATGTTGCCTAAGAAACCAAGTAGAGTGATCTACGCTTGGTTCTTAATCAACTTAATTAATCTTCAAAACAAGTCAGAGATAAAACTCTTCTGGTAGTCGACTCCCTAAGAACAGTAGTCGACTCCCAGAGGGATATTATGCACAGCTCAGTTAAGCGAATACTTAATGAAGATATAAACGATTACACGGAAGTACAATAGAGAAGTAGATACAGAAATTGATCTTGCAATATATTATGAATGAGTTACAAATGTAATACTCAATGAATCAAGATAAACAAAGTAGAGATACACAATCACAGAGAGAATCAAACGCAAACACAAGGATTTTTATCCTGGTTCCCCACAACCCTGGGTACGTCCAGTCCCCGACCAATCCGGTACGAGATTTCCACTATTGCCTTAGCAATACAAACACCTAGCCTTCACTAGGATTTCCAACCACCTAGACTTGTCTAGGATTTTACCCTTGCCTCACAACCCGAGGACTTTACCTTGCCTCACAATCCGAGGACTTTTCACAAACACCTTGCCTACAACAAGGATTTACAATCACCCTTATCACAAAGGGACTACAAGTAAAATCAAATCCAATACACCACAATGAATTAGTGGAGATTGGTTTTTACACCCAATAATTCTATAGCCAAGATTAAATTTGCAATAGTGCTTAACGTGGCTAAAAGAATTTAAATCATTTGTAGATCACACAAAGAATATGAGTTTATTCACTGTGATCTAGAATCTAGATGTGTTCTTAGATCACACAAAGAATATGAAATTATTCGATGTGATCTAGAATCTAGATGTTTCAAAAATCCTTTGAGAATATAAAAAATCAAAGAGAAGGATTTTGAAAACCAATTTGCAATAGCCAAATAATAATAATGATCTTAAAAAGAATTGTAAAAGAATATAAGCAATAAGATCAGAAATTGAAAACCCGATTTGGCTATGAAGAACTTTGAGAGCGATGAGAACGATGAGAACTTTTGAGAGAATAATAATTTTGCTCAAGAGAAAATTGGTGAGGAAAATGTTCTCATGGGGTCTATTTATAGAGCCAAAGGAGAATTCAAAATAATTCAAATCAAGTTTGACTTCAGCCCAAAAATCAAGCAATGAATAAATGAGAGAGTGAATCAAGGAATTCTGATCGCACAGCTGGTAGTCGACTCCCTAACTTTGGTAGTCGACTCCCAGAGTGTCTCAGAGAAAATCTGCTACTACTGGTAGTCGACTCCCAAACTTAGGTAGTCGACTACCAGACTATCTTTTCTGGTAGAAGACAGAAATCAGTGTAGTGAACTACTGGGTGTTTGTAGTTGACTACAAATTGAAACTTAGCTTCTATGAAAAGTATGCTCTCAAATAAGTTTAAAATGAGTTTTAAAAACATTTTAGAAAATCATTTTGTGTGTGTGCAAATTCTTCTTGGCTTTGACATAATCCTAAGAAAATGAAAACCAACTCACACACTAGACTCTATGAAGAACTTGAAGCCATGGTTGAGCTTGCGCTAGTTGCATATGCTTCCGCTTGAATTTGAGCTCCTCTTTAGCTTTAGCTTGAGCACATTCTTTGAGCTTCATCTTTGAACTCTTCTTGTGCTTGAGCTTTGAAGTTGTGAGCTAAATTCATCTTCATCTTCTATGTGTGTGGTTGAAGTTCTTCTTCTCGGAGTATGTTTCGAGCTTCAATTAGCTTATTGCACAACCTACACACTTAAGTTGTATGATTAGTAATTTAATAACATTTGGTGTGATCATCAACAAAACAAACCACTTGGGGTGGGACTAGATTCCCATCACTCTCCCCCTTTTTGATGATGACACCCAAATGAAAAACATATGAATAATATGAAATAAAAACAATGAGTAAGTGTACTTACTCCCCCTGCTTAGATGCGGTTTATTATTCATTCATGTTTTTGCTTGCTTCACTTTTTCTCCCCCTTGTCATCACAAAAAAAAACATAATCGTATACATACCAAGTGAAAAAAAAATTTCATAGGCTCCCCCTTAAAATTTGCATCATTGTAGTTGGGTTTCCCCCTTAATGTATGCATGGATTTAGAGATTCATTGGGAGCTCTTCTACTAATCTCTTATAGTTTTGGTACCTGAAAATCAAACAGATAATTTTGGTACCCTTTCTTTGTGGGTCCGTGGGATTAGTCAAACATAATAATATAATTATCAACCAAGAGGGAACCAAACCCAGTTGGGTTGAGATTTCCCATAAGTAAATTTATAATCTCTACAAAAATGAACATTGTTCATAAAACTAGAAATGTAATTGTCTTTCATTTGGACGGTTCCAATTTTGGGAATCCAAACTTTGACATATCCATTTTCAGTTTTAGGAACTCTAGCTTGATGATGAGAGTTCCTAGCATTTTGATTGGTCATGTTATAACCTAAGCCATGTTTGCTAGATTGGTGTCTTTGTGATCTAATCAAGCTATCTAATTTTTCTTTACCTTTATTGAACCTAGCAACATTATTAACCAAGTCCTCATGCTTTGCCTTAATGGCGGTCATGTTCTTTTCTAAGTCTCTAAACCTATTTCCTAGGTCTTTGAGTTCTACATTGAGCAACCTATTCTTTTCAATTAAATCCTTATTGTTACTAATCAATTTTAGGTTCTCTTCTTTAATCTTTTCTAGCTCTTGATTAGTAGGATTAGAACCACAAGATTTATGCATCTTTTTGAGAGTTAAAAGCTCTTTGAGTTGGACCTCATATAATGCACAAATTTTATGAAATTCCTCCTCATAATCAATTTCATCATCATCGCTACTATCGCTATCACCAGAGGAATGGTAGGAATTTACCTTGGGGTCTTCCCGTGCCATGAAGCACATGTAGTTCCGCTCGTTCCTTTTGCTTGCTTTTCCTTCATTTTCGGATGATAATGCGCTATCGGAATCCTCTTCATCATCGCTTCTATCCCAAGCCCCAAAAGCTTTTCTATTTGGCCTTTTGCCTTTATATGAGTTCGTTCTCTTATCTCTGTTTTTCTTTAGAGGGCCTTCATTCTTCATGTGGTCTGGCCTATTACATTCATAACAAATAACATCATTAGTGGAATTGAACTTACGGTTGTAGGACTTACGTGCTTTAAGGATTTTCTTGTATCCTTTGGAGATGAGTGCCATTTGTTTCTCCATCTCATCTTTGACTTCATTCTCGGACTCCTCCGTATCCGATGTTGCTTTGAATGCAAGGTTCTTCTTCTTTTCACCGTGTTCCTTGGTCTTTCGCTCTTGCAGTTGGAGTTCATACGCCATTAGGTTGCCGATGAGCTCCTCCAAGGTTAGCTTTGAAGTGTCGTTGCCTTCTTCAATGGCCGAAGCTTTGGATTGCCATTCGGGAGTGAGGGATCTAAGGATCTTGCATACGTGATCCTCTTGTGTGTACTTCTTTCCCAATCCCGCAAGTGTGTTGACGATCTCCGTAAATCTCGTGTACATCTCCGTTATGTTCTCGTCTTTCTCCATCATAAATTTTTCATACCTGCCAGCATAAAGAGAAGATTTTGAAGATTTAACTTTTTGGTTACCTTCATGTGTTACCTCAAGAAGTTTCCATATTTGGTGCGCGGAGGTAGCCATGGAGATGCGGTTGTACTCCGTTGTGTCAAGGCCGCAATATAGGGTGGACACCGCCTTGGCATTTAGAGATACTTTGTCCTTCTCCGTCTTGGTCCACTTTTCTTCCTCAAGAGTGGGTTCTTCATAAGGATTCTCCACTATCTTCCATAGATCATATGAGATAGAGAGAAGGTACATTCGCATCCGATTCTTCCAAGATCCATAATTTGATCCGTTGAGAAGTGGTGGTCTGGTGGAAGATTGTCCTTCGGGGAAATGATTGGTTGACGCCATCTATAACCTCGCTCCGATACCAAGTGTTGGATCCTGTGGATGGCAAACAACACTAGAAGGGGGGGTTGAATAGTGTTGTATAAAGATAAAACTTTTTCGTTCTTTAATCAATCAACACAAAACAAAACCTTCTAATGTTGCCTAAGAAACCAAGTAGAGTGATCTACGCTTGGTTCTTAATCAACTTAATTAATCTTCAAAACAAGTCAGAGATAAAACTCTTCTGGTAGTCGACTCCCTAAGAACAGTAGTCGACTCCCAGAGGGATATTATGCACAGCTCAGTTAAGCGAATACTTAATGAAGATATAAACGATTACACGGAAGTACAATAGAGAAGTAGATACAGAAATTGATCTTGCAATATATTATGAATGAGTTACAAATGTAATACTCAATGAATCAAGATAAACAAAGTAGAGATACACAATCACAGAGAGAATCAAACGCAAACACAAGGATTTTTATCCTGGTTCCCCACAACCCTGGGTACGTCCAGTCCCCGACCAATCCGGTACGAGATTTCCACTATTGCCTTAGCAATACAAACACCTAGCCTTCACTAGGATTTCCAACCACCTAGACTTGTCTAGGATTTTACCCTTGCCTCACAACCCGAGGACTTTACCTTGCCTCACAATCCGAGGACTTTTCACAAACACCTTGCCTACAACAAGGATTTACAATCACCCTTATCACAAAGGGACTACAAGTAAAATCAAATCCAATACACCACAATGAATTAGTGGAGATTGGTTTTTACACCCAATAATTCTATAGCCAAGATTAAATTTGCAATAGTGCTTAACGTGGCTAAAAGAATTTAAATCATTTGTAGATCACACAAAGAATATGAGTTTATTCACTGTGATCTAGAATCTAGATGTGTTCTTAGATCACACAAAGAATATGAAATTATTCGATGTGATCTAGAATCTAGATGTTTCAAAAATCCTTTGAGAATATAAAAAATCAAAGAGAAGGATTTTGAAAACCAATTTGCAATAGCCAAATAATAATAATGATCTTAAAAAGAATTGTAAAAGAATATAAGCAATAAGATCAGAAATTGAAAACCCGATTTGGCTATGAAGAACTTTGAGAGCGATGAGAACGATGAGAACTTTTGAGAGAATAATAATTTTGCTCAAGAGAAAATTGGTGAGGAAAATGTTCTCATGGGGTCTATTTATAGAGCCAAAGGAGAATTCAAAATAATTCAAATCAAGTTTGACTTCAGCCCAAAAATCAAGCAATGAATAAATGAGAGAGTGAATCAAGGAATTCTGATCGCACAGCTGGTAGTCGACTCCCTAACTTTGGTAGTCGACTCCCAGAGTGTCTCAGAGAAAATCTGCTACTACTGGTAGTCGACTCCCAAACTTAGGTAGTCGACTACCAGACTATCTTTTCTGGTAGAAGACAGAAATCAGTGTAGTGAACTACTGGGTGTTTGTAGTTGACTACAAATTGAAACTTAGCTTCTATGAAAAGTATGCTCTCAAATAAGTTTAAAATGAGTTTTAAAAACATTTTAGAAAATCATTTTGTGTGTGTGCAAATTCTTCTTGGCTTTGACATAATCCTAAGAAAATGAAAACCAACTCACACACTAGACTCTATGAAGAACTTGAAGCCATGGTTGAGCTTGCGCTAGTTGCATATGCTTCCGCTTGAATTTGAGCTCCTCTTTAGCTTTAGCTTGAGCACATTCTTTGAGCTTCATCTTTGAACTCTTCTTGTGCTTGAGCTTTGAAGTTGTGAGCTAAATTCATCTTCATCTTCTATGTGTGTGGTTGAAGTTCTTCTTCTCGGAGTATGTTTCGAGCTTCAATTAGCTTATTGCACAACCTACACACTTAAGTTGTATGATTAGTAATTTAATAACATTTGGTGTGATCATCAACAAAACAAACCACTTGGGGTGGGACTAGATTCCCATCAGGAGGTTCTTGGGGCAATGTATCGCCTGCGGAGATCCCGCCCATGCTCTCAGGGAGTGCCCGAGGTTGAAGCAGCCTTGGAAGGCACCTATTGCTGCCCAGCCGTTGCAGCAGCGAGCGTCTGTTCCTGCTGGACGTGGAGCAGCTCTTGTTCCGCAGAGGCAGGCTTTTCAGCAGGCTGCTCCGCCGAGGAGGCAGGCTTTTCTGATGACCGCTGCGGAGAGCGAAGCTGTGGATGAGGTTATCGCAGGTAATCCTCATTCTAGCTATTACTTTCCTATTTGGTCTTGATTGCTAGATTATGTTGTTTGCTTGAACTTGCTTGTTTGCTAGACTAGGGTTTGATTGTTAATTGATTGATTAGGTGTGATTTTGGTGTGCACATTTCCTGCGCGAGTCCTCTTTGACTCTGGTGCATCGATGTGCATTATTTCTCGGAGCTTCGTGGAGAGGCATTCCTTGTCGACGTCCCCTCTCCCCAAGAGTTGGAATATCGTTACAGGGAATGGTGTGGTCTCGGTGCATCGTGGTTGCAATTCTTGCTCGTTGGTGGTCTGTGGACATGAGCTTTTTGCTGATTTCATTGTCCACGACATCATCAACTATGATGCAGTTCTTGGGATGGACTGGCTTGCGAGCTTCTATGCTACGATCGACTGTCGGAGGAAGAAGGTGGTGTTCGAGATTCCCGGACATCCAGTATTTGAGTTCAGTCGTGGAAGCAGTTCGCTTGGTCCTGTAAGATTTCGGGCCAGGCCGGTGGAGGCTGTGGCTATGCAGATGGAGCTGGAGTGGCCAGCTGTGGTGCGTGATTTTGGCGACGTCTTCCCCGAGGAGATGTCTGGTTTGCCGCCTGATCGAGCTTTGGAATTTTCTATCGATCTTGTTCCAGGTGCGCAGCCGATTTCGAAGGCGCCGTATCGTATGGCACCTGCAGAGTTGGAAGAGTTGCGGAAGCAGTTGGATGAGCTTTTGCAGAAGGGTTATATTAATCCTAGTGTGTCTCCGTGGGGAGCACCGGTGTTGTTGGTTAAGAAGAAGGATGGTTCGCGTCGCATGTGCGTGGACTATCGGGAGTTGAATGCGGTGACCATTAAGAATAAATACCCGTTGCCTCGCATCGATGATATCTTTGATCAGCTTAGAGGTTCGATGGTGTTTTCTAAGTTGGATTTGAGGAGTGGTTACCATCAGTTGAAGGTGAAGAAGGGAGATGTTCCGAAGACAGCGTTCAGGACGAAGTATGGACACTATGAGTTCGTGGTTATGCCTTTTGGCGTAACTAACGCGCCCGCAGTTTTCATGAATCTGATGAACCTGATTTTCTACGACTTTTTGGATAAGTTTGTCGTTATCTTTATTGACGACATCCTGATATATTCAAAGTCAGAGGAAGAGCATGCCTCGCACTTGAGGACGGTGTTGGAGATTTTGAGGAAGCATCGTTTGTATGCTAAGTTTTCGAAGTGCGAGTTTTGGCTGGATCGAGTTGCTTTTCTGGGGCATGTGGTGTCTGGAGGTGGTATTTCTGTGGATCCCGAGAAGATTAGGGCCATCAGGGAGTGGCCTGTTCCGTCGTCTGCGTCTGAGATTCGGAGTTTTCTCGGACTTGCTGGTTATTATCGGCGATTCATTAAGGACTTTTCTCGTATTGCTGAGCCGATGACCAGGTTGACGCGGAAGGGTGTTGCTTATGTTTGGTCGGGTGATTGTGGGAGTGCTTTTGGTATTTTTGAAGGAGAGGTTGACGACTGCCCCTATTCTTGTTGTGCCTGATCGCAGCGGTGGATTTGAGATCTTTTGCGATGCTTCTGGCAAGGGTCTCGGTTGTGTGTTGCATCAGCATGGGCATGTGGTGGCGTATGCGTCTCGTCAGCTTAAGGTTCATGAGAAGAATTATCTGACGCATGATTTGGAGTTGGCTGCCGTTGTGTTTGCTCTTAAGATTTGGAGGCACTTCTTGCTGAGTGAGAAAGTGAAGATTTTCACCGATCACAAAAGCTTGAAGTATATTTTCACTCAGAAGGAGCTCAACATGCGACATCGTCGATGGTTGGAGCTTATGGCGGATTATGATATTGATTTGCAGTATCACCCTGGCAAGGTGAATGTGGTTCCAGATGCTTTGAGTAGGCTGCCAGCGGTGATGATTTTGACCTCGCAGTGGAGATTGCAGCAGGATTTTTGCGAGTCTGGAGTGGAAATTGTTCTTTCTGGGGAGGCTTCTTCGTTGATGTACATGCAGGTACAGTCGACGATCGTGGATCGGATTAAGGCTGGCCAGGCTGAGGATCCGAAGCTGGTGAGGATTCGGGAGATGGTGGAAGCCAGTCTGCGGACTGACTTCTTGATTCATGAGGATGGCTCGCTGAGGTTTGGAGCCAGGTTGTGTGTGCCTGCTGGGGATATCAGAGAGGATCTGATGGTGGAGGCACACAGTTCGCCGTATTCTGTGCATCCTGGTGGCACCAAGATGTACCAGGATCTTCGTCTGAATTATTGGTGGCATGGTATGAAGAGGAGTGTGGCTCGGAGTGTAGCCAAGTGCTTGGTTTGCCAGCAAGTGAAGGCGGAGCATCAGCGTTCGGCCGGGTTGCTACAACCGCTTCCGATTCCGGAGTGGAAGTGGCAGCACATCACTATGGATTTCGTGACTGGACTACCTCGGAGTCTAAAGCAGAATGACGCGATTTGGGTGATCGTGGATCGATTGACCAAATCTGCGCACTTTATTCCGTTCCGAGTGGGACAGTCCACTGAGGCGCTAGCAAGGAGATATATGGAGGTAAAATTCTTTTACTCTCCGTCTTTAATTCCTTTTCCTAGTTTGGATAGTGATGTAACGTGAATCGTGCAGGAAGTTGTGCGACTTCACGGAGTCCCCGTGAGTATCGTGTCTGACAGAGACACGAGGTTCACATCTCAGTTTTGGCAGAGTTTGCAGAAGAGCTTGGGTACGCGTCTGAGTTTCAGCACGGCGTACCATCCGCAGACGGATGGTCAGTCCGAGAGGACGATTCAGATTTTGGAAGACATGCTGAGGGCGTGCATGTTGGATTTCAAGGGTTCGTGGGAGGACCATCTACATCTGGTAGAGTTTTCCTACAACAACAGCTTCCAGGCGAGTATTGGCATGGCGCCTTTCGCCGCTCTTTATGGGAGGAAATGTCGATCGCCATTGAGTTGGGATGACGTTGGTGATCGGGAGTTGTTGGGACCTGAGATGATCGTGGAGGCCGTGGATATCGTCAGGAATATTCGGGAGAGGTTGAGAATTGCTCAGGACCGTTTTAAGCATTGGGCGGATGCTAAACGTCGTCCTTTGGAGTTTCAGCCGGGTGACCATGTGTTCTTGAAGATTTCCCCGAATCGTGGTGTGATTCGTTTTGGGAAGCGTGGAAAGTTGAGCCCGCGATACATTGGACCGTTTGACGTTTTGGAGAGGGTTGGCGAGGTAGCTTATCGCTTGGCCTTGCCGCCGTCTTTGGAAGGAGTTCACAATGTTTTCCATGTGTCGTAGCTTCGTCGATACATTAGCGATCCGTCTCATGCGGTGGATTTTTCGGAGATTACCGTTCGCCCCGATATGACGTATGACCAGCATCCAGTGCAGATTCTGGACAGGCGTCAGAAATCGCTTCGGAACAAGATTGTTAATCTTGTGAGGGTGATGTGGCGACACGGTTCACCTGGAGAGTCTACTTGGGAGAATGAGGATGAGATGCGAGAGCGTTTTCCACTTTTGTTTCCGGACTCGTGAGTTTTGGAAATTCCGAGGACGGAATTTTTCTTAAGTTGGGGAGGATGTAACGACTGCTTTTCATGTATCTGGATTTTATATATTATAATATATGTTTTGGTGGATTTTCTCCTCTTGTGTGGTTTCCGTCTCCGTAGTTTTCATTTTCGATCGATACGTCGTATTTTCTCGCTTCTTTCTTAGGATTGTCGATTTCGAAGTTTGTCACTCGTGACGGGCTTCATAACGGTCATATCTAACTATTAGATCAAGCCTAGGAGTCTTAGGATTCGATCACGGGGCCTCGCGCTCCGTATCGGAACTTTTCTGTGCTCATTAGCCGGTGTAAGAAGGGCCACCGACCGACTAGATGACGATCCAGTCGGTCGGCAATCCTTCTTGGACCGACTAGTGAGCTTTCTAATTTTCTGAGGAAGCTACTGTTTATCGTTAGTCGGTCTAAGAACGTTGGTTGACCGACTAGGTTGCAAACTAGTCAGTCGGCGATGCTTCTTGAACCGACTAACTCATCATCTTATTTTTGTATCAGTTACTGTTTACTCTTAGTCGGTCTAAGAACGTTCATCGACCGACTAGATGCCAAACTAGTCGGTCAGTATTTGTTCATGGACCGACTAACTCTAGAATCCTAATTTCACCTGTAGCTACTGTTTACACTTAGTCGGTCTGCGTTGGTCGACCGACCGACTAGTTGTCAAACTAGTCGGTCAGTGGTTGTTCTTTGACCGACTAACTAGTGCTGTAAACCCTAGTTTTGCCCTAGCCGCCAGCCTAGCCTATAAATACCCAACCCAAACGTTTTCTTCCCCTCCAACTCGACCCTAAACCCTAAAATCGCCCCCATTGATCCCCCACCTTCCTCCAAGCTCCATTGCTTCATTCCAAGCCCTAAATCCATCATCCAAACCACCCATCTACCCTATCTACCTCTCATCTTCCCCAAAATCTCACCAAAACCCATCAAATCCCCGAATCCCCCAAAATCCTAGTTTCCCCAATCTTCTCCAATCTTCTCCAGATTTGATCCTAGGGTTCCCCGGAGTGTTCCTTCCGTCTCCTCTCGGTAAGAAATCGATCTACCGTTGTTTTTATAACTTATTTATAATTTTGGTGAAACCCTAATTAATTTCATGTGTTTGATGTTTGTCTCCCCCAAAACAGCGATTTCCTCGTAGATAGCATCCGTGTGACGAGGTTGATCGTCATCCCCGGTGCTAGGCAAGTGAAACTTGCCACTTAGGGTTTAGGCCATGTTTTAGGCCATTTGCATGTTGTAGGCGTAAAAGAGGCTAGGCGACGAAATGATACTCGCCTAGGCGCAAATTGGGGAACTAGCTTGACAACGAAGCTAGTTCCGACATTTAGCATGTTGCACAATTACCATGTCATGTTTACCTTCCATTAACGGTACGCAATTTAATTGCCATGTCATTGCATTTTGCCTGTCACGTTTAATTTAAATTAACGGTACGCAAATATCTGTTCATGTCTTTGCATAGTGATTATTCAACGTGATTGCGTAGCGCACGCTACAATATTATATTCCTGGCTCGTGTTCCAGAAGCGAGCTTAGTGAGTTGGAAACCCCAACGCTCGACACATATGGGTGGGGTAAGAGATAAGCGGCCTGAGCCCCGAGTTGGCCTGATCCGCCACTCCGGCCAGCAGGTGGACTCTCTAGTGCACAAGTGATTAATAGTGATAGAGATAAGCGGCCTGAGCCACGAGCTGGCCAGCAGGTGGACTCTCTATGCACTAAGTGGTTAACAGTGACAAGTGATTAATAGTGATAGAGATAAGCGGCCTGAGCCACGAGCTGGCCAGCAGGTGGACTCTCTATGCACTAAGTGATAAGTGATAAGTGATAAGTGCTAAATGACAAGTGATTAGTGATTTGGTAGCTTTTGCTACATTGTGCATGCTTGCCTCTCTTTTTAAACTGTTGCATCATGCTTAACTGCCATGTCATTACTTAATACTATAACTGCTAGGTTGCTAGTTGCCTTACTTTCAGTTTCCTTGCCCAAGTCTTTTAGACTTGCTGACATGTGCCCCTTTACTCTTTTGGGTGACACATGTTAGATCCTGAGCCCGAATACCTCGTTGAGGACGAGGTGTTTGCTGACACCGAGCCCGAGCTTGTGTTTGACGGGGAGTACGTGGACACTGGGGACCAGTCCTAGTGTCTCCGTTGCGTTTTATTTTTGTTAGACAGTTGTTTGTTATTGGTGCGTGGCACCCATACTTTGTTATGTCGTTGCTTTTGTTGGCCTTGTTCTGGGCCTTTAGACTCTTTTCTTTTAGCCTGGTGGCTTTTCTGGATGTTGAACATATTTGTGATGTTGGACAATATTTGTGAGATGTGAATTTTATTTCAGTCTCTCCTTGTGTTATTATTGCTATTCTGTTGTGGTTACAGGGACCTGTTTATGTATTGTGGACGCTTATCGGGTTTGGGGCTTCACAGCTCCACTCTCGTGCGGACCTTTTCACGTCTCGTCTCCATTTTATGGAAGCGGGTCGTGACAATATGTATATTAAAGGAAAATTAGATAAAGATTCCTAGTAAATTATATTAGTCTCAGAAAAATATACAGTAAGGCCCAGAAAATCCGAAACGACGAAACGGATCCGTTGGTAATGGTTTCATTGTCAAAAGGCAAGTACATCTGTCACAATGATTTTTCAAAGTCAAAACTCAATAAAGCTACTTTCGCTTTAAAATTCATATCACGAGAATTTCACGTACACTGTTATATGAAAAAAAAATATGTTGTAGTACTAGTTAATACGGCTGTTTTGACCCTTTATTGGAATAATTCCGACGTATGGTTTGCCCTAGAGAAATCTTTGAAAAATATAATGAAATATCGTTTTCTCGTTTTAATTAGTTTTTAATTGCTTTTAAGCTTTTAAAATTTATGAAAATAACCTGTAAGCTTCAGAAAAATGTTTTCTTCCTAGATAAAATTATTTATCCCACATCTAGCCTATCTAAAATATTTAGTACGTATTTTGACGAGTTTTAAGTGATAATAAAAATACGAACACGGAAGAAAAATAGATAGAAAATAGTGTGATCTTTAATCGATTATTTCTTGATATTGCAGGTATATATTCTTGCACCCAAGCACCCTCAGAAGCTCTAGCTCCAGACTCGTTTTACTACGAAAATTCTCAAATCAGTAAGTCACTCCAATTCTAGTTTTAGAGGTTAAGCAAGTGTAATTACATGAACTTAGGATTTTATAAATAGTCTCAGAACAACTATTGATTGAACGAATGACTATAGACCTAAGTAACTAGGGAAATAATCAACTACAGAACGACTATTCACTTAAACCAATAATTTTTGTTCCATGTTTGTTGGACTTGTCTTTATTCTCAAATTTCTTAGCATCCCCTTTGCTTTAACTTCTGGTTTTCAATAAGTAAGTCAATATGTGGTCCTGGGTTAACTATCATAGTGGTAGCGATCAAAATAAGTATGAGACTCTAAAGAAGCATGAAATACTCTACTTTTGGTTAATATAATCATGGAACAGATGTGATTATTGGCATTCTTAACATTGGTATCACCCGGTGTCTAGGATCGTTTGCGCTAAAGTTTGGATTACCCTGCTTACGGGGATAGTGACCTGCTTAGCCAAACCTAACTGGCCGTGTATGCATGAATCAATGTTAGAACTCCATTTATCATATGTTTGCAACGTTGATTCTAAATACCTTCAAATAGGTTTCTTTAACCTTTCATCACATGTAAACTCATATTCACCATGATAACTCTTATTCACTCTTGTCCATCATGTTCTGGTACTTATTACTTGAAAACTTGGCATGAAACATTGATATACTTGTGCACGATTGCTCATGTTAAAACAGTTACATCACCTGTTGCATGCCATCCATGACACGCTGAATGTTAATGAATTATCGTATAGAAAATCATTTGGAATATCTTGTGGAACATCTTGTGGAAAATATTGTGGAACATCCCGTAAAAACATATGCATAGCACACATGACACGTCACTGGGGTTTGGGGTAACTCATAGTTTGAGAGTGTGTGAGAGTGACTGTAGTTCATCTACCTGTTGCCTGCATCGACGGACATAGATGCATGTGTCGGCAAACCCCTACATGCTGCCTGTGTCGGCAAAACCTTACATGCTGCCTGCGTGGGCAAAACCTACTACTAAATATGTGTCAGTCCCGTCTGGGCAAAGCGCACACAGACAAGAGATGAACTCAATGGTTGTATATCATACTCTCCAACTTGAGTCGTGTAGTTTAGTTATTACTTGCAACACTACATTGCTGCCTGTTTGTCTTATTATTGTTACTCCACATGCCTGCTTATCTTACTATTGTTGCCACATTACATGCTTTATTACCATGTAATATATGCAATGTCATAGTTGTTGCTATCATACTTTACTTATCGCACTTGCATGTATGATTGATGTTCCTTTACTTGTCGCATTTGCATAAATGCATGTAGTTAGTTCCATAGCCTGTTCATTCCCAAGCTTGTATACTGCTTTTACTACTAATTCTAGAATCGTTGTGATTTACATACGGTTCCATTTCCTGGCACCAGCAAACGACGAACAGATTGAAGAGGAGCCCCCTGAGTTTGAGAAGCCAGAGTTGATCATGTGACCGCTGATTTTCTAGAGCTTAAGTTGTGTATTTTCAAATGTACTTTTTTTTCCTTTCATATATCCTTGTTGTATAAATGGATTGTAATAAATGGACACTATTTGAGTATTTTTGTACATCTTTGCATCGTGGCTACGTTGTTTTCACTGGTGATCTGCAGACCTGCAAATGTAATCAAATAAGTAATGGCCCCCGAAAGCGGGTCGTTACATGGGCGGTGACGAGGGGAGGGGTTATGGATGGGCGGACGTGGGAGGGGTGGCCATGTCGGCAGCAATCATCTTTTCCCTAATTCAAAGTTAAGAGTTGTCAATGGCACACCTGTAAAATTTTCAATCGCACGCCTATAAATTTTTATGTAGTCAAGAGTTAGAGAGAAAAAGTTTTAGTGGCACACTTGTAAATTTTGAACGGTTAACTTGTAAATAAGCTGGTCTGGGAACAAAGCAAAAGGTTTGTTCGCATCGCAGCTCCCTCAGTTATATGTGCTTACAGCCGGTTTTAATTTTAAAAAATTTTTGGAAACTTTTTGTGTTATGTTCTAAACATAAATGATAATCGCCACACCAAAAATCAAGTGAATCCAATGCTATTTGACCATCCATCTACCCGTTATAAATTCAACGGTTTCAGAAGTATAGAATTTTTTTCTACATGTGAATCGATGGTCAAATGACCTTAGTGTTAACTAACGTTTGGGGTTTTTGGGTTTTAGAATGTATTCAATAACATTGGAAAAAATTTTAATAACTTTTAAAAAAAAATAAATCGTGTGTGCAAGCACATATAACTTATATGTACATATCCTATATATAGTAGTTATCCTGTGCAAAAAAATCGCACCAGATGATGGTGTGAGAAACTTGTTTTCCGATAATTTTTGACAATTTTTTAAATATTTAATCCAAACAATTATATGCCTCAGGAAAAATAACGGGTACACCTTAGTGGGATTTGAACATGAAGCCACTATTTACAAAATTTAACAATTTCAAAATGCTAGAACTCTTTGCAATGCCTTGATTGAGGGCCAAATTTCATTATTTTCACCCATTTTTTGTGAAGTGTATAAAAGCATGAAGTGAATGAGAAAAAAATTTCACAAAAATAAAAACATTTTCGCATGTAATTAGTATGAATCACATATAGGGATTGAAGCCATAGAATAATCCCAACTCCCGTTGGCGATCGATCTAGGAAATCAATATATGTGGATAATAATCTTCCTACGCATTACCCTAACCAATGGTTCAATAGTCAAACAATGAATTCAAACTGTGCTAATACCACAAAAGAGATCCACCAAACCCTAGATGAAATTTACTCACAATTCATATATAGAATCACAGAGATAACAAGAGAAATAACGAGAGAACATCAAAACATACAATAAATATGATTATAAAGAGAGAGTACTTATGTCCAATCGTTGCAATACAATTTATCCCAAGTTACAAGCACATCGACGTAGTAAATCAAGTAAAAAACTAATCTAACATACTCCTATTCCTAAAACTAAGAAAAGATATGAAGAAGTGATTAAAAGCCCATCTGGCCGTCGTCTCTCCCCTCAAAACGGCGCCCCAAACACTTAAATAGAACCCAAAAAATCCTAATGGGTCGGGGAGAACCCGACCCGATGCGGCCACGTGGGTTACTCCATGCGGTCGCGTTGATTCTGCACCCCAAAAGACAGTTTTACACACTTTCAGCCCATGCAGCGACGCGGTCGCGTCGTTTTCCACGCGGTACCGTCATTTGGTTGCGTCACCAATCCTGCACTGCAGACTCGTCTTCCAGAAATTGTATAAAATCGATCCGATCTCAACAAAAAATAAAAAGAAATATGCGTTGGAATCGTAACGAAACGCTCTTAGATGGAACAATAAAATGGAGTGAAGATAACCATAGAATTGTGAGCAGATATTCAGTCTTTACAAGGCTTGTACACTTTCTTATGGCATCTTCTCCATGCGGTCGTGTGGAGTCCCCAGCGACCGCGTGGCTCCTCTTCTCTTTGGCTTGGGCTGAGCTATTCTATGCGGTCGTGTCGGAATCCACGCGGTCGCGTCATGATCCACCTGGTCACGTCGATATTGTCTGCAGAATTCCAACAAGTTGACCCCTTCGACGTGGTCGCGTCGATCCATGCTTCCATGCTTATTTTTTTCCATTTTGGCTCCTTGCGACGCGGTCACGTGGGACATGCCCACTCGGTCGCGTCGAATACTTCCCGCTGCTTGCTTTGGCCTGCCTCTTTGCTCCCTTCCACGCGGCTGCGTGTGGTATCCCATGCGATCGTGTCAAGCTTGTTTTCTTTGATTTCTCCTTCTTTTGCTTCCATCTCCTCGCCTCGTTTGTTCCTTTTAATTTTTGACCCTTTTTGGCACCTTTTCACCTTTTTTGCTCTAGGGCCCAGCATTTGTTTATTTTCACCTGAAACATACATAAAAGACCCAAAAAGTAAAAAGGAACCAAAACCGGGGAAAATGGAGTGGAATGGTGGATAAAATGATGCAAAATGAGTATGGAATGGGCATGAAATATGTATATATAAAACAATCATCACTCACCTCTCGACTAAAAAAATTCAGCAAGAATTAATTAATGCTCGGGCGAGGGCGGATGATGAAGCAACTCTCAAGAGCGAGGTTGAACATCGGTAGCTTGAGGAAGCTTCCTTGAGGAAAGAGGCCGAAGGTTGGCTTCAAGAGGAGAGTGTCTTGAGGAGACATGCAGTGCAACAGCTGTTTGAGGAAACCGCCTTGAAGAAGCAGGTCAAAGATCGGCTGTTTGAAGAGAGAAAGAAGTGGGAGACAAAAGAGGCTGAGCTTCAGGCTCAGTTGCTTGTCACCCTGCAAGGGTTTGACACTTCAAAGATTGCGGAGAAGGCTGTACATGAATATAAAGATAGCTTGGTGATCTCGACATATTATATAATGCGGGTTTCGAAAACTACCGGCTTGAAATCAAGCGTCAATTTCATGCCTTAGGGTCTGACCTTCATTGGCTTCCTTGCCATCAAACGACGATGAACCTAAAAGTTGTCCAAAGAGGTCAGTCATGCTCCAAATGAGGATGCCACCAATTTGATCGAGGGGGCCATCAGTTTGGCAGAAAGGGCAACTGATGTCGCGTTTTCGAGGAGTCATGGAACCGCCATTTTGGCTGAAGGAACTGGAGGAGCTGCACATCCTAAACATCAGCCTCAAGATTCATCGGTCTTATAATCATCCTCCCTTGTATTAGAATGTATGTCCCTCTTTGAATCTTGTACGTAGACGAGAGCATAAAAATCCATGATAAATTTTTGTTTTTGTTGTCATGAAATACCTTGTTTCCAGTGGAGCCTCGTATTTCTTGTTGGCCCCTTTTAACAGGTCAGATTCTTGTATGTGTCTAATGCAGGGGATGAGCTGTTGAATAACTCATTTTTCAGAGGCAAGGGAAATGACCCCTCGACTTAGGTCTGACAAGGATCGTTCGGTGGCGAGGGGATTGGTGTAGGATCCTGCCAAAACAGAGTTAGGATCGATAATATGAAGTTTAGACTTACGCTTGCGTATGCGGCACGGTAGTCTACAAACTTCGCCTTCGGATTCGCCACGACGGATCGAGTCTTCTCACGAACGGAGTAAGGCTACTAAATCCACAATCTAAATATCTACTTTAGATTAAGAACTTGGATAGAGGGAGAGGAAGTATTTCGGCAGAGCTTCGCTAGGATGAAAATGCATGCAAGAATGCCATGCAAAAGTGTAAGGAAAATGGCTAACCCTTGGGTCTTATTTATAGCCCCCAAGGTAGTTATTTTAGGGTAAATTGTTCCTTTGGAACAATTTAACTAAGGTGTACCATCGTACATGGCATATTATAAGCTTAAGTTGTACCATATGCATGGTACAATATAAGCTTAAGATATTACCCCTTTATTAGCCATATGTCGCATGCACTTATGCACATATAATGCGACTTTCCCATCAATCTAGAGATCCTCTCCGAAAGGGAACATATTCCCTTTGCGCACGACTTCGTGTACGCGACGTTCGAGGTCCGTATTCCCTCGTACATCCCCCACAAGGGTGTACTAACGTCTTCCATATCCAACATCTCCCACTCACACTTGAGGGGATTGTAAGAGAACGTCTTTCTCTTAGTTCTTTCATCTATCATACCGAGAAATAGACCGTGCGACCGTCATGCGCGTAGAGTCTGTTGTTGTGCACTTGTTAGAGATACACAATGACCTCGAAGGTGCAAAGTTGAGTAGTTCAACGCATGCTTTATCCTAGATTATTTCTTCACATTTCTTATACTTTATATTCAACAATTGAATCCCATCTGGATTACAATTGGTTGGCCAGCTTTGAATCATTAAAGTCCAAATGCGAATATGAAATCAATCTTCCTCTTCTTGCGAACCTTCTGATCTTGACTAGACTCGCTTTTCTAACGTGCCCCGCCGAGCCGAATTATCATAGCCCATAAGTAACACGCTAAGATAGCGATCATCTCGTCAAATCTAAAGGAACCAATTGGAGTCCTTGAGGGTAAGAGTTAAGACCCGTATGGCCTTTGAGTCTCACATAATAGCAAACACTATTGTTACTAACTCAGTGGTCGAAATGCATACGTGGTATGAACACGTATTACAACATCACTCCTTTCCCAGGGAGAGTATGTCTTAATGATGTTGTACGGATGAAAGATCAGACACCACAGTGCCTATCTTTTGAGTCCCCTTACTACCCATGAAATATTCACGGACTCTCATCCTGCATAAGACAGATAGGATTTAAAAAATCCAATGAGATCTTTATATCCTTGTGATACAGATCTCAGATCTTTTGTAAGCATCCATATGATGCAGATCTTTCATTCGACTATCTTGTTAAAGTCATGACTATAAATCATTCGTCTAATGATTTTGACTTTAAACTAGTCGCATCTCTATCTTATCCATCTGATAAGATAAGGCGGTTGCTCATGTGAGAGAGCCAACCTTAATCTGTCCGACATACACATAATTCAGCTGAGATTTCAAAAATGTACACAAACATTTCTTAAGAAATTCATATGCAATGTTGGAAAAAGAACTTATTCTTTTATTAATTTTGATCATTTACAGACATGGGAATTTACATTGGTACAACTCAGCTCTTACGCAATCCTTGAGATGATAAGTGTTTGTAAAACACATCTCTGGGGATCGCCTTCGTAAGCGGATCCGCTATCATCTCATGCGTAGATATGTACCTTATGTCTACCTTCGTGGTCTTATCATAGTCTTTTGCAAATTTGTAGCGGATATCTATGTGTTTGGTCTTACAATGGAATTTCGGATCTTTGACATAGGCTATAGATGCTTGACTGTCGCTGTGTATAGGTACAGCACCTGAGTCACTTGCATTAATTAGCATGTCTAAGAACTTCCTAAGCCAAACAGCCTCTTGAACTGCCATGCTAAATGCTACAAACTCGGCTTCCATAGTTGAAAGTGCGATGCAGGATTGTTTCTTGCTACTCCAGGATATTGCACCAGATCTGAGTAGAAAAACATATCCTGAGGTCGATCGTCGCTCATCGAGATCACCCGCCCAATCAGCATCAGTGTAGCCTTCGAGCCTCAAGGCATCTCCTTGATAGCATAAAGCAAAGTCTGCAGTTCCTTTGAGATATCGCATTATCCTCTTAACTGCTTTCCAGTGTACTTGCCCTGGGTTGGATTGGTAACGACTTACCATTCCAACGGCAAAACAGATGTCCGGTCTTGTACACATCATAGCGTACATTAGACTACCAACTGCACTGGAATATGGAACTTTTTCCATAATCTCCTTCTCTTTTTGGTTCTTCGGACATGATTTCAGACATAAATTGTCGCTCTTGCTTATTGGAGTATCAATGGACTTGCAGTCCTGCATATTAAAACGTTCTAGAACCTTCTTTATATAAGTCTCCTGTGAAAGAGAAAGAAGTTTCTTCGAACGATTCCTTGAAATCTTAACTCCAAGGATATATGCGGCTTCTCCCATGTCTTTCATCTCAAAAACTGATGAAAGCCAAGCCTTGCTATCCATCACAAAGCCCTTGTCATTTCCGGCTATTAAGATGTCATCTACATATAGTGACATAATAACATACTTGTTCTTATTCCTCTTAATATATACACAGTTATCTTCATCAAGCATGGAAAATCCATTTGATAAGACAACCTCTTGAAATCGTATATACCACTGCCTCGAGGATTGTTTAAGACCATATATGGATTTAAGAAGTTTACAAACCTTATGTTCGTTTCCTTCTTTTACAAACCCTGTTGGTTGTTCCATATAGATCTCCTCGTCCAATTCTCCATTGAGAAAGGCAGTCTTTACATCCATTTGATGTAATTCGAGGTCTAAGCAAGCTATTATTGCCAGAATCAGGCGAATTGAGGTAAAACGAACAACAGGTGAGAAGGTCTCTTCGTAGTCTATCCCTTCCTGTTGCGTAAAACCTTTCGTGACAAGGCGAGCTTTATATCTGTCAATAGAGCCATCAGCCTTATGCTTGATCTTGAGAACCCATTTGTTCCCAATAGCTCTACGTCCTCTGGGTAAGTCAACTAAGTCCCAGACTTGGTTAACTTTCATGGATTCTAACTCCTCTTGCATCGCTTCCATCCATTTGTCTTTAGCAGGGCAAGATACGGCCTGTTTGAAAGTAGCAGGCTCGTCATCTTCTTGTAGTAAAGTCATAAAGGTTTGCGGAAATTCATCCTCAAATCTTAGAGGAGCCAACCTTGTACGACTACTACGTCGTATTTGAGATTCTTCAAGTCCTTGTTGACTTGAATTTAGATCAATTCTAATATCACTCCCACTTGGAATGTCGTTAGAATTGCTCCCACTTGGATCATTATTCCCGTATGAAATAGGATAATCGTCATTCGTATAATCCATTGGTGAAGGTTGAAACGTATTTTCATTTTCACCAAGAATTCTCCCACTCGAATGAGGTAATCCTTCTTGATCATAAATCTCAAATAGAGATAAGTCCCGACTTATCTCGCCCTGTCTTGGAAACTCGTTTTCCAAGAAAGTGACATCCCTCGACTCAAACTCAATTAGCCCACCATTGTCTTCCTGACTAACAAAAACATAACCTTTGGAGTTTTCTGCGTATCGTATAAAGATACATTTCCTTCCTCTTGGCCCAAGTTTGCCATACTTATGGGAGGAAATATGTGCGTAGGATGCACAACCCCAAGTTTTCAAAATGTTTAAGTCAGGAGACCTTTGGTTCCACAACTCATAAGGAGTGGAGCTAACTGATTTCGAGGGTACACGGTTTAAAATGAAAGTGGCCGTCAATAATGCATCTCCCCAAAAGGTGATTGGCAAGTTAGCTTGCGCCATCATTGAACGGACCATTTCCATTAAAGTCCTATTTCTCCTTTCTGCAACACCGTTTTGTTGAGGAGTATAAGGCATAGTTACCGGATGTACTATGCCTTTTTCATCACAAAGTTCCTTAAAACTTATTGATTGATATTCACCGCCCCTATCGGTTCGCAAGACCTTAATCTTGCGATCTAATTGATTCTCCACTAAACTCATATAGTTTTTAAAGCAAGCCAAAGCTTCACTTTTGTGGGATATCAAATAGATATGTCCGAATCGGGTGAAATCATCAATAAAAGTGATGAAATAGGACTTTTCGCGTCTTGTCTTGACATTCATCGGACCACATATGTCCGAATGGATAAGCTGTAATGGAACCTCGGCCCTTGTGCCGGTTCCAAACGGCTTGCGACAAGATTTCCCCACAAGGCAATGTTCGCAGGTCGACATTTCAACCTTTGAAACATTGGATAGAAGGCCACGTTTGGCAAGTCTATCCATACGCGTTGGTCCAATATGACCAAGCCTTGCGTGCCAACAATTCACATCGGACTCATAAGTCTTAGAATTTGCAATAAGGAAATTTTCATTACATGAGGAATCATACATTGTACTCATTACAATAAATCCTTTAAATACAAACCCAGTACCAATAAGAGTATTATTACAACTTAAGTCCACATTACAATCATGAAAAAACCAGTTATAGCCAAGACCCATTAATACAACCACATAAATTATATTCCTTCGAATATCTGGAGCGAAGAGGACATCATGAAGTAGGAGAGTGCGGCCGTTGTCCAAGACTAGCTTGCAAGTCCCAACGCCTTTCACTTCAACACGTGTGTTGTTTCCTACATAGATCCACTTCGTTCCTTGGGGTATCCGGTGATACTCCACGAAGGACCGTCTGTCCCTTGCTATGTGGTCGGTGGTACCTGAATCAATTATCCAAAACGGATTAGATTCCACAAGAAATATCGAACTAGAAACACATATGTAACTAGTATATTTACAAGTTACCTCGTCCCCTCCACTCGTACACGAATGAGCATAATGACCGAGCTTGTTGCACTTGAAGCACTTGATCCTCTTCAAGTCTTTCTTCTTGTGCCATTTCTTGTGCCCACCCTTATGTTTGGGTTTCTTGGTAGACTCAGGTTGCTTATTACGTTCATTAGTGAACTTCGAACGATTTTTCCGTTTCTTTCCCCCGTGTGAGGAACTAGCAACCATGTGCACTTCTGCACTTGGTTTGGCAGCCGCAAGCCGCTCTTCCTCTAATTCGAGGTGCTTGGAAACATCGCTGAAGGTCTTGATGCTCTCATTGTGAGTGAGATGCATCTTCATTTGATCCCACCCATTTGGTAGGGAACGTATGACTGCTTGGATTTGTTGCTCATCAGTGAGCACATGACCTGCGTCCTTTAACTCCGAGATAAGGTTCGCCATATGTCGCAGATGTTTCCCCATGGAATGATCTGGACGTTTCTTATATGTATCGAACCTTATAGTTAAGGCGCGAAGTTTGGACACCGATGTGCCACCGAACTTCTCCTCTAGCTTGGACCATATGTCCATGGCTAGGTCATGTTCTCGGAAGATGCGCATTACGTCATCAGCCATACTGCTTAATAACGTAATGCGCGCTATCTTGTTCTTCCGAGACCAAGCATCAAAAGCTTCCTTGTCTCGTCGGTGTTGGGCCGTAGTGCCCAACTCGGGTTCAATCATAACGTTCTTTAGAGTTTCGAGCACTTCTTGCTCCTCTAGAACGTATTGTATCTTGATGGACCAAAGGTTGTAATTATCGCCGTTGAGTTTTTCACCTTTGTTTAACTCAGCGACGATATTCTTTGAAGCGGAAGACATTTTACTTTTAAAATGCTGCAAAAGACATAAAACCAAAGGTTTGATCAAAAAATTGCATTGAAAAATTCTTGGAATACAATTCCCATTTGAAGTGAAAGTAGAATATCCCTTTTGGATGGTTCTAACTTCAACTCCCACTTGGAATGATATTTATAATTTGATAAGTTACTTTCGAAAAATATTGAAGATGTTACTCTAGAATCGGAAAGGTCACTATGTTTCCAATCACCATCTAGATTAACTTTCAATATTTCTCCCTCACTTTATCAAAAGTTAGTACTCTTATAGTACTTTGCAGCGGAAAAGCGTTTTTGAAAACGTATTTTTCAAAACGTATGAAAACGTATTTTTCAAAAAATTATATTTCAACTTAGTACCCTTATGATACTAGTGAAATATTCGACACTTCCTGACCATTTGTCGGGAATGAGCCGTAGCCGTGCCTAAGTCGGATCCCCCCTTTTGGGGATTCTTCTGCAAATTATCGTCGCCGGCTCCCGTATGGATCCAGGCGTTTCCCCCCGTATGAGAGAATTTTGATGCAGACGACTGTTGTTAGGCCCCGTATGGGCTAGTTGGCACGTTCATGTTCAACCAAGGCCTTTTGCCGAATTGGTCGACCAAAACACCAAAATTGGTCGACCAAGATCTGGTTTTCTTCACTCCCGGCCAGGGCCCCTGCCCTGGCCGGCCAGGGACGGCCTGCGGCAGCCCTGGCCACTGCCAGGGCCGGCCAGGCCTCGGCCAGAGGCCGGCCAGGCCTCTGCCTGGCCTGGCCAAGGCCAGAGGCCCCTGGCCGGGGCCAGGGCCCCTACCCTGGCCTCGGCCAGGGCGGCCAGGCCCTGGCCTGAGGCCATGGCGCTGCCCTGGCCTCTGCCAGGGCGGCCAGGCCCTGGCCGGGGCCAGGGCCTCTGCCCTGGCCTGAGGCCAGGGCGGCCGGGCCCTGGCCTCTGCCAGGGCGGCCAGGCCCTGGCCGGGGCCAGGGCCCCTGCCCTGGCCTCGGCCAGGGCCCCTGCCCTGGCCTCGGCCAGGGCCCCTGCCCTGGCCTCGGCCAGGGCCCCTGCCCTGGCCTCGGCCAGGGCTGGCCGGCCATGGCCATGGCCCGGCCATGGCATTTTTGCCTTGACCGGCCATGGCCCTTTGGCCATGGTCGGTTTCCCCTTTCATGGGTGGCCGCACACCCCCGCCGGAGGAGGGTTGTCGCGGTGGTTATTGGCCGTAGCCAACCCCCTCCGCATGGGGAGGGGGGTGCATGGCCTTCATAACCCATTTGGTCATGGTGCACATGCACAAAAAAATTCATCTTCCCCGATGGGAATAACCACCACCTTCTTCTCCGGTGAAGCACCCGTTCACCGAGGAAGTAGTTGTCCTCCAATGGCCGTGTGCCAAAAAAATGAACCCACTTCAAAAATTCGTAAACTACGCGCTCCACATGAAGAGAGCGCCCATTCCCTATGAATGGAGACTCAGCATCCATGAAGAGAGCGAGTTTGACGATATGAACGGTCGGTTCTTCCCGTCACGGAGAGTTCCTGCCATATCCGTAATGACAGAAGACCCTAACGTGAAAAGAACAACCGCTGCGTTCTCTCCGTCACGAAGCGTTCCTACCATATCCGTAATGGTAGGAGACCCATTCGTGAAAAAGACAACGACTCGTTCATAGTTTCGACGGGGCGGCGGTTTGACCGGGGCGAACCCTTATGGCTTTGATACCAATATAGGATCCTGCCAAAACAGAGTTAGGATCGATAATATGAAGTTTAGACTTACGCTTGCGTATGCGGCACGGTAGTCTACGAACTTCGCCTTCGGATTCGCCACGACGGATCGAGTCTTCTCACGAACGGAGTAAGGCTACTAAATCCACAATCTAAATCTCTACTTTAGATTAAGAACTTGGATAGAGGGAGAGAAAGTATTTCGGCAGAGCTTCGCTAGGATGAAAATGCATGCAAGAATGCCATGCAAAAGTGTAAGGAAAATGGCTAACCCTTGGGTCTTATTTATAGCCCCCAAGGTAGTTATTTTAGGGTAAATTGTTCCTTTGGAACAATTTAACTAAGGTGTTGTAGGAAGATATATGCCCATGAGGCAATTTATCTTGATTATACGTCTTGTTCATACCGTATATGGTACGTATTATTCTAAGTATAAGATCGTTTGTATTAACATACTTAGATAATATCCATAGACTTAGAGTTAGGTCCTTACATATCTAGATGAGATCTCGATTATGAGTAAGTAAGAGACCGAATAGAAACGTAAGTCTAAAACGGTTCGTGATCATAGATGTGTCGAGAACTGGATATCGACACATCGGATAGATCACTGTGTCTTCGTCTTACCTTCGGGTAATGATGATCTCATAGTCATTCGACTTGCTGAAGTCGGAGACGAGACACAGGTGCTCATTGGAGAATGAGTTCACTGAACGACCAAGATAGAGTTATTAAATGGTTAACTTTAATGATCTGTCTTTAATAACTCTAGGGTGATGATAGGTTAGTTGATCCTTAAGACCTGAAGTCATCTGTATAAACCTATGAACGGACGATGTAGCTTAGACCCATGATCTAGCTTCGAGGACCAGTCCTGATGAAAGATCTTAGGTTGGGTTGCACCAGAAGCTCTCTAGGTGAGTAAGTGACTAAGATGGGATTCGTCACTTCCATTAAAGGGAAGTTAGTGTTATAGGCTCAGTACGGTCTTTATGTTAATCCTCGGCCGGGGTACGTTGCAAGTAGTACAACGTGTACACAATAAAGACCGCCGTATACTGACCAATGTTGTCTGATAGGGTTGACAGAAAACCATACCCTAGGCCAACATCAAACACAGTCTTGACGAAGGGATTTTATCTAACGGAATTCATCACTGACACAGCCAATGCAAACCCTATGATACTTTTGTCAAAGGGTCGATCACGTTATGATGACTCTGAAACAGGGACGACAGCTACTGCTCGTAGTGACCGTCGTCTAGGGGTTTCGAGCCCCAACCTGTAGTAAGGTCAGGCTGTAGGGTCTCACACCGAGTAGTACTCGTGTCTTAGTAATAGGAATATAGAATAGAGAGAAATATCATTTGATGATATTCACAAGTTGAGTTGTGAAAGTTAGTCGCAATAGCAATAGGGACACAACGTTGCATTAGATGCTAACGTTAACTAAACGTGTTGTAAATTAGTTACGACGAATTTTGTAGGAACAAACTTGTTGGAAAGGGTTACCTGGATGACGGGATCGTCTCGGTCTAAACACAGGTTCAAACCGCGTCCAAATCGGAGCTCAAACGAGCCCAGAAACGCAGAAAGAGTTCAAGGGGAAGTGGGTTAGACCCACCGGGCCAAGAGGCCCGTGTGCAAGGGCAAAACGGGCGACGCCCGCTGGTTGCAACGGGCGCACGCCCGCTGCACAGCGAGCGCGGCCCGCTGCATCAGCGGGCGCGGCCCGCTGCACAGCGGGCCAGCGCCCGCTGATGCAGCGGGCACGGCCCGCTGCGGCAGCGGGCGGGCGGCCCGCCCTAGCTTCCTTGGGCGGGCGCGCCCGCTAAGCCTAGCGGGCGCGCCCGCAACTTAAGTTAAAATTAGGGTTTTTGAAACCCAAATGACGGCTACGAATTTTGTGGAAATTGCTAAACTTTGAGCAATTGTTTGAGGGGTCAAACGAAGTCGAAATTCGACACCGTCAGTTCCTACGCGTTCACCATTCCAAGCTCTTCTGATTGATAGCTTGTTTGGTGTCTGAAGTTTAGTGTGTGAGGAGAATTAATTCGTTAAAGTTTGACTTTGTGAAAGGCTAACTTTAAAAATTGAAATTAAGCCAAATGGCTTAATTGGCTTTTCTCTTCATGTGGATTGTCCCACATTGCCCGCAACAAGAGGGTGAGTGCTCACTCCCTATATAAATAGGGGTGCACTCTCCTCGTTGAAACACACACCAGTCAACGATCGGGTAGCTCCAAATTATTGAGCAAGCTCGGTCCGCGACTAAATCTCTCTCTCTACTTTCCTATTCTCCGGAGTAGTCCTAGCACGACTACGAAGGGGGTTTGGATCTGATCCGGACGTCTAAGACGCGGGTTTCTTCTCAAGTGAAACTTTCTACCGCGTGTGATCGGCTCGGAGGCGAAAGCGGCTCGGGCGGATCGGTGCGAGGGTGCGAGGCGGCTCAGGGAGATCGGGTCAACGCGGCTCGGCTACGACGAGCTTCTCAAGACGGTGCGGTACATCTTGCCTGCTCCAAGGCCAAGATTCCGGGTATGTGGTTAAGCGTTTTAGCGTAATTTTAATTAGTCGCTTAGTGTAGATCCTTCTTGGAGTGGTCAGACCCACTCCAAGTCGGCATAGATCGGGCTGGGTTCTGGCTCCCCAGAGCCTAGCTAAATTGTTTAGCTAGTCTAGAAATTTTGATTTCTGTTTTTCCGCTGCGCTTTTGTGCCTCCGTGGTCCGTCCGACTTAGGACGGATACGGATCCGAGCTCTGGGGGTCCGTCAAAACCCCAACAGTGGTATCAGAGCCACGGTTATGCTATAGATCTACTATAGCGATTTTTTAAATTATTAAAAATGCTTAGCTTGCATGTTCAAAACTTTTTTTTGGTTTTGAAAATAATTTTGTGTTTCAAAAATTAATTTTGCAACACGGAAATTTGTTTAATTTTGGGACAATTATTTTTATGCGATAAATCTAAAAGTAGTCTACTATGTTTTAAACACTTTGTAAATTTTTATGAGACATTAAAAAAAAAATTTTAAAAGGTGTTTAAAGTTTATGTAAACTTTAGAAAATTTTATTTTTGGAAAATTAAGAATTTTTCTTTAGTTACATAAAGTTAGAAATCTTTAAACTTTATTTGAAAGCTTCTAAAAAGGATTTCTAAAAGATTTTAAAAGAGTTTTTAAAATTGTTTTAAATATGTAAATAATAGAAATAATTTTATTTCATGAGATGTAATATAAAATTAATTTCTTTTACTACATAGATGTTTCTAAAATTTTTATGTGATATTTTAATTTTAGAAATAAGGTTAAAATTTTTTAAAAGGCCTAGGTTTAAAATTATTAGATAATTTTGAACGACCTAGTTTTATGCGATAAAATTTTTGGGAGACTTTAAAAATTTTAATCTTTAATTTTAAAGTGTTAAAATTTAGATTTGCATGTTTGTATTATATATAGATAATTTTAAACTTGCAAATACATTTTATATGTCACTAAAAATGAAACTCTCTTTTATGTGGATAAAGTTAGTTGCTTCATTTCATGTTGAATAATGTATTCACAAACCTTGTTAGGTTAGCCATTAAAACATGATAGTGACATGCTATGTTTGATAAAACAAAACAACAAGCGAACCTAATACCTGATTAGGATAGTCCCTTTGTTTGTAAATCATTTCATTAAAATGTTTAAATAATGATTTTCATAAGAGACAAAAATGTTGAATTGTTTTATAAATCCTAATTAGATTGGGGTAGTAAGTTGAACGTAGAACCTTATAGTTGATAAGGACTTAATAAAAGATGTTCAACCAATCTGAAAAATTTTGAATTTTAGGATCCACTAGTTGATAAGGATTAACTAGTTGTTTTTTATTAAAAGCCATTTAGTTGTTTGGAAAACATAAGATTGATGACAACTCCTTCAATGGATCATGATGTCGGTCAATGTGCTTGGCTAAAGTTTTTGGACCAACCTAGCTAGACTGGGTAACAAGTGGTCCTGGCTTAGTCAATTCCCTGGCCGCGTCCGCTGGACCGCAAGGAGTCGATTCATGACTATGTAAGTCCATCGACTATACCTAAGTCAATACGATAATAATCTTGTTCAAGATAAATCGTAGCCCTCCTTGTTTTAGGAGTTGGCAACTGTAAGAAACATGTTCTGGTTGTTGAGCTACACTCAAGCCGTGACATGTCAATCTTATAGAAACCGATTTCTTGATTGACATCTTAACCTGACTGAAACCGTTGTCTCATCCCTCGAGCTTCGGCGTAAGTCTAACCAAGAATGTAGTCTAAGACCTGACCCAAACCGGCGCGTCGTGCATACACCGAGCAAAGGGGCAAGTCAGGCTAGACACGAAAACAAGGGTCCGACTAGGCTAGCCATTGTGATCCGGTTGAGCACACTCATGATCACAAATGACTAGGGGTAAAAATCGATAGGGAATCATAGTAAATATGATTGACGACGAGTTCGTCTACCGACTGCAGAGTCGGACAACTTGTTGAGATACACTCAAGGTTGTCAGACTCAGGGTAGTCGGATCCCTCTCTCACAAATATTATTTTATAATAAATTGTTTATTATTATGGCTTTAAATAAATTTAGTGGGAGAATATAGTTTTATTAAAACCATTAAAACTATACTACGAACATTTACTAACTATAGTATCTATAAAATACAGAATGGATTCGGGACTTAGATACATGGTTGAGAAGAACGTGCTGGATGGAACGAACTACAAAGACTGGCTTAGGAACATCAAGTTGGTCCTTTCCCTAGCCGGAATAGGATACGTACTGTTCGAGGACGCTCCAGATAAGCCGGATGAAGATTCGACCCACGAGGAAAAGGAAGCCTACAAATTGTACCAGAGGGATGCAGAGAAGGCCAGGTGCCTTACTCTGGCTTCGATGACCAACGAGTTGCAGAGGAAGCATGAACATATGGATGTTCAAAGCATGCTCCTCAACACACAAGAGTTGTATGGCAAGCGATCAAGAGCTGCCAAGTTCGAGGCCACTAGCAACCTCTGGGGCACCAAGATGGGGACGGAACCCGTACAAGATCATGTTATCAAGATGATCGGGTACGTGGAGGACGCTGCCCAGTTAGGATTTGTCCTGGACAATGAGATGTCCACGGACATTATCCTAAAGTCTTTAACTCCCGATTTTAAGCCTTTTATAACTGGCTTTATAATGAACAGCCTTGAGACGGATCTTCCGGGTCTCCTCAATATGCTCCGGCAGTTTGAGGAGATTCATAAGAAGCCGGCTGCACTGGTTGTTGGCTCTGCCACTTCCGACCAGCCGAAAGGCAAAGGAAAGAAGAGGCAGGTCCCACAACCTGCGAAGGCTAAGAATGGGAAGAAAAAGAACAAAGGGGCCCCGTCGAAATCTGAGTGCTTCCATTGCCACAAGATTGGCCACTGGAAGAGGAACTGCAAGATCTATCTTGCAGAGAAGAAGAAGGGGCATACTGATGCCTCTACCTCAGGTACAAATTAAAATTCAATTAAATACAATTATTTCCATTCATATAGTATGAGAAACTTATAGACATCTGTGTACTGTATACAGGTGGCTGATAAGAACTGGAGATTGGAGAAGTACGGAGATCGGTCGGCAATTAAAGCAACAGTTGCTGCTGGGACCGCTCAAAGACTTCTGGAGACGCTGATCGTGATGGAGATGATATTTTTCTTATTTGAATAAAATGTATCATCTTTAAGGATCGAAAACAATGAATGAGTGCTTTGCACTCAAGGTTTATTTTTGATAAACAAATTAAGGTTCCTTTTATGAACCCGTTGTTTTGGAATGGATGTCTCATTTGTTACAATTGAAATTGAATTGGCTCAAATTCTGTGGATGTGGCTTTTCTGTGATGGTTGCGTATATTTTCGAATAATGGTGTATTGCTTCGATAATATTGATTTTGGAGCTGACTAAAAGCTAGAAGTCAATCAGTAGTTAAGTGAAGGTTCCAGGGGACGTATAAATTGTGTGCGATCACAATAATACGCACATCAAGATTAATTCTTGATCATCTGCATTTAGTTATTAAAAGAGTTAATACTAAATGTGATTAAAGGAATAAGTACAGTGTAGAACGTTTTGATTGAACGAGTCAATGTCAAGATTCCTTAAAACGATCTTGACTTGACTCATTCGTCAAACCGAATCTGACACTTGTACATTCCATCTAAGGCACTTACCAAAAGGTTAATTTTTGCACATAAATCTAAATATGATTTAGTTATTATGTTGAAGAAATTTAACCAGGTAATTCTCAAAGTCAGTGGGAGCAAATTAATATACTTAGTTCCGTTTTTCGGACTAGGTAAAAAGGATTTTTCACTTTAATGAATCTTCTATATAAATCATTAAGTCAAAATTGTTTTGATTTAATCGTATATATATAGAGACTTAGGGTGTCAAATATGTACTTGACATATTGACACAATAAAGTGAAGTGAGCTAGAACTGACTTACGGAAATGTTAGACCCCACATCTAAATCGTATACGATAACTGTTAGCTATACGAAGTTAGGAAAATTGATCCAGATCATTTTTCCAGAGGATCAACCCTGTGTGATCAAGAGATGAAATTTCAATCCATTAAAATTTGTTGTAGATACTTATTAGTAGAACCATTCTTAGGTTTGCCATATCAAATGTCAAAGTGACTGATATGCTATAACGGCATGAGATACCGAGATAAATAGCCTAAGTGCAAGTGGGAGATGTAGGAAGATATATGCCCATGAGGCAATTTATCTTGATTATACGTCTTGTTCATACCGTATATGGTACGTATTATTCTAAGTATAAGATCGTTTGTATTAACATACTTAGATAATATCCATAGACTTAGAGTTAGGTCCTTACATATCTAGATGAGATCTCGATTATGAGTAAGTAAGAGACCGAATAGAAACGTAAGTCTAAAACGGTTCGTGATCATAGATGTGTCGAGAACTGGATATCGACACATCGGATAGATCACTGTGTCTTCGTCTTACCTTCGGGTAATGATGATCTCATAGTCATTCGACTTGCTGAAGTCGGAGACGAGACACAGGTGCTCATTGGAGAATGAGTTCACTGAACGACCAAGATAGAGTTATTAAATGGTTAACTTTAATGATCTGTCTTTAATAACTCTAGGGTGATGATAGGTTAGTTGATCCTTAAGACCTGAAGTCATCTGTATAAACCTATGAACGGACGATGTAGCTTAGACCCATGATCTAGCTTCGAGGACCAGTCCTGATGAAAGATCTTAGGTTGGGTTGCACCAGAAGCTCTCTAGGTGAGTAAGTGACTAAGATGGGATTCGTCACTTCCATTAAAGGGAAGTTAGTGTTATAGGCTCAGTACGGTCTTTATGTTAATCCTCGGCCGGGGTACGTTGCAAGTAGTACAACGTGTACACAATAAAGACCGCCGTATACTGACCAATGTTGTCTGATAGGGTTGACAGAAAACCATACCCTAGGCCAACATCAAACACAGTCTTGACGAAGGGATTTTATCTAACGGAATTCATCACTGACACAGCCAATGCAAACCCTATGATACTTTTGTCAAAGGGTCGATCACGTTATGATGACTCTGAAACAGGGACGACAGCTACTGCTCGTAGTGACCGTCGTCTAGGGGTTTCGAGCCCCAACCTGTAGTAAGGTCAGGCTGTAGGGTCTCACACCGAGTAGTACTCGTGTCTTAGTAATAGGAATATAGAATAGAGAGAAATATCATTTGATGATATTCACAAGTTGAGTTGTGAAAGTTAGTCGCAATAGCAATAGGGACACAACGTTGCATTAGATGCTAACGTTAACTAAACGTGTTGTAAATTAGTTACGACGAATTTTGTAGGAACAAACTTGTTGGAAAGGGTTACCTGGATGACGGGATCGTCTCGGTCTAAACACAGGTTCAAACCGCGTCCAAATCGGAGCTCAAACGAGCCCAGAAACGCAGAAAGAGTTCAAGGGGAAGTGGGTTAGACCCACCGGGCCAAGAGGCCCGTGTGCAAGGGCAAAACGGGCGACGCCCGCTGGTTGCAACGGGCGCACGCCCGCTGCACAGCGGGCACGGCCCGCTGCATCAGCGGGCGCGGCCCGCTGCACAGCGGGCCAGCGCCCGCTGATGCAGCGGGCACGGCCCGCTGCATGCAGCGGGCCAGCGCCCGATGCAAGCGGGCGCGGCCCGCTGTTGCAGCGGGCACGGCCCGCTGTTGCAGCGGGCACGGCCCGCTGCGGCAGCGGGCGGGCGGCCCGCCCTAGCTTCCTTGGGCGGGCGCGCCCGCTAAGCCTAGCGGGCGCGCCCGCAACTTAAGTTAAAATTAGGGTTTTTGAAACCCAAATGACGGCTACGAATTTTGTGGAAATTGCTAAACTTTGAGCAATTGTTTGAGGGGTCAAACGAAGTCGAAATTCGACACCGTCAGTTCCTACGCGTTCACCATTCCAAGCTCTTCTGATTGATAGCTTGTTTGGTGTCTGAAGTTTAGTGTGTGAGGAGAATTAATTCGTTAAAGTTTGACTTTGTGAAAGGCTAACTTTAAAAATTGAAATTAAGCCAAATGGCTTAATTGGCTTTTCTCTTCATGTGGATTGTCCCACATTGCCCGCAACAAGAGGGTGAGTGCTCACTCCCTATATAAATAGGGGTGCACTCTCCTCGTTGAAACACACACCAGTCAACGATCGGGTAGCTCCAAATTATTGAGCAAGCTCGGTCCGCGACTAAATCTCTCTCTCTACTTTCCTATTCTCCGGAGTAGTCCTAGCACGACTACGAAGGGGGTTTGGATCTGATCCGGACGTCTAAGACGCGGGTTTCTTCTCAAGTGAAACTTTCTACCGCGTGTGATCGGCTCGGAGGCGAAAGCGGCTCGGGCGGATCGGTGCGAGGGTGCGAGGCGGCTCAGGGAGATCGGGTCAACGCGGCTCGGCTACGACGAGCTTCTCAAGACGGTGCGGTACATCTTGCCTGCTCCAGGGCCAAGATTCCGGGTATGTGGTTAAGCGTTTTAGCGTAATTTTAATTAGTCGCTTAGTGTAGATCCTTCTTGGAGTGGTCAGACCCACTCCAAGTCGGCATAGATCGGGCTGGGTTCTGGCTCCCCAGAGCCTAGCTAAATTGTTTAGCTAGTCTAGAAATTTTGATTTCTGTTTTTCCGCTGCGCTTTTGTGCCTCCGTGGTCCGTCCGACTTAGGACGGATACGGATCCGAGCTCTGGGGGTCCGCCAAAACCCCAACAGGTGTACCATCGTACATGGCATATTATAAGCTTAAGTTGTACCATATGCATGGTACAATATAAGCTTAAGATATTACCCCTTTATTAGCCATATGTCGCATGCACTTATGCACATATAATGCGACTTTCTCATCAATCTAGAGATCCTCTCCGAAAGGGAACATATTCCCTTTGCGCACGACTTCGTGTACGCGACGTTCGAGGTCCGTATTCCCTCGTACATCCCCCACAAGGGTGTACTAACGTCTTCCATATCCAACAATTGGCCCATTGACTTACGCCCGACGAGAGTTGTTCAGTAACAAGGAGATTAACCCCTCGACTTAGGTCCGATGAGGATCGTTCGGTGGCGAGGGGAGTGGCCCCTCCACTTATGTCGGACGAGGGTCGTTCGATGGCAGGGGGAGTGGTCCATCGACTTACATCCGACGAGGGTAGTTCGGTGGCGAGGGGAGTAGCCCCTCTACTTATGTCTAACAAGAGTCATTTGGTCAGCCCGCAAAGGGGAGACCCCATTGATCATGTAGCTGGTTGTCTTGCAAAGGCAGAGACAAGTCATCCTCTTTCGTATAGTTTGGTCGACCCGCGAAGAGTTGGCCCCTAAATCGTACAGCTGAGCAGTCCATAAGGGTAAGAATAGTTCATCCTCGACCGGGTAGCTTGGTCAACCCTTAAAGAGTACTTGAGGCCTGGGCTTAATCACACGGAAAACTTTTTGGTCGACATGTATGGACCTCGCAAAGCACATTGGTTACACATTTGATCAAATTAAGGGAATCAAAGATTTTTGAACGAAACAAATCTTATTCATTGGGTAGAATTAAACAATAGAAATTCGTACATGCATTTATTTTCATGGATAGCTGGAGGCTTGCCTTGCACCTTCAGAGCTTTCAATCCACTAGATCCTCCTCTCGTGTTAGTCGACCACTTTGGTAACGGTCGAATCATGCATGGGATTCTTCCATGTGTCTATCTGCTTTGAGGTTCCTCCCGTCACCTGTGTGTTGTCGAGGAACTTCTTTAGATGGCCACACTTGATCAACGCTTCAATATCTTTCCTTAATGTCCAACAATCATCTGTGTAGTGGCCATTATCCTGGTGATACCTGCAATATTTGAGATCATCTCTCTTATTGTACATGTTCTTCTGCTTTGGAGGAGGTCGATCGAAGAGTCCTTCTCCTTCCGAACAGGCCAGGACTTCGGCTCCAGTAGCATTCAGCTTGGTAAAGGCCTTGTCGGTTGCACGTGCACACCCTCTAGGACTTCTTTCTCTTCGCCGTTGCTCTCTCAGCTCTCGACGAGAGCCATCGTGAGATCGAACTTCTCTCCTTGTTTAAGCGCAAGGCTTGGAGGAGCTTTTCCTTCTGGTGGCAAGTGCTTCTTCTGAAAACATGAACCACTCTGCTCTAGTAAACAAATGGTGGAGGTTATGTGGCAGCCTCTGGTGCAGTGACTTCACCAGATCTTCGCAACGAACACCTTGAGTGAGTGGCGCAATGACCATATCGTCAGTGCAGCCTTCAACATCCAGTCTTTCATTATTGAATTTGTCAAAGAAGGCTCATAATGTTTCACCCTCTCCTTGATCTATGGTAAACAGATGGGCCGGGCTTTTGCATTCGTCCCGCCATAAATTGTTGACAGAAAGCTTGGGATGGGCTTTTAAAAGATCCAATACTGCGACTGGGTTTCATGTTGTACACTCATTCGCTGCTTTGGGCAGCATTGTGGAGAAGACTTGGCATACGAATGGTTCATCTGCTCTATGAATCTCCATTACTCTTTTATGCTCGCGAGGGTTATCCCTTCCGTTATATTGACTCAAGGGCTTAAACTTTGGTGGTCGAGGAGCTGAAGTGATATTCTTCATCCGAGGATCGCGGTCATCCTCTGAATTGTAGGAAGGAGATCTGGGACACCGCTCCTCCCCGTGACGCCTGATCTACTGATTAGTGGATGCACTAGAGGAATTGACTGGGCTCCCTCCCAAACGACCAGTATATTTTGAGGGAAGAGTATTGCACCATCGACTCTTCCGTTTCTGAGTAGTTGTGATTTGTGACCCTCTGAGGAGGACTACAGCTACGATCTTGGGTATGACTGTCTTTTGCTTGCTCCATGTCGCTATGGGTGGGATGACGAGAAGCACTTCCATTGTTGGAGGGCCCCGGGCCATGTGGACGTCTGGCAGAACGATCGTTGCCTTCTCTGGTCTTTTTGGCCTTCGTTGTCATTATCGACCCCAGGTTTTCTTCGAGATGTAGGAGTGGTATTGAGCAGAGGGTTGAATTACCATTTCAAATTCGACTCCCCTGCCCTCTGGTTCTCAAACGCAGATTAGTGCCTCATGGGATGCGACGTTAGGTTTGGGGTGGTTACATCGCGGCCACCTGCATTGGTTGTTATGTCATTTGTTGGATGACGGTAGTCAATGCCGAAAGGTTGGTATTGACCACCTGGGTGAACACGTCGAATTGCTCGTGCGATACCAGTCGCAGGACTAGTCTCCCCTCCGAAGAAGACCTGGCATCATCTTGGATGAGCGGGGAGTCATCGTTCATGCTAAGGACTAGTCCATTGTTGGTGGGTCAAGTCGATATTGCTGGTGCTTCGGGATGACGACTCAAGTTTTTCCACAGACCGTCCCAACTGTTGATGGCTGACTTCTGGCAACAGTGAGGTGAAGCTGACGTGGCCGCTTCTGATGATGTGGCAATTCGTCAGCTGATGAATGGGACCCGTGGAGACTGGAACACGAGTCGGGGTGAGCCAAGTACGAGCTACTGATATGAAGCCGACCTAACTCTGGATCAACAAGAGCGATCCCTCGAGCTACTTGATGGGTTGTTCATCGAACTATCTGCAACACAGACAGTCATGAGGGGGGTTCGTATCTGGATTCTGACCTAAATCTTCTCCGATGCTTAAGTCAGTAAGGACTCGAGATGGCTTAAGATTGACCTAAAGGGAGATCGCCTCGGTGCTATCTTGTCGATCTTTTTAGAGGAAGAAATGTAGGCGGAAAAGTAGAAAGAGGAGTTGTGTGAGTACGTAGTATTCAATATCTCTAGAATCTGTCCCTTATCCTATTGGTGTTTGGGCTATTTATAAGTGTATGCATCCCTTCCGTGCTGTTGGCGAATAATTGTCACCTATTACAGTGGCACGATCATCCCTAAAAGATAGCATAACCGATGGTCCCTTAACACTGTCATCAATGAGCCCATTATTAATCGTCTCCTTGAGCTTCATAAGCTCAACGATCAGAATACTCCCTGGCTTTGATCGGGCGAGTGATTTACCTCTCGAATGGACTTCACAGGCTTGATGGGACGCAATTTTGCCTTTGTGGGCTTCTTTATTTAGCTAAGAAGCTTTTTCTCTCCTTTGTGGGCCGGCCCAAGGTTGTAACAGTCTCCGTTTGAACTCTGCGTTGGGGTGACGACTGTTTCCGTGTCATCCGGGTATGGACCCCAGAGAATTATAGGAAAACCCTCCTTGAATTGGAATCTTAATTAGCATATTGGCTATTTGCTAGCTTGTCGTAATTAAAACTCATCAACTAAAATATCAACACATATAAAATATACTTTTGAATAGGTGCATAAATAATAAAATTAAATATAGGAAAATGATTTTAAAAAAATTGAAAGTAGGGAGCCGAAATTGATATAACCTCATTAACTTAGAATGCCACTCAAATAAAGTTCTTTTAAAAAAAGGCCAAAACATTTGATTTTTGGGTTTTTCTCATATTAGTCCCTTAAATTATGTGTATTTTGATATTAGTCCCTTAAATCTTTGTAATTTGAATTTAGTCCCTTAAATGTTTAACGTTAACCTAAATAGTCCCTTTTGATCACCTAAATAGTCCCTCAAATGTTTAAAGTTTAACCTAAATAGTCCCTTTAAATGACTAAATTCAAATTACAAAGATTTAAGGGATTAATATCAAAATACACATAATTTAAGGGACTAATATGAGAAAAACCCTATGATAGATCTTTACCAGCAAAGCACGTGCCAGAAAACTATTATACTAAGATAAGGAAATATTTTATCTGTCCACAAACAATTTCCACAAATTACTATACAATAGCGACATACATGAGTACCTCTATGAGATCAGTATAGATTATAAACTCATTGATAATTTATTTAATTTTATTATATATTGATTCTGATTTCGGATTATGCAAACAATAAAATTAAAAAAACTCTATGCAGAGATTTTGGGAGATGGTAAAATTTACTCAAGATAACAAGTGACAATTTTCATGCTCATGCAGAGATTTTGCTTGGTGCAAAAAACAATAATCAACTCAAAATTGTGAAACTTAAGTGAACATTTACATGTTAGCAAAGAACAAATTACATGTCTTCGTAACAGAAGCACACTACATGGTACAACTAACACACCATCTCTCCTACTACCAGTAAGAAGCTCTTACTGAGCACAGTAGCAATTGCAACCAATGCAAAAACAATCAGCATTATATGTTGCATGTATACACTCATTCACACAAACTATCTCATTACTACCTCACCCATCCTCTCATCCTCTCCTTCTCCTTCGCTCCACCTTGCGTGCTTGTCTTCTGGCTGGCAAAGGCCTTCGGTACTCTTGTTATCCTTCCCAATGGCCTTGCCGGATCGATCTTCCTCGCTCTGCTCGATTCGCAAGGCACCGCCATCTTCTTCCCCACCGAAGTCGTCTGCAATGCCATGCCACAATTCTCGGCTTCCCTCTTCCTCTTGATCTCATTAAGTGACACTGCCCCTTTTAGGAGGGCAGAAGAATGGCCTGCTTGCTTGTTGGTAGAATCCGAACTTCTGAGGATCTGCGGGTCATAATTCTCACTTGCGAATTCATCCCTGGAGGAGGCTATACTGCCTATCGGGGTTGCAATTCTTAATGCGTCGATCGAGTTCAATGACAACATGTAATCTGGTTGTCGTTGGTCTCTTTCTTCTCTGAGTTTCTGTTCGAGCTCCTTAACCTTCATTTTTGTAGGGAAATGAGTTATATAAGTGCACGAGACATAAAAATGGATAGAGAGGTTGCATTCTTCCAAGTACCACCAAACCCCACCTTTTGCTCAAGCAATGATTCGAATTGCGCTCTCTCCTTGAGCTCGAATTCCAGTTCCTTGACCTGCAGAACAAATTCGACATCGGTTATTTAGCCTCTATAGGATTTGGTATGATTATTGATGTATACCTTTTCAGCAGCTATTGATTCAGAGTGCATTTGGTCTTTAAGCCTGCATTCCAGCTCTCTAACCTGTAATGGGTTTAGTAAAAAGAGTAAGTGAGACGTTGAGTTACAATGAAAATCTATATTCAATCAGTAGAATTGATACATAATATATAATAGAGCAAACATTTGCAGGAAACTCAGTTATATTTAAATAAAATCCATTACTGCTATCATCGTTATCCAACTATATATGACAACTAAACTTGGGGTCTTGCATTTGGTATGATGATCGATGTATACCTTTTGACAAGCTATTGATTCAGAGTGCATTTGGTCTTTAATCCTGCATTCCAGCTCTCTAACCTGTATTGGGTCGGTACAAACAGTGAGTCACATGTATATTTTGAATAGGATGAATTGATGTATAATATCAACTGTTGCAGAAATTTGCAGGAAACTCGGCTTTTATGAACCTTTTGTTGAAGGATCATGGACTCGGAATGTTGTTGCTCCTTCAACTTGTGTTCTAACTCTTTTACCTGAACAGAGTGCATAGTAAGACAAGTTGAAGGAAATGAGTAAAGCCTTTAGGTTTAATAAAATAATGAAGGACTGGTTTCATGTTCGTTAATTTTGAAAAGTTTTATGATGCATCATGAGAAGTTTAATATATTAATGCTGTTGAACAGGTACATCAATGCTGGAAAACACACGCAAAGGAGTGCATAGTAAAGCCTTTAAGTTTGTTTAATATACTCTCATTTAAAACTATGAAGGTGTAACTAGTACATCACGAAAAGTAAGACAAGGATCCCTTTGTATTCTTGGAGATATTCCAGCGAGATGTTAGATTGACATCACCAACATAGGGTTTTCCCTGTTTAATCATGGGTCATAGGTACACATATTATGCCAGCATTTGCTTACGGCCACGCCCACCAGCCCCCGAAAAGAAAACCCAAAAAGAAAAAAGAAAAAGAAAAACAGTGTGCACGCATGCACGCTTGCACATGCACAAGCAAAGCAAAGAACGTGTGTGCACACATGCACACACAACAACACCAACAACAACAACAACAACAACACCAACAACAACAACAACAACAACAACAACAACACACACACACACACACACACACACAAGAACACGCATGTGCTTACTTACTCGTGTGTACACAAAAATGCCCCAAAACGGCAGTTATTGAAGAAAGATTGAATGCAAAATAACATATTCTCAATTTGACATCTTATACTCGCGTGCACACAAAAATGCCCCAAAACGGCAGTTATTGAAGAAAGATTGAATGCAAAATAACATATTCTCAATTTGACATCTTATACTCGCGTGCACACAAAAATGCCCCAAAACGGCAGTTATTGAAGAAAGATTGAATGCAAAATAACATATTCTCAATTTGACATCTTATTGCATCATATATTGAATTTTGACCTTCAAGATTTGATCAAGAAAGTAATGCACTGTATTCTGTCATGAAATAAAGCAAAGAAAGGAACATCACCACCAAGGCAACAAGGCAAAATAAAATGACCCTAAACTAGTACAGTATTGGATACCCTATTTAGTGATCAAAATACTTCAAATCAACCTACATATTTTTGTGTTGTTCAGAGATACCTTTTGTTGAAGAGCAATACACACTTCCTCCTTTCCGTTTAATTTGTCGGAGAGCTGCCAATGTTGTCCTTCAAGCTCTTTGTTCTGTAGGAAAGCATGAAAACATAAATTTTAAAGCTAACATGTTGTTTCTTACAATGCACAATAAGCACCTTGTCTTGTAAACTTCTACACTGTTGTTCTTTTGCTCTGACTTTATTTTCTAAAATTTGGCAGTTCTCTTCAAGCTTGCGCAAGGATTCATCTTTGATTCTCATCTCCTGCCTCACTTTATCAAGCTTCAAGGAAAAATACAGCAAGAGAATATCAATTAAATAGAAAATACTGTAGAAATATACTCCAAATTGGAAGTAACATACTCATAAATTTACAGCACAATAACAGTGAAAGTTATGGACATCAGATTGAAAACTCATAATAAGTTGGAAGAATTTGAAACTATTCTAGAAATATTAAAACAAATGAAAAAATAGTATCACCCATTAGAAATGTAATAGCACTAGATATCAACATTAAAAATTAATAAGAGAATCACACAAACGTATAGACTAACATTACATTTGTGTGGTGTGTTGCGTTCAGTTACTATAACAGACAGACAAAAGGAGGTTTGACTTGCAAGAATTTGGGAATACCAATGACTAACCATTTGTTTTGTTTTTTGGAGCTCTCCTGTGTCAATTTGCTTCCTTGCAAGACCTAATTCGACACCCCGAACCCTACTTGCAAAGTTCAATGAACTCATAGTTTCACCCATATCATTCTCTGAGGGGCTTATTTGTACAAACATTAGTGCTTTTGAGTCCCCTCCTGAAAATTAAAATAGAAAATCCCTTAGATTGACTAATCAAACTACAAGTATATCAAATACAAAAAAAGAAAAGAAAAACCTGTTACACATTCCTAACTGAAATATATAGCTATAATAATATCTTTAGAAGATACTTAATAACTTACCTAGTGAATCTTGCAACAAATGTGTCAACTTGGAATTCCTGAAATGTACATGAAACATAATATTAGAAGCTAAAGGGTCAGAATAAACCGTCTGAGATTGCATTGTATTAACTATAAACCTGTAAGGTATGTGGCTATTTCTTGTTGCAAGAGCAGATATAACATCTCCAAGTGCTGAAAGTGATCTATTAATGTTTTGAGCTTCCTTAAGCCTCTCCCCTTGAGCATCAGTCTTTGCAAGCCTCTCACTTCCCGCTAAATCCACAAGCCAAAGCTTGCTACTTGTGCATTCACCATTCATTAGGTTCTTTGCCCTCACCATTATACAAAGCATACTGAAAGTGAAGAATAAAAGGATATAAATGAACAATTGACATGAGACATTCACTAAACAAAGAAAAATAGAATTCCATAGCAAGCTACAAACCAGTGTGACCGACTACTATGTTCATTAATGTTATTGGATCCCACAGCTCTAGCGTTACTACCAACTTGCAATACATCCCAAACTTCCTTAATGTTTTCAACTTTTGCTTCCACTATTCCGGGCACATGATGAAATCCTTCAGCTGCTTGTCTTACCTCCAGCCTGAGAACATCAAAAGTTTTCCGATGTTAAAGAGTTTCTCATTGGAGTGAAAAATATAAACAAAATAAAAAGAAACTTACTTCTTTGATGATGGAGACGTTGCTAACAAGTCTCTGATTTGCTCATTGTATACCTCAAGCACACTAACTGAAATGCTATAACAAAAAGTCTCTTTCCTCTCCCCAGCAATTTTGAATAACTCTTCTAAAGTTCTATAGTTAACCCCTCTGTTGTGCTCAGTACCCTCCATTGTAAAAGTCTTTCCTGTCCCTGTCTGCCCATATGCAAATATGCAAACATTGTAGCCATCTAAAACTGATGTGACTACTGGTGACGCATCGGCATAAACATCAGCTGCTCATGGCAAAAAAGCGTTTGATATAAATATTTCATTCATACAAGGTAAATCACCAAGCAATATCAATGTTGAACAGGGAAATTTCTCTATACATACAGATATTCATGTATTCTTAACGGCATTATCTAATGTACTAGTTACCGTTCTGAACTTCAATTATTTTTCATTATTTATAGCATCACTATGCTTATTTTTAAAGAGGACTGGCAAGTGTATATTACTTTAAGGTTATTTGCGTAGGCTGCAAGGTATAACACTGTTTCCCCTTCCCCGTAGCCAACTTCTTTATTTTAAATTTTGCTTCACAGTGCCAGGAATCAACTATGGTCACAAAATACATAATTGTTCTTGCTGATGCTACATTGTAAAGAAGCTACATGTAAAAAGTAAGTTAAAAACGGTACAAACAGTGAGTACTTAATTCCATTGAATCCCAGTTTGGCTGTCAATCTAATAACAATCCAGGATTCAAGCTTGGATATCAAAGGTGAGGGAGTTAACAACCAATCACAATGGATTTTAACTCAATGTTATTACAGTTAAAAATAACTAGAGAAAATGATCCATAAGATTTGCCTAAAATTTGTAAGTTTAGGCAATTATAAATTCGAAACTTATAATTATAAATTCGAAATGAGCACTCACTTCATTTTCAGCATTTTCAGCATTATAAGTATGTTAGCAGAATATACTTCCAGTTAAGGGATCTCCACCTTTCTATAGATGATAATATCAACATATACGTGCCACTGTCAATTACCCCATCATCTAAAGTTTACCCCATCATCTATTTAAAGATGGTATAAACATAATATGTATTGCTGCAAAATATAGCCAAATATACACATGCTTACCTTGATTATCATTTGGAGTGAAGATTCTGTCAAATTTGAATGTTTTCTTTGTAGATCCACCAGACATTATTCCAATATCACCATCCTTAGATGCCTCGAAATCTACAACCGTCGTGTAACCAGATGCAACCTCTTCCTTACTTAATGGGCGGCACCTGCAAAACACTCTAATATTTCCTGCCATAGTAGATAAATAAAGATTTTACTGCTTGACGGTATTAGGTAACTAAACAAAAATTACTAGAAAGAGAGATGAAAGAAGAAACACAATGACACATACCTTTTGACTCTTGAACTTGGTTATATAGCTTTTTACTCTTAGTCAACTCTTCACTGTACTTCATCTTTAAATCTTCATACTGTGCAACTGAAAGTAATAGAATTAGATAATAGATAATAATGTATGCAGAGTATGATAATGAGCATTTGGATTTGATCTTACCCAGGGCCTGAACCCCATCAATCATTTTATTCATGTTAGGAATAGAGTTGGCGCATTGATGTGCTTCTTGAGAAAGCTGGAACTGCTCTTGCTTCATAACCTGGGAATATGAGTCAATATACTCATATATATGTTTTAGAAGAAAAATATACGTAAGACAAAAGCTTTTTTTGGTTAATCTAATTGTCACATCAATACCTTAATTTTTCCTTCTAAATCCCTGAGAGCAGAAGCCCACATCTTCTTATCACGCCGATAATGGTCCGAAGTCTCTCTTAGCTTCTCTGTTTGTTGCTCAATGATTTGTTCTGAAAGCAAATGTTAAAAGATTTAAGGTTTGTCACCCCCCATTCACCAAAAGAAAAAGAATACTAATGGATTCGGCTTTATACCAAGAGTCTCAGCTTGAAATAGTTTAGTATCATGTTCCATTTTCAGCTTCTCGAGCTCCTCATTTGCACCAGATAGCGACAGCCAAGCTTGATAGCACTCATCAGATTTTGATTTGCACTGATTGGTCAACTCCTGTATCTTATTTTCGTACTTGGCAATAAGTTTCATGCTACGAGCTCTCTTCTGCAACACAGATATGAATGTGAATAAACAATACATAATCCAGCATGGTTTGCTCTCTACGATTGAAATCTGACCTGAGCTGGAGAGACTTCAATATCAGGGGAACACTTGTCACACATTAGATGTTCTGAATTCGCCATAGATGCTGATTCAAGTAAAGAATCTAAAATTATTCAACTTTCGCACTGAAAAAAAATCATGTAAACAGATACAGCTCCTAGTGTCCATAACCTATGGATAAAAATATGAAGAGTATAACATGGGAATTGACATTGTAACATGCAGTCTAAGATTCTTAGAAGGTCTCTGCAAACAAAAACTCCCAATCCCTTTTAATGTTTCAGTTTTATGTAGTATTACAAAATGCAATGAGTAACTAATTTACAGAATGCATCCAGATGTCTATTAAATTCTTCAACAAAGGGTTTATGTGTATCCAAACCAGCAGGATTTATATTTTATATCCACATGCATTTCAGGATTGCTTCTATAATGGTTGTGTGTATTTGTTGCCAAACACAAGCTCCAAACTGTGTCAAAAATACTCGATAAGATAAGAGTTGTCTATCTGAACCTATCTGATGCAAGAAAGTAAACCACATGCATCTATGTACATGTATTAAAGCCATTATGCACTTTCACTATTAATAAGATTGTTTTTGAAGCTGCAGGATCTGAGCCCAAAATTTTTGGTAGGTTTCTGAATCAACTTTAAAATGTGTGTTGTGTTTACCTGTCAGTTTTGGAGCTCTCCTAATGCAAATCCCACAAACCATCGGCGTTCCACTTCTCCCTTCAAATCTTATGGTTAAAGCATCAGTTCCCTCTACAGAAACTCTGACATCAACTAGTTGTAGGGGCGTATTAGCTCCAACAATTGCGTATATATCGAATTCAGATAATACCTGCAATTCTCAGATAGAATATGCATTATAGAAATTTGCTGAACAGAACACAAACAATAAGAAAAAGGCTTATGTGAATCATAAGAGTTTTTAATCTTGCCTTCTCATCTTGCATGAAAACATCAAAAACCCTAATCCCTTTGGGCCCATTTGTGTTTACTATCTCTGCAAAGTGTAGATCTACAAAGTATTCTCCTGGGGAGAGACCATCAAACTTGTAACTGAAACTTCCGAATCTCGCGGACTGGTACAAAGAGGGGTAGTCACCACCGCCGGTTATCGTCTCATTCGTTCCTATAACATCTCCATCTTGGAAAAAAGAATCACCCCCGAAGCTCCAATGCGGAACTCGAGCTTGGATTTCATGACCACCAGCGTTGATAAACATTAGAAAGTCATCTGATACAAGAAAAGTTATTAATTTTTACTGACATAGACAAAACTTCACACACGAAAGCCCTGATTTTTGCAGACCAAACCCCTAAACCCCAGGATCAAGAAGAAGCGGCCCATTAGTCAAAATTACACAAGATAGCCAAAACCTACTAAATTTATTCGGAACAAAAGGGGAAATTGAAATGGCCGAAAGCAAAAAATCTGACCTTTACAGGCATGCTCAGTGAACCCAGATCGAATCAACCTGGAACCAGAAACGCACAGCACCGAATCGAACGAATCCTCGACGCAACCCGCCATCTCCAGCTCGTTCACCGCGAATTTGGGAGATGGGCAACCAGAATCTAGAGCTAGGGTTTCCATGGATCGAAGCAGCTCGCAAAATCTTATGAATTTTTGAAATCAAAGAGAGGGAGAAGAGAAAGAAACGAGCTTTTTTTCTGTTCTTGGTTTGATTTTTTTTTTCTCTCTCTTTCGCCTTGTCTCCGTTTCTAATTTGAAAAATATGACCGTTGCGACGGAATCATCTGACAATCGCTCCTATAATATGGAGCGCTTGTGGGGCCCAAGTTCGAGGCGAAAGCAGAGAAAGATATGGACCGTTGATTACCTCATCAAGAATGATCCTAATGGTTGATCTGAGATTCGGGGAGACGATGCATGAATGCTGTGTCCGGGTGCGTAGTTAGATGTGTATGTGCAACAGGCTGTGTCATGTGTGCAGTGCACCAACCGTAATTTGCCACGTACATAATGAGGTAAATGCTACCATTTTTACAATAAATTCAAATGCTTTCAGTTGAAAAGAGGTGAATGCTAGCGAGTCCTCGATCTGAATTTCATTAAAATCATGTGGTCGGCTGACTTAGGGCCTGTTCCTTTGCAAGGAATAGAGATGAGAATGTGAAAATTTTCACTATTCATTTACTGTTCATCTCAATTCCTCCACTCATTTCCACCTGCTTGTTCTTTTGGCTATGGGAATAGAGAAATGGGAATGCTGACATAGAGTCAAAAAATGGGAATAGGAAGGGGTTTTGTATTCATGGGAATGCTTGGGAATGGTGGGGCCCGCTGTCACCTCTCTCTATCTCTCTCCTCCAACTCACCACCTTTCCACTTTTTCATTCCAACTCTCTAATCCCAAAAGAACACAAGAATAGAAAGTGGACCCCACTTTCCATACTCTATTCCACCCAAAAGAATACAAAACTCTATTTTCTCTCTCCTTGGAATACAAACTTTCTCATATTCCATTTTTCTCTATTCCAGCAAAAGAACATGCCTTTAGAAGCCTTTTGAGATTAACGGGTGTATTGAAAATTTAGGCTTTGCTGTCTTTGAAAAGATTTGCATCTATAATGTTAACCCATTTTTACTGCTTTCCGATGGATCAAAAGAAAACGTCTAAACAAGAATACATCTTAGTTTAAGCTTAAATTTCTCACACAAGTCATTGTAAAAAAGCGAAATGTTTGATCACACAAGTAAACGTTGTGATTTCTAATTTGCGTTTTCAAATTGTCATGATCAACTTAATCTAACTAAAACGTTTAGTTACTAAACACGCTTCTCCCATTTCCTTAATTTTAAAAGATTAATTAATTCTTGGCTAGTTCCAATGATTATATTTTTAAAATTTTGATTTTTCTGCAAATTGATGATGTACCCAGCCTCAGTTTCTCGTTCATATTTTCGTTAATATGTGAACGCTTTTGTACTTATTTTCGTTTTTATGCAACAAAAACTTGTTTTTGTTTTCGGCTTTCTTACTCGATCCCTAACACACATATTGCATGTGGCTTGGGCAATGAATTTCATATCTACTTTGTTGTTCACTTCGTCACGCCAAATAAACTTAAACGTAATAGAAAAACACCTCATTTATCTCTTTGGACTCCTCATCTTGAGCGTCATCACACATCTATGTACTTTACAAATGCAGTCGGTCTGCATTCTTGCAATGCTATCCGGCCTTTCCGGTCATCTGGTACTGGTTCTGCCCCTGCCCGCATGTGACTTAAGTTTTGAAAATTATGAGCATGGAATCAAAGCCTTCTTTGCCAACTAGATGGCAAGAGTCATCGCTCATCTAAGTGGCATGTGGACCTATTATTGCAAGAGAAATATGGTCTTTATGATGGCAGGGTTGTGAATCCGCCAACTAGCATTTCGTTTTTAGTGCAATGCTTTGAATTATGACAAAGCTCTTCGATATATCATATAGTGAATTGCTATCTACACCGAATTGTTCGGTGTAGAGATGGGACAACTTCCCATTTCTAGAAATAAAAAAAATTAAAAAACCAATCCCATCAACCCATCTTTCCATAATTCTTCTCCTTCTTGAACAAAGGTCACCTCTATAGACCGAATGAGGGATGTGTAGAGTCCTGGCCATCATATATGACAATGCTCGAGCGGGGCAGCTTATATGTGACAGAATGACGTACCTTCAATATATGATCAGTTATATACCATCAATTATCAATATATCATGTGCTAATCTTTTCATGCTGCTTCAAATCAATACATACACTCAAGGTGACATAGCTGAAACCACAGACAAAGGACTTGGACAAAGCAATCTCATCAAAGATCGTTAGCTTCTATTTTATTTCCTTTGGATAATAGGGATTTATGTAGTTCAGATGGCACCTGATCTAATAGATCAAGTGCAAGACACAAAAAAGAGGGCATCATGGAAAGTACAAGCCCAGCCCATGTAGGACTTGTACTTTTCAACTTTATGTGTCTTGACACCTGATCTATTACATCAGATGCCACATTTTCTACATTATTCTCTGGGTAATATAGATAATTTTTTTGCTTTGAACTATTAGTCAAATAAATTAATAATTAGTCCATTAGTTTATTAACATAGATTGATCAGCTTTTAAACTACTACTTCTAGTCGACCAACACAAATTTTACTTCTAGTCGACCAACACAAATTTTACCTTTTGATTTTGTCTTCTTTTTGTCAACTAATAAATGTGCTAGTCGACTAATGTAGTTTTTTTTCTTTTGTTCTATTTCACTAACTAGTTTACTAACACAACTATTAGTCGACTAATCAAAGTAGTATCCTTCTGTTGCATTTCCATCATGTATCCATTGATGGTAGTTGTAATATTTCTTTTTGTCCCAAATCTTTTGCACAATAGAATCTCTTTCTATTTAAAGGATTTGACCACCCATTTGATTAGAGTACGTTTCTAGTGAAATACACGTCAAGTACTAAGTGTAATTTTTATTGAGGACTCCATCCAAAAAGCCAACCAAATGGCCTATTATTATGATGTTGTAGTGGTCATGCTAGGTCTAATGTTGTGTGCTTTATTCTGAGACGATGAAATTATAATGCTACATGTTTGCGTTGTTCTTAAGCATGCGTTGCAAGAACCTACGCGTAACTGGAGACGTGTTGTGTGTTTAACCCAAGAAGGAATGAAAATAAAAAAAAGAGAATACAAATAATATATACAATGAAAAAAGTACACATACTTGGGTTTAAAACGTGGCTTTAGTAATTAGGGGGCCACAATGATCTAGGGTTTTGCGATCTTGTGAACATATCGCCAATTCAAATCAATTTAAAGAAAAATCTACACCAAACAATCATAAATTAAGGACACTAGAGCATAATCCATAATAATAATGGAATGTTTATAACAAAAGTTTAGTCTTTTGAAAGAAGCAATGAATTAAAAATCAACCCTTTCTCAATTTTTAATTAGAACCTAGTATAAGCGGTCAAGATCAGAAGCATTAACCGATGATAGCATTTATAATCAACAAAAATGTCTATGTTCTGGATTTACATGTTGGACAACCTATTAACAAAGAAAAAAATAATATCAAGTCCCATATTCAGTAAATAGAAATATTAAACTATATACATATCCTATTAGAAGTAGGGGCAGACGCAAACATGACGATACATATAACAACAACGTATCCACTTGATTTTTCCTCTGTTGAGCCATAGAAGGGTCATTGTCACCGAAAGCTTAGCTCAAAGGTTGCGTATGAGTCGCGCTTGTAATGCGATGAACTGATTGATTGAGCGCCGCACGAAAGTCCACTTCTAAAATTTAATCTTGACCTGTACACGCACACATGATACTGTTGCAAATCGCCATGTATTAATATTAGAGAAATGCTAGCAGCACCCCTATGACTAGGGGTGCATGTCCTGTTTGCTTTCCCAAAGTGGAAAGCTATTATTTCTCATTTCAAAATCCTATTTCCTTTTTTCTACTTTAGCTTAATTTTGCACAAAAAGCTATATGCACCCCTACTGAGTAGGGGTGCAGATAGCAATCCTCTTAATATTATTGGATCAGACCAATCAATTGTTTTGGGTCGTTTGTGGGTGTAAAAATGAAATAATGCAGCTCATCATTCAAACCGAATATTTCCGTTGTCATCGCCATCATTGCCGTCATCGTAGATTCGTAGGTGGGCTGGCGATGGCGGGGAAGTGATGAGAGTGGAATGGGGAGGAGTGTAATATGTGAATATGATTTTGTGTATAAAGTTAAAACACACATTTTTTTGGTTGTGTTAAAAGAGAAATGATATATACATCTCAAAAATAGGTGTAGAGAGGTGACACTTTGTCATTTTAGAAAGAAATTGAAAGAGAGAGGAGGAGATGTGGCTCATGATGTGATTTTTTTTCCAATAATAGCACAGTGTCACCTCCTGCGCCTCAATTTACCGGTTGTGGCGCCATCACTCGCTTTCATGTTCCCTCCAAACTCTGTTTCTCTTCCTTCGTCCCGCTCTCATTCCTCTTTCCATTCTATCTTTTGTCGCCATCGTCATCGATGTCGCTATCGTAGGTGGGCTGGCGATGGCTGGAGAGTGATGAGAGTAGAAAGAGGAGAAGTGTAACATGTGAATATGATATTGTGTGTAAAGTTTAAAAACCCAATTTTTTTTGTGGGTAGAAAATGGTCTGTATTTACAAGTCCGAACTTGACCTATGATTGCTAAGAGAACAAAAAAAGACTTTAAAAAATAGAAAAAAGGAAAACCCCAAGTCCGAACTGCCTCTTTTGTCTCCATATACTAAGGAGAAGTTCCCATAAATGACCGTTTCTATTTTGCAGCGAATAAAAGCAGAGTATCGTTCTGGTGATGCGACTTCCACATTTTCGTCAAGCCTTGCTTCTGTTTGTTTGCTCAAATTGGATCGGTTAGTTTTGTTGTTTTTTGTGATTCAAACTCATCGGTGTTTATTTTCCCAGGCTGCTCGACCGACCAGTAGGATGCTCGGTCGAGCAGAAAGCCGCTCGGATCGAGAAGTTCATCGCCTCGAAAAACAGAGAGCTGGTAAGTTTGCCTTGAAGAGGCTACTGTCATACTTGGACCGAGCAGCATGTCTACTCGACCGAGTGGACTTGACTCCGAAAAACAGAGAGCTGGGAAAGTTTTGCCTTGCAGAGGCTACTGACACAGTCGGCCGAGTAGCTTGTCTACTCGACCGAGTCGGATATGCTCGGTCGAGTAGCTTGTCTACTCGACCGAGTCGGATATGCTCGTCACACCGAGCTCGACCGAGCAGGCGGTCGACTCGGGCCGAGCTCGCTTGGGCCCACGCGCAGCTTTCAATGGCATGTATGCTTTTCTCGCCGTTTGTTTGAGTTGGTATTTAACCTATCTGTGTTATAAATTAGGTTAAGCGGTCATCTTGAGTTCGCAAGCCTCTATTGAGTTTGGAGAGCCTCTTGCTACCCCATTGGAGATTGGAGAGAGTTTTAGGGTTTGTGTTCTTGAGAGAAAGGTTTGATTTTTCCTTCTCTTCTTCTTCCATTGATTTCTTCCTCTTGAGTGGATTCGTGAGGGCTTGTTCCGTTGACAAATTATTACTCACACGTGAGGGAGCGCTTTGTAACCCTAATCGTTTGGATCTCTCTACTAGTGGAATTGTCTCGGATTGGATTGCTGGACTTAGGTTGTTTACAACCGAACCAGGGTAAATTCTTTTGTGTCTGTGATTGATTTATTTGTTGCTGTGATTCGTGTGCTACTTTCTATTGCAAGGTCATTTGGAATTTTGTTGGGTCTTTGAGATTAGATTTTTGCTAGCCCAATATTCCTGATCAGTTTATTAGGGTTGGTTTCTGCATTGATCTCAAGGCGTTTCAGATTTTCTCCCAACAAGTGGTATCAGAGCTTGTGGTTTTATTGCAAAGGAAGTTAGTGGTGAAGGAAAGATGGTGTCTTTGGCAACTTTGTGTAGGAAGATATATGCCCATAAGGCAATTTATCTTGATTATACGTCTTGTTCATACCGTATATGGTACGTATTATTCTAAGTATAAAATCATTTGCATTAATATACTTAGATAATATCCATAGACTTATAGCTAGGTCCTTACATATCTAGATGAGATCTCGATTATGAGTAAGTAAGCGACCGAATAGAAACGTGAGTCTAAAACGGTTCGTGATCATAGATGTGTCGAGAACTGGATATCGACACATCGAATAGATCACTGTGTCTTCGTCTTACCTTCGGGTAATGATGATCTCATAATCATTCGACTTGGTGAAGTCGGAGACGAGACACAGGTGCTCATTGGAGAATGAATTCACTGAACGACCAAGTTAGAGTTATTAAATGGTTAACTTTAATGATCTGTCTTTAATAACTCTAGGGTGATGATAGGTCAGTTGATCCTTAAGACCTGAAGTCATCTGTACAAACCTGTGAGCGGACGGTATAGCTTAGACCCATGATCTAGCTTCGAGGACCAGTCCTGATGAAAGATCTTAGGTTGGGCTGCACCTGAAGCTCCCAAGGTGAGTAAGTGACTAAGATGGGATTCGTCACTTCCATTAAAGGGAAGTTAGTGTTACATGCTCAGTACGGTCTTTATGTTAATCCTCGGCCGGGGTACGTTGTAAGTAGTACAACGTGTATACAATAAAGACCGCCGTATACTGACCAATGTTGTCTAATAGGGTTGACAGAAAACCATACCCTAGGCCAACAATAAACACAGTCTTGAAGAAGGGATTTTAGCTAACGGAATTCATCACTGACACAGCCAATGCAAACCCTTTGATACTTTTGTCAAGGGTCGATCACGTTATGATGACTCTGAAACAGGGACGACAGCTACTGCTCGTAGTGACCGTCGTCTAGGGGTTTTGAGCTCCAACCTGTAGTAAGGTCAGGCTGTAGGGTCTCACACCGAGTAGTGTTCGTGTCTTAGTAATAGGAATATAGAAAAGAGAGAAATACCATTTGATGATATTAAACATTCACAAATAATGTGTTTTGCAGCCCTCAAAGCCAGTTTCCAGGTTCAAGATGATGAAAGGCAACCATTGACAATAATTGAATACCAGTAAGCATCCACGATGCACCACTTTGTGATATTATGTGTTTAAAGCATTGGTTATGGACCGCGTTGAAACTCCAAAATTCTTTGTGAAGGTTAACAATTTTTTATATATTCCTCATCATTCTTTACTTTCCTTTTTTATTATACTAGTGTGCCGGCACGTGCTATGCACATAGCGAACATCATTTCAAAGTTAGATAATTAGATAGTTAATTCGTAGTTTATTAATTGATGAAGAAATATGAAAGGATAAAAGTTTTTATTACAAAGTAAATTTTATTTGTTTTTATTGTTTAAATTTTAATACAGTTAACATTCAGTTTTTGGTCATTAGATAATAATAATATTTAATTGTTTCTTTTATAACGGTTGTGAATATTAGTCGCATTAGCAATAGGGACACAACGTTGCATTAGATGCTAACTTTGACTAAACGTGTTGTAAATTAGTTTCGACGAATTTAGTAGGAACAAACTTGTTGGAAAGGGTTACCTGGATGACGGGATCGTCCCGGTCTAAACACAGGTTCAAACAGCGTCCAAATCGGAGCTCAAACGAGTCCAGAAACGCAGAAAGAGTTCAAGGAGAAGTGGGTTAGACCCACTGGGCCAAAAGGCCCATGTGCAAAGGCAAAACGGGCGCCGCCCGCTGGCTGCAACGGGCGCACGCCCGCTGCAGCAGCGGGCGCGGCCCGCTGTGTGCAGCGGGCGTGCGCCCGCTGCATCAGCGGGCGTGCCCGTTGCACAGCGGGCGCTGCAGCGGGCCAGCGCCCGCTGCAGCAGCGGGCGGGCGGCCCGCCCTTGCTCCCTTGGGCGGGCGCGCCCGCAACTTAAGTCAAATTAGGGTTTTTTTTGAAACCCCTAATGACGGCTACGAATTTTGAGAAATTGCTAAACTTTGAGCAATTGTTTGAGGGGTCAAATGAAGTCAAAATTCGTCGCCGTCAGTTCCTACACGTTCACCATTCCAAGCTCTTCTGATTGATAGCTTGTTTGGTGTCTGAAGTTTAGTATGCGAGGAGAATTAATTCGTTAAAGTTTGACTTTGTCAAAGGCTAACTTTAAAGTTAAAATTAAGCCAAATGGCTTAATTGAATTTTTTCTCTTCATGGGAATTGTCCCACATTGCCCGCAACGAGAAGTTGAGTGCTCACTCCCTATATAAATAGGGGTGCACTCTCCTCGTTGGAACACACACCAGTCAACGATCGAGTAGCTCCAGATTTTTAGAGCAAGCTCGATCGGCGACTAAATCTCTCTCTATTTTCCTATTCTCCGGAGTAGTCCTAGCACGACTACGAAGGGGGTTTGGATCTGATCCGGACGTCTAAGACGCGGGTTTCTTCTCAAGTGAAACTTTCTACCGCGTGTGATCGGCTCGGAGGCGAAAGCAGCTCGGGCAGGATCGGTGCGAGGGTGCGAGGCGGCTCAGGCAGATCGGGTCAACGCGGCTCGGCTACGAGGAGCTTCTCAAGACGGTGCGGTACATCTTGCCTGCCCCAGGGCCAAGATTCCGGGTATGTGGTTAAGCGTTTTCTAGTGTAGTTTTAATTAGTCGCTTTAGTGTAGATTCTTCTTGGGGTGGTCAGACCCACTCCAAGTCGGCATAGATCGGGCTAGGTTCTGGCTCCCCAGAGCCTAGCTAAATAGTTTAGCTAGTGTAGAAATTTGATTTCTGGTTTTTTCCGCTGCGCTTTTGTGCCTCCGTGGTCCGTCCGACTTAGGACGGATACGGATCCGAGCTCTGGGGGTCCGCCAAAAACCCCAACAGTGGTATCGGAGCACGGTTATGCTATAGATCTACTATAGCGACTTTTTAATCGTTAAAAAATATTTAATTAGTTTTATGTTTAAAAATATTTCATATGCAAAACTTTTTAGCTTTATGTTTAATTAGTTTTGAAAATATTTTTGTGTTTCAAAAATTAATTTTGCAACACGGAAATTTATTTTAATTTTGGGACAAATTATTTTTATGCGATAAATCTAAAAGAAGTCTCCTATGTTTTAAATACTTTATAAAATTTTTATGAGACATTAAAAATTTTTAAAAGAGTATTTAAAGTTTATGTATACTTTATAGAAAATTTTTTTATTTTTGAAATCTAAAAGTTTTCTTTAGTTACATAAAAGTTAGAGATCTTTGAACCTTATTTGAAAGCTTCTAAAAAGATTTCTAAAAGATTTTAAAAATGTTTAAAATTGTTTTAATGGATATGTAAAACTTTAAGAAATATTTTATTTTCATGAGATGAAATCTAAACTTTTTCTTTTATTTTACATATAAGTTTTCTAAAAATTTTATGAGATATTTAATTTTAGAAATGAGATTAAGAACTTTAAAAGCCAAAGTTTAAAATTATTAGATAATTTTGTTCGACCTAGTTTTATGCGATAAAATTATTATGGAGTTTTTTTAAATTTTTAATCTTTAATTTTAAGTGTTAAAATTTAGATTTGCATGTTTTAATTATGTAGATAATGTTAAACTTGCAAATACACTTCATATGTCACTAAAATGAAACTTTATTTTATGCGGATAAATTAGCTGTTTCATTTCAATGTTGAATAATTTATTCACAAACCTTGTTAGGTTAGCCATTAAAACAAGATAGTGACATGCTATGTTTGATAAAACAAAACAACGTCAAACCTAATACCAGATTAGGGTAGTCCCTTTTTGTTTTATAAATCATTTCATTAAAACGTTCAATTAAATGATTTTCATAAAAGGACAATGTTGAATTGTTTTATTAAAATCCTAATTAGATTGGGGTAGTAAGTTGAACGAAGAACCTTATAGTTGATAAGGACTTAATAAAAGATGTTCAACCAATCTGAAAAATTTTGAATTTTAGGATCAACTAGTTGATAAGGATTAACTAGTTCTCTTAATTAAAAGCAATTTAGTTGTTTGGAAAACATAAGATTGATGACAACTCCTTCAATGGATCATGATGTCGGTCAATGTGCTTGGCTAAAGTTTTTGGACCAACCTAGCTAGACTGGGTAACAAGTGGTCCTGGCTTAGTCAATTCCCTGGCCGCGTCCGCTGGACCGCAAGGAGTCGATTCATGACTATGTCAGTCCATCGACTATACCTAAGTCAATACGATAATAATCTTGTTCAAGATAAATCGTAGCCCTCCTTATTTTAGGAGTTGGCAACTGTAAGAAACATGTTCCGGTTGTTGAGATACACTCAAGCCGTGACATGTCAATCTTATAGAAACCGATTTCTTGATTGACATCTTAACCTGACTGAAACCATTGTCTCATCCCTCGAGCTTAGGCGTAAGTCTAACCAAGAATGTAGTCTAAGACCTGACCCAAACCGGCGCGTCGTGCATACACCGAGCAAAGGAGCAAGTCAGGCTGGACACGAAAACAAGGGTCCGACTAGGCTAGCCATTGTGATCCGGTTGAGCACACTCATGATCAAAAATGACTAGGGGTAAAATCGATAGGGAATCATAGTAAATATGATTGACGATGAGTTCGTCTACCGACTGCAGAGTCGGACAACTTGTTGAGATACACTCAAGGTTGTCAGACTCAGGGTAGTCGGATCCCTCTCTCACAAATGTTATTTTATAATAAATTGTTTATTATTATGGCTTTAAATAAATTTAATGGGAGAATATAGTTTTGTTAAAACCATTAAAACTATACTACGAACATATACTAACTAAAGTATCTATAAAATGCAGAATGGACTCAGGTCTAAAATACATGGTAGAAAAGAACGTGCTGGATGGAACCAACTACAAAGACTGGCTTAGGAACATTAAGTTAGTCCTTTCCCTAGCTGGGATTGGATACATATTGTTCGAGGACGCTCCGGAGAAGCCCGATGAGGATTCGACCCACGAAGAGAAAGAAGCCTTTAAATTGTACCAGAGGGATGCAGAGAAGGCAAGATGCCTTACTCTAGCTTCGATGACCAACGAGCTGCAAAGGAAGCATGAACATATGGATGTTCAGAGCATACTCCTTAATGCACAAGAGTTGTATGGCAAGCGATCCAGAGCTGCCAAGTTCGAAGCTACTAGCAACCTCTGGGGCACAAAGATGACGACAGTGCCCGTACAAGATCATGTTATCAAGATGATCGGGTACGTAGAGGACGCCGCCCAGTTAGGATTTGTCCTGGACAATGAGATGTCCACGGACATTATTCTAAAGTCTTTAACTCCCGAGTTCAAGCCCTTTATAACTGGCTTTATAATGAACAACCTTGAGACGGATCTTCCTGGTCTCCTCAATATGCTCCGGCAGTTTGAGGAAATTGAGAAAAAGCCGACTGCACTGGTTGTTGGCTCTGCTACTTCCGACTAGCCGAAAGGCAAAGGAAAGAAGAGGCAGGTCCCACAACCTGCGAAGGCTAAGAATGGGAAGAAGAAGAATAAAGGGGCCCCGTCGAAATCTGAGTGCTTCCATTGCCACAAGATTGGCCACTGGAAGAGGAACTGCAAGATCTATCTTGCAGAGAAGAAGAAGGGGCATACTGATGCCTCTACCTCAGGTACAAATTAAAATTCAATTAAATGCAATTATTTCCATTCATATAGTATGAGATACTTATAGACATCTGTGTACTGTATACAGGTGGCTGATAAGAACCGGAGATTGGAGAAGTACGGAGATCGGTCGGCAATCAAAGCAACAGTTGTTGCTGGGACCGCTCAAAGACTTCTGGAGACGATGATCGCGATGGAGATGATATTTTTCTTATTTGAATAAAATGTATCATCTTTAAGGATCGAAAACAATGAATGAGTGCTTTGCACTCAAGGTTTATTTTTGATGAACAAGTTAAGGTTCTTTTCATGAACCCGTTGTTTTGGAATGGATGTCTCGTTTGTTGCGATTGAGATTGAATCGGCTTAAATTCTGTGGATGTGGCTTTTCTGTGATGGTTGCGTATATTTTCGAATAATGGTGTATAGCTTCGATAAGATTGATTTTGAAGCTGACTAAATGTTAGAAGTCAATCAGTAGTTAAGTGTAGGTTTCAGGGGGCGTATAAATTGTGTGCGGACACAATAATACGCATATCAAGATTAATTCTTGATTATCTGCATTTAGTTATTAAAAGAGTTAATCCCAAATGTGGTTAAAAGAATAAAGTACAGTGTAGGACGTTTTGATTGAACGAGTCAATGTCAAGATTCCTTAAAACGATCTTGACTTAACTCATTCGTCAAACCGAACCTGACACTTGTGCATTCCATCTGAGGCACTTACCAAATGGTTATTTTTGCACATAAATCTAAATATGATTTAGATATTATGTTGAAGAAATTTAACCAGGTAATTCTTAAAGTCAGTGGGAGCGAGCTTATATACTTAGTTCCGTTTTTGTGACTAAGTAAAAGGGATATTTGACTTTAATGAATCTTCTATATAAATCATTAAGTCAAAATTGTTTTGATTTAATCGTATATATATAGAGACTTAGGGTGTCAAATATGTGCTTGACACATTGACACAATAAAGTGGAGTGAGCTAGAACTGACTTACGGAAATGTTAGACCCCACATCTAAATCGTATAAGCCAACTGTTAGCTATACAAAGTTAGGAAAATTTATCCAGATCATTTTTCCAAAGGATCAACCCTGTGTGATCAAGAGATGTAATTTCAATCCATTAAAATTCGTTATAGATACTTATTAGTAGAACCATTCTTAGGTTTGCCATATCAAATGTCAAAGTGACTGATATGCTATAACGGTATGAGATACCGAGATAAATAGCCTAAGTGCAAGTGAGAGATGTATGAAGATATATGCCCATAAGGCAATTTATCTTGATTATACGTCTTGTTCATACCGTATATGGTACGTATTATTCTAAGTATAAAATCATTTGCATTAATATACTTAGATAATATCCATAGACTTATAGCTAGGTCCTTACATATCTAGATGAGATCTCGATTATGAGTAAGTAAGCGACCGAATAGAAACGTGAGTCTAAAACGGTTCGTGATCATAGATGTGTCGAGAACTGGATATCGACACATCGGATAGATCACTGTGTCTTCGTCTTACCTTCGGGTAATGATGATCTCATAATCATTCGACTTGGTGAAGTCGGAGACGAGACACAGGTGCTCATTGGAGAATGAATTCACTGAACGACCAAGTTAGAGTTATTAAATGGTTAACTTTAATGATCTGTCTTTAATAACTCTAGGGTGATGATAGGTCAGTTGATCCTTAAGACCTGAAGTCATCTGTACAAACCTGTGAGCGGACGGTATAGCTTAGACACATGATCTAGCTTCGAGGACCAGTCCTGATGAAAGATCTTAGGTTGGGCTGCACCTGAAGCTCCCAAGGTGAGTAAGTGACTAAGATGTGATTCGTCACTTCCATTAAAGGGAAGTTAGTGTTACAGGCTCAGTACGGTCTTTATGTTAATCATCGGTCGGGGTACGTTGTAAGTAGTACAACGTGTATACAATAAAGACCGCAGTATACTGACCAATGTTGTCTAATAAAGTTGACAGAAAACCATACCCTAGGCCAACAATAAACACAGTCTTGAAGAAGGGATTTTAGCTAACGGAATTCATCACTGACACAGCCAATGCAAACCCTTTGATACTTTTGTCAAGGGTCGATCACGTTATGATGACTCTGAAACAGGGACGACAGCTACTGCTCGTAGTGACCGTCGTCTAGGGGTTTTGAGCTCCAACCTGTAGTAAGGTCAGGCTGTAGGGTCTCACACCGAGTAGTGTTCGTGTCTTAGTAATAGGAATATAGAAAAGAGAGAAATACCATTTGATGATATTAAACATTCACAAAACGGTTGTGAATATTAGTCGCATTAGCAATAGGGACACAACGTTGCATTAGATGCTAACTTTGACTAAACGTGTTGTAAATTAGTTACGACGAATTTAGTAGGAACAAACTTGTTGGAAAGGGTTACCTGGATGACGGGATCGTTCCGGTCTAAACACAGGTTCAAACCGCGTCCAAATCGGAGCTCAAACGAGTCCAGAAACGCAGAAAGAGTTCAAGGAGAAGTGTGTTAGACCCACTGGGCCAAAAGGCCCATGTGCAAAGGCAAAACGGGCACCGCCCGCTGGCTGCAACGGGCGCACCCCCGCTGCAGCAGCGGGCGCGGCCCGCTGTGTGCTGCGGGCATGGCCCGCTGCTCAGCGGGCCAGCGCCCGCTGCTCAGCGGGCCAGCGCCCGCTGCGGCAGCGGGCGGGCGGCCCGCCCTTGCTCCCTTGGGCGGGCGCGCCCGCTAAGCCTAGCGGGCGCGCCCGCAACTTAAGTCAAATTAGGGTTTTTTTGAAACCCCTAATGACGGCTACGAATTTTGAGAAATTGCTAAACTTTGAGCAATTGTTTGAGGGGTCAAATGAAGTCGAAATTCGTCGCCGTCAGTTCCTACACGTTCACCATTCCAAGCTCTTCTGATTGATAGCTTGTTTGGTGTCTGAAGTTTTGTATGCGAGGAGAATTAATTCGTTAAAGTTTGACTTTGTGAAAGGCTAACTTTAAAGTTGAAATTAAGCCAAATGGCTTAATTGAATTTTTTCTCTTCATGGGAATTGTCTCACATTGCCCGCAACGAGAAGTTGAGTGCTCACTCCCTATATAAATAGGGGTGCACTCTCCTCATTGGAACACACACCAGTCAACGATCGAGTAGCTCCAGATTTTTAGAGCAAGCTCGATCGGCGACTAAATCTCTCTCTCTATTTTCCTATTCTCCGGAGTAGTCCTAGCACGACTACGAAGGGGGTTTGGATCTGATCCGGACGTCTAAGACGCAGGTTTCTTCTCAAGTGAAACTTTCTACCGCGTGGGATCGGCTCGGAGGCGAAAGCAGCTCGGGCAGGATCGGTGCGAGGGTGCGAGGCGGCTCAGTCAGATCGGGTCAACGCGGCTCGGCTACGAGGAGCTTCTCAAGACGGTGCGGTACATCTTGCCTGCCCCAGGGCCAAGATTCCAGGTATGTGGTTAAGCGTTTTCTAGTGTAGTTTTAATTAGTCGCTTTAGTGTAGATCCTTCTTGGGGTGGTCAGACCCACTCCAAGTCGGCATAGATCGGGCTAGGTTCTGGCTCCCCAGAGCCTAGCTAAATAGTTTAGCTAGTGTAGAAATTTGATTTCTGGTTTTTTCCGTTGCGCTTTTGTGCCTCCGTGGTCCGTCCGACTTAGGACGGATACGGATCCGAGCTCTGAGGGTCCGCCAAAAACCCCAACACTTTGAACATTGAGAAGTTCACCGGCCGGAATGATTTTCAGATCTGGCAGACGAAGGTGAAGAATGTTCTTATGCAGACGGGTTGTTACCAGATCTTATTCGATGTCTCGAATATCGATAAGGAGGTGATTACATCCGCTAGGGCGAAAATGGAGAGGAAGGCGTACATCGCGATTCAGTTGTCGTTATCAGACAATGTTCTAAGGGAAGTCCTGGATGAGGCGACGACATCTGATATGTGGAAGAAGCTTGAGGGACTCTATATGAAGAAATCCTTCACGAGTCGCCTATATTAGCTTCAGCAGCTGTATACTCTCAAGATGAAGTCTGGTTCAATGGTGAAGGATCACATGGATGAGTTGAACAGGATTGTGCTAGAGTTGCGTGTTATGGATGTGAAGATTGAAGATGAGCAGCAAGCGGTTATCTTGTTGTGTTCATTACTTGAAGAGTATAATCAGTTTGTTCGGTCGATGATTTACAACCGGACTACTCTCACCGTGGAAGAGGTGAAGGCGGCACTTCACACGGAGTAACTATGTGGCAAGGTTCAAAGTAGAGATCATGTGAGTAACCGCGAGGAGGCATTGCATGTGAGGGGTCGACAGGAAAGGAGAGGAGGCTTCAGGAAGAATAATGACCGATCCAAGTCGAGACACTCGTAGGACAGATTTGTGAACATCACATGATATAATTGCCACAAGAAGGGTCATTATTCGAATCATTGTCCTATCAAGAATATGAAGAAAGGAAAGGAAACCGAGAAGGATTCCGGTTCGGCATCTTTGGGGATTGATGGTGAGAAGGTTCATGATGAAGGTAGAGATACCAAGATTTTTGCTGTAGGGATTGCAGGTGATGCCAGTATGGCATGGCTCATGGACAGTGGATGCTCGTATCATATGACTCCTCATAGGAGTTGGTTCGCGACATACCGTTCCAAGCAAGATGGAGGCTCAATCCCCATATGGAACAATGCAGTGTGTAGAACTGCGGGTATTGGAATCATTCGGATAAAGATGCATGACGGCATAGTGCGTACACTTGCCGATGTGAGGCATGTCCCAGATTTGCGGAAGAGCCTAATCTCCATAGGCATGTTGGACAATGCCGGATGTAAGTCGGTCTTTGAAAAAGACCAACTTCGTGTTTCGAAAGGAGCCATGGTTGTGATGAAGGGAAGGTTAGAAACCTATATGCCCTTCAAGATATCACAGTTGAAGGTGAAGCAGACATAAACACTACGAGCGCAGTTTCTGGAGATTCAGCCAAGTTATAGCATTATCGTTTGGGTCATCCATGTAACAAAACGCTTGATGTACTTCGAAGAAGAAAGTTGATTGAAGCCTCGAATGAGAGTGTAGAATTCTACGAATCCTATGTGTACGGTAAGAAGACAAAGCTACAGTTTAACACGAGAAAGCATACTAGCAAAGGACCACTTGACTATATACACACTGGTGTGTGGGGACCTTGTCCAGAGCCGTCAAGAGGGGGAGCTAAGTATGTTGTCTTGTTTATTGATGATTACTCTCGTAAAGTTTGGATGTACCTAATGAAGTCAAAGGACCAAACTTTTGATATGTTTAGAGAGTGGAAGACCATGGTGGAGAAGCAAACCGGAAGGCACGTGAAGGTTCTTAGATCTGACAATGGAGGTGAGTTTACCTCAAGGGAGTTTAGAAATTTCTGCAAACTCTATGAGATCTGCAGACACTTTAGTACATCGGGTGATCTGCAGTCGAATGGTGTGGTGGAGCGGATGAATAAGACATTGTTGGAGAAAGTGGGGTTTTAGGCACTCAGCTGGTTTGGGAAGGAATTCTGGGGAGAGATACTCTCGACAGCTGTGCACATTGTGAACAGAGTTCCTTCAGTAGTGATTGGCTACAAGATCCCTTAGGAGATGTGGAGTGGTGAAGCTGGTGATTATTCGTACTTGCGCATCGTGGGTTGCCCCGGCATATGTGCATGAGAGGGGTGACAAGTTGGATCCAATAGCAAAGAAGTGTGTCTTTCTTGGATATGGCCATGGCGTCAAGGGATATCGTTTGTGGGATCCATAGGGTCAAAAAGCAATAGTGAGCCGACATGTCACTTTTGATGAGGATGCAATGCTCAGGGCGGAGCATTCTCACTCAAAAGAGGACACGTCCGCAGAGGTGATTTCACCGGAGAGGGTTAGTCTTCCGGTCCAGCCCACTCAGCGACCATGTAAAGAGTTGATGGTCGATGCTCCAGTTGAGGGAGATGATGAGGTCCATGCTGAGGACCATGTGCAGACACCTAGTACATCTCAGGTACACGTTGACACTTATGCAGGTGATGATGGAACGTGGAGATCGAAGAGGGGGAAGAAAGCGCCAGAAAGATTAGGTTCATGGGATTATGTCGAATATTCTTTGGATGATATGGCGTCTTATGCACTCAACCTAGAGCACGGGGAGCCAGCGACATATGGTAGAGCCATAGTCTCAGGAGATGCCGCTCAGTGGCAAGGAGCTATGGAGGAGGAGATGTATAGGGCTGTTGACGAACAGAACGTTCGACGAACTACTCGTGAACAAGCTCAGTACATGTTCGTTTACGTTCGTTTAGGAAGCTTAATGAACAAGCTTGAACAGATTTTTAGAGCTCGGTTAGTAAACGAACAGAGCTTGAACATAACTGTGTTCGTTCATTTATGTTCATGAACAAGCTCGTTAAGTGTTCGTGAACAAGCTCGTTAAGTGATGTTCATGAACAAGCTCGTTAAGTGTTCGTGAACGAACATGTATCGAAAATAGTACATTTAGACAAATACTATATTTTTTATTATGCTTGGAATGGATGCTTGTAATGGTATATATGGAGCTATTATGCTGGATTTGTTTATTTTTGTCTTGCAAATATTTAATACTTTTATTTAATTGATTTAGTCATTGGCAATAATGTTTAAATATTATTATTCCTGATTAAAAAATTGACGTTTGTTTGTTTGTTTGAAAATATGTTCATGAACAAGATTGATTTGTGTTCACGAACATGTTCCTGAACATGTTCACGAACAAGCTCGATAAGGCTTGTTAACGAACAGAACGTTCGATTAACTACTCGTGAACAAGCTCGGTAAATGTTCGTTTACGTTCATTTACGTTCGTTCGGTAAGCTTAACGAACAAGCTTGAACATGTTTTTAGAGCTCGGTTAGTAAACGAACAGAGCTTGAACATGGATTTTGTTCATGAACAAAACCAAGCTCCCTGTTCAAGCTCGTTCAAGCTCGTTCGTCAACAGCCCTAGAGATGTAGTCCCTTCACCGGAACGATACTTGGGATTTGGTGCCGTTACCTAGCGAGAAGTGTGCTATTGGTTGTCGTTGGATATACAAGGTCAAGGAAAGTTCAACTCAAGATGGGAACAATGTCAGGTATAAGGAAAGGTTGGTTGCCAATGGATTTGCACAACGGAAAGCTGAAGACTACAACAAAATATTTTCACCGGTTGTGCGACACACGTCCATTCATGTGTTATTGGCGCTAGTTGCTGCTTGGACATGGAGTTGGAGCAACTCGATGTGAAGACCGCCTTTCTGCATGGAGACCTTGATGAGGAAATTTACATGCAGCAGCCTGAGGGGTTCAGAGTTGAAGGGAAATAGACCTTGGTGTGCAGGTTGACGAAATCGTTGTACGGGTTGAAGCAGTCACCCAGGCAGTGGTACAAACGATTCGATAGCTTCATGATGGGAGTAGGCTTCAAGAGGAGTATCAAGGATCAATGTGTGTATGTTCGTACACTTGAGAATGGCTTGAAGATTACTTATTGCTCTATGTGGACGACATGCTAAGTGCTTCTAATAGCATGGCGGAGGTGAAGAAGCTGAATGAGAAGCTAGGGCGAGAATTCGACATGAAGGATTTGGGGCCCGCCAAGAAGATTCTCGGAATGGAGATTGTTCGAGATCGGAAGAAGCATGAGCTTAGATTGTCACAGAAGGGGTACATTCAGAAGGTACTAGCCCGGTTTGGGATGGATAGTGCAAAGCCCGTGACGACACCTTTGGGAGCTCATTTTCAGCTGTCGACGAGTCAGCCGCCAAGCACGGATGCGGAGAAGACTTACATGTCCCAGGTGCTATATGCGAGTGCAGTAAGAAGTTTGATGTATGCGATGGTTTGCACACATCCAGATATTGCACTGGCCGTGGGAGTGGTTAGCAAGTATATGGCTAATCCTGGCAAGGAGCATTGGCAGGCCGTCAAGTGGATTCTGAGCTATCTGTAAGGCACGACGAGTGTCAGGATCCTCTATAGGAGAGGAGACAGAAAGGTGCTGACAAGTTACTGCGATAGCGACTATGCAGGTAATAGAGACAGGCGACGATCTACCACAGAGTATGTGTTCAATTTGGGCACTGTCGTGGTATCGTGGAGGTCGATCTTACAGTCTGTGGTTGCGCTATCAACCACAGAGGCTGAGTTGATTGCAGCGGTGGAAGCTGTGAAGGAGGCCAAGTATTTGAGGAGTCTACTGAGAGATTTGGGGGTGCCGCAGAGTTTGTCACATGTGCATTGTGACAGCCAGAGTGCCATTCATCTGGCAAAGCACCAGGCATACAGTTCGAGGACGAAGCATACTGAGGTGCGTGATTCCATCATTGAGTTGGAGAAGAAGGAGATAGAGCTTCAGAAGATCCCGACTGATTTGAACCCCGCAGACATGTTTACCAAGCCAGTTCCCGTCGTCAAGTTCAAGGTTTGCTTGGAGCTGATTTCCTTGTTGGCTTAGGTGGCGCCAGAGGGCGTGATTTCCGAGACGATAATGATTCTAGAGAGAGGTTCATGGCGCGCAGCGTGGAGATGCCGGAGTCATTGGTGATGAGCTTTGAATCAAGGTAGAGTGTTGTTTTTTGTAATTCAAACTCATCGGTGTTTATTTTTCTAGGCTGCTCGGTCAAGCAGCAGGCTGATCGGTCGAGCAGCAAGCTGCTCGGACCGAGAAGTTTGTCGCCTCGAAAAACAGAGAGCTGGAACGTTTGCCTTGAAGAGGCTACTGTCATACTCAGGCCGAGCAGCATGTCTACTCGACCGAGTGGACTTGACTCCAAAAAACAGAGAGCTGGGAAAGTTTTGCCTTGCAGAGGCTACTGACACACTCGGCCGAGTAGCTCGTCTACTCGACCGAGTCGGATATGCTCGTCACACCGAGCTCGACTGAGCAGGCGGTCGACTCTGGCCGAGCTAGCTTGGGCCCGCGCGCAGCTTTCGACGGCCTGGATGCTTTTCTCGCCGTTCGTTTGAGTTGGTATTTAACCTATCTGTGTTATAAATTAGGTTAAGCTGTCATCTTGAGTTCGCAAGCCTCTATTGAGTTTGGAGAGCCTCTTGCTACCCCATTGGAGATTGGAGAGAGTTTTAGGGTTTGTGTTCTTGAGAGAAAGGTTTGATTTTCCATTCTCTTCTTCTTCCATTGATTTCTTCCTCTTGAGTGGATTCGTAAGGGCTTGTTCCATTGACGAGTTATTACTCACGCGTGAGGGAGCGTTTTGTAACCCTAATCGTTTGGATCTCTCTACTAGTGGAATCGTCTCGGATTGGATTGCTGGACGTAGGTTGTTTACAACCGAACCCGGGTAAATTCTTTTGTGTATTTGATTGATTTATTTGTTGCTAAGATTCGTTTGCTACTTTCTATTGCAAGGTCATTTGGGGTTTTATTGGGTCTTTGAGATTAGATTTTTGCTAGCCTAATATTCCTGATCAGTTTATTAGGGTTGGTTTTCGTATTGATCTCAAGGCGTTTTGGAGTTTCTCCCAACAAGTTTCAATCTACGGTAGTTTTTTCCTAATAGAAATATACAATATTTGTTTTTTTAAAGACATACAATGGAGAAAATTTTCTTTGCTAACAGCACATCTCATAGTTCTTTTTGAAATTTTTTCGATCTTGTTGTATACATTTTAGAAACTCAAAAACACTCGGTATAAAAAATTATATTTTCCTTCTTGATGCCAAAAATCTTGCTGAATCGAGATCCAACCATTGGGACGAGTATTCATGCAACAGAGAGCCCAGACAAGGTTTCGTCGGGCTGGCCTTCTTCTGCAGTATATAAAAGAGAGGAAAAAACATCTGATGATCGAGGGATATGGGTAGATCCGCCGACTACCCTTGTAACGGTCCATATTTTTCAATGCAACTATTCACGTATTTTCATTTTAAAAACTATTTTATAATGGTTCGTCTGGAGTTTTACGATTTCTAAAATTTCTTATAAAAAATATTTTGAAGTATCAGACTAGTTATGGAGTATTTTAGTAAGTTCATGTTTCATCAAATACCTCTAAATAATATGATAAAAATTCATTTTCAAATATTACTGTTTTGACTGAAGGAATTAATTTTCTATACAAACATCATCAAAAGTTTTCAAACTTCTGCGGTAACATTCTATAATCATTTATGGCTCTCCACATTAATTTCGTAATTTTCCGTAGTCAAATCGATAGAGAACCCGCTTACCCGCTTCCTAAATGTTTTGGCCTAAAACTCGTATCTCTGTGGCTCAAACCTTGAAACGGATCTCGTATTCGTGATCCTCGCGACGATACGATCCCGTGGATATGTTTTCGTAATTTTTCGGACATGTTTACTAGTAGGGGCAAAATCGTAATTTTGTATTTTTAACCTTTTTACTTGATTACTAATTACCCTATTAACTATTTTAATTAACTTTCACCTACCTAACACTTACCTGTAAGAAGCCCATGTGTTTCATGGGTTAGCCTAATTTCCACGTTTAGCCTAATTTCCACCTCGCTAACGGTGGAAAAGTGTGAAAAACGTGTGGTGAAACAACACATCTAACCTAAGTGGGTAGGGTTGGAGAACCAAATGGGAAGTTAGGATGGCTAGGCGAGGAGAATGGGGTGTAGGTTCACTAATGTTGGTGTTAATCAAGCTCAAATTATCCACATATAACTCAATTAGGCATCCGGCTATGGCAAGCTTAATCAGAAAGTTTAGCTTTCATGAACACGATAATTAGCAATAGGGATGGACATATCATCGTAGCAATAATCAAATTAAGATCATAGTCTCTTCTCTAAGAGTGCCCACTTAGGTCTTAGCCAATTAAAATGTGCCCTAATAAAACATCCAACATCAACATTTAAAATGAACAAGAGGAAATTAAAGCTATAATTAACATCCAACCCAATGAATCACAACCCAAACCATTCAACACTACTCAACCATCATGAAAAAGATGGAAATTTTATACAAAATTATCCCCAAATTCAATACAAAAGAGAGATGCAAAATTACAAAAGAGGGAGGAAGGATTTCACCCAAGAACTCTCCCAAATGAACCCTTGCTTCCACCCATTGCTCCTCCTCCAAGCTTTCTCATCATCTCCATGGCCTCCAAGCTATCTCCCAAGCCTTAAAAAAATCCAAAGAGAAGAAGAAGTGGCTGAAAAACATCCCCAAAACCCTCTAAAAACGAGTTACAGCCCAAACGGGTCTGCAAGGGGCGAACTGGGTCGAATTTCGCACCCAGAACCCGCAAGAAAACACTTAAAACCCCCTCTCAGGCATGCGGGTCAGGAGCGTGGGGCACCTGACCCGCGGGCGCGTGATGCGCCTGCAAATGGCCACGGGCACGTGCCCGCTCCCATCGGGCAGCAGGCCGGTGCTGGGCCGGCCCGCAAAGAGCATTTTGCTTTATTATTATTATTATTTTAAATCTCAGCGGCCCGCTCAAGACCTGCGGGCCTTTAATTATATGTTATTTTGTTTTTTTCTTTCTAAATTCCAGAAATCTCTGCAATGTTTCTCTTGGTCCAATAACTCCCAAAAAATGCCTAGAAATCCCAGGAAAATCCCAGAAAATTCTTAAAAATCTCCAAGACTCCTAGAAGTACCTGAAAATAGGAGAAGGTGAAATTAGTCAATATGATGAGAAAATTAATATAATGACTATTATAAAACACTATTGACCTCCAATAATCCATATAAAATAATCCATTGCTCAAATAATTCTAAAAAATTGACAATATGATCACTACAATACCAGGAGCACATGAAAAATAATAGGAAGCCAATAAGGGCGATAAAACCCGTATTTTGTGCCAAGAATGAGAGTAAGCTCCTAAAATGATATGAAATGAAAATATACCCAAAAAGAGCAAGTTTAAGCCTAATCTTTAGCACAAAATGGGGGTAGTTAGGGGGTATAAATATATACTTTTCACTCCGAATCATGTTGTAATCATTAGAAAATTAGGTAAAGTCCTAAGACTTAATGCAAGGTCAAACATGTATCGAGATGAGGATCACGATCATGAAGAGTGCTTGACCGTTAGTAGCATAAGTCTAAAAGGGTTCGTGGTCGTAGATGTTTCGAGAAAAGGATATCGAAACATCGGATATACCATTATGTCCTAGTCTTCACCGTATAGTGTTGACGATGATCTTATGGTCGTTCGACTTGACGAAGTCGGAGACAAGACATGTGTGCTCATTGGAGAATGAGTTTACTGAACGACCCAACAAGAGTTATCATATGGTTATGATTGACTAATCTGTCAATGATAACTCTTAGTGATGATATGCAAGTTGGTCTTTTGACTTGAGGTCATTCTACGAACCTGTACGTGAACGTTGTCACTTAGATTCCTGACCTAGCTTCAAGGCAAGGCCTGTCGAAAGGTCTTTGGTTGGGTGGCATTTGAAGCGTGCGAGGAGAGTAATGACCAAGATAAGATTCGTCTCTCCCGGTCAATGGGAGTTAGTGTCATAGTGTTAGTTCGATCTTTAGTGAAAACTCTGGCCAGAGTATGTTGAAAGAAGTCTAACATTATTTGACTAAAGATGGATGGAGACTAACCGGTTTTGAGCTATTGGAGTTGACAGTTTGACCGTACCCTATGCTTGAACAAAACGGCATGTTTTTGACGAAGAGACTAAAACTGCGGAATTCATTACGGACACAGTTAGGGTGGTCCCGACTACACCCATATTAATGACTTAACCACATAAGTATGATACTGAAATAGGGACGACAACTGCTGCTCGTGGTCACTACCGTCTGGGGCTTCGAGCCCCACCTGTAGTAGGGTTAGGCTGTAGGGTCTCACGCAGAGTGCGACCTTCGTCAAGTAATAGGTAGAAATTTGGGAGAATGTGCATTAGATGCAGTGGATAGAAACTGCAAAGAGTTTGCAATTAGCTCCTGCATTCGGGATAAATGATCCGGAGTGCTGGTGGGAGATGTTGGGGGATGCAAGCCCTCAGATCATTTGTATTTGATGCAAATGATTTTATATAATAGATGTGTAGATTTTTGCATTTGATGCAAATGGAAACTTAATGCGGTGTAAATTGTTTAAGTGCGTATTTAATTAAAGAAACACGTAGAAAAGGTTACATGTATGACAGGATCGTTCCTGTCTAAACCCAGGTTCAAACGGCGTCCAAAACGGAGTCCAAACGAGTCGAGTAAGTCTATTTAAAAGTGTTTCAAATGGAAGCCCAAAAGAAATAAACCAGGCCCAAAGTTCTTTTGGTTGTTTGAGAAACAAAAAAAAGATTTTTTGGGGACCCGGCCAAAAGGCCGGATCCAATTTGCGCACGCACAAATTGCAGAGCGCCCAGGGGCCGCGTCACTGGGTGCGTTCATGACACGCGCCCCACACTAGGCGTGTGCATGGCTCGCGCCGTACTGGGCACAGCGTGCGCCTCAGCCTGTAGGGCTCACTCGATGGGCCCCACACTAGGGTTCTAAACCCTATACAAATGGCTTTGCTGGCGGCTGATTTTAAACGAAAAATATGCTTTTGGGCTGATATTTGGACACACGTTTGATGGGTCAAACGAACTCGGATTGGCACGTCGTTTTTTCTTACGCGTTCATCGTTCGTGTGCTCTTCAATTTGATAGGTTGTATCAAATGTGAAGCTCAACGGTGAGGGGGTTAAAATTCATGGAAGTTTGGCCTTTCTTTAAGGCAAACTAACTTGAATTATTTAACTGCAAAACTTTAGTCCCACATCGGAAGTGGAGTAAAGGGGAGTGGTCAGTCGTCTATATAAATAGGTGCATGCCCCCTCCTCATAACTAGTCCCAAGCTCTAGATCTAAGCGGCTCCCAAAAAGTTTGGAGCACGCTCGGATCTAAGCTTAAAATAAATATTTTCTCTTCTCCTTATATTTCTGACTTACTCCTGAAGAGCTCTAGCAAAGCCACGAAGGGGCTCGGATCGGATCCGAAGTCTTGACGGAGGATCGACCCAAGTGAAACTTTCTTCGGAGCGTGGTTGGCTCATTGACAAGGGGTTGCTCGCTTCGGGATGCGGTGCGGTTCGAAAAGCGGTTTGGCTCAGCGGATCGCGAAGCGGTTCAGCTCGGGACGAGGAGCGGCTCGAGACGCGGTTCGGTACACCTTGCCGGTGCAAGCAAGGTTCATGGTATGTAGTTTAATTAAGCATAGTATTTATTATATTGCAGTAGCTTAGATCTATCTTGGGGTGGTCAGACCCATCTCAAGATAGTAGAGATCATGGCTAGGGTCTTGAAATCCTTAGGGCTTGCATGTTAAATAGTTTAACATTTTTCCGCGCCTTGCTTTTCTTTTGCCTCTATCGTCCGTCCGACGTAGGACGAGCATAGAAATATGCCCTAAGGGTCCCTCAAATCCCAACATGGAGTACTTAGGACTTGAAGCTTGTGACAATGGGAGGAGGACCACCTTTGCTTAGCTTGCGGCAATGTTGATGATGACCCTTGAAACTTGTGGCCAATGGATGAGATGGAGCTCTTGGCTTGCGGCAATGGTGGAGAAGCCCCCTTTGGATGTTTTGCAATGTGAGAGAAGCCTTCTCTTTGGATGTTGCGCAGTGTGAGAGAAGCCTTATCTTGGTGCTTGAAGATTGAAGGAGGAGAACTCGTTGGGATGTTGCGCACTTGGGAAGTTGCTCTTGGAGTTGCTTGCGCAATGGAGTTGAAGCACTTGGAGGTTGAAGACAACGACTCCCTTGATAACTTGCGCAATGGAGATGAAAGCTTCACCTTGGCGACTTGCGCATTGAATGAGAGGAGTGACTCCTTTGTTGCGGCTATGGGGATGAATACTTGATAACTTGTGGCCTTTTAGGAGATTGGATCCTTGTTGCGGCCTTGTAGATGTTGAAGATGAGAGCTTTAAGTTTTGGCAATGGAGAATGTCCTTCCTTTGATACTTGCGCAATAGAGAATGAATGACTTCTACAATGGAAATTTTTGAAGCTTGCTAGTTGATGTGTTTGGACGCACCCCCTTGCTTTGTTGTAGCCGCGTTTTTTTACTTTATGGTTTTACTCAAAAATTTGCTCTCCTTGTATGGGGGTTTAAGTAGGAGATGTAAAGAATCAATTGGCTCGTGTAGGATCCCATAATTGTAGGAGATTGGATGGAATCCTAACTTGACTAGGATTTGAAATAATCGTATGTGAGATCTCTTCTAATCACAATAGGATATGAAGTTTGAATTGGATTTGAAGAGGGTTTGAATTTGAATGGTAATGGGATTTGAATTGGATCTCATTTAATCACAAATTGATTTGCATGAGATTTGGTTCAATCACTTTTGATATGAACGAGATCTCTCCATATCTCTCCATCTTTGACCAAGTCCAAATTGCAATTGAATTGCAATTTCTCCATCACTTTGACTAAGTCTCCTTTGCATATTTCTTCATCACTTTAACTAAGTCCCCCTTTGTATTTACGAGCTTGCCACTCCTAAAAACACTTAGCACACACATCAAATCGTTAACACACGTTTGTTATCATCAAACACGAAGTCATCGATCGTTGTATCCAACAACACGTTGTATCCAATAAGGTCTTTATGATAAGTTGTGCCACTGAGGAGACAACCTGGAAGGGATCGTCAGGGCTGTTTAGAGAAGGAGACCATCCATATAGAGCGTAGCTGCTGAGTGAACCGACCTTACGGAGGCCATCCTTATGGAGCATATCTTGCTAAGGGAGCGAGGTTTCAGCTGTTGAAGTCTACTGGTATGGAGCCGACCTCGGGCAGTGATGTCATTCGTTAAGGTGGCCTTTTGTCAAGGAGCCGACCTCGCGGAGGCCGTCCTGAAGAGATGGCTGTTGAAGAGCCCGACCTTGGGGATCAAGGTCATGTTGGAAGAGCCGAGAAAGCCGACCTCGAGGAGGTCATCCCTGATAAATTGTGCTGAGACCAGGTCAGGCTAGCCTTTCAAGTTGAGGCCAGGGTGGCCTTTTAAGCTGCTAAATTTTTCCTCCTTCATCAGTTATCTCTGAATCAAGTACTAAAATATCTACACTCTTAGACAATTTTCATCCTCGTTCTTCCCACTTGATATTGACTTAAGCATTATAATTCGAATTGGAGGACCACCCCCTCCGTTTCCTCTGACACGTTTGTCTCTTCGATTCAGGCAGTGACACATGAGCCTCTCTTGGCCTGATGAAACCTGTTAAGTATTAGATTCACCAATTTGGTTTTGGTGATGGGCAAACTTAATTAATTGTGACTAACCCCTTATTTTGTAGTTAATTAGAGCATCATCGATATAGATCAATATATATCAAAAGCAACCGTGATTTGAGCCAATGATGTAAGGAAACCAAGTGATGGACTCATAGAGTTCTAATAGAAGATTTCAAGGATTTCAATAGGAAGTGAAGGGGATTAACATGTAATATTTTCATTTCTTTACTTCTTTATTGTAATAAAATGTTGAGCCTGGAATAAACTTGCTAGAAGCATCTCTATGTCACACACAATACCATAGTTCATTCATTAATCAATCCAATACGGCTAGAACTCTTTAAAACTCAAACTTGAGTTTTTATCCTCAACAAGTTGCCTGGTGCATGGCCACCAGACGTCAGGTGTGCATGCATTCAATAGCTCAAAAACCCTAACCCAGACAGATGCCTGAAGCTGTCTTCCTAGGCGTCTGCATAGTGTGTCAGACGCATGTGTGATGACCTACAAACATTTAGCTTTTTTCGCCAAAAATTCAAGTTGCTCATTTTCTTTAGCTTGACTTTTAATTCGTTTGTTGCTAACATGATAGACGTCTGCACAGTAGACTAGACGTCTAGGAGGCCTTCTAAAGACGTCTGGTCAACTAGCTGTTAGACTGCATTTATTATCTAATCGGCATAGTGTCCCAGTCGCCTGATGGGTCTGCACCAGTTATCAGGTGTCTCGGATTTCTGCATTTATTGTTGTAAATTTTCAATGGGATTTGATGAGATTTTTGGGTGTTATAAATAGGGACTTGATGCATTCATTTAGAACTTTTATAATCATTAGTACTTCTCTTACGAGTGCATTCTATCTCCCTTAAGCATTTCAGAATCTTTATCCTCTTCACTTGACCACAAGCTTGAAGCTCACACTTCATGCATTCATTGCTTCTTCGTTTGGACAAGTAGTAAGTGCTCATTCACTCTTATTAGAGCACATCACACACAGCTCTCTGCCTCACTTTATAGCAAGATTATCATGGCATATGTTTGTGTATTTCATATAGAATATTTCATTTCACTTTCTCTATTTCTCTAATGAGAATTACTCTCGGTTTGTGAGAGTTGACCATTCCGAGTTGTGGGAAGTGGTGTGTAAATAGTATTGGTTCTACTCTTATCGGGATTTGGTAAGCGGGTTTTAGTGGATTTCTAGTCACTGTCGGGATTTGCTAGTGGGTTGCTGGAATAGGATCCCAGCGAGTTAGGATTTGACTCAGGGGAATCCGAAACATGGTATATACTCTTTTTGCGATTGCATTTTTGGGTTGTTGTCTCTATTATTTCATTTCCGCACTATTGGTTACATTGAGATTTTTAATTAGACGCAACTTTTTTAACTATCATAAATACTATTCACACACCCTCTAATATTTTTCCCATGGTTTCAGGTCCTACAAATCTCTGTTGCGAGCTATCTGTTGCGTGAATACTTGCCCCATATGTCAAATTATGGCTCCGCAAGATTCTAGGTATCAATAAGTCATTATCTTAAGTATTTTTCTTGGGCTTAATTTCGGAAAACTATCTCATACTTTCGCTAAATTCCAAAAAATACCTCTTATTTTGATATAATCGCAAAACTACCTCATACTTTTCAGTTTTTGATAAACTCCCCCATACTTTGGTTTCGTAGAACTGCCTCATAGTTTGCTTGATTTCGTAGAATTACATCATACTTTGGTTTAATTTCGTATAACTACCACCTACTTTGATATATGTGGGATGGTGGAAGAGTGAGGATGACGACGGTGGGAGAAAGTGGTGGACGAGTGCGGTGGTGGGGGAGGGGGGAGGACGGTGGTGGAGGAGGATGGTGGTGGAGGAGGGGGAGGAGAGTGGTGGTGGATGGAAGGAGGATGGGCAGCGATGGATGGAAGGCGAAGGGTGGCGGAGGGAGGAGGGAGGACGGCGAGGGGAGTGGGAGGAGGGCGGCAGCATGTGTAACAGGGAAGGGCAGCGATGGATAGAGGGCGAAGGATAGCGGTGGGGGGAGGGGACGAGGATGAGAGAGTTTATCGAAACCTAAAAAGTACAAGGTAGTTTTGCGATTATATGAAAATAAGAGATATTTTTTGGAATTCAGCCAAAGTATGAGATAGTTTTCCAAAATTAAGCTAACCATCAATCATGTTTACTTTCAAAGATAATAAGAATTATTATTATTATTATAATTATTTCATACGTAAGAGTTATCATAACCATACATGGTTGGATCTTTCCATCAATTATTACGAGGACGTTTGCAAGAAGTAAGCAATAGTTTGGTAAGAACAGGGATAAAAAGATTAGAAAGTGACCCTTTACGAATTGTAGCCAGATCTCCCATTAAAAAATTAAGATATTTAAAGCAGGTTGACTGCCATGTGGGGCCCATGCACCATTAGCTAAATGGTCCCTGTTTGGTGTACAAATAACTTCTCTCGAACGTAACGCCACGAAATAAATAAATAAATCAATCAATCAAAAAAATCCCGGCCTTTTCATCTTTTTCCAATAATAACATGAGACGCTACAAGACAATGCGCCTCTCTCCTATACGACACTTCAGGTGACGAATGCCCACCGTCAATTTCAAAATTAATTATTGGCATCTGATGATAAACGGCATCTACTGCAGTCCGCATATAAAGTTTCGTACGTGTTTCGCACAAAAACTTGACCGTTAGCGGGGCGTGTTGCGGCCATACGCCACTCTCAACAGTTTCCCACAATAATTAATTATTAAAATTTTCAACTGTTTTAATTTTTTTTTTTTGGATAATTCGGAAACCAACTGTTTTAATTTCAAGTTCACTGAAGTTAACAAAAGTACTGCAAATTCTCGCATTTTCAGTCCTTTATAAATAGTAATGCGTGCAAACCGAGAGAAGAGGAAGCAGCCCCTTTCTTGTATCGAAAGGGTACGATTATTTCAATTCAATTCCATTCAATTTGTACCGGTAGTTCAATCCGAGATCCCAGATTTTGAGCTCATTTCTCAGATTTTTGAAGTAACTCATTTCAAGGATTCATAACAGGTGAGATGTCTATCATGATGTTTTTCCCCTTATTTTGTTGCGCATATTTAAATGTTAGATTTGTTCTGCTCCGATTGATTCAATCAAGATGATGGGAGTTTGAGATAGCAAGGATTTGCTTTCAAAGTTTCCTTAAGATTAGATTTTCAGCTTAAAACCCAAAAGTTTAACTGAAGTTTGACTAAAATCAATGAGCGGATCGAAAAAGAAAACGAAAACCTCCCAGTTGTTGTTTTTTCCTTTTATAATTATTTTTTTTGAGTTCTTGTGATTCTTGAATGATCTGATCAAGTTCTTATGCATGTTTCGTTTCATAGTCGAGAATCGTTTCGTCATACCCAAATTCGATCTCTTTCAAGATGGGAGAAGAATCGAATCAGAATCAAGACATCGACAGAGGCATGAACTTGGAGGATCCCGTTGAGCCCACAGGCTTCAAGAGGCTGCCTCCATGGTCGAAGCAGCTGACTTTCCGTGGCCTCGTGGCGAGCCTCATCATTGGAGTCATGTACAGTGTGATCGTCATGAAGCTGAACCTCACCACCGGCCTCGTACCGACTCTCAACGTCTCTGCCGCCCTGCTCGCCTTCGTCTTCCTCCGGACATGGACCAAACTCCTCCACAGGCTCGGCATTGTCACCGCTCCCTTCACTCAGCAGGAGAACACTGTGGTTCAGACTTGTGCTGTCGCTTGTTACAGCATCGCGGTTGGAGGTTCTACTTAAATTCGATTGCAAGCTGAATATGACATCCTACCGAATTTGTTAATGAGCTTGCACATTGTGTGGTTGCAGGTGGATTTGGGTCTTATCTATTGGGTTTGAACAAGAAGACATACGAACAAGCAGGTGTCGATACGGAAGGAAATACTCCGGGGAGTTACAAAGAGCCTGGGATTGGTTGGATGACTGGATTTCTATTCACCGTTAGTTTTGTTGGGATCTTGACGTTAGTTCCATTGAGAAAGGTACTTTCTTTTAGATTACTGAATCTCGGGACTATGTTCCTGTAATTAGCATGATCTGTGAATTCATGTTAGTCAATTTTGCTAGTAGGGTGATTCTCCTGAGCAGTTGGATGCTTTGAGATTCAATGACCAATCAGGCTAAGATAAGACTGGAGTAGTTTTCATAGGGCTGAACCCTCTGTGAGCAGGATTTGTTTATCTTCAGCAATTTTATCATGTTTTATAATTGTGATTCTCTACGCCACTTTCTGGTTCATTACATGGACAATTGATGGTGATAAATTGAACAATAAGAAAATTGCATACGTATCTGATGCCATCAGGCGGGCACGTACACGTTGTCTTCATATGTCTGCATCTCCTGTGTTTCTTATAAAAAATATTTTTATTTACTTGTTATATGCAAATGCAAATGTTTTAGCTGGTTTGAGATCTGATTACTTTGTAGGTCGTCGACAAATTTACACAGTGGACTGTTCTATAAAATTTTCCAATTAAAAACAGTAACAACAGTATGTGCCCACTTGGGTGCGCGGGTGCAAACACATGGGTGCGCGTGTGCCCACACAGATACATAGAGGTGAACATGCTTTCAGTTTTCTTTAATCGATTAATACTTGACTGAAGATATGGTCTTTAAATCATTAAGATCGTTTTCTTTCTACTTTTAATAAATCAAGTCCAAATCACTTGGAGTTTTAGACATATGTGCATGCGCACATGTCTATGGTCATATCACCATGTCCTGTATTCTACTTTTTAAATGGGTTCTCTCTGTTTCCATGTCTATTGCAATTTTGTGTTCGTATCCTATCCTATTTCTTACTTAGCATGACAATGCAATAATTTGAAATAGGAATGATATTAATTTCTTTAAATTACACAAAAAATGATATGCTAATTTTTTAGTTTTCATGATACAGTTAATGGCATATGACACTGTATGTTGAGTAGCTCTATTTTCCTCTTATTTATTTTAATTCAAATTTGCTTCATTTTTTATGCATGGTCTGTATTCTGCCAGATTATGGTAATCGACTACAAATTGACTTACCCAAGCGGCACTGCTACAGCTGTTCTAATCAATGGTTTCCATACACCCTACGGAGATAAAATGGCAAAGTATACAACAATTACATTTTCTTTATTAAATATGTGAATCTCAATTGACTCTAGTAACTAAATTAACAATTCCATTTTTCCAGGAAACAAGTTCATGGTTTTGCGAAGTTTTTCACTATCAGCTTCTTGTGGAGCTTCTTCCAGTGGTTCTATGCAGGTGGCAATGCATGCGGATTTTCACAGTTCCCAACATTTGGACTTAGAGCGTGGAAACAGACGTATGTGTAAGCAAGTCCATGTCTTGTTAATTTTGCCATAGTTCATTCTGATTTCATCAAAGGGTCATCACTTCAAGTACTTGTAGTGCAGGTTCTTCTTTGATTTCAGTCTCACATATGTTGGAGCCGGGATGATTTGCTCTCATCTTGTGAACCTTTCTCTTCTCCTTGGAGCGGTTCTTTCATGGGGAATAATGTGGCCTCTGATAAGCGAGCTTAAAGGGACTTGGTACCCTGACAGTTTACCTGAAAGCAGTATGAGAAGTTTGCAAGGATACAAGGTTTGTAAATATGGGCTGTACATGTATAATGTGCTAAGAATTCTTTGGACTACTTGACATTGAACTTTTGCATATGCTCTTGATCAGGTTTTCATCTCAATTGCACTCATCCTTGGAGACGGGCTTTATAACTTCATCAAGGTTCTTGCTTTTACTGCTAGAAGTATGCATTCTAGATCAAGATGTAGAAACATCAGAAAAGGTAAAAGCACAAATATTCCCTAGAAATTAAGGGATTTATTAAAATGTACTTCATTGATATATCATCTAATGGTTCTTTTGGGGTAGTTGAATCAACATCTAGAATAAATGAATGGCCGTAGAAAAGATCTCAGAAATGGACTGAACTGAATGATTGTAGGGAATCTAATAGAGGAAACATATCACATCCAATGTTATATTTGGCCAAGAATGGCCTAAAACTTATTGATAAGGTTCTTATTAAATATATTGAATACTTTGATATCATTTTACTACTACAATTATATCACAATTTGCAATATGCATTGTTGTAGCTCAGAAATTTGCCATGTCAATTGCGTTACTTTGTCACATAAAAGTATCTTATGCTTTACACTATATATTAAACTTGTCCTTTTATTTATTCTACTGGCTGTTATTTATAATTGAAGGGAAGAAAGAATCTATGGTATAGGGAGGCAATTTTAACATTTTACCACTTTATTTATTTTCTGGCTCCTCATGATGAGTGAGATATATAGAACCAAACATTCTTTGTATTATCTCATTTAATTAATGTTCGAAATTTCTTAATGTTGAATTCCATGGGAACTTGACCAGAAGATGTTACACATGCTGTCTCATTTCTTCCTGAATTCCTCTCTCATGAATCTTGAACCTCAAGGTTCCCTCCATTTTTTCTTGCAGTGACTGATACCGGCACTCCTCTTCTCGACGATTGTCAACGTAATGAGGTGTTCATGAAGGAAGGCATTCCTATATGGCTTGCCTATTCTGGATACATTCTCCTCACTGTGATCTCCCTCATTGCAATCCCCTTGATATTTCCTGCGGTAAAATGGTACTATGTCATCATAGCGTACATCATTGCCCCAGCACTTGGCTTCTGCAATGCTTATGGTGCTGGCTTAACTGACATGAACATGGCATACAACTACGGCAAAGTTTCACTCTTCATACTTGCAGCTTGGGCCGGCAAAGACTCTGGAGTAGTTGCTGGCCTTGTAGGCTGTGGGTTAATAAAATCTGTAGTTTCAATCTCGGCTGATTTGATGCAAGATTTTAAAACTGGCCATCTGACTCTCACTTCCCCTCGATCGATGCTCCTCAGTCAAGCAATCGGGACAGCCATGGGGTGTGTCATTGCTCCTCTGACCTTCTTTCTCTTCTACACAGCATTTGATGTTGGAAATCCCGATGGCAGCTTCAAGGCACCTTATGCATTGATCTACAGGAACATGGCGATACTGGGTGTTCAGGGCTTCTCGGCCCTTCCCCGGCATTGCTTGCAGCTTTGCTATGGTTTCTTTGGGTTTGCTATAGCGACTAATTTGATGAGAGACCTATTTCCATCTAAGTATGGGCGGTGGGTTCCCTTGCCGATGGCAATGGCTGTGCCATTCTTGGTAGGAGCTAGCTTTGCGATTGACATGTGCGTCGGGAGTTTGATAGTGTTTGCTTGGCACAAGGTTAATAGCGGGAAGGCTGCACTAATGGTCCCTGCAGTGGCTTCTGGTTTGATCTGCGGTGATGGTCTGTGGATTCTTCCCTCTTCTTTGCTTGCCCTTGCCAAGATTAATCCTCCCATCTGCATGAAATTTTTCGCCACAAAATAGTGGACGTAGAATTCTAGGTTATTCTCCTTGAGAAGCAGTTCTGGTAGGAACTCTTCTCGTGTATAACAGGTGCAATGCATCTCAGAATTGGCAGAAGCTCTTCTTATAACAAGATTAATTTTTAGATGGTGGATGGTCGATCATTTACTTGAGTTATTGATGCTGAGGCAAATAAAAAGATGATGCAGTACAGTAACATTTCAAGTTAAGACAAGTATCTTAACTGAAGGGCGTGGAAGGTTAATATCTTACTGCAAAGATTGCTGAAAACAGAAGAATGTAAGCAATGTATAATCATAAGAAGTCCTGAAGGTCATATATCACATTGCATCTGCTGCAATACAAGGATGTAAGCTAGTGTAAATTGATAACCGTATGTACCAGAAGCAAAGAAGCAATACATGCCTTGCTGTTATAAGTTATTGTTCTGTTCTCCTTGGAGTATATGTCACTAGGGATCGTGTTGTTCATTGCGAATTGATCAAATTGTTTGAATTTGAATCATAAGAATAAATTGGTTGTGGATCACATGGAACATACGGTTGTGCACGCTTGTGTGATTTGGTCTTGAAAAAAATTGTCATTGTATGATTAATCTATTGAATAGATGCTATGAAGAAATGACGAGCATCTGAAAGCAAAGATCCAATGGTTCCAAGTTCTGCATGATGACAGAGGTTCTCTTTGGCATGACTGGCAACTTGTTCTCAGTGAAGGACAACCGTGTTTGGCACTTCTCAATCACAGGCGGAAACCTTTGCAGGACAGATTCTCCTTGTTCTGTGCCTTTTCTTTTGGTGGTCCTAATGGCAAGCTTTCCGGTTGAAATTGTTTCCAGGGGCTTTTGAAGCATATTATCCTGTGTACAAATTAAGCTCAGATGTTTCAATCTCCTAGAGCTTCCTCTCCCTTCTCAACGCTTTAAACCGATGACAAGCAAAACAGATTGTGAGACCATTCGATTTTCTGTGGAACGGTGTAGTTAGTTTCAGGTATCAATCTTATATTCAGCAGAATCAGCACATATTTATTGGGTAACAGAATGTTCTATGCTGCAGCAAGTAAAGTAGAAAGTCACTCGCTCAAGTGTTATCCTAGTCTGCTGGTGATGGCAATCGCTGTCAGCAAATATTTGGTGAGCAGTTAATTTTTTTGCACTTTTGAAACACTTTTCAATATTCAAGTGTATTTTCCAATGGCCGACATATACTCAACATGTACCTTGAATTTTTCCTCATCTTTTCGGTTTGATGTTATGCTAAAAGCTGTAATGCGAATTATGAATGGCCAGTTGATGTGTTCTGCGTCTAGCCACTGGGAGTGGGTGGTCCTTCGTTCTTCGCCTGAGATGCCGCTGCTGTCAGAGACAAAGAGAGCTACAAATCAAATTCCTGCAACCTTGTATTGTCTGCTCAAAGTGAAGAAGGACATCACCTGAAATCATTTACATGCCGCCCAACATTTGGTCCTTTTGCAATCAAAATTCCAGCCATGATTACAGGTAATATCGTTTGTCCACATCTTTGAGCAAAGTAATTTTTTCTAATAGCAATCCTGAGCTGAGAATTTTCCTTAATTAAAAATTCATGTGCTGAGAATGTATGCTTGATTTTGTCCACTGTCTGGTATTGCCTTTCTTTGTGACCACGGGGTGGGTTCTAAAGGGAAATTGACCAAATCATATGTCTCTTCCTTTTATCAGGGGCAAACCCTAGGTAGAGGTGTTACCAGTTGGTGCCATGATGCCAATGGGTGCAGACCTAAACAACCTGACGGCTTGTACATGTAAAGCATAATTTTTTTTGAGAATACCGACTAGCTAATTTTGTACATGTAAAGCATAAGTACGAACGAGATTATGACAAAATTAATTGGATAGTTTTCCCCCCTTCTTCATAAAGCTGTTTCAAACTTTTAATGATTAACTATTGGACAATTTTTTGGAAAAGAGACAAAAATTAAAAATAATTTGAAAAATCAACCGAATTTTTTTTGCAGAACGGATCAGGTTTCGTCACGGCACTGCCTGAGCGTCCCTCGATGCTGACGGGGCATTTTTTCGAATTGGTCGTACGTGCCAAGTGCGACCAATTGGTCGGGCCTCTGCCTTGGCCGCACTTGGCAAGTGCGTCTAAGTCGATTAATAAGAAACTCATTTCACCCGGTCCAACTCTTCAACTGCCAAAACAAACTTTTCCTCCCCAACTTGGTCGCGCCTCTGACCATCGTCCTCACCGACTTGGCCGTGCCTCTGACCGCTGACCTCACATGCATTATTCCTCGAGCTTAACTTGAGCACCCCCTACGAGCCAAACAACAGCGAAGCCACTCAGTTCCTCGCGCTCTACCTCGTGAGTATTTCTTCAATTCGTGAGTTTTATGGTTAGGGTTAGGGTTAGTGTTAGGGTTGGGTATGTGGAGATTAGGGTTAGGGTTAGGGCTAGGGCTAAGGTTAGGTATGTGGTGATTGTTTGTGGAGATTATGGTTGGAGTTAGGGTTAGGGTTATGTTTATGGAGATTGATTGTGTTGATTATGGTTAGTGTTAGGTATATGGTTATGGTTCTAGAAGTAGATATTTACTAGTTTCATATTGTACAAATTATGTCAAAAATGTTGAATTATTGCTTAGTAATTTCATAACTTAATAGTAATTACAACTTATAGGATATCATATCATGGCGGATGCGGGACCCGTATCTGATGCTCTTTTATGGCCAGACTCACTATCATTTTGCGCAGATCTAACATGGAAAGGTATGAATATTCATAGTGATAGTGATGGTAGAAATGTTAAATATGATGTCATGAAAAAAATTAATGTTCGGATTAATTGTTTGCATGAGGCTATGTTCGCATGTATGTTGAGTATGTTGAATGCCCTCCATATTCAGGAATTTGAATGTCATGCCCTGCAACAGTGCTTAATGACATATGAAAACATGCAATTTTTAGAAAATTGAATTTTCATTTTAAAGATGACATATAAAAGTTTGCAATACTTGCACGATTTCGATATTTATGTATCCATATTCCCCTCTTCTTGTAGTGTGAGCACACTTCTACCGTCATATTTTCCCGATGATGATACTTTTGGTTTGGAGAATTAGTCATAAATCCTGATGAGTTATTCTCCAAATCAAGCATGCCAGTGAATGTGATGCGTGATTCAGTCCATTGGGGGTTGATTATTGCATCCATCTCCTTGTAAATTTCAACCGATTGTTGACTTGCCCCCAAGCTGAATAGACTCTCCATATCGCCGTCATCAGATATCATCACAGTTGTAGTCATGCCCTTCATTATCGGCCAGCTGCACACCAGTTTCAATGCACACTTATGATGTCTGATCAACGCATATTGACGGTCTTCTCAGCATAATTGATTTAACTTTCTCTCGACATATTTCAGTTCGTGATTGTCACAAATAATTAAATTTCCATCATAATAGCATATGACATAAATTTGATCACTTGCCATTGTTAACACCCTTCACAAAATTCCAAATAATTCTTTCCTAAAATTTCATATACGTGCTTTAAAGAATTCACCTAAATCACATTAAAAAATTTCATAGTTAGAGGCATGAAAAAACTTTACAATGATGGAAATTGATCAAAACCGAGCTAGATCTGGCTGTCTATTGCCTTATCCTTTGCCCGATCGTATCGGATCCGATGATTTTTGACTTAAAAGAGGTTGGTTCTTGATTTTCTTTTCGATTCTAAACGGCCGTCTGTCTGGGGTTCCTTTGAACTGACAGTGGCCTTGAGAAATGAGGCCGGTGGCAGCCCTATACGTCTAAATTGGCCACACTTGCCAAGGGCGGCCAGTTAATAGACACGTGACTTAAGTCACGTGGTAACCGACATAATTTATATTTCATAAAATATAAAATTTAGGGTCGAAATGCAATTTAACTTTAAGCGAAGAAAAGGGTAAAACTTAACGGATATGGCGGTCAAACTTGTGCTGTTTTAGCATGTAGTGTGTCAGCATAAGCTTGACTTCACATTTCCTGCGCGATACGCAAACACAGAAATCCACTCGCAAGAAAAGGATTCAAGGTCATGGGGGATAATAATTTGTTGCAAAGACCAGAACATTAGGTAAATGCTTCGTCTCTCGTCTTTTCTTTCTGGTGGATCTGTCTTTTTGACCGCCGACGATTGCGTCTTCTTTCTTCCTTAAGACGGGACTTTTTAATCAGTTTGTTTCAGTACATTGATTAGTTATTTTACTCATCAGTTTTGATAACATTTGAGAAAGACAAAATCAAACAAAATATGATGTTAACCGATACCAACACTAATAGCGCACTTTCAGAAAGTAGATCACGCTGGTGTTAGGTATTGGGTACTAAAAGAGATTGCAAGCATCTTTGCACATCACTAGCTGCAATTGGTTTTAATTGAATCCAGTGTGCTGAAAATGATGGCAACATGTGCTATATAACTACCTCTGTGCACCCAAACAGCCGCAGCAACCAGAAAGTCTGCACAAGCCTTTTTGAACACGTACGATTTTAAAGGGATGAAACATAGGGTCTCTACACATTAACAGAAAATTTCGCTACTGTTGGACCATTGGCCGGTACTCATGACAAATCGACCGACGAAGGTTAAGTCCCATAGGCGAAGCCCGACTTCGACTCGGTCAAAGCCCACCAGATAGTCGCCCGTTGCACTCTCATCACTCGAATGTGGGATTGAAGGCGGCCTCATAAATAGCGGGAACGTGTGCAACATTCACTCCTATTAAAGAGGGGAGATCATGTCACCATAATGGGTGACCGTTAACTCTCCAACGTCACTAAAAGGACCCATGTGATCTATAAATACCAAAATGGTTTCAATTTTCAAGGTACGAGATCTAATACATAGACTCTACTCTTTCAGCTTATAATTCTTCCACCAAAGAGCTTGCGACGTCAGATCTGAGACAAGCCTCCGTGGGTCGATCTCAGCTGCTCCAAGCTCCCTCTCATCCTTAAGTTCACGTACTAACTTAAGCATCGAAGGGGATTTCGGTCGGGACCCAGATCCGACACCCATGACTTTTTTTTGTGGTGTAGATCGTCGAGTCTCAATCTCTTGTGAGGGTCGCTTCCGAGCTCCACAACCTTGATCTGTCGACGTACCAGTTGCTCGAGGGTGGATCGAGCATCGCATCCCAATCAACACCCATCAATCGACATTGGTTCAACCAACCTAGGGTCCCACTTCACTCGCTGACGAGGCTCCGACTCAGCGCGAAGGGTCCACGTCAGCTTGACAACGTCAGCTTGACAACTGTCTCGGTCATTTTTGGCCTTAACAGTTTGGCGTCGTATGTGGGAAATCGTTAATCAGATTGACATCCCGAAGGGATTAAAAAGCTATGTCGGCTGGACCCGGCAATATCGAACCGATCCAAGGTCCGAAGGAGAAACAAAAGGCGAACATCGTCCAGGTGGAGGATGCCTCGGGCTCTAAGTCTCCACCAAAACGACCTGCGAAGGCCACCAAGGAGCCTAAAGTGACCCAGAAGGAATTCACCCAATTCACAGAGCGGGTCGACAAGAGTCTCGGTGTTTTGGCGACCTTGATACGCCAAAGCATGAGAGATCCATCTCTCTTAAACGAGCAACTACCGCCTCCGAACCCGACCCTAACACTGACTAGCGGCGCAGCCTTGCTTAAGGAACAAGGAGATCCGAGAGCAGACCGGCAGGAAATCAACCTGCACAATACAACCCCCACATTTCACCAATACGGTGGCATGGGGATTGACAATCATGTCTTCGTTTTCCAAGGAGAACCCGGTCCTCCCAACTATAAGGAAGCGACCCGCCACATCCTGGATCAGGTAATAGACGTGGCTCCCCCGGTTATAACCCCCTCAATCTCGCTGGTGGATAGGGGAGGAGTGATGAGATCCCGAACCGGTCTTCGGGAGCTAATTACGTGCAAGGCGGAGAAGGGAGATCTCTACTCATCCAGTCCGCGCTTCGACGAACCCCACTAAAGGAGAATATCACTTCCGCTCCTCCTCTTCCGAAGTTCAAACTCTCGGCCTTACCATCTTATGATGGCAGAGGCGACCCATGGTCACACATCCATAAAATCTAAACGTGGTGCTGCTTCACGAGGCCGACGAGTCATACCTTTGTCGAGCTTTCCACGCTACCATATTCAAGAGGGCAGAGGCTGGTACGAATGGTTACCCGACGGCTTTATCGGGTCATTCGACGAACTTGCTGATATGTTCTGCAAGCAATTCGTCGCGAGTCGACGTCATAAGAAGAAGTCCTCCCACCTCTTCTCGCTCAAGCAGAACGAGAATGCGTCAATTCGAGCCTTTGTCCAAAGATTCAACGACGAGAGGCTCGATGTAGAAGAGACGCCTGACGTAACTGTCATAGCGGCGCTCACTCAAGCAGTACGGAACAAACACATGCGAAGAGCGCTCCACCAGTTTCCCCTAGCATCCTCGCAGAGATGTTCAATATAACACATTGTTTTAACATCTCCGAAGAAGCAGAGGAACTGGCTAGAACTAATGGGAAAGGCACTTCCGCCCGCCGTGGAGACACCAGGCGAGAGAAACCAACTCAGGGAATCCCTTGACAGGAGTCTCGAGACAAGAGACCTAGAAAGAGGAGCCCTCGAAGCAAGGAGCGTCCTACTTATGCAATGCAAAGCACTCCCAAGACGGAGGTCCTCGCTTACGCCCCACGGGAAGAGCCGGTCCAAGAATCAGCCAAGAAAGGCAAGTATGAGAAGAGAGACGACATCAAATTTTACAAGTACCACAATGACTACGGGCATGACTTCAATGACGGTTAGACTCTTAAAAAAGAGATCGATGCACTGGTCAATCGAGGGCACCCCAAAAACCTAGCCAGCGATCAACCTAGCAAGGAGGGACCCTCGAAGCAGAAGGGCAAGATGACATGGTCGCCCGTCACCAAGGTGGTCGACTAGCAAGCCACCAAGCCCAGGGTCGAATAAAAAGGCGCGGGACAAAAAGCGGCTTCGACGAAGTTCGGAAACACCTCTTTTTAATTTTCTCCTTTCAATAAAGCACGTTTTCTCATCAAGTAAAGTTCCGCCTCCTTTTCGAAACCAAGCATTCATGTTACGAGAGCTATCCCATCACGCTCCCCACTGAAAGGATCCGATCCCTGGGGAAGCTGTATAAGCCAAGTCCATATTGATGAGACTCGTGCAAACGACCTGAATGCGTCGTCAGCCGTAAGACGAAGGGGATACCCCTTTGCCACTGAACGACTCTCTGAATGCGTCGTGAGCCGTAAGATGAAGGGGCCAACCCTTCACCACTGAATGACTCTCTGAATGCGTCGTGAGCCGTAAGTCGAAGGGGCCACCCCTTAGCCACTTAACGACTCTCGGAATGCGTCGTCAGCCGTAAGTCGAAGGGGCCACCCCTTCGCCATTGAACGACTCTCGGAATGCGTCGTCAGCCGTAAGTCGAAGGGGCCACCCATTCGCCAATGAACGACTCCCCTAATGCGTCGTCAGCCGTGAGTCGAAAGGGGCCACCTCTTCGCCACTGAACGACTCCCCGAATGCGTCGTCAGCCGTGAGTCAAAAGTGGCAACACCTTCGCCACTGAACGACTCCCCGAATGCGTCGTCAGCTATGAGTCGAAGGGGCCACCCATTCGCCACTGAACGACTCCCCTAATGCGTCGTCAGCCGTAAATCGAAGGGGCCACCCCTTCGCCACTGAACGACTCTCCCTACTGCATCGTCAGCCATAAGCCGAAGGGTCACCATTTTTCCACTGAATGACTCCCTCTTGCCGTCAGCCGTGATTCGAGGGAATCGATCCCTCGTCGCTAAACATTGCGGTCTATTTCTTACATGGTTCGATAGCTTACCCTCGATCATCTTGAGCGAGGGTCTAACCTATCGAAAAGGGCCATCAGGCATTATGACCACACGACATGAGCGACGACAAACAAAGAGATACAACGACAAACAAAGATATGCAAACCAACTCTCCTGGCGCTTTTGCTACAAAATTGTTTTCGTTTACATATACATTATCCCATATACATTCAAAAGTTAAAACTGGAGTATAAGGAGCGCCAAGATTCTACAATGGCTGGCTAGGCCCTTGGTCTCCCTCCGGCACGACCGCGGGTTCTTGGTCTCCCGAAACACTGGCTCCTGCATTGTCACCCGTTATGGTGACGAATTCGTCGGAGGGAGCAGCCTCCTCAGTGCCTTGACTCAATTCGTCGTCACCAAAGTCCGAAAATAGCACTAGGATTCGGTCGATCTCAGCGGAGAGGTCAGGGAATCGGTCCTTCAGTTCCGATCGACATCGCTCGTAGCCTTCGGTGTACAGCTCGTCGAAATCAGGCAGAGGATCCTTGAATTCCTGGACCGCACTCTCCGCTATGACCTCGGCGTTGTCTCGCTCTTCTAACAGAGCCTTCTCGGCTCGCTCTCTTAGTGCGGCTTGTTCCGCCTCCCTCTTGCGAGACTCGTGTAGCTCGCGATCGAGCCACAGAAGGTTATCCATTCTCGTTTCGGAAAGAAGGCTGAGTCTAGTCAGCTCAACTTGAGACTTCTACACGTCCGACCTAACGGCCTCTAAGGTGACTTCGTGATTGGCCACCACCGGAGGGCACCGACGTAACGCAGCGGTGGCCACAAGAGCCTGCAAACAATGCACGATAGTTAACATCCGTGCTTGCATCACCCATAATGGAGGCTGGTGCAGTGGTTACCTGGACGTTAGCATTGACGACTATCGATGCAAGCCTCTAGTAATCGACCCTGTCCACGACAGCCCCGTCTCGTGGAAGGGTCGCATTTTCAGCAATCCGGGAGGTGGTCCCGCAATCAAAAAGCGCAGAATCTTCCCGCCTCATCGGAAACTCCATCCGAATGAGTTCCTTCGCGGAAAAATCGAACGTGGGTCTGAGGAGATCGACTCTCTAGCAGAATCGGCCTGAATTCATCATGGATGTCTTCAGACAAAGGTATGGGAGGGAACAAGCCTCCCCAAGGCCAAGAATCCTCGTGCAGAAGGAGCTCCGGAGGGACCCGGGTCTCCCCCGAGTCTCCCTCTAGGGGAATTCCCCTCTCCTGCTGAGGGACCTGCTCTGTCACGACCCGCTTTCCAGGATACCTGATAAGTACGAATCCGTATCAAGTATTCCTGAAACTACGCTGTGAAGAAAAACGAGGAGAGAGAAGAGAAGTATCGCTCGGAACAGAAAACTCCGCAGGCCACTGCGCACATGCTGGGAAGTACAAGTAAAACTCCATCACAGATATAACACTGAGAAATAAACAAAAGTACAATATTTCATTTATTTAATACATTGATACATTCTTTTACATACACCATCTGTTCAAGGGGTACAAAATAGGGAAGCTACACCGAGACAACGATAATCTTATACAACTCCAAGTCCAGTTCCAACTTATACAGTACCAACAATTTCATCCTCACAACTCTACCTACAAAGGTCTACCCGAAAAAGAAACACCAAAAGTACAAGTCTCTCATCATACCCTTCGCCACCCAATCCTACAACCGATCACCAACTCCAAGGCTCCAGCCGCTATCCCCAACCTGAAAAGTCAACGGGGACACGTCAACGCGTGACCCAGTAGGAACTTCTAACACTTTAGTAGGACCCAGTTTTAGAACTGGTCTACCTATCTAGGGAGGGTGGTCTAACAATTAATGGTCTCATGGTATAAAAGTAATCACAACACAATATGTAAGCATCAAGTAAGAACTTGTGAACATGCATAAGTAACCATGTTATAACATTCAAGTGCTGGAGGTAAGTAGGAGAACATATTAACATGCAAGTACTGGACATTTATAATAAACAATGGAATTGATCAGCATGAGTTAACAACATTAACTTAACAGAGAAACAAGTAACCACGGGATAACAATATTTATAATTAAAAGACAATTACTTTAAGTTATTGATTCTCATGTTTGGAAACCCGTGTAAACCGTAGGACGCTAAAGAGTCGGACTTCACCCAAGGTGGGTGAAAAATGGTACCACCACCACCGACACGTGCACTGGAGGGGCCTCTCGTAACTTCGTACCCGAACGGGGCAAGGCACTATAGCGATACTCATCTCGGTTTTTCTGTGGAAAACGGAGAAAACCATCAATTACCAGTCATGGTGCGACACGAGCACACCACCGGCCTCTCCAACTCTAGTGAACTCCCCTTTTCAGGAGTGACGTGGCGAGTGAGAAAAATAGTACTACGGTCCGCTACTTAACACCTAAAGTTTACCCGTTTTCCCCCAAACCCACATCTGGAGTCTCACCCATTTCAAGAATGGACTGAGCACTCCGTTGTCATCACTCTGCCTCACTCTCAGTTTATGGAATAGTTCATCATTTATTCATTTCAGCGGTCTCAAAATCGCATTCATATATTTCCATTTCTTTCATAATTTCACCGATGTCGTGATTCAACGACCATCGTCTTTGCATTCATACTAAGAGCTTCGACATGCTCCATTCGATATAACAAATTCATGAACCATAAACTTAATCCTCTAGTATATAACAAAACATATCAACATTTAACATTGAACTAGCTTACTCATTAACATGAAGCTTGATAACATCATTATTATCACATGGGACATAACATATCATTATTATCACCTGGCGCAAAGAGGGCCCGCACGCAGCCCTAGGGCTGCGTGCTTCTCTGGCGGCGGCTGGATTGTTGTTTTGTGGGGTTTTTTTGGCATACTTTGACACTCAATTGGAGGGTCTAACGAACTCCGATTGACGAACGGTTTTTTCCTATGCGTTCACCGTTGAACACTTGTCGTATTGATAGGTTGTATCAATCTTGAAGCTCAACGGTGAGTGAGTTAAAGTTCACGGAAGTTTGCACTTTGTGAAGTGCAAACTAACTTGATTTTAAATTAACTCAAACAAATAGTCCCACATCGGATTTTGAGAAAAGGGGAGAGTCCGCCGCCTATATAAATAGGGGTCTCCCCCCTTTCTCAAAACTCGTCCCAAGCTCTAGATCTGAGCGGCTCTCGTAAATGTTGGAGCACGCTCGGATCTAGGCTTAAATTAATATTTCTCTTCTCCCTAAATTTCTTCCTTACTCCTGAGGGCTCTAGCAAAGCCACGAAGGAGTTCGGATTCTGGATCCGAAATCTAGGCGGAGGTTTCACTCGCGTGAAACTTTCTTCGGCGCGTGGTTGGCTCGGCGGCACGAGGATTGATCGCCTCGGGATGCGGAGCGGTTCTAGGAGCGGTTCGGGGAGCGGTTCGGGGAGCGGCTCGGCGTGGGACGAGAGCAGCTCGGAAGACGGCGCGGAACATCTCGCCTGCTCCAGGGTTGAGATTCCGGGTATGTGGTTAAAGTATTTTATTAGCATTAGTTTAGTTTAATCGCAGTAGGCTAGATCCTTCTTGGGATGGTCAGATCCATCCCAAGTCGGCATAGATCTTGGCATAGGGTCTTGGACCTTAGGGCTAAGTTAAAAATTGTTTTTAACTGCATGTTAATTAGTTAACATAGTTTTTCTTCCGCTGCTATTGTTTTTCTGTCTATGTTCCGTCCGACTTAGGACGAGACTAGAGTTTTTTGTGCACTTAGGGACCGCCAATTCCCAACAGTGGTATCAGAGCCTAGGTTTGCGTAGTCGATCTAGGTACTGCGATTTCATTAAACCTGTTAATGCCTTTTAAATAATTTTAAAATTTTAAAGTTATAAGATAATTTTAAAAATGTTTTTTAAAGTTCAAAATTCTATGTGATAAATTTTTGAACATGAAATTTTTTTAAAATGACGTTTTAGAATTTATGTGATAATTTTAAAACTAATTTTAAATCTTTAAAAGTTTTAAATTTATTTTGGATGCTTAAAAAATTTTTATATGATAAATTTTTAAGCATGGAAATTTTAAAATGGAGTTTTTTAAATTTAGGTGATATATTTTAAAATTGATTTTAAGGCTTTAAATTTATGCGATAAGTTTAAAATATTTTAGATGTTTAAAAATTGTATATGATAAATTTTTGAACATGGAAAATTTTTAAAGTAATGTTTTAAATTTATAAGATATTTTTTAAAAACTGATTTTAAAAGTCTAAAAATTGTTTATGCGATAAACTTAGTTTATTTAATTGTTAAATAGATATACACTTTCATTTTATGTTGATAAAATTAGTGTAGCTTTGTTTTAATGGCTTGTTAATCTTGTACCTTATTTGATAACACAAGACAACCCTTTAGGTTAGCCATTAAAAATGATTAAAATTTATTACTTGAATTTTAATGACATGCTATGTTTTAATAAATCATTAACAACAATATAAGACCTAATTCCTGATTAGGGTAGTCCTTTAAATGAATTTTCAATTCTAATTGTTATAATTAATTTTCATTAAAGGACTTCACTTCTAGCGTTGTTAATAAAATTTACTAAAATCCTAATAACGATTAGGATAGCACGTGAACCTTATAGTTGATAAGGACTTAATAAAAGTTGTTAAACAAATCCTAAAATTTTGAATTTAAGGATTCATCTAGTTGATAGGATAAATTAGTTGTTAATAAAAGCTGTTTAGTCTATGACATACATACAAAAATGACAAGCTTCATTCAATGGACCATGATCCAGTCAATGTGATTGGCTAAGAGTTCTGGGTCAACCCTTGCTAGTCCAAGGGGTAGTGATCCTGGCTTAGTCAATTCCCTGGCTGAGTTCCGCTGGACCGCAATGTCGCGAATCATGATTGTATGACACCCTGGACTATATCTAAGTCAAATACGTTAATGATCTTTTTCAAGATTAGCCGTAGCCCTCCTTGTTTTAGGGGTTAGCAACTATAGGGCCCGTGTTACAGTTGTTGAGATACACTCAAGCTGTGACATGGCAACCTTGTAGAAATCAACTTCTTAAATACATAAGATGTAGTCTAAGACCTGACCCAAACCGACGTGTCGTGCATACACCGAGCTGAGGGGCAAGTCAGGCTAGACATGAAAACAAGGGTCCGACTAGACTAGACATTGTGATTTGGATGAGCACACTCATGATCACGAATGGCTAGGGGCAAAAACCGATTAAGAGAGCCATATCCGATATGATCGATGAAGAGTCATCTTCCGATTGCAGAGTCAATCAACTTGTTGAGCTACACTCAAGGTTGTTTAGACTCAAGGTGATTGGAACTCTTACCCATTAATTTTAATTCGATTAAATCGTTCGTTATTAAGCTTTAAAACGTTCGTAAAAATAGTGGGAGGATATAGATAGATAAAAGCCAATCTACCTATATTTAATATTGAACATATGCTGAAACTAGGGCAAGACTATGTTTGCCGAAGGAATCCGAACATATAATATTTTAATAAGTTAATTGGTCAAAAGTTGATTAATTGAATATCAAATTAAATTCTAATTGATAGAATTAAAACTATATTCTCGTTGACATTAAATGACCTTCTAAAGAACATACTTAAGAAATATGATTTCATTAAGTTCTGGGTCCAACAAATAAATTAAAGCTACATGTCACTCGTCTCTATATGAGGCAGCTTGAACATATAGGACATTCAAAGTATGTTTCTCCCTACAACTTGTCGAGCTACCCTCAAGGTTGTATGGACAAACAATTTTGATCCGCAAAGTTCGAAAATTCGATCAAACCGTTTGAGTCGAATACGAGTGCATGAGCGATGCAAGACTATGTATCCCAACCGGATCTTGAGACAAGCAACTTCTTGAGCTACACTCAAGATTGCAAAGCTCAAGCGTTTGGATACATAAGTTGCTTGCATAGCTATTTATTTATGTTGATATCTAAATGTGATTTAGAAAAGGAAGAAGGCACTTCGGAAAGTTAATTGAGAAGGTTAGTTTAATTTATCATTAGTAGAGGCATAAGTAGGAGGAAATGAAAATGTGACATATTTTGATGTCACGATTTCAGAATAAATTGTTATACAAAAGACGTTTAACACATTTTGATGAATGTCGTCACATTGCTTCTGAAGTAATGTTTTGTGTTAAATAATTTGTAAATAACTATATATATATTAAATGTTAATATATAAATACACAAGATAGTAGCAAACTTATATGGTAAAATTAGACTAGGCCGTATCAAGAGATTAAGCTTCACAAGTCACATAAAGAGGGGTCTGACCTCTCGTATTATGAAGTCTACGGACACTTGTGAGTCTTAGCCTCTTAGATACAATGGCCGAAACCCATCTGTAAGACAGTGGGAGAATGAGTTGTCGAACTCAGTCTTGTACATACTGATGTACCCGAGTCTAGATTAACCAAACATAAGTTATTCGTATGTTTTATTAAGACACGTGTTCTTGATGAAACACAAGTCTGATAAAATAAAGAACGAAATGACTAAAGTATTTAAACTGATTCGATTAGATCGAATGGTCAAATACTTAGCTAAATAAAATCTTGTGTAATTAAAAGAAAATGTGATTTTCTCTCAGATCAAGTCTGTTAACACATCGGTGTATTAAAAGGTATGAATCACACTTAATTAGATTTAGTGTGATCCATTGTAAGTGACTCTGAGTTAAGTCCTCCCTCTGGGTTAAGTCCCAGATAGTAATGCCTAGGTTTTGATAAAGTTCTATGAGAACATTATCAATAATATATTCAATAAATCAATCGTAAGGAAGTTGTATTATTACTCGAATCTCGTGAGACGGATTGTCGAGTTAGACATCATAACTGATGATGACTTAATCAACTTCTAGGATGAAATTCGGAGTAGTAACTCCGATTTAAAACTTGATGCAGGTCCGTGTGCGTAAATAAATTTGAGAATTTAGTTTACGTGCCCAAGGAAAATGTTTCCTCACTTTCTGCAAGTAAATCTTTAAGTTGAAAGATTGGTGCAGAAAAGAAAATAGTGAAGTACAATAATGTTGGACGGGAACGGTTTTCATCCTAATTTCTTTAAAACGGATTATGATGAAACCGGTTGCGCCAACAGATGTGTACAGATCTACTCGGACCAAAGCCGATGTAAAACGCTTAAGTTGACCATGAAAATTGGAGCATTCACTTATAAGTTCGTTTTTCTAAATATGATTTAGACAGACTGACTTATATGAATTAGCCAGATAGTTTTCAAAGTCAGTGGGAGCGTATAAATTACATGCGAATCATCAAAGAGATGGAACATATATTTTGACAAAGTAATCAAAAAGTTTGATACTTTATCAGAAATAAATATGAGCCATTTGTAATGACCAATAACTAATTTAAAATTATTATCGTAAGGTACGATGAACTGGATAAGATCCAGGGAAATAAAATATTATAGATTCCGATAGACCAAGTGAATTATTTGAATAAGATTCAAAAGGTTGGTCTAATATAAACATAGAAACACCTTAAGTCTATAGTGTAGACGGTTTTAGCAGATCCACTCACGAAGGCTCTACCACATGAAGTCGGGAAAACTTATATGTAAAAATGGTATAAGATACCGAGATAAATGGGCCTGAGTGCAAGTGGGAGATGTAGGAATATTATGCCCTCGAGGCCATTTATTCCTGTGTGAATAGCACAAACATCTTGTTCGAAATAACAGTAAGCTGTTTGGTAATAATTTATCTAAGTTATATTGTAATGTAGTCAACATTAGATATCAACTTAGGTAAAGTCCTGAGACTTTATGCAAGGTCAAACGGGTATCAAGATGAGTATCTCGATCATGGAGAAACGTTTGACCGTCTGTAACATAAGTCTAAAATGGTTCGTGGTCGTAGATGTTCCGAGACAAGGATATCGAAACATCGGATAGACCATTGTGTCTTAGTCTTCACCGTTTAGCGGTGGCGATGATCTCATGATCGCTTGACTTGGCGAAGTCGAAGACGAGACACAGGTGCTCATTAGAATGAGTTCATTGAACGATCCACTGGAGTTGTCATATGGTTAGATTGACCAATCTGTCAGTGATAACTCTGAGTGATGATAGGATAGTTGGTCTTTTGACTTGAGGTCATTTTGACAAACCTGTGCGTGAACGGTGCCACTTATATCAACTGACCTAGCTTCGAGGCAATGCCTGTCGAAAGGTCTTTTGATTGGGTGTCACTTGAAACGTACGAGGCGAGTAATGACCAAGAGAGGATTCGTCTCTCCCGGTCAATGGGAGTTAGTGTCGTAGAGTTAGTTCGGTCTTTAGTAAAAACTCTGCGCAGAGTATGTTGGAAGAAGTCCAACATTAGTTGACTAAAGATCGATAGAAACTAACCGGAGTCAAGTTATTGGGGTTGACAGTTTGACCGTACCCTAGACTTGATCTACGCGACATATTTAAGACGAAGAGACTATAACTGCGGAATTCATCACGGAAACAGTCAGGGTGGTCCCGACAATACTCATGTCAATGAGTCAACCACATAATGATGATTCCTGAAGCAGGGATGGCAACCACTGCTCGTGGTCACTGCCGTATAGGGCTTCGAGCCCAACCTGTTGTAAGGATCAGGCTGTAGGGTCTCACACAGAGTGCAACGCTTCGTCTAGTAATAGATAGAAATTAGTTAGGGAGAATAATTGCATTTGATGCAATAGAATAATTGCATTTTTGATGCAAGGGATGAAATAATTGCATTTGATGCAATATGGTAATTTAAGCCTAGATAGGGACTATTTTGCATTTGATGCAAAGGCGATTAAATGTGTATTAAATTGTTTAATACAATATTTAATAATATAAACGCAAGAAAAAAAGTTCACGGGTAAGACGGAAATGTTCCGGTCTAGACCCAGGTTCGAACGGCGTCCAAATCGGATACCAAACGTAAGAGTTATGTCCAAAAAACCCCAAGCCCATAGAGTAATCAGCCCAAGAGGCTGATTAAAAACAACCGCCATTTATTGGCTGGGCCCGCGCGCGCCCACGTGGGCACTGGGCCCACGCGGGCGCGTGCTTTGCACGCGCCCGCGTGGGGCTCCAGCGCCCACGCAGGGCGCGCTGCGTGCGCAGAGGCGCGTGCGCTGCACGCGCCTGGCGCAAAGAGGGCCCGCACGCAGCCCTAGGGCTGCGTGCTTCTCTGGCGGCGGCTGGATTGTTGTTTTGTGGGGTTTTTTTGGCATACTTTGACACTCAATTGGAGGGTCAAACGAACTCCGATTGACGAACGGTTTTTTCCTATGCGTTCACCGTTGAACGCTTGTCGTATTGATAGGTTGTATCAATCTTGAAGCTCAACGGTGAGTGAGTTAAAGTTCACGGAAGTTTGCACTTTGTGAAGTGCAAACTAACTTGATTTTAAATTAACTCAAACTAATAGTCCTACATCGGATTTTGAGAAAAGGGGAGAGTCCACCGCCTATATAAATATGGGTCTCCCCCCTTTCTCAAAACTCGTCCCAAGCTCTAGATCTGAGCGGCTCTCGTAAATGTTGGAGCACGCTCGGATCTAGGCTTAAATTAATATTTCTCTTCTCCCTAAATTTCTTCCTTACTCCTGAGGGCTCTAGCAAAGCCACGAAGGAGTTCGGATTCTGGATCCGAAATCTAGGCGGAGGTTTCACTCGCGTGAAACTTTTTCGACGCGTGGTTGGCTCGGCGGCACGAGGATTGATCGCCTCGGGATGCGGAGCGGTTCGAGGAGCGGTTCGGGGAGCGGTTCGGGGAGCGGCTCGGCGTGGGACGGGAGCAGCTCGGAAGACGGCGCGGAACATCTCGCCTGCTCCAGGGTTGAGATTCCGGGTATGTGGTTAAAGTATTTTATTAGCATTAGTTTAGTTTAATCGCAGTAGGCTAGATCCTTCTTGGGATGGTCAGATCCATCCCAAGTCGGCATAGATCTTGGCATAGGGTCTTGGACCTTAGGGCTAAGTTAAAAATTGTTTTTAACTGCATGTTAATTAGTTAACATAGTTTTTCTTCCGCTGCTATTGTTTTTCTGTCTATGTTCCGTCCGACTTAGGACGAGACTAGAGTTTTTTGTGCCCTTAGGGACCGCCAATTCCCAACAATTCCTAGTCCTAAAACTAAATCCTACTATAAGTGATAGGAATTTCTATCTCCAAAAGTCCTCCAAAATTTTCTTTGGCCCGTCTTATTTCCTTGATGAATTTTTTTGGCCTCCTAGTCTCCTCCTTCAACCTCCTTGCTTGGCCTTCAAAATTGGAATTTTTGGAGTATTTTTGGAGAGAATTTGGAGATAAAATGATGATGAATGGATGTGAGTTTTTGGTGGTGGGGTGGATGGTGCTTAGGGAGGAGAGTGTTGGTGGGAAGGGGGAGCAAAAGGGAGGAGAGGGAGAGAGATGATGAAATCTTGATTTTTTTCTTCTTTTCTATGCTAAAGGTCTGACCGGAGATTGAATAGTCTAAGGGTTTTCCTACCATAGAAATACAAGCAACACTATATGCATATACTATACACTCATGTATACATGCACTATACGGTAAATTATACACATATATATGCACATTCCTATCCAAGAATATAGGTATACACACAGACAAATCATCACAACATATACATAGTACTATATATTCCATATGCTAGACTAATATGTATACACATGCTAGTACACCTATACACATGGACACATGTATCAATGTCGTACATAGCAATAAGTAGAAATATGTATAGATGCACCCAAGGCATTAATATACACACCAATATTTATACACTTATTATACCCACTAAATATACACTTACATATAGATACACACAAATACATGTCCAACGACGTATGCTATATCAGGGATACATATAGATATATCTAAATACATACACCTTTATATGTAATCACACACTCCTTATATTTATATATTTACATACATGAATGTTCATATGATATTTAAACACACCCTACTCATAAGTCACAAAGCTAGCATACTTGCATATACACATACATATGGGTATACCTAGATACATCAGAGTATAATTCAAGTATACATCCATATGTATACATATCCAATATTCACTCACGTAAGTCTATATTTATCCACCTATACACGGTACAAATATACTTACATACAAGCCGTCAGCATAACATATATTCAATGCAGTATATATACACACACAACACTATGTATAAATAATAGCACAAGAATTTTATCAATACAGTATATGTATCTATATACACACACACACTTGTACAAACAAGACATGTCCATATATAATTCTCATTCACATGTTACACTCACATATCATCACATAATATATAAGTACACACCAATATTGTATAACTTGGCATACCTACTTATGTATATCTATAAACACCATTTAGTAAGCCAATATATTTCGCACACTACTTATGATACACCTCCAATAGTAGCTATACTCATATATACATATCTCACTATATCAATTTACACAACCACATTCCTAGTATGCATACACATACACGTCATCACATAGAGTCTCATATAACAATACCAACACACACAGATATTCACATAATGTAACATCGGTGTAAGCGTATCTGCTTACAGTCAGACAGGCAACCATATACATATTTCATATATGTATCAAACACACAACTCTAGTACACCTAGGGCATGCCCATCCGCACATGGATTTACACAATCATCATGTACATATACACCACATATTACCAATACATACGGTATATGATTCGGGATATAAATTGCATATTTTCCCCCCTAACTATCCCCATTTTGTGCCAAAGATTAGGCTTAATTGTGCTCTTTTTGGGTATTTTTTCATTTCATATCAATTTTAGGGCTTATTCTCATTCTTGGTACAAAATACGGTTTTTATCGTCGTTATTGGCTTCCTATTATTTTTCCTATGCTCCTGCCATTATTTCGTTCATATCTCCATTTTTGGGATTTATTTGAGCGTTGGAATATTTTATATAGCTTATTGGAGGTCAATATTGTATTTATATAAGTCATTATATTAATTTTCTAATCAAATGGACTAATTTCTCCTTCTTTTATTTTTCAGGTACTCTTGGGAGTCTTGGGGATTTTCCAGAATTTTTTGGGATTTTTCAGTGGCTCCTAGGTATTTTTCGTGAATTTTTGGAAGGGAAATAGGGTTAAAAAAACCCCAGAAAAAGAAAATAAATGGGGCGCCACGTGGCCCAATCAGATGGCGCCACGTGGCACCGTTGATGCTGGATTTCGCCCGCTCCGTTGGAGCGGGCCGGCGCTGTTTCAGTTATTTTAAAAAAAAAAAAAAAATTCCGCTTCGCGGGCCGGCCCGCTCCGCGTCTTTGCTCCGCTGCGCGCGCATAAATTAAAAAAAAATAATATAAAAAAAGGGGGAAAAGCGGGCGGCCCGCTCGAATTTTCGAGCGGGCCTTCGCCCGCTTTATTTTGTGCGGCTCCCAGCGCGCGCATTAAAGGATGCGGGGGCGGGCAGCGGGCGCCCGCCCCCCAAAACCCGACCCGCGAGGCTTAATACGGGGCCTGATGCGAAAATTCAAGGGGGTTCGGTTTTACGTTTTGGCTACTGTTCTATTGGGCGTTTTTTTTAGGGCTTAGGGGGGTCTTCTTCTTCCCCAAAAGCCAAGGAGTAGGGGAGGAGGCCATGGAGGAATAGGAAGGCTTGGAGGAGGAGCAAGAGGGTGGAAGCAAAGGTGAACTTGGGGAGAGCTTGGGTGATACTTTTCTTAACCCTCTTGTATTTTTGTATCTCTCATTTTGTAATGAACATTGTATGAATTTGTCTATGAATATCATCTTGTTTAGTATGATTGAGTAGTGCTATTGTGCTTGGGTTGTGATTCATTGGGTTGATTGTTAATTGGAGCCCTAATTTCCCTCTTGCCCAAATTTCATTGCTAATGTGGATGTGTAATTAGGGCACAATTTTAATTGGTTAAGTCCCGAGAGGGCACAATTTGAGAAAATACCATGCTCATATTTGATTAGTGTTTCGATTATACGTCCATCCCTATTGCTAATTGTGATGTCCTTTAAAGCTAAATATTCCGATTGGGCCTCCTTAGCCGGATGACCGATTGTGTTATTTGAGGGTGATTTGGGCTTGATTGGCTCCGATCTTGATGAACCCACAATCCATGCTCCTTACCTAGCAATCCTACCTTCCCACTTTTGGTTCTCCAACCCTACCCTCTTAAGTTAGAATTTTTAGTTTCGTCACAATTATTCCTACTCATCCACCGTTAGCGAGTTAGTTGTAAAACACTATTATTTTCTTTATTGATCAGATTTTGTGAACGTAGAACGAATTGTCCCTGTGATCCGACCCGGTACTCACCGGTTATTTTTATATTGCATTGACGCTCCTACGCTTGGGAGTTGGAAGGCGTGCACTTGCGCGTTTTCCGAGTCAACCAATTGGCGCCGTTGCCGGGGACAACGGTTTCTAGTAGTAGCATTTTTTGATTGATTTTGAAACTTTTAGTGTGATACTCCTATCTCTTAGTGTGTGTCTTTTTATTTGTTTATTTTCCACTTTTTGAGTCGTTTGCTTGTTTATTCTCATTTTTTGAGAAATTTTTTTTAAAAACCATGGCATCTTCTTCGGATTTTTCGAACTTTGATTTGGAGGATATCCCACTTCCGCCATACTTTCATGGCACGGAGTGGGAGAACCCTCACTTACATATTAAAAATTTTGAAGATTGGATGCATTCATGTCTTGGTGGGAATATCGATGATGATTTCATATATTTTAGATTCTTTCCCGATTCTTTACAGGATGATGCTAGACTTTGGTTTGATTCATTGTCTCTGGACTCACATTTTACTTGGTTGTCGTTTCAGGCTGAATTTCTCCGAGTGTTTTTGCCTATCTTTTTGGAGCAGGTACATGGGCGGCAGGCCATGGAGCATGTAGCGAGCTTTATCCAGGCTGAGTGGGAGGCCTACCATCAGACTTGGCAGAGGTTCACTGATTTGGTGCTTGCGTGCCCACACCAGAGCTTTCACGAGGATCATCTTCTGCAGATCTTCTACACAGGGTTATCGCCATCTGGGCGGGATTTTGTGCAGACGAGCTGCGGTGGAGAGTTCTTTGATTATTCGACCGAGTATTCCTGGTGTTACCTGAGGGACCTTGCAGAGTGGGAGAAAACTGAGCCATCTGGAGAGCCGTCACTTGGATATGAGGATGATGGCCAGTCCCAGTTTCCACTTCAGGATGCTGAGCTGCAGGTCCAGTGTCAGTTTGAGGAGCCCCCTTTGGGCTCTTTTTCTTGCGACCCCATGGGATATAGAGCAGAGCAGGAAGATGGGTTGCATGAGAGCCAGGTAGATGATATTGACAGATTACATTTTGATGAGTCGGAGGAGATAGATGATGGAGTGCGTGTCGACCACGACGGTGACACGATGCATTTTCATTTTGAGGTTGATGATGAAGCGGATGTGCATGATGGCCGAGAGCAGATCGAGTACACCATGGAGCCTGAGCCACAGGCCACTTCAGAGTTAGCTTCACAGGTCGAGGCGGTTGAGTATTTTGGGAGGACGACTGAGATGAGATATTTCTGGGATGGCGAGGATGATGCGTGCTTGGATTTGCCCGAGACGTGTCTACCTCCAGTCCTATCACAGATGTCACTTCCCTCGCCTCAGGATGCGCACTTGCCAGTCATCGAGGAGGTTTGTGAGGAGCAGTTATCAGATGTGGGGAGTGCCGCAGAGATCGTTGATGTTGATATGGATGTCGAGGAGGATGATAGCGACGGGGATTGCGAGATGGTATATATTGAGCCCGAGCTCCCTCTTACTCCAGTTTTCTCTCTGCAGCCACTTCCACCTCCTCTTGAGGCCGTGCATCATTCCGAGCCTAGCATCGCGTTTCAGGGAAGTTCCCATCTTACTTTTCCCTCCACCCCCGAATCAAATTATTTACTTCCATATTATAATGATTCGGATTGTCGTCATTTGATCGTAAATTCATTTATTTATTTCGACGACCCATTTTGGCAAGCTTTTCATTTGGATGGGCGCTCTCGCCCAATTATTTTTGACACGACCCATCTCCCCCATTTTGCAGGAATCCATCACAAGGAGATGCTTGGGGTTGTGCCGCTTGCCATTGATGCCCGCACTGGAGGTAGGGCATTGGACGTGGCGACGCTCGCGGAGGAGCGAAAGGATATGATCGAGCAGCTACCACCACCGTTATACATTCGAGATCCGCCATTTGCCACGGTGTGTTCTTTCCATGTAGTGTAAATAAATAAAATTAGTTAGTTTGCTTTTGCATTTTGCTTTCGTGTGCTTTTTCTTTTCTTTTCTAGGATCTTTTGCCAAGATCTAGCACTCTCCCAACATTGAGGACAATGCTTATTTTAAGTTGGGGGGAGAGTGTTAGAATCTTTAGGTTTGTTAGGATTTTGACCTAAATTTTTTTTTTGAGATACCTCCATGTTTCTCCATCACCCATTGAGTTTCATTGCATATCATATTTTGGCCTCCTTGTCCTTACGCCATTAGCTTTGTTTAGTCCCTACTTGCTTAATGCCATGCGATTTTTCGGATTATCATTTTGGTATCGATTTCTCGATGTTTGATTGGCACGTTTTCATTTCTTTTCCAATTTGGAGTCGAATGTTAATATACCATGTATGAAACTATTTAGATGTTGTGATACTCTCTTTGAGATAGTTTGGGAAAAGTTTGGTGTAAGCGATTTCATGTTTGGGATGAATGGTGTAGTTTTTAATTGGATTGGGAGTGGCCAAATTGTGCATGTTTTGTTTTCCTCTTAGGAGTGGGTGGATGAGTTGCTAATTCATGTTGGAATGAAAAAGATAGTAGTATAAGTGAATGTTTCTTTCTAATTGAATCGAGTAGCCGGTGCCCCACGAAACATTGGGGAGGACGCCAAAGATGAGATTTAGAAGATCATTCCATCCATTTGCATATATAGCGTCATCACGTGTATGCAAATGTGTCGGTGTTTGCATTTATGGCGTTATCGCGTGAATGCAAAACATAAACATCAAAAACAAAAAAAAAGAAAAGAAAAGAAAAGAAAAGAAAAATGAAAGAAAAATGAAAGAATAACCCACATGAGTGATGCAATCTCATCTCCCACCTCTTAGAAGAAATATTCTTTTGTTTTGGCCACTTTCATGAAAATTGGAAATTTTGACATCGTGATATCCCGATACGTGTGATACGTGGCTTATTTCCTTACTTTTCTTTGAATTGGATTGATGAGAGTTTCATTTGTTATTTACTTTTATACATTTGGTATATTGGCTTTGAAATCAATTGGAAATATCATTTGGGGTGTGCCATGATGATATCGAGGATTTGGTGCATGTTTTTCAATTTAATCCGAATTTTTCGCATATTTTGCTAGGGACTAGCAAAAAGCTAGTTGGGGGGTGTGATTCGGGATATAAATTGCATATTTTCCCCCCTAACTATCCCCATTTTGTGCCAAAGATTAGGCTTAATTGTGCTCTTTTTGGGTATTTTTTCATTTCATATCAATTTTAGGGCTTATTCTCATTCTTGGTACAAAATACGGTTTTTATCGTCGTTATTGGCTTCCTATTATTTTTCCTATGCTCCTGCCATTATTTCGTTCATATCTCCATTTTTGGGATTTATTTGAGCGTTGGAATATTTTATATAGCTTATTGGAGGTCAATATTGTATTTATATAAGTCATTATATTAATTTTCTAATCAAATGGACTAATTTCTCCTTCTTTTATTTTTCAGGTACTCTTGGGAGTCTTGGGGATTTTCCAGAATTTTTTGGGATTTTTCAGTGGCTCCTAGGTATTTTTCGTGAATTTTTGGAAGGGAAATAGGGTTAAAAAAACCCCAGAAAAAGAAAATAAATGGGGCGCCACGTGGCCCAATCAGATGGCGCCACGTGGCGCCGTTGATGCTGGATTTCGCCCGCTCCGTTGGAGCGGGCCGGCGCTGTTTCAGTTATTTTAAAAAAAAAAAAATCCGCTTCGCGGGCCGGCCAAGCGGGCCGGCCCGCTCCGCGTCTTTGCTCCGCTGCGCGCGCATAAATTAAAAAAAAAATAATATAAAAAAAAGGGGGAAAAGCGGGCGGCCCGCTCGAATTTTCGAGCGGGCCTTCGCCCGCTTTATTTTGTGCGGCTCCCAGCGCGCGCATTAAAGGATGCGGGGGCGGGCAGCGGGCGCCCGCCCCCCAAAACCCGACCCGCGAGGCTTAATACGGGGCCTGATGCGAAAATTCAAGGGGGTTCGGTTTTACGTTTTGGCTACTGTTCTATTGGGCGTTTTTTTTAGGGCTTAGGGGGGTCTTCTTCTTCCCCAAAAGCCAAGGAGTAGGGGAGGAGGCCATGGAGGAATAGGAAGGCTTGGAGGAGGAGCAAGAGGGTGGAAGCAAAGGTGAACTTGGGGAGAGCTTGGGTGATACTTTTCTTAACCCTCTTGTATTTTTGTATCTCTCATTTTGTAATGAACATTGTATGAATTTGTCTATGAATATCATCTTGTTTAGTATGATTGAGTAGTGCTATTGTGCTTGGGTTGTGATTCATTGGGTTGATTGTTAATTGGAGCCCTAATTTCCCTCTTGCCCAAATTTCATTGCTAATGTGGATGTGTAATTAGGGCACAATTTTAATTGGTTAAGTCCCGAGAGGGCACAATTTGAGAAAATACCATGCTCATATTTGATTAGTGTTTCGATTATACGTCCATCCCTATTGCTAATTGTGATGTCCTTTAAAGCTAAATATTCCGATTGGGCCTACTTAGCCGGATGACCGATTGTGTTATTTGAGGGTGATTTGGGCTTGATTGGCTCCGATCTTGATGAACCCACAATCCATGCTCCTTACCTAGCAATCCTACCTTCCCACTTTTGGTTCTCCAACCCTACCCTCTTAAGTTAGAATTTTTAGTTTCGTCACAATTATTCCTACTCATCCACCGTTAGCGAGTTAGTTGTAAAACACTATTATTTTCTTTATTGATCAGATTTTGTGAACGTAGAACGAATTGTCCCTGTGATCCGACCCGGTACTCACCGGTTATTTTTATATTGCATTGACGCTCCTACGCTTGGGAGTTGGAAGGCGTGCACTTGCGCGTTTTCCGAGTCAACCAGTATACCATCTCTATACATCGCCTAGAGCTCAATCAACTATATAGGTCCATGATACACACTTCTTATAGGTTACCATATGTTAACATATATACACATGCACCTCTATACTCAGACATACAATCATTTATATCTCCTAGTACCCATTCAACATTCACAGATGTATCATTGCACAAGATTTACCATATCAATATCAATACACATAGATAACCATACAAAATTATATTCATCTATATACAGGCGTAAGCGTACCAGCTTACAACCATATATATAACTACATACATATCACGTATATCACCACGTATGCATATATACAACACAATAGACAACCATAATATACTCATATTTCGAGAGTATACCGGCTTATACATGAGTGGGACACATGGATCCCTGGATCCACACATACATGGGTGTATACACTACACTTTATATATATACACACACTTACTACATACATCTCAACCAATACAATCACTCTATTGCACCTACCTCTGAAAGTGCAACCACATACGAACACATGTACTTATAATATCACATACCAACATATAGTCACACCAGTAGCTAAGGTAGTAGCATATACATATAATTATTCCATGTATACCATCATACACTTTATACATTCAAATATACTTCCAGTTAGACTTACCAACAAACATCCATATACTAACACATATACCATAAATTTATTTACACGCCAATACATATTCACACAGATACTCCGCATATCTATACACTTTTCCATTAGACACCCATATACAAATATATCTTCTAATCTCACTTAAACGCATCATACTTTAGTATCCATACATACAGCTCTATATACATCCATATAGTCATACATATACACCTCCAGATATAATCGAAGTATAGATTACCATATAGATAATACATAACACTCTATTGCACAAATAATATGTCTTACACATAATTTCACTCATCAAATACTACATTCACCTCAATCCAAACAAACAACATTATTGTACACACACCTATACTATGAATTACAAGAATACACATAAGTAGTCATACACGTATCTATAGTGTATCTTATTTACAGATATAGCTATAGACACATATATATAGAAATACACGCGAATACATTACGATACTTTTATATCCATGCAAACACATACACACCCATATATATATGTAATATATACAAACAACTACTCATGCTTAAACTCAAGGAGCTCTTTACATTGGGATCCTAATACCATGGTTTTACCCTAAGGCTGATCACATACCCACCTTAGGATACATCTACCCCTATGGAGTATTACCAGCACTATCCTTACGCACGCCGCAGTGCGGAGACCTGCATGGGCCACCACCTGTCATGACCCGCTTCACAGGATACCCGATAAATACAAATCCCCAACCTGAAAAGTCAACGGGGACGCGTCAACGCGTGACCCAGTAGGAACTCCTAACACTCTAGTAGGACCCAATTTTAGAACTGGTCTACCTATCTAGGGAGGGTGGTCTAACAAGTAATGGTCTCATGGTATAAAAGTAATCACAACACAATATGTAAGCATCAAGGAAGAACTTGTGAACATGCATAAGTAACCATGTTATAACATGCAAGTGCTGGAGGTAAGTAGGAGAACATATTAATATGCAAAGTACTGGACATTTATAATAAACAATGGAATGGATCAGCATGAGTTAACAACATTAACTTAACATAGAAACAAGTAACCATGGGATAACAATATTTATAATTAAAAGACAATTACTTTAAGTTATTGATTCTCATGTTTGGAAACCCGTGTAAACCGTAGGACGCTAAGGAGCCGGACTTCATCCAAGGTGGGTGAAAAATGGTACCACCACCAGCGACACAGGCACTGGAGGGGCCTCTCGTAACTCCGTACCCGAACGGGGTAAGGCACTGGAGCGAGACTCATCTCGGGTTTTTTGTGGAAAGCGGAGAAAACCATCAATTACCAGACATGTGCGACACGAGCACACCACCGGCCTCTCCAACTCTAGTCATCCCCCCCTTTCGGGAGTGACGTGGCGAGTGAGAAAAATAGTACTACGGTCTGCTCCTTAACACCTAAAGTTTACCCGTTTTTTCCCAAACCCACATCTGGAGTCTCACCCATTTCAAGAATGGACCGAGCACTCCGATGTCATCACTCTGCCTCACTCTCAGTTTATGGAATAGTTCATCATTTATTCATTTCAGCGGTCTCAAAACCGCATTCATATATTTCCATTTCTTTCATAATTTCACCGATGTCGTGATTCAACAATGACCATCGTCTTTGCATTCATACTAAGAGCTTCGACATGCTCCATTTGATATAACAAATTCATGAACCATAAACTTAATCCTCTAGTATATAACAAAACATATCAACATTTAACATTGAACTAGCTTACTCATTAACATGAAGCTTGATAACATCATTATTATCACATGGGACATAACGTATGATAAACTTGAATACAGAATTTAAATAAAACTCAAGACAAAGCATAATAGTAGCATGATGTATGAATCTGTCTAAACTGTTACAACAGAAAGAACATCACTTTTAGCCTATTTACAATCAGAATTGGTCTCTGGTCCCTTCACGAAAGTTATATATATGGGTGTTTTCCTTTTACTGACCAATTTTCATAAACTCAGTTGACATATGTGATTTATGGTGTATTTTCTACCGACATGTATAATTTCAGAATTCTGAACCAGAAACTAAGTTCCGTTCAAGTCCATTTTTCTATCAGTTACAAGCAGATATAGGATTTCGGAAAATTACCTAGGGATAATTACAAGTTGAATATCTTGAATTCAGCTTTCCAACGGCATCAAGATTACAATATTTCATTAAGTGTACAGGGATTTCTACTCATTTTATTGAAAGGTGTCCAGGCTGTCCAAAAACAGACCAGTTTCAAAAACTGAAGTTTTACCCTAGTTTTTAGTTCGAATTTGCAAAACTTGTAAACATGAAAGTTATTAAGGACTACAATATGAGCAACATATTTTGTTTTCATGCATTTCCATGTAGTCAATTAAGTGCAGCAAGCTATTAAAGTTTTAGCCAATTCTGTGTAAATTTCAGCATGTTGTTCATCTAGCTAATTTCACATAACATATTAACATAAATGGAATTCCTAGTCCTAAAACTAAATCCTACTATAAGTGATAGGAATTTCTACCTCCAAAAGTCCTCCAAAATTTTCTTTGGCCCTTCTTATTTCGTTGATGAATTTTTTTGGCCTCCTAGTCTCCTCCTTCAACCTCCTAGCTTGGCCTTCAAATTTGGAATTTTTGGAGTATTTTTGGAGAGAATTTGGAGATAGAATGATGATGAATGGATGTGGGTTTTTGGTGGTGGGATGGATGGTGCTTAGGGAGGAGAGTGTCGGTGGGAGGGGGAGCAAAAGGGAGGAGAGGGAGAGAGATGATGAAAGCTTGATTTTTTTCTTCTTTTCTTTCATTTTTCCTTAAAATTTTCTCCTTTTAAAACTATGCACAAACTTAGTCATTTCCTAAAATCCTCTCAACATGCCATGTAGCTTAGGGTTAGGTGAGAGTCATCCTCCTAATGACACATAAGAGTAGGTTAGGTGAGAATTAATCTCCAAATGACACCTAGCAAGGATGAGGTGGCATGTCATGGCAAATTAGGAATTTAATTTCTAAATAAATGAGAATACATGAATTAATACACTATACCATCCTAATACAAAGTATTTCATCCAAATACTTCATTTATATAATTCAAATGATATTCTAAAATTATTTTAAGAATTATTTACTTATTAGAAAATTATGGAAAATTCATGAAATTACCTAAAAATCTCATACGTACAAATACATCAAAAAAATACGTGCATTATACTCGTATATACAGAACAGAATATTACATGCTCCGCGCCCTCAATTGACCTAGACTGCTCCGATTCGCTAAGAAGAAGTCGCCGCTTCCTCTTACTCCCGTCAATTGCAACCACCTCGAATTCGGAGGCAGACCTCTCCTTTTTCTTCCGTTGGAGACGGGCCACCTGAGTAGCCCTCTCAACGACAACGGGCCGATCCTTCGACGAATGAGACGTCCTTTCTCCCATAGACGGTGCCCGAGGGGACAACATGCTCATCTCCGCCTCTCTAATGGAAGCCTCAACTGCCTCTCTCAATGCAGGGTCCACCTGGTATTTCACGTCGACCATGCCTGCGGAAAAAACAAGCAAGTTAAATTGGAGAACGAGGATCGAACAGCTGACATGCACGATCGAATCAACCTTTCGTCCACATGATCCGACGCAACACGTCATCGGACCACAGCCACTTCGTCTTCCTCACGTTCTCTGGCAAACTCATTAATGCGTCTGCGGCTTCTTTCTCCTCTCCACTCAAAGGCTTGTCCTCAGCAGGGCTTAAGTCGGGACGCCCCACCCGGTGCAAAAACTCGCTTCTCCTTGGAAGACCACAAACACAAACTCCTCTTTCCATTTGGGATTAGATGAAGGGAGGTCGTCAAACAGCTTCCTGCCTCGAGGAGCCATTATTGTGTACCAATCCGGGGTCTTGAGAGGATGGATTGAGAAGAAGTAGTGAATAGTCTCAATGACGGTTCAATCCCCCTCATCATGCACAGAGCTATAAAACCCATCAGTACACCACTGGCGTTCGGCATCAACTGGCAGAGAGAGAGGTTCAGGGTGCACAAGAAGTACAACATGAAGGGGTACATGGGGAATCGAAGCCCTCGTTGGAAGGCTTTGACGTAAACCCCAACTTCCTGGTCGCCAGGGCGATGGACCCTCTCATCTCTCCCTGGCACCCGGATCTGATAATCGAGGCGGACGTAGCTTCTTTGGAACTCAGGGATATGATCGGCTCCAACTTTGGACCTCAGATTCACAATCAAACCAGGCTCCATGGACCCCTCCTTGTTCTTCTGCATGACCGTAATCAAACTCGACGAAGCCATTTCTCTCAAAGGGAGAAAATCTAAATCAATAAAGAAGAAGACGGTATCTTCGAATTCTGTCGCTGGGACCCTCTTATATCAACAAAGCGACAGCCGCACGATGAGACATACGTCGAAGATCCAAGGATCTACATATCTTGGGTTTCGAACCGGTGGCTCATTCGAATTGGCGAGGCGGACGATTTGACGCCTAGAACTCGAGTGCTAATTCCTCAACTGTCGTGCCCTATAATGCGATGTAACGTTGCTTTACTTCAACAGGCGGGCCCATTGAGGTCGTGCAATGGGGGCTATTGTTGAACCATTGGCCTGGCACTCAAGACAAATCGACCGACTTGATCAAGGCCCACAGGCGAAGCCCGACTTCGACTCGGTCAAGGCCCACAGGCAAAGCTCAACTTCGACTCAGTCAAGACCCACCGGATAGTCGCCCGTTGCACTCCCATCACTCGAACGTGGGATTGAAGGCGGCCTCATAAATAGCGGGAACGTGAGCAACGTTCGCTCCTATTAAAGAGGGGAGATCATGGCATCATAATAGGCGACCGTTAACTCCCCAACGTCACTAAAAGGACACATGTGATCTATAAATACCAAAATGGTTCCAAGTCCCAATGTGCGAGATCTAAGACATAGACTCCACTCTTTCAGCTTATAATTCTTCCACCAAAGAGCTTGCGATGTCAGATCTGAGACGAGCCTCCGTGGGTCGATCTCGGCTGCTCCAAGCTCTCTCTCATCCTTAAGTTCCCGTACTAACTTAAGCATCGGAGGGGATTTGGGTCGTGACCCAGATCCGACACCCCTGACTTTTCTTTGTGGTGTATATCGTCGAGTCTCAATCTCTTGTGAGGGTCGCTTTCGAACTCCCCAGCCTCGATCTGTCGACGTACCAGTTGCTCGAGGGTCGATCGAGCACCGCATCCCAATCAACATCCATCAATCAACCATGGTTCTACCAACCTAGGGTCCCACTTCACTCGCTGACGAGGCTCCGACTCAGCGCGAAGGGTCCACGTCAGCTTGACAACGCTCTCGGTCATTTTTGGCCTTAACAGCTACATATAGACATTTTTACTATGAAATAATATTAAATATTATTCAAAAATACGAAGACATAGTTCTTGGCCAGTGCTCTATGCACCACAGCAATGATGTGCATGGTACTAGTTTTCTCCAAAAATAGCGAATAAGTTACATCCGAATGTCCCATCATCTTCTCTTTTTTCTAAAATTAGCAAAATTTTGCACAAACTCTTGTATGCACCTCATTTTTGAGATGCATTTAACAATTGCCTAGTTCTTTTGTCATAATAGTAGTATTACATAAACAGTGTCATACAAACATTAGCACTTAAGGAGTCATCATATGCTAGAATTAAGATTAGGGTCCCAACCAATTAGCAGAAAAAAGAGTAGTGATGTGGCTCGATCGATAGCGGTGAATAATAGCATGAGTTTTTAGAATTCGGATAAAATTTTTGTTTATTTTAAAAGATCCCTTGGACTCTGGCAGTTTTTTCCGACTCACTTTACAATTATTCACATTATAAGTACACTGCTGCTGCATCACACACCACTCTCAAAAGCTAAAATAATATCTACATTCGAGCATAATGCATTATACCTCCACGCGGACGGACACTTCTGACCACATAAACTTTATTACACAAAAACCCCACTACCTAAAATTATTAACAGAAATCAAACCAAACAAAAAAGGTAAATGACAAAAACAGGAATTATCATCAAATTAAAAATAAGATCATTATCGTTAATTAATTAACTAGCTAATTAACTAATTAAACATCAATCAAGAAACCCCGTCTGCTGGAAAACGGCGTTCCTCACCCTACGGAGGTCCCTCCCTTTCAGCGTGCGCCCCACGCCCTCGAACACCGATAGCGTCACGTGCGACCTCGCCACTATCACGTGCGGAGGCACCATCTCACCGTCCTCCTCCATGTTCTCCTCCTCGACGTCAACGAACATCGGAGGCGGCGGCTTTCTTCTCACGTGCCACGTCGGCACGTTCACGGGAGCGGATTTCGCCAGCGCATCGGGCCCCGCACCGATCAGGCCCGTTAAGGGTCGGGCCGGGCGTCGGACCGCCACACCGCCGTCGTCGGCGAAGACGGCGGAGAGGCCGAAGCCGGATGCGGGGTAGATGCGTCTGTGGGGGGTTGAGGGGGAGCGAATGTCGGATTCGGGCTCGGGTTCGGATTCCGAGTCATCGGGTTCGAACGGATCGGGTTTGAGATCCGATGGCCAGATGACGTCTCGCTCGTCGAGCTCGAGAGTAGGAGCGAGCCTGATGTCGGGCTCAGATTCGGGTTGCTTGACGAGTCCGAGCAAGCGGATGGAGGATGAGAAGGAGGTCGGGGGTTTCCGCGGTAACGTTACCGGAGGGGTGTGATCGTCTTCTCCCCCCATCGATCACTCGGTAACGGGAATGATGGGAATTGGCTGCAGGTCGTATTATAGGTAGGGTGGGGTTAAGTTTAGATTCGGTTGGACCGCAGGTGCATTAGACCGAAACGAGAATACCTGGAAGAGAGATGGAGATTCTTTTTGAATGAATGAGGGGGGAAGTGACGTCAATTTGCGGGGGACAGGAATCTGGAACAGGTCACGACCAAGGATTTGGTGTGTGAGCTGAACATGAAACAGCAATATTTTTAACCGTTTTATTTATTTATTTCTTTCACTTGTTTTGTGGTAAACATTTATGTACTTTCAAGGAATTTAATTTAACACATTCTATATTATAAGTTTCGAGAATAATTCTTCCTAACAGACAGTTCTATTAGATAATATGTTTAAATGATATGTGTTGTTACGACTAATTTGGACCAGCCCGAATTACAACGGCATACGGCCCAGCCTCAAAGGAGACGCCCACTAGAGAAGACGGGTCCGCCCAGAAGGACCCACGGACGGGGCTGAAGGCCTGGCCACTCCACCCTCGGGGAACCCGACTAGCCCACATTCTGCCAGATTAACCGTCCCTCGGAATCCGTGATCCCAGAATGGCCATTAACGGACCCGTTAATGGGCCACCCCTCCACTACGCGCGAGTGGGAGGAGGCGGAGGCAGATCGTGGGGACGTGAAAGGAGGAGGGACGTGGGGCAATCACGAGGGACCCTATAAGGGGAAGGCCAAGACGACGGAGAGGAGGATCGAGACTCAGGTAATCAACAGAGAGGTACTCCATCAACGACCTAGGCATTCGCCATCTCAATTCCTCCCTCCCCAAACTCGCGCCGATTGGGTTAACGTTCCGGCTTCCTTACAAGCCGGATCTCCCCGCCGAGTACCCCCTCAGACCTTGATCTGACTTAGGCATCGGAGGGGATTTGGCCGGAACCTAGGTCCGGCCTCCCTGACGAGTTTCCTCATCTATCCAGGAAGAAGCTGTCCGAGGCGCCGAGGCTACCCCTCAGCGTCGGGCGGCCACCCCCCTCGCAGTCGTCAGGTGGACGGCAGCTCGAGAATCGACCCTCTAGCAAGGCGCCGAGGCTACCCCTCGACGCGGATCCGACCGAGGCCGAGTGCGACCCAGCCGAGGCCGAGCGCGATCCACCGAGCCGAGGCTTCTCCTCAGCTCCCTGAAGGCAGAGGATTGACGCGACCCGGGGACTCCCCTGTCTACGCCCGACCCCGCTTCCACCCACGCCGAGAGCACGCGGGCTCGACGATTCTAAGGGACCCCCAAGTCGGCCCCTTGACCATGTTGACCACGCAGCCGACGGTCAACGAACGGTGGTGAGAAAACACCCGTAAACATCTGGCGCCGTCTGTGGGAACGAACTAACACCCACGTCAAACCACCAAGATGGAACCCATCGGTAACGACCAGGGGCGCATGCCACCTATCCCGGAGGAAGGAGCGTACCACGCCCCCGCCGAGAACCTACACGGCCGCGCCGCCGGAGAAACCGACGATGCCCGTCTAGCCACGCAGGGACAACTCCGCACCTACGCGCGGGAGACTAACGCCAACATCCGGACTTTAGTCACGACGATTCAACAGCTCGTCAGCAGCACTCCCACCCCCGAGGGTGGAGAGGGACAGACCTACCGCCAGGAAGAAGATCCCCGACCTCTTCGGTCCGCCATGGTTGCCGACCATGAAAAAGGGGTGCACAATATGGAGCGGAGGTTCACCATGCCTGGTTTTTCCCCAGCACGGTCTCCCACTCCCACCTCATTCAGAGAAGGAAAGGGGAGGGACTCGGAATGGACGGACATCGTCTCGAGGACGGCCTCGTCCCCGCGTCCAGGATCGTCCAAACGTAAGCGGGATGATCGCCGGTCAGTGAGCGTCCGGTCTTACCAGAGCGGAAGCAGCCGACGAGCAAGGACGCACCACCAAAAGAACCGGAGGGAGTATTCGTGCCAATTGAGTCCGGCACCCAAGATAGCGAAGGCGCAAGAGGAGGTCAAGCCTCCACCGGCCCCCTCGTTGCAGCCGAACGGGAAGGAGGCGGGCGAAGGGGAGCGACCCGGGTGCATCAGCGGAGAACGATGCCCCCTGACTCGGAGGACAACCGAGGCACGGATACCCTCGAACTTCAAGGTGCCGACACTGGAGAAATACAACTGCATCAGCGACCCCGCGGATCATGTGATGGACTACGAGGGGGTCATGGCGTTCCAGGGGGCCGATGACACCCTGCTCTGTAGGGGTTTCTACTCCACCCGACGGGGGCCGCCCGGACCTGGTACCTCAGCCTGCCCGGTCGGTCGATAGACAGCTTCGAGGAGCTCACCCAGTTGTTCTGCAAGCAATTTATGGCCGGACGGCAGGTAAAACTTGATTCGGAACACTTGTTCAATATGGTACAGTGACCGGCCGAATCTCTGAGACATTTCATGCGTCGCTTCAATGTGGAGCGTTTGAGCGTGGATAGCTGCCCCGAGCTGGTTGTGAAGGCGGCCCTGAAGAAAGGCTTGCGACATAGGGGCTTGAAGAAATCGCTACACAGCGACCCTCCAAAGGACCTCGTCGGAATTATGGCCCGAGCGGAACGCTTCATGCTGACAGAAGAGGCCCTGGCCGTCGATGTGGGAAAGACCAGGCGCGGAACCAAGCGCGATGAGAACGAGCGGCGCGGCGCGGAGGAGCATCGACAAGAGAAGAGGGCCAGAGGAAGACCACGGAGGGAAGAGCCCCGGCACACCTCGGTGACCGCCGCCCCGGACGTGGTCCTAGCGCAAGCCCAGAAGGAGGGACATATGAACCGACCTCCCCCAAGGATGAAGAAAGGCGGGATGGATGAAGAGAATTACTGTAAGTACCACAAAGACAACAGTCACGATACCGACAACTGTTGGCATCTGAAGAAAGACATCGAGAAGCTTGTGAGCCGGGGCACCTGAAGAACTTCGCCAACGACCCCGCCTCGGGAGAAGGAACGTCCAAACAGCAGGACAAGGGAAAAGGGGTGAATGCGGTCCAGACGGTTATGCGTATCATCGAGTGAGGGGATAGAGTAAACAACTGTCGCTTCACCGGGGGAGGGCTATCCTGCCAGAACCTCCCCTGTCTTTTGTCGCCTTTTTCTTTTTCATTCCTCCAAATGTACTGTCTCATGGAAATGAAGGCGTACTCTGTCAGTGCAGATTCAATCACTTGTGTTGAGCAGAAGATTCAGGACGCATAGGAGGACTCAATCAAGGCAACCACGATTAACCATTAAATGGGGAGGAAAGCAGTTCCCCAGAGAATAGGCCAGCCGAGCCGGTGGACCGCGAAGCCGATGGGTACTTACCCCCGCGGACCGAGCGAACCGCCCGATCGTAAGGCTGAGGGAAACTCCCCCAGCAGACGGGCACGACGGACGGTCGTAAGCCGAGGGGTACTTACCCCCGCGGACCGAGTGAACAGCCCGCTCGTAAGGCTGGGGGCAACTCCCCCAGCAGACGGGCACGACGGACGGTCATACGCCGAGGGGTACTCACCCCGCGGACCGAGCGAACCGTCCGCTTGTAAGGCTGGGGGCAACTCCCCCAGCAGACGGGCACAATGGCCGGTCATAAGCCGAGGGGTACTCACCCCCGCGGACCGAGCGAACCGCCCGCTCGTATGGCTGGGGGCAACTCCCCCAGCAGACGGGCACGACGGCCGGTCATAAGCCGAGGGGTACTCTCTCCCGCGGACCGAGCGAACCGCCCGCTCGTAAGGCAGGGGGCTACTCCCCCAGCAGACAGGCACGACGGCCGGACATAAGCCGAGGGATACTCTCCCCCGCGGACCGAGCGAACCGAGCGAACCGCCCGCTCATATGGCTGGGGCAACTCCCCCAGCCGATGGGCACGGCGGCTGGTCATAAGCCGCGGGATACTCTCCCCCGCGGACCAAGCGAAGCGCCCTCTCGTAAGGCTGGGGACAACTCCCCCAGCCGACGAGCATGGAGGTCGGCCACTAGCCGAGGGATGACCTCCCTCGCGGACCGAGTGACTCACCCGCTCGCCAGGCTGAGGACAATCACCCTGACAGACAAAATCGGCGGGAAGAATGACATCCCAAGCTAGACGAGCCCGGGACAACACCCCTAGACGAGGGCGACGTACGATGATCGGGCGGAAAAAATGGGCGACGCCCGTCCGGTCTAGGAACATTGAAGGTTATTTCAAGAGAGAGAACCCCCAAAAAATGGGCGACGCCCGTCCGGTTTGGATACTTGTCACGCCCCGCTTCCCAAAAGGTTGAGCAACGAGGCATGGCCAGCCCGCATAGACTAGAGCCGTTGAGGCTCGGGGTCCAAAAAGCGTCCATGGCAAGTTATGATGCGGAGGGGAAGGTCCGATCGGATGATTTAGCATGAAACAATAGAAATAGCAGGAAGAAGATATTATTCAAACGCAGAAGGTAACCAACAAAGAGTTTAACATAAAGACTAAAACTGTACGTACCGGAGGCAACTAAAAGGAAAGAGTCTGCGGGGGTCCTCAGGTTGTGGCAGCTCTGTCAAGTCTGTGACATGTGCAAAACACATGTCAGCAACGAACTAATGAGACCATAAGTTAATGCAGTTATACAATTCTAGCAGTTCTAAATGGAATTTAAAAGACGACTACACAGGCAGTCCTAGAAAACAGGAAATAAGTAATGGTTATTCTAATCGATCTGCTAGGGGTGTCCATCTAGACAGATCGTCTAAGAGTTGTTCATGTAGTTCTGTCAATCTGCCAGGGGTGTCCATCTGGTCAGATTGTCTAAGTCTAGAAAAGGTCAAACGACCAGAATGCATCCCTGCGAAGTAAACATGAGTGCACCAACTGCGATACAAAGATAAAGCCTAAGGACTCAAGCTACGTAGGCGGAGGGGAGCTACCCCCCAGGCCCAGCTAGACTCTTTTGTCCTACCCCACCCGCGAGTCGTTTGTGTTATGGACACGAGCCAACAAATGCTCCATCTAGACACGAGACAAGACAAGGATCACGAATGATACTACGTATCATACCGGAGCGCACCAGTCACGGGTGAGCCAAAGCTGTGGAGCACCAGTGCTCAATGGTCACCCCCGTCGTCGATCCGAAACAAATCATTAATCATGAATGATACTACGTATCATACCAGAGTGCACCAGTCACGGGTGAGCCAAAGGTGGGGAGCACCGGTACTCAATGGTCACCCCCGTCATCGATTAACTATCCGTAAGCGAGACATTCCTGGACGAGCCAGCAAACGCCCCACAAGTCCATAAGCGAGCCGTCTCTGAGCTAGCCAGCAGACGCTCCACAAGAGTAGTTCCATCCTCCGTATAGGAGAGGCCCACGCTTGTGCTCTTCTACGAAGAACCACACAATTATAATGTCCGGCTTATTAATTAGCTTGTGAGGTTTAAGTTGCATCTTAAAAGTGGGTTCGAGCAGAAAGTAGCATGCGATCATTTTCAAGTATTTGGCAGAAGTAAATCTAGCAGTTCTAACATCAATTCTAGAAAAGCATAAAAGCAGTAACTAAAGTCTCATTCCTTGCCTGAAAGATTCCGGCAAGGATGTAGTCCAGCAGGGTCTGGGTCAACCAACGGATCAACGGAACCTCAATACGACGTGAGAGCTACTCTGACGTCGGGTAGCGACGCCAGGGGTTGGATTCCTGTAGGGCGTACGGTATAGGAAGACGGAAACTCTGAGATAAGACACGTGCACGAATAAGTTTGTGATGATGGCTAGAATAATTAGACAAGCCCTAGAACGTCTAGTAACCCGAATTTTTTATAAGTTCTCTGTCCTACGGGGGTGTGGTTATCTGTGTCATCGAATTTAACATCAAGCCAAGGGAAGTTTAACTTATTAAAATGATAACATGTATAGGCTATCATACATATAAGTATACACTAATATGTGTAAATATGTATCTATATACATATGTACCAATAATACCTATCTTAGAAATTATAGGTATTACATAATCTCAATTTGTAACATATCTACTAACTGTTAGTGTCTAAAATGTCTAACATACTTAACAGCACTAATACTAACTTATGTTAATATAACATGGTAGTTAAGTCTCAAAGAGAAGAACAATTCAGACAGCCCTTGTGTATAAGACTAGATGGAGAAACGAATAAAACAAGTTGTTACCCTAAAATAGATGTGTATGTTAGAAATAAGGCCATTACTTATATTATATGCAGTAATTAACCTAGTACTAATTATTATAATCAATAAGTATAGATAATGTAGCATGTATGTTAAATTAAAGGGGTATGCTAGTACTAACCTACTAGTGTAACGGTCGGTTTCCGATCGTAAGTTCTTTGTGCACGTGCGCTTGACCGTGCACGTATTTATTTCAGACATTGTTTGTTTCCGAACCCTATCGTGTGTTATGTCGTTGTGACCCTCTCTGAGAGTGCTACATTTGTCGTGTTTACTTGCAACGTCAATTCACGGGCCGTTCGCCCACGATTGGACCTTTTCCGAGGAGACGTCGCGTCTCGCACTTTTGACTTGAGGCGTTTTTATTTTTAATTTTGTTTCCCGACATCGAAATTGTAATCCGTCTCTTCCGACTTCTTGCTCTCGTCGCCCCGGTCGCCCCGGTATTTTTCTTATAATTTTTGGGCACCGTTTGACCCTTGTGCACCAGTAGAGCCAGTTAATTACAAGTTTGCCCTAACTATTTAACCCTATTAAACCCTAATTAACCCTAAACCTAGCTAGGTGGCAGCCCCATCACGTGTAACCCCTTTCCCCTTGTCACGTGGGCCCCACCTCTATAAAGCAAACCCTAAAATTCCTAAAAACTTTCACAGCTCACGCATCTCTCTTGCGCCGGCCCTAGAAATACCCTAACCCACGCAAAACCCTATCCCCGTCGACCTGAGCGCCGCCGGAGGCCCGCCGTCGCCGCCGACGATCACGCCGACCTCCCCTCTTCCGTTTCCGCCGCTCCTCGCCGTCGGAGACCGCCGGTAGCCGCCGGAAACTGCCGCAGAACCCCTGCAGCAGCCGCTGCAGCTTGCGACGGCCACCGCCGCCGCTGCCGCCGCCGCCGGAGCCTCCCCTCTGTCGCCGTGGAACCCCCTCTGCCCCCTCTCGCCGTTGACAGCAACCCCAGGCCGCGATACTCTCTGAAACAGCGAGTATACTCGCTGTTTTGCGTGTTTGGCGTCGTACCGTCGCGCCGCCGAGATCTCGTCGCCTCTCCTCGCTGTTGGAGCTCTCCGACAGTCTCCTTCACCTTCTGGGGGTACTCATCAACATCCCGGACTCTTCCTACGACTCCCGACGTCGTAGGCGTTGGCAACGACGAACCGTTCATCTCGGTTGCCGTTGCAAGTTCTCCGGAAGCCGTAGTACGCCTACCCGACGCGCTGCTCGCTGTTCACGCGTCCCGTCCGCTGCCCGGAACGTGTCTGGCTACGCTGCCCGTAGCCGAGACGCCGCTAGGAGACGATCCGTAGCCGTGCCAGTCAGATCGGTCGCCGTTCAGACACTACGTCCGCTCTACCCCAGACTCCGGACAGGTTGGTTCCCCTATCTCGTAGCAAAACCCCCACAGTAGCAAAACTGAGAACCTAACTAAAACTGGCAACTTAACTCACTAAATTTAGTTTCTGCTCTCTTAAATCGATGTATAACCGTAGACCGACGTTGGACTTTTTGACTGTGCACATAGGGTAAAATCGTCGGATAGGCTGATCGGACAACTTGACTCGTGACGGTTAGGGTAGCCACGTTCAACTTAGAAATGAACCTAAATAGGATTTGACGAAAATCGCGACTTGACACCGTCGCCGTGATCTCTTTTCAGACGGACTACCGCGGACGCGACGACCGGACGAGACGCCCCGGACAGACGACGCACTCGCTATTCCAGGAAAGTGTACCCACTTGCGATTTGACTGTGCCTTAGTTCTAGTTTGTAGAACTGCTAGTTTGTGTGTGATGAGAACCGGACGTGAAATGATAGCGTCCGGGACGACCCGTGACGGCTCAGACTTGACGACGAAGTCTGAGCCTGACAACAATGAATTGCTGACAACATAGGACTATCTTGTGTGTGCGTGCGTGTGGACACCCTAGAATAACTTTCCCTACACTTGTCGTGTCGTGTCCTGTCACACAAAAAGCCTGCGGGCGTTTCGGATGCTTCCCTCCGCGGAAGTGATCCCCGTGATACAAAAAGCCTGCGGGCGTTTCGGATGCTTCCCTCCGCGGAAGTGATCCCCGTGATACAAAAAGCCTTCGGGCGTTTCGGATGCTCTCCATGCGAGAGTGATCCCCGTGACTGTTATACAAAAAGCCTGCGGGCGTTTCGGATGCTTCCCTCCGCGGAAGTGATCCCTGTGACCAAAAAGCCTTCGGGCGTTTCGGATGTTTCCCTAGCGGAAATGATCCCCGTGAATCTTGTTCTGAGTTCCTGGGTTGGGGTTGGGTTGAGCGTGCGCACGGCAAGAGGGTCTGATCCCCCTCGAACCGTAAGGCGTGAACCCTTTCGTGTCTTGTCATGTCCCGTCTTGTCTTGTCCTGTTTGTCATGTCCCGTCTTGTCTTGTCCTGTCTGTCACGTCCCGTCTTGTCCTGACACCTGTAGGTTAGTCCCGTAGTCGGTAGCACACGCTACGTCTACTGTTTGCTACGTTTACTTTCCTGCTACGCTACTTTTCGTTTCTCAGTTATAACTCCAGCATGTTAAAACAACCAGTAAATCATTGTTAAAAGTTGATACACTTGCAGTAGAGTCTGACAGTTTGTGTAGACTTTGCCTGACGTACAGTTCCCTTCTTTTGGTGCTGTACGTCAGGTGTGGAGCCAGAGTACGAGTACGAGGCGGACTTGCCAGCTGACCCAGAGCCGGAGGACGTTGACCCGGAGTACGACCCGGAGGAGGACCAGAGCTAGAGGTATCGTGTTGCTGATCCAGATTTCTGTTCCAGTTTAGATTGGGTGGGTAGCACCTGTTGCTTTCTTGTTTAGGTTGGGTGCTTGCACCGTTAGTTTCCCTTTCAGCAGTTGTAGCCGTTTACGGCATTTTCTTTAGACTCTCAGTATTTGATGATAAATTTTGGAATAAAATGAAATGTTTCCTTTCTGTACTTTTGTTATTTCGTACTAACTTGCAGGGACCTGTACCTTCGCCATGGAAAACTACAGACGCTTATTGGGTCTGGGCTCTTGCCCCGGCCTAAGCGGGCCTTCGTCACGCTCCGCCTCCGTGTTTTTGGGAAGCGGGGCGTGACAGGTTTTAGTGGTGGCCCATGCAGGTCCCCTCTTCTGCGAGTACGAAATAATTGAAGTATTAAATTTCATTTTATTATTATCATCCGGAAATTGTATGAGTCTAAACTGTGTCTTTTTGTCAACAGGATGGCAGGACGACGTGTTACCCGATCGGGGAGCTCTGGAGATGGGATTCAGGAAGACCAGGGCGGAGACTTCCGTCAGGTTCTGGGCGTGATGAGAGAGATGCTGGAGGTGCAGCATCAGTTGGTTCAGCAGTCCCAGCGTGCTGCCCAGGCTGCTCCAGTTGCACCACCGCCACCTCCACCTGCCCCTCGAGCTGCTCCAGGAGTGAAGCAGTTCAACGAGCTCCAGCCGAAGACTTTTTCAGGGAAGGAGGGACCACTAGCTGCTGACGAGTGGATCCAGAACACGGAGGAGAAATTAGTTGCTGCAAAGATTCCAGACGATACCCGAGTGGAGATAGCGAAGATGCAGCTGACGGAGAATGCGAGGAACTGGTGGCGCCTTGAGGAGAGGCGTCTGGTGAAGCCAGTGGATTGGAAGACCTTCAGGTCTATGTTCAGGACGAAGTACTTCACCAAGACTACTAGGAGGGAGCTGCTGAGCAAGTTTATAGACCTGAAGCAGGAGAACATGACCGTCGAGGAGTATGAGGCGGAGTTTGAGATGCTGAGTCGCTTTGCTCCGCATATGGTGAAGAAGGAGGAGAAGCGAGCTGATCGCTTCCGTCAGGGACTGCGTCCGAAGATTCAGGCTTCTATGTCTTCGGCGAGTTTCACGACTATGAGGGAGGTGCTGGATGCTGCGAAGAATTATGAGCTTATTTCACTCCTACCTGACCCTCCAGCTGATAAGGGGAAGCGTCCTATGGAGCAGTACCGGCCACCTGCTAGGCCGGCGATGAGGCCAGTTCAGACAGTACCATTTAAGAGGCCTGGAGCACCCATTCAGAGTCAGAGCAAGGGACCGTGTCATTACTGTGGGAAGCTAGGACATGTTCAGAAGGATTGTCGGAAGAGGATGGGACTGTGCCTAGTTTGCGGAGATGCTTCACATGCTGCGAAGGACTGTCCGAGAGCCCGTCATGCCGTAGTTGGAGCGCCAGCCCCGCTGCAGATGAGAGCGCCCGCTCCAGTTCAGAGAGGACCTGCCGTTCGTAGACCACCTTTACCGCCACAGAGGCAGGTGTTTCAGAGAGCAGCGCAGCCCCAGAGGCCGGCGTATACCATGACAGCTGCTGAGACTGAGGAGCTGGATGGAGTCATTGCAGGTAACTCCTTAATTCTAGTCTTTCATTTCATAGTTTAGCTTTAAATTGTTAGTCTTGTTTGCTTGACTTATTTGTTAGAATAGCTTGGTTTGACCATAGTTTCCTTTTAATATCTTAGGCACCATTCTAGTGTCTTCTCACCCGGCCCTGGCCTTGTTCGACTCCGGTGCATCCATGTGCATCTTATCCCGGAGATTCGTGACAAGACACTCCATTCCCACCCATACACTTCCCAAGTGTTGGGACATCACCACAGGGAACGGAGTGGTGACAGTAAACTTGGGATGTAGATCGATTCCTTTGGTGGTCAGTGGACACGAGCTCTTTGCAGATTTCATTGTCCACGACCTGCCACACTTCGATGTCGTTCTTGGCATCGATTGGTTGGGAGATTTCCATGCCTCGATCGATTGTCGCAGCAAGAGGGTGGTGTTCCGGATTCCAGGCCATCCAGAGTTCGAGTTCCGCAGCAGAGATGAGTCGCTTGGACCCATCAAGTATCGGGCCACGCCGGTGGTGCCGATTGTGACAGCCATGCAGATGGAGATGGAGATCGAGAGACCAGCAGTCGTCAGGGACTTCGACGACGTCTTCCCGGAGGATATCTCAGGTTTGCCACCTGACAGAGCTTTAGAGTTTGGTATTGATCTTATGCCGGGAGCGCAACCGATATCGAAGGCGCCGTACCGGATGGCTCCCGCCGAGCTCGAGGAACTGCGGAAGCAGTTGGATGAGTTATTGCAGAAGGGTTTCATCCACCCTAGTGTGTCACCGTGGGGTGCACCAGTTCTACTCGTGAAGAAGAAGGATGGGTCCCGCAGGATGTGCGTGGACTATCGAGGATTGAATGCTGTCACCGTGAAGAATAAGTATCCGCTGCCGCGCATCGACGACATCTTTGACCAGCTTGGAGGTTCGAGAGTCTTCTCGAAGTTGGACTTGAGGAGTGGATACCACCAGTTGAAGGTAAAGAAGGACGATGTTCAGAAGACGGCTTTCCGGACAAAATACGGACATTATGAGTTCGTGGTCATGCCGTTTGGCGTGACCAATGCGCCGGCTGTGTTCATGAATTTGATGAATTTAATATTCTACGACTTCCTGGACAAGTTTGTTGTCATCTTCATCGATGACATTCTTATTTATTCGAAGTCTGAGGAGGAGCACAGCTGTCATCTGAGGACAGTGCTGGAGACGCTGAGGAGACATAAGCTTTATGCCAAGTATAGCAAGTGCGAGTTCTGGTTGGACAGAGTCGCATTCCTGGGACACGTGGTGTCCGGTGAGGGCATATCTGTAGATCCGGAGAAGGTCAGAGCAGTCAGAGATTGGCCGACTCCGCAATCAGCATCAGACATAAGGAGTTTTCTGGGATTAGCGGGCTATTATCGGCGATTCATCAAGGATTTCTCGAAGATTGCGGAGCCGATGACGAAGCTGACAAGGAAGGATGTGGATTTTCTCTGGTCAGATGCTTGTGAGGAGGCCTTCAGTATTTTGAAGGCAAGATTGACCACGGCACCTGTGTTGGCAATACCGGATCGAAGCGGAGGCTTCGAAGTTTATTGTGATGCATCAGGGAAGGGCCTAGGGTGCGTCTTGCATCAGCATGGCCACGTGGTCGTGTACGCTTCTCGTCAGTTGAGGACTCATGAGAAGAATTACCCGACGCACGATCTGGAGTTGGCAGCAGTGATTTTCGCACTGAAGATTTGGAGGCACTTCTTGCTAGGTGAGAGTGTGAAGATTTTCACTGATCACAAGAGCTTGAAGTACATCTTTACGCAGAAGGAGCTCAACATGCGTCAGAGGCGATGGTTAGAGCTCATGGCTGACTACGAGATAGACTTGCAGTATCATCCGGGGAAGGTGAACGTTGTGCCTGATGCCTTGAGTAGACTCCCCGCCGCGATGATGCATACGGCCGACTGGAGGATTCAGCAGGAGCTGAGGGAGATGGATTTGGAGGTTGTCCTACCTGGTGTAGTTCATTCATTCATGAATCTGCAGATTCAGTCCACAATCGTGGATCGGATCAAGGCAGCTCAGGCAGGAGATCCGAAGCTGCAGAGGATCAGGAGACAGGTCGAAGCTGGACTGCGGACAGAGTTCGTGGTTCATGAGGATGGTTCGCTGCGGTACGGCAGTAGACTCTGTGTACCTGCAGGTGGTGTTCGCGAGGAGCTGTTGAGCGAGTCCTGGAGGCACCAAGATGTATAAAGACCTCCGTCTGAATTATTGGTGGATTGGCATGAAGAGGAGCGTGGCACGGAGCGTTGCCAAGTGCCTGATATGCCAGCAGGTGAAGGCTGAGCACCATCGTACTGCTGGGTTGCTGCAACCGCTTCCCATTCCGGAGTGGAAGTGGCAACATATTACGATGGACTTCGTGACTGGTTTACCTCGGACCCCGAGGCAGAACGACGCAGTTTGGGTGATCGTGGATCGATTGACCAAGTCTGCGCATTTTATTCCTTTCCGAGTGGGCCAGTCTACGGAAGCTTTGGCAAGGAAATATCTAGAGGTAAAGATCCGTTCTACTTTTACTTCTATTTTGATTTTTTTTCTCTTTGAAATAGTCGTGACGTCGACCGTGTACGTGCAGGAGATTGTACGCTTACATGGAGTCCCCGTGAGCATTGTGTCTGACCGAGACACGAGGTTCACCTCTCAGTTCTGGAGGAGTCTGCAGGAGAATTTGGGTACGAGTCTGAGCTTCAGCACGGCGTATCACCCGCAGACTGATGGCCAGTCCGAGAGGACTATTCAGATCCTGGAGGATATGCTGCGAGCTTGTACGCTCGATTTGAAGGGTTCATGGGAGGACCATCTTCACTTGGTGGAGTTTTCATATAACAACAGCTACCAGGCGAGCATTGGCATGGCACCGTTTGCTGCCCTATATGGAAGGAAATGTCGTTCGCCACTGAGTTGGGATGACATCGGTGATCGGGAGCTGTTGGGTCCAGAGATGATAGTGGAAGCTGTGGATGTCGTGAGGGACATCAGGGAGAAGCTTAGAGTTGCACAGGACCGCTTCAAGCATTGGGCTGATGCCAAGAGGAGACCTTTGGAGTTTCAGCCTGGTGATCACGTCTTCCTGAAGATTTCTCCGAACCGCGGAGTCATTCGTTTCGGGAAAAAGGGAAAGCTGAGCCCGAGGTATATTGGGCCGTTTGATGTGCTAGAGCGTGTGGGAGCAGTGGCCTACCGCCTTGCTCTGCCACCATCTTTGGAGGGTGTTCATGACGTATTCCACGTATCTCAGTTACGTCGGTACGTCAGTGATCCATCGCACACTGTGGACTTCTCAGAGATTACAGTTCGCCCGGATCTTACATATGACCAACAGCCCGTACAGATTTTGGACCGTCGACAGAAGCAGTTGAGGAATAAGGTAGTCGACCTGGTGAGAGTGATGTGGCGTCACGGATCACCTGGAGAGTCCACCTGGGAGCGTGAGGATGATATGAGGGAGCGCTTTCCGCATCTTTTCCCGGGTGATGCTTGATGTTGATTCCGAGGACGGAATCATTTCTGAGTTGGGGAGGATGTAACGGTCGGTTTCCGATCGTAAGTTCTTTGTGCACGTGCGCTTGACCGTGCACGTATTTATTTCAGACATTGTTTGTTTCCGAACCCTATCGTGTGTTATGTCGTTGTGACCCTCTCTGAGAGTGCTACATTTGTCGTGTTGACTTGCAACGTCAATTCACGGGCCGTTCGCCCACGATTGGACCTTTTCCGAGGAGACGTCGCGTCTCACACTTTTGACTTGAGGCGTTTTTATTTTTAATTTTGTTTCCCGACATCGAAATTGTAATCCGTCTCTTCCGACTTCTTGCTCTCGTCGCCCCGGTCGCCCCGGTATTTTTCTTATAATTTTTGGGCACCGTTTGACCCTTGTGCACCAGTAGAGCCAGTTAATTACAAGTTTGCCCTAACTATTTAACCCTATTAAACCCTAATTAACCCTAAACCTAGCTAGGTGGCAGCCCCATCACGTGTAACCCCTTTCCCCTTGTCACGTGGGCCCCACCTCTATAAAGCAAACCCTAAAATTCCTAAAAACTTTCACAGCTCACGCATCTCTCTTGCGCCGGCCCTAGAAATACCCTAACCCACGCAAAACCCTATCCCCGTCGACCTGAGCGCCGCCGGAGGCCCGCCGTCGCCGCCGACGATCACGCCGACCTCCCCTCTTCCGTTTCCGCCGCTCCTCGCCGTCGGAGACCGCCGGTAGCCGCCGGAAACTGCCGCAGAACCCCTGCAGCAGCCGCTGCAGCTTGCGACGGCCACCGCCGCCGCTGCCGCCGCCGCCGGAGCCTCCCCTCTGTCGCCGTGGAACCCCCTCTGCCCCCTCTCGCCGTTGACAGCAACCCCAGGCCGCGATACTCTCTGAAACAGCGAGTATACTCGCTGTTTTGCGTGTTTGGCGTCGTACCGTCGCGCCGCCGAGATCTCGTCGCCTCTCCTCGCTGTTGGAGCTCTCCGACAGTCTCCTTCACCTTCTGGGGGTACTCATCAACATCCCGGACTCTTCCTACGACTCCCGACGTCGTAGGCGTTGGCAACGACGAACCGTTCATCTCGGTTGCCGTTGCAAGTTCTCCGGAAGCCGTAGTACGCCTACCCGACGCGCTGCTCGCTGTTCACGCGTCCCGTCCGCTGCCCGGAACGTGTCTGGCTACGCTGCCCGTAGCCGAGACGCCGCTAGGAGACGATCCGTAGCCGTGCCAGTCAGATCGGTCGCCGTTCAGACACTACGTCCGCTCTACCCCAGACTCCGGACAGGTTGGTTCCCCTATCTCGTAGCAAAACCCCCACAGTAGCAAAACTGAGAACCTAACTAAAACTGGCAACTTAACTCACTAAATTTAGTTTCTGCTCTCTTAAATCGATGTATAACCGTAGACCGACGTTGGACTTTTTGACTGTGCACATAGGGTAAAATCGTCGGATAGGCTGATCGGACAACTTGACTCGTGACGGTTAGGGTAGCCACGTTCAACTTAGAAATGAACCTAAATAGGATTTGACGAAAATCGCGACTTGACACCGTCGCCGTGATCTCTTTTCAGACGGACTACCGCGGACGCGACGACCGGACGAGACGCCCCGGACAGACGACGCACTCGCTATTCCAGGCAAGTGTACCCACTTGCGATTTGACTGTGCCTTAGTTCTAGTTTGTAGAACTGCTAGTTTGTGTGTGATGAGAACCGGACGTGAAATGATAGCGTCCGGGACGACCCGTGACGGCTCAGACTTGACGACGAAGTCTGAGCCTGACAACAATGAATTGCTGACAACATAGGACTATCTTGTGTGTGCGTGCGTGTGGACACCCTAGAATAACTTTCCCTACACTTGTCGTGTCGTGTCCTGTCACACAAAAAGCCTGCGGGCGTTTCAGATGCTTCCCTCCGCGGAAGTGATCCCCGTGATACAAAAAGCCTGCGGGCGTTTCGGATGCTTCCCTCCGCGGAAGTGATCCCCGTGATACAAAAAGCCTTCGGGCGTTTCGGATGCTCTCCATGCGAGAGTGATCCCCGTGACTGTTATACAAAAAGCCTGCGGGCGTTTCGGATGCTTCCCTCCGCGGAAGTGATCCCTGTGACCAAAAAGCCTTCGGGCGTTTCGGATGTTTCCCTAGCGGAAATGATCCCCGTGAATCTTGTTCTGAGTTCCTGGGTTGGGGTTGGGTTGAGCGTGCGCACGGCAAGAGGGTCTGATCCCCCTCGAACCGTAAGGCGTGAACCCTTTCGTGTCTTGTCATGTCCCGTCTTGTCTTGTCCTGTTTGTCATGTCCCGTCTTGTCTTGTCCTGTCTGTCACGTCCCGTCTTGTCCTGACACCTGTAGGTTAGTCCCGTAGTCGGTAGCACACGCTACGTCTACTGTTTGCTACGTTTACTTTCCTGCTACGCTACTTTTCGTTTCTCAGTTATAACTCCAGCATGTTAAAACAACCAGTAAATCATTGTTAAAAGTTGATACACTTGCAGTAGAGTCTGACAGTTTGTGTAGACTTTGCCTGACGTACAGTTCCCTTCTTTTGGTGCTGTACGTCAGGTGTGGAGCCAGAGTACGAGTACGAGGCGGACTTGCCAGCTGACCCAGAGCCGGAGGACGTTGACCCGGAGTACGACCCGGAGGAGGACCAGAGCTAGAGGTATCGTGTTGCTGATCCAGATTTCTGTTCCAGTTTAGATTGGGTGGGTAGCACCTGTTGCTTTCTTGTTTAGGTTGGGTGCTTGCACCGTTAGTTTCCCTTTCAGCAGTTGTAGCCGTTTACGGCATTTTCTTTAGACTCTCAGTATTTGATGATAAATTTTGGAATAAAATGAAATGTTTCCTTTCTGTACTTTTGTTATTTCGTACTAACTTGCAGGGACCTGTACCTTCGCCATGGAAAACTACAGACGCTTATTGGGTCTGGGCTCTTGCCCCGGCCTAAGCGGGCCTTCGTCACGCTCCGCCTCCGTGTTTTTGGGAAGCGGGGCGTGACAACTAGGTTACAAATAATGTAACATTCAGCCATTAAAATAGTTACTAATATATGTTACAGCTTATAACCTATTATAATATATAAATGATTTCAATCAATTCTTTACTATTACCTGCCTCCTTCATCCCTTATTTCTTCTTTCGATGCAGGGAGGTGGAAGGCCAAGGGAGCACGGCTCGGCAAGGGGTGGTGCACGGTGGCGGACTTGGCTGGGCGGCGGTGACGGCGGATTAGAGCGGCAGCGGCGCATATCTGAAAGGGGATGGGCGTGGATCTGCTCTTGGCGCAGCGGCTGGAGCGGTGCTAGCGACGGTAGGAGAGGAGGGGAGGGATGGCGCTGTGGCGTTCGGAGAGATCGGAGGCGATTCACGGGCATAGAGCTGGGCGGTCGTGGTCTGCGATGAGGGGAGCGGAGGATTTCTACAGGCGGGAGGTCGGATCGGGGGCGAACGGCGATAGGGTGGCGAGGTGCGGCGCCGGGGATGATTCCGGCGGGGGTCGCTGGCGGTTGACCGGAGAAGGGTCCAGCGATGGGCCAGGGTACGTCGGAAGAGAGGGGAAAACGAAGTCAGAGGGCTTTAGGCTACGGCGCCGGAGATTATTTGTTTCATGCGAAAACGGTGCCTGGGAGCTTTGATTGCGTGCGGGTGAAAGAAATAGGGGCGGCTCTGTGCATTTGCTGGGAAAGAAAAGAATGCCCTAGGCTAATAAATAGAGGAAAAGCTCACGTGGTGGGGCTAGAGTTGAAATTATTTGAAATAGGTGAGGGGAAACGGTTGTGGGGCAATTATTCAATGATACGTTAGGATTGTTTGTAAAAAAATAATATATGGAACATCCTTAACCCAAGGCTGGTAGTATTAAAGAGGTTAATGTTAAAAGTATTTATACTATTACGTAATTCCTAACTCCAAGGTACGGCATGCGAATTCCAAAAGAATTTCTTAAAAGGAAAGTTTAATAATTAAAAAAAATATGTGTTAAGGCAGATTAGTCCCTCGGTGACCAAAAATTACAAGGAAAATATCTGGGCGCTCGCGCCTCCGAGCGGGTTGTGAAAACAGGGTTCGATTGCGCGTCGGAACTACGGAATTACAATAATAAAATCCAATACGAAAATACGCACACAAATCGACCTACGCACAAAATACGTTCGACCAGAAGTGGCCGTTACATCCTACCCACCTTAGAATAAAGTCCGTCCTCGGACTTTCTAACTGTAAATATAACTCTAGCCAGACTAGTAGCTATCCCAAACACATCACATTATAATATTTACCAGATATAGTCATTACAAGTGCTTATATATGCACTAGGTAGTCAAACATTAACTATACTAACATATATATTTTCACGCACATTACACACTTACACCTATCATAGCCAGTCAAATTCATACACATATTTCAATCGTTCATATAGTCTCATACATCCCTATATAACTATTAAATACTTATTACATGCCATGGTGCACATACTCACAACCAATTTTAATAGTTCACACCAGCAAATACAATCGTAGTACTTCACGTATGGATAACTACCTATGCACAAACAAACATAGGTATACTACTCCCTAATAGTTCCTAGTATACATCCATTACCAAACACATCAACGCATGTAATCACATCATATCATTATTAAATCAAGTCTACTATATCTAATATACATTCACCATTACTAGAATTTCGCAAATTTATAGTCATTCAAATGCACGCAGATACTTCACCATATATTCACATCGCATACAGTCCTATAATGTAATGACCCTACTTTTCATATACGCGTATTTGTACGTATTTTTGACATAGATACGTCCGTATATTTTTGGGAAGTATGCCCATATTTTTCTTTTAATTATTTGATGTAGGAATTTATTTTAAAAGATTTTAAACTCATTACTTGAATTTAGTAAATGAGAGTATTTGGAGAAATACATGTATTTGGAGTGTATGAAGTATTTCTTCAAGTATTTTTAATTTCTTAAAATACAAAAATCCACATTTTTATTACCATGACAACACATCCTATTAGGTGTCATGTTTTTAGTTAATTAGAGACACATGGCTTATTAGGTGTAAGAAGGAGAGGGATTTGGGGATTCCTAAAACCTATGCATGAAGAACAAAACCAAGAAAAAGAAAAAGAAAATCTCATTTCACTCTCTCCCTCACTCCCCATTTCTGGCCAAAAATTAGCATGCCCCCTTTCTTTCATTTTTCTTCATCCTCTTCCTTAGAAAATACTTCCAATTAGCTCCCCTATTCAACCTCTAAAAAGCCCCAAAATTCCTTTTCATTCCAACACCAAAAACTAGCCAAAATAGCCAAAAATCAACCATATGGAGACAAGATTGGAGCTTGAAGAATGAGACTAGGAGCTCAAGTTCTTCAAGGAATAAGAAGGGCCAAAGAATTTTTGGTGGACTTTATAAGGTAGAAATTCCTTTCACCTAGGTAGAATTTAGTTTTAGGACAAGGAGAATTGAATTAACTTTCATGAAACACATTTGTTCTTCATGCTGAAATTTGATCCAGAAAAACTGAAACTTTGACTAAGTTCTGGGGTTAATTGGCTAATGGGAATGCTTTGGAAATTTTATATGTTGGGTATCTCATTGTTATGAAAAACTTTCATTCAGATCATTTTGCCAAATTCTAACTGTATGATTTTATAAAAATTCGGATATGCACACTGGTTTTCAATCAAAACTGTTCTGAAATTTCCAGCAGTTTTAGCCTCTGTTAAAACAGGCATATCTCCCAACCTAGATCAAAATAAAATCTGAAATAAATATATTCATGTAGATCTCGAAATTCTACCCTAAAATCATATAAGATATGATATATGTTCAATTCGTAAACTAGGAGAAATGGAGCTTTTTCTGCAACATGTCGAAATTCTGGCAGTTTTGACATCCTGCACTAAAATGGTGATTACCACCTCTTAACTTGATGAAATTAGGTGTTTTAGGACATTTTGGACAACTACTCTTCAAGATACAAAATACCATATTTTTTATTTTACCCAGATCTGATTGTAAATAGGATTAAATCACTGATTAAGTTGATGCAATGTTTCTGTTTTTCTGCAGAATTGCCATCTTTTACTAATTTGAGCACAATAAATCACACATGTCATATTATTTTCTGAAATTTGGTATGGCAATGCAAAACTGCCATATCTACAACTTTGAAGAAGGGACTAAAAGCTAATTCTGACTGTAGATAGGGTAACCGAGCCGTTCTTTCTGCACTTACAGTTTAGACATATTCATATGCTAATTTTTCTTAGTACTTATCATGGCGTAGTTTTGTTTCAAGTTAAGTTGGTTTGTGCTAATCATGTTCTCAATGACATGCTATTGATACATATAATTATGCAGATGTTTCATGAAATATTCGTTATGTTAATAATGTTTAAGTTCAATTTGTTTATGCTTTTGTGCTCACATTCGTATATTCATAACGATGAGTTTGTGATGATATTTCATGCAATTCTTTAATTGAGATGATGATGATGATGATGATGATGATGATGAAGATATTGTTAAAAGTTGGTTAAAGCGGTATTCAAGTCCGCTAGATGATTCGTTGACAAACGAAGTAATATCTTGAAAACTGAGAGTGAGAATGAGGAATGTATCAGTCCTCCTAAAGGAGGGTGACACGGGTTTGGGGGAAAACGGGTAAACTTTAGGAGTTAAGGAGCGGACATATGATATGAATTCTCACCCGCTGTATCACTCCCAGAAGGGCGAGTTGAAAGGGTTGGAGAGGCCGCTGGTGTACTCGTGATGCATCATGACGGTAATTGATGGTTTGCTCCGTTTGTCCCACAGAAAAACCGAGTTTGTCTCACTCCCATACCTTGTTCCGTTCGGGTACGGAGAGTTGCGAGAGGCCCCTCCGGTGCTCGTGTTGCTGGTTGGGGTACCACTTTTTCACCCACCCTGGGTGAAGTCCGCCTCCTTAGCGTCCTACGGTTTACACGGGTTCCAAATATGTGAATCAACAACTTATAGTACTTGTCTTTAATTTATAAATGTTGTTATCTCATGTCTCCTTACTTTTGTTTACTTTAATGCTGCTATCCCATGGTAATATGTTCCTATGCTTCCTTTCAATATCTGCATTTCATAATATGGTTTCTATGCATGTTTTGCACGTTCTTTTAACTAGGTTCGCATGTTGGAATGTGATTACTTTTATGCACCATGAACCTTACTTGTTAGACCACCCTCCCTAGATGGGTAGACCAATTCTAAAACTGGGTTCTACTAGAGTGTTAGGAGTTTCTGCTGGGTCACGCGTTGACGTGTCCCCGTTGACTTTCAGGTTGTGTGAGTTGGATGTTGGAGTTTGCGGCTGGAACTTGGAGTTGGTGGTCAGTGTAGAATGGGTGGTGAGGGTTATGATGAGAGAATTGTACTTTTGGGGTTTCTTTTCCGGGAATACCTTTTGTACTTTTGGGTTGGAGTTTCTTTTATTGTTGTACCCCTTGTACATACGGTGTTTGCAAAGATGTATCAATGTATTAAATAAATGAAATGTTGTACATTTGTTATTCTCATTGTTTTATCTGTGATGGAGCCTTACTCGTACTTCCCAGCGCGTGCGTAGTGACCTGCAGAGTTCTTTTACTTTCTTCCCTTCTCTCTTTCTTCGTAACACTCGCCTCTTCGGGAATACCTGATACGGATTCGTACTTATCGGGTATCCTGGAGACCGGGTCGTTACAGTTGGTGGCCCATGCAGGTCTCCGCACTGCGGCGTGCGTAAGGATAGTGCGAGTAATGCTCCATAAGGGTAGTTGTGTCCTAAGGTGGGTAGGTGATCAGCCTTAGGGTAAAACCCTGGTATTAGGAAACCCAATGTACAGAGCTCCCTGAGGTTAAGCATGGGTAGTTGTTTGTATATACATATACATATACGAGTGGGTATGTGTTTGCATGGATATAAAAGTATTGTAGTGTATTTGCTTGTATTTTTATAGTTATGTGTCTATAGATTTATACGTAAATAAGATACAATATAGATACGAGTATGGCTACTTATGTGTATTCTTGTAATTCATAATATAGGTGTGTGTATGGTAATGTTGTTTGTATAGATTGAGGTGAATGTAGTATTTGATGAGTGAAATTATGTATAAAACATATTATCTGTGCAAGAGAGTATTATGTATTATCTATGTGGTAATCTATACTTAGATTATATTTGGGGGTGTATATATATGAATAAATGGATGTATATAGAGCTGTAAGTATGTATACTAAAGTATGATGCATTAAAGTGATGTTAGAAGATATATTTGTATATGGCGTGTCTAATGGATGAGTGTATATATACGGAGTATCTATGTGAATATGTATTGGTGTGCAAATAAATTTATGTTATATGTGTTGGTATATGGATGTTTGTTGGTAAGTGTAAGTGGAAGTATATTTGAATGTATAAAAGTGTATGATAGTATACATAAGTATAATTGTATGTGTATGCGTACTATAAATGTGGTTGTGTAAATTGACATAGTGAGATATGTATGTATGAATATAGCTACAATGGGATGTGTACCATAAGTAGTGTGTGAAATATATTGTCTTACTAAATGGTGTGTATAGATATACATAAATAGGTATGCCAAGTTATACAATATTGGTGTACTTATATATCATGTGATAATATGTGAGTGTAGCATATGAATAAGATTTATATGTATTGTGTATATAAGAGAGAGAGAGAGAGTGTGTGTGTATATACATATACTGAATTAATATAATCATTGTGCTATAGTATATATATATATAGTGTCACATGTATATATATACTGTATTGAATATGTGTTACGTTGACTGCTTGTATGTAAGTATATTTGTGCACTGTATAAGTGGTTAAATATAGATTTACGTGAGTGAATATTGGAAATGAACACATTTGTATGTATTCTTGTATATATGAAGTGAGTATGTACTAGAAGGTTGATATACTATACATACATGCTGACAGGACTATTTACTATAGTGATATATACTGTGTACATCCTAGCGTTCGAACTATCACATATATTTGTCTATATAATTGTTAGTGTTCATACTTATGTGCTTAAGTGATATATTTGCGTATGCTTACCCACTTGATATGAGGTGCATCATATCAATGTGTATCATTATTGGTGTATGATTATTTACCATAAATGCATCAATAATTGGATTTACCTACTTATGTATGTATGTATAAGTATGCTAACTCTGTGACTTATGAGTATGGTGTGTTTAAATATCGTGTGAACATGTATGTATGTAGATATACTAGTTATAACCCGTGCCCGCGGGCACAGTGCATTTAAGTTTTTTTTCTGCGAAATCTTTGTCCCCTAAAAAATATTTCTACAGCCAAAATTTAAAAGAACAACAAATTAGCGTAAAAAAATTTAGCGGGCGCCCTCGGCGCGGGCGCCCTCGGCGCGGATAGGTTGGTTAGACCTCTGCTTGACGCCCAAAAAACTCAACCCGCTTCTTTGAATGCACATTCGCTGTATTTTTTTGGGTCTCATTTTTTGGGTCATTTTTGAATGAAGAGTATTAAGTGATGATGATGCCAATTTCAATAAGAAAAGCTTTTGTATTCTCCCAACAAATTTTCTCCCAATCCAAAAAATTTTCCCCCCAAAACTTGATGTGACATTGCCACATAGGACAAAGTTCAAAAACAGCTCTCAATTGTAATATAGATATAAATATAAGGAGTTTGTGATTACCTATAGAGATGTATGTATTTAGATATATCTATATGTATCCATGTAATGGCATATGTCTTTGATCATATACTTGTGTGAATATTTATGTAAGCACATATGTGTTGAGTGAACAAGTGTATAAATATTGGTGTGTATATTAATGACTTGGGTGTATCTATACATGTTTCTACTTATTGCTATGTACAACATTGAGACATGTGTCCATGTGTATAAGTGTACTAGCATGGGTGTACATATTAGTCTGTATATATATGTGAGTATTCTCATGCAATATAGATATATTTGTGAGTACATGGATGAATGTGGAATGTATAGTACTATATATGTATTGTGATGATTTGTCTGTGTGTATACCTATATTCTTGGATAAGAATGTGTATATATATGTATATAATCTACGGTATAGTGCATGTATACATGCGTGTATAGTATATACATATAGCATTATTTGTATTTCTAGGGTAGGGAAACCCTTATACTATTCAGTCTCCGGTCAGACCTTTAGCATAGAAAGTCCGAGGGCGGACTTGGTTATTAAGGTGGGTAGAATGTAATGACCCTACTTTTTCATATACACGTATTTGTACGTATTTTTGACATAGATACGTCCGTATATTTTTGGGAAGTATGCCCATATTTTTCTTTTAATTATTTGATGTAGGAATTTATTTTAAAAGATTTTAAACTCATTACTTGAATTTAGTAAATGAGAGTATTTGGAGAAATACATGTATTTGGAGTGTATGAAGTATTTCTTCAAGTATTTTTAATTTCTTAAAATACAAAAATCCACATTTTTATTACCATGACAACACATCCTATTAGGTGTCATGTTTTTAGTTAATTAGAGACACATGGCTTATTAGGTGTAAGAAGGAGAGGGATTTGGGGATTCCTAAAACCTATGCATGAAGAACAAAACCAAGAAAAAGAAAAAGAAAATCTCATTTCACTCTCTCCCTCACTCCCCATTTCTGGCCAAAAATTAGCATGCCCCCTTTCTTTCATTTTTCTTCATCCTCTTCCTTAGAAAATACTTCCAATTAGCTCCCCTATTCAACCTCTAAAAAGCCCCAAAATTCCTTTTCATTCCAACACCAAAAACTAGCCAAAATAGCCAAAAATCAACCATATGGAGACAAGATTGGAGCTTGAAGAATGAGACTAGGAGCTCAAGTTCTTCAAGGAATAAGAAGGGCCAAAGAATTTTTGGTGGACTTTATAAGGTAGAAATTCCTTTCACCTAGGTAGAATTTAGTTTTAGGACAAGGAGAATTGAATTAACTTTCATGAAACACATTTGTTCTTCATGCTGAAATTTGATCCAGAAAAACTGAAACTTTGACTAAGTTCTGGGGTTAATTGGCTAATGGGAATGCTTTGGAAATTTTATATGTTGGGTATCTCATTGTTATGAAAAACTTTCATTCAGATCATTTTGCCAAATTCTAACTGTATGATTTTATAAAAATTCGGATATGCACACTGGTTTTCAATCAAAACTGTTCTGAAATTTCCAGCAGTTTTAGCCTCTGTTAAAACAGGCATATCTCCCAACCTAGATCAAAATAAAATCTGAAATAAATATATTCATGTAGATCTCGAAATTCTACCCTAAAATCATATAAGATATGATATATGTTCAATTCGTAAACTAGGAGAAATGGAGCTTTTTCTGCAACATGTCGAAATTCTGGCAGTTTTGACATCCTGCACTAAAATGGTGATTACCACCTCTTAACTTGATGAAATTAGGTGTTTTAGGACATTTTGGACAACTACTCTTCAAGATACAAAATACCATATTTTTTATTTTACCCAGATCTGATTGTAAATAGGATTAAATCACTGATTAAGTTGATGCAATGTTTCTGTTTTTCTGCAGAATTGCCATCTTTTACTAATTTGAGCACAATAAATCACACATGTCATATTATTTTCTGAAATTTGGTATGGCAATGCAAAACTGCCATATTTACAACTTTGAAGAAGGGACTAAAAGCTAATTCTGACTGTAGATAGGGTAACCGAGCCGTTCTTTCTGCACTTACAGTTTAGACATATTCATATGCTAATTTTTCTTAGTACTTATCATGGCGTAGTTTTGTTTCAAGTTAAGTTGGTTTGTGCTAATCATGTTCTCAATGACATGCTATTGATACATATAATTATGCAGATGTTTCATGAAATATTTGTTATGTTAATAATGTTTAAGTTCAATTTGTTTATGCTTTTGTGCTCACATTCGTATATTCATAACGATGAGTTTGTGATGATATTTCATGCAATTCTTTAATTGAGATGATGATGATGATGATGATGATGATGATGATGATGATGATATTGTTAAAAGTTGGTTAAAGCGGTATTCAAGTCCGCTAGATGATTCGTTGACAAACGAAGTAATATCTTGAAAACTGAGAGTGAGAATGAGGAATGTATCAGTCCTCCTAAAGGAGGGTGACACGGGTTTGGGGGAAAACGGGTAAACTTTAGGAGTTAAGGAGCGGACATATGATATGAATTCTCACCCGCTGTATCACTCCCAGAAGGGCGAGTTGAAAGGGTTGGAGAGGCCGCTGGTGTACTCGTGATGCATCATGACGGTAATTGATGGTTTGCTCCGTTTGTCCCATAGAAAAACCGAGTTTGTCTCACTCCCATACCTTGTTCCGTTCGGGTACGGAGAGTTGCGAGAGGCCCCCTCCGGTGCTCGTGTTGCTGGTTGGGGTACCACTTTTTCACCCACCCTGGGTGAAGTCCGCCTCCTTAGCGTCCTACGGTTTACACGGGTTCCAAATATGTGAATCAACAACTTATAGTACTTGTCTTTAATTTATAAATGTTGTTATCTCATGTCTCCTTACTTTTGTTTACTTTAATGCTGCTATCCCATGGTAATATGTTCCTATGCTTCCTTTCAATATCTGCATTTCATAATATGGTTTCTATGCATGTTTTGCACGTTCTCATAACTAGGTTCGCATGTTGGAATGTGATTACTTTTATGCACCATGAACCTTACTTGTTAGACCACCCTCCCTAGATAGGTAGACCAATTCTAAAACTGGGTTCTACTAGAGTGTTAGGAGTTTCTGCTGGGTCACGCGTTGACGTGTCCCCGTTGACTTTCAGGTTGTGTGAGTTGGATGTTGGAGTTTGCGGCTGGAACTTGGAGTTGGTGGTCAGTGTAGAATGGGTGGTGAGGGTTATGATGAGAGAATTGTACTTTTGGGGTTTCTTTTCCGGGAATACCTTTTGTACTTTTGGGTTGGAGTTTCTTTTATTGTTGTACCCCTTGTACATACGGTGTTTGCAAAGATGTATCAATGTATTAAATAAATGAAATGTTGTACATTTGTTATTCTCATTGTTTTATCTGTGATGGAGCCTTACTCGTACTTCCCAGCGCGTGCGTAGTGACCTGCAGAGTTCTTTTACTTTCTTCCCTTCTCTCTTTCTTCGTAACACTCGCCTCTTCGGGAATACCTGATACGGATTCGTACTTATCGGGTATCCTGGAGACCGGGTCGTTACATATAACTATATTCACGACACGCCACACATGCCATAGTCACCAATACCTATAACTAAGCACATCCTTACCCGTGCATGGTGCACACCCACGCACGCTAACATTTCATTCATATATACTAATCATGCCACTATATACTCAACACATCTACACACCTAGTTTAGCTAGCACACATACGTTCACACAGGCACGTCCTTAGTAAATAACTATATCACAACCAACACCTATAATTACACACTGGTATAGCGACCCTTAATCATGTGTGTAACCAACCAGGCACAAACAATCCTATCACTATACATACATCAAACATCGTTATATGCAAACTATAGACGCACATAACAATATACTTAGAGTATACCCACTTAAGCTTGAGTGAGACTCAAAACACATATCAGAATACTCTATATACGTAACACGGTAGCTATACCTATACCAATACCACCCAATGTATACACATCTACCAATACAACCATATACATACCATATGTCATTCACACTTAATATTTAGTCAGGTAACACCCACATAGTTCAATTTTCTTATATACCATAATAATAATATTACAGACATCGGCACACATATAATTATAATACCATCCCTAATACAAACATTCACCGTATAGTCACACACAAGTAATATATATTCACACCATAGCCATCCACCTATAACTAGTATACCAATGCATCCACTTCATACATAGTTTAAGATATGCAATAGTCGTGTATACCCCATGGTATACACGCATACAACATCCGTAAAAGCAAGCAATGCCAATCAAAATTATAATCCTACTACCATATGTATAACCTATATACTCATACAGCAAATACATAACTACTTATGTCTAAGCACAATACGCATCTACGTACGAGCACATACTCACGCGTACTAGCATATGGGTCACTAAATAGGCCTACTCACTTATCTATACGCACACCTATTATCTTACATAAGTATCTATACTTATCAATGTACCATATACACATAATCATTACATTCATCGCAATACACATATTTCATTATTCATCCATAAGCTCACATGTACCTAAGTAATAATACTAAGCATGCCTGACAATGATATATATTCACACGAGCCGGGTAATCCTCCTCATGGATCTACGGGGAAGGCAGAACAAACACAAGGCCCTAATGTGTAGACACTTCCAATATTTGACATCTATGGTGGTTAAAACCCCTCCAATTAACCAGCCCTAATTGGCTGGTCCCAATCATTTTAAACACCAATAAAATTTCCAACTCAAAAGCCCGTTCATGAGAACCTGTTACAATGATCCTGTTGTTCTCCGCTTCAATTGGTTCTTGGCTCAGCTGCCTCTAGGAATCTCTAAAGTGAAACTACCAACCAATTCTAGATTTTCAGGCGTCAGACTTACTTACGATTTCCTTTTTAATCCAAACGACCAAGGCAATCTACTAACTCTTTTCCCATATTTCCTGATCATTGAGCACTCGTAAAACCAAACATGCTCACTTGACTTGATCCAGAATTTCCACTGACACTTAAACCGCTAGTCACTGGTGACTATAATCCATCCACATGATCTGGAGAAGTCATCGCCTTTCACCATTTCGTAAACTGTAACTGGAATCCAGTGATCAGTACGCACTCGATGCGTATTCCGAACGGTCGACTTTGAAACTCCCATGACATTCCCAATATCCTTAATTCCTTTAAATTCACTGTGTCCAAAACAGATCATGTTGTCGATCATATACAATCCATCATAAGATCAATCTCGTCATCACATTATCACTCTGAATCTCTTCGTTCATCTCTAATGATCATATTATTTACTTCAACCACGTTACTTCAAAACCCAGGTTATACTGTTGCTACTCGGCTTATATATAAATATGCTCATAATATCCGATGCATAACATTTCACTTGATCGATATTGGTCTACGCCTTTAGTCGTTAAGACAAGACTTCTAACCACCACACTTCTATCACGAGCAGTATACTAAGAGTCGATCTCATTCCCTCGATTCCATGTTCTCACTTCCATGGTTCCTTGTCAAGTCGAGAATCCAACCTTATAACTATTCAATGTGTTAGAAATACATCACTTTAAACTTCATCTTATTCCTGTATTCTTACTCAAATCCAAACTAGAGGGGGCCAAGGAACTAGTCTAAACCTAACTAACTTATGTCAGACTCGAATATTGTTGGTTGTTTGAATAGTTACTGCAACACTATTGTTTCGATAAATCATTCGATCAGACCTGCATGGGCCACCACAAAAACTGTCACGCCCCGCTTCCCAAAAGGTTGAGCAACGAGGCATGGCCAGCCCGCAAGGACTAGAGCCGTTGAGGCTCGGGGTCCAATAAGCGTCCATGGCAAGTTATGATGCGGAGGGGAAGGTCCGATCGGATGATTTAGCATGAAACAATAGAAATAGCAGGAAGAAGATATTATTCAAACGCAGAAGGTAACCAACAAAGAGTTTAACATAAAGACTAAAACTGTACGTACCGGAGGCAACTAAAAGGAAAGAGTCTGCGGGGGTCCTCAGGTTGTGGCAGCTCTGTCAAGTCTGTGACATGTGCAAAACACATGTCAGCAACGAACTAATGAGACCATAAGTTAATGCAGTTATACAATTCTAGCAGTTCTAAATGGAATTTAAAAGACGACTACACAGGCAGTCCTAGAAAACAGGAAATAAGTAATGGTTATTCTAATCGATCTGCTAGGGGTGTCCATCTAGTCAGATCGTCTAAGAGTTGTTCATGTAGTTCTGTCAATCTGCCAGGGGTGTCCATCTGGTCAGATTGTCCAAGTCTAGAAAAGGTCAAACGACCAGAATGCATCCCTGCGAAGCAAACAGGAGTGCACCAACTGCGATACAAAGATAAAGCCTAAGGACTCAAGCTGCGTAGGCGGAGGGGAGCTACCCCCCAGGCCCAGCTAGACTCTTTTGTCCTACCCCACCCGCGAGTCGTTTGTGTTATGGACACGAGCCAACAAACGCTCCATCTAGACACGAGACAAGACAAGGATCACGAATGATACTACGTATCATACCGGAGCGCACCAGTCACGGGTGAGACAAAGCTGTGGAGCACCAGTGCTCAATGGTCACCCCCGTCATCGATCCGAAACAAATCATTAATCATGAATGATACTACGTATCATACCAGAGTGCACTAGTCACGTGTGAGCCAAAGCTGGGGAGCACCAGTACTCAATGGTCACCCCCGTCATCGATTAACTATCCGTAAGCGAGACATTCCTGGACGAGCCAACAAATGCCCCACAAGTCCATAAGCGAGCCGTCTCTGAGCTAGCCAGCAGACGCTCCACAAGAGTAGTGCCATCCTCCGTATAGGAGAGGCCCACGCCTGTGCTCTTCTACGAAGATCCATACAATTATAATGTCCTGCTTATTAATTAGCATGTGAGGTTTAAGTTGCATCTTAAAAGTGGGTTTGAGCAGAAAGTAGCATGCGATCATTTTCAAGTATTTGGCAGAAGTAAATCTAGCAGTTCTAACATCAATTCTAGAAAAGCATAAAAGCAGTAACTAAAGTCTCATTCCTTGCCTGAAAGATTCCGGCAAGGATGTAGTCCAGCAGGGTCTGGGTCAACCAACGGATCAACGGGACCTCAATACGACGTGAGAGCTACTCTGACGTCGGGTAACGACGCCAGGGGTTGGATTCCTGTAGGGCGTACGGTATAGGAAGACGGAAACTCTGAGATAAGACACGTGCACGAATAAGTTTGTGATGATGGCTAGAATAATTAGACAAGACCTAGAACGTCTAGTAACCCGAATTTTTTATAAGTTCTCTGTCCTACGGGGGTGTGGTTATCTGTGTCATCGAATTTAACATCAAGCCAAGGGAAGTTTAACTTGTTAAAATGATAACATGTATAGGCTATCACATATAAGTATACACTAATATGTGTAAATATGTATCTATATACATATGTACCAATAATACCTATCTTAGAAATTATAGGTATTACATAATCTCAATTTGTAACATATCTACTAACTGTTAGTGTCTAAAATGTCTAACATACTTAACAGCACTAATACTAACTTATGTTAATATAACATGGTAGTTAAGTCTCAAAGAGAAGAACAATTCAGACAGCCCTTGTGTATAAGACTAGATGGAGAAACGAATAAAACAAGTTGTTACCCTAAAATAGATGTGTATGTTAGAAATAAGGCCATTACTTATATTATATGCAGTAATTAACCTAGTACTAATTATTATAATCAATAAGTATAGATAATGTAGCATGTATGTTAAATTAAAGGGGTATGCTAGTACTAACCTACTAGGTTACAAATAATGTAACATTCAGCCATTAAAATAGTTACTAATATATGTTACAGCTTATAACCTATTATAATATATAAATGATTTCAATCAATTCTTTACTATTACCTGCCTCCTTCTTCCCTTATTTCTTCTTTCGATACAGGGAGGTGGAAGGCCAAGGGAGCACGGCTCGGCAAGGGGCGATGCACGGTGGCGGACTTGGCTGGGCGGCGGCGATGGCGGATCGGAGCGGCAGCGGCGCATATCTGAAAGGGGATGGGCGCGGATCTGCTCTCGGCGCAGCGGCTGGAGCGGTGCTAGCGACGGTAGGAGAGGAGGGGAGGGATGGCGCTGTGGCATTCGGAGAGATCGGAGGCGATTCACGGGCATGGAGCTGGGCGGTCGTGGTCTGCGATGAGGGGAGCGGAGGATTTCTACAGGCGGGAGGTCGGATCGGGGGCCAACGGCGATAGGGTGGCGAGGTGCGGCGCCGGGGATGATTCCGGCGGGGGTCGGTGGCGGTTGACCGGAGAAGGGTCCAGCGATGGGCCGGGGTACGTCGGAAGAGAGGGGAAAACGAAGTCAGAGGGCTTTAGGCTACTGCGCCGGAGATTATTTGTTTCATGCGAAAACTGTGCCTGGGAGCTTTGATTGCGTGCGGGTGAAAGAAATAGGGGCGGCTCTGTGCGTTTGCTGGGAAAGAAAAGAATGCCCTAGGTTAATAAATAGAGGAAAAGCTCACGTGATGGGGCTAGAGTTGAAATTATTTGAAATAGGTGAGGGGAAACGGTTGTGGGGCAATTATTCAATGATAGGTTAGGATTGTTTGTAAAAAAATAATATATGGAACATCCTTAACCCAAGGCTGGTAGTATTAAAGAGGTTAATGTTAAAAGTATTTATACTATTACGTAATTCCTAACTCCAAGGTACAGCATGCGAATTCCAAAAGAATTTCTTAAAAGGAAAGTTTAATAATTAAAAAAATATGTGTTAAGGCAGATTAGTCCCTCGGTGACCAAAAATTACAAGGAAAATATCTGGGCGCTCGCGCCTCCGAGAGGGTTGTGAAAACAGGGTTCGATTGCGCGTCGGAACTACAGAATTACAATAATAAAATCCAATACGAAAATACGCACACAAATCGACCTACACACAAAATACGTTCGACCAGAAGTGGCCGTTACAATACTTCTTTGCGTTCTCTCACCCAGAAATATGAGAGCACATTAGGCCGAATTAACAAATTCAATAAGGGTAAGGACCATTTGGATAAAATCATAAGTGACTTACTTCCGGCCAATCACCATATTGGCTTGGGGTATACGATGGGAAGTTCATCCAAATCGGCCACTACTTTTGTTAGGCCAACTTCCGGTGACTCAACGAGTGGTAGCAAACACTCTATTAGTAGTTCATCTACCAAAGTTGCTTCCACCTCGTCCACACCCTCTTTCGGAAAGAAACCCACTTTGGGTGGACCTCCAAAGAAGGGCCATGCCTACATGTACACCAATACTATGCCACGTAGGAACACACGTCCTACTCCACCGGCTCACACATATGATGATTTCTATGCTACACGTTCACGGCCATATGCACACAATGTGAGACACCCTCATGCACGTGTTCCTCCACATGCATATGTACACCCACATCATCGTATGAATAATTATCCACATGCACCATTTCATCATGTTCCTTATGCCTATCCACGTCATGCATCACGTAGAAACCAACAACGCATGCATGCACCCAATAGGATGAGGGCTCCCAAAATATTCACAATTTGGAGCCCAAAGGACACAAGCATGAATGAAAAACAAGTTTACATGAATGCTTATTTTTCGGATGTTGTGTATAGTGTTAATTATGTGGGGAAGTCTAAGTCCAATTGGACTTGGCTTCCAAATGTCTAATCTTTTGGACCCAATGACCTTGGGTACCATGATATGAAATTTTCTATCTTTAGGTACTCAAGGAAAAGAAAAAGAAACGGAGCAACAAATTTAAATTTAGCTCCAAAGGGAATTGGATACTCGATAGCGGGTGTTCAAAGCACATGACAGATGACGCTCAATTGCTCTCCGGAGTGGTTCACATTGCTAATGGAAACCGCGTCGTCTTTGGAGGCAACGAGAGCGGAACCATCATAGGTGTTAGTAAAGTGGGTAATCCTTCTAAATCCATTATAAATGATGTTTACATTGTTAAAGGATTAAACCACAATCTTATTTCAATAAGTCAACTTTGTGACAAAGGTTACAAAGTTAGCTTTGCGAAAGGAATGTGCCATATTTTAAGAAAAGATAATAATGAATTATTTTTTTCCGGCACACGTCATAATGATATATATATCCTAGATCTTCCAAGTTCACATGAACAATGTCTCATTGCCAACACAAGTGAACAACACTTATGGCATCGACGTTTTGGCCATGTGAACTTTGGAACACTATTTAAGCTTTCCAAGTTAAATTCTATTAGAGGCTTCCCTAAGCTAGTCTTTCAAAAGAAAAGCTTTTGTGACTCGTGTCAACGAGGCAAGCTTCCCAAATCGTCGTTTAAACCTAAGAAAAGTATTTCTTCTAAGCGGCCACTAGAGCTATTACATCTAGATTTATTTGGGCCAACTAGAGTTGCTTCATTAGGAAATGCACGTTATGGACTTGTCATCGTTGATGACTTTTCTAGGTTTACTTGGGTATTTTCATTGAGTAATAAAAATGATGCTTTTGAAAACTTCACAATTTTTGTTAAGAAAGTACAAAATCTCTTAGGAACCACCATTGTCACTATTCGTAGTGATCATGGAGGTGAATTTGAGAATGAGTCTTTTGAGACATTTTGTGATGAAGTTGGTATTACACACACATTTTCATTCCCTCGCGCACCTCCTCAAAATGGTGTTGTTGAGAGAAAGAATAGGACGCTAGTGGAGTATGCTTGCACTATGCTTGATGATAGCCAACTTAGCCATCAATTTTGGGCGGAAGCGGTACACACCGCTTGCTATGTGTTTAATAGAATACTTTTGAGGCCCGGCACTAAACAAACTTGTTATGAATTGTTGTTTGGTAGGTTGCCTCAAGTTAAACATTTTCGTGTTTTTGGTTCAAAATGTTTTATTAAGAACACGTATGGTAGTTTGGACAAATTCGATCCAAGATCCGATGAGGGGATTTTTGTTGGGTATTCCTTACGTAGCAAAGCTTACTTGATTTACAACAAACGAACCTCAACGATCGAGGAATCGCTTCATGTTTCATTTAATGAAGGATTTGTTCCAACTAGAATTACTAATGATGATGACTCCATGGATGTTTTATGTGATTCAATTGGTAATTCTAACTCTATTGAATCCATTGATTCTATTGATACTAACCCGACTAATGAAGTTGTTGAGAACGTTCCTAGTGATCAAGGAATTCCCAAACGGCTTCATACCGTTCGTGACCATCCTCATGAGCAAGTCATTGGCAATATCCATGATAGTGTCAAGACGAGATCTCAAGTCAACCACTTCGCTCATTGTGCCTTTGCCTCCTCGATAGAGCCAAAGAATGTTAATGAAGCATGCGAAGATAGCGCTTGGATCCTTGCCATGGAAGAGGAACTCATTCAATTCGAGAGGAATGAGGTTTGGGAGCTTGTTCCATTGCCATCGAAGAACCACACCGTCATAGGGACAAAGTGGATCTTCAAGAACAAGACCGACGAAAACCAAGTCGTCGTCCAGAACAAAGCTTGGTTAGTAGCTCAAGGCTATCGACAAGAGGAAGATAATGATTTCGAAGAATCCTTTGCTCCGGTAGCTAGATTAGAATCAATTAGATTATTGTTATCTTTTGCATGCCATAAGGATTTTAAATTATTTCAAATGGATGTAAAAAGTGCGTTTTTAAACGGAGATGTTGTTGAGGAAGTGTATGTTTCTCAACCTTCGAGTTTTATAAATGAAAAATTTTCATATCATGTTTTCAAACTTAAGAAAGCACTTTACGGTTTGGGACAAGCTCCTTGAGCTTGGTATGACCGTTTAAAGAATTTTCTTTTGGATTTAGGTTTTAAAATGGGAGAAGTTGATTCCACATTATTTGTTAAGTATTCGAATAATGATATAATTTTAGTTCAAATTTATGTTGATGATATCATTTTCGGTGCTACTAACTTTGCTCTTTGCGAAGAGTTTTCTAATGTGACGAAGGATCAATTTGAGATGAGCCACATGTGTGAGCTCAAATATTTCTTAGGTCTCCAAATTCGCCAAATGAACGATGCAATCTTCATCCACCAAACGAAGTATACGGTGGAGTTGCTAAAGCGATTTGGAATGGAGAATGCCTCCGGGAAAAAGACTCCAATGAGCACGACTACACACCTTGATAAAAATGCGGGCGGAAAAGATGTAGACATTCGTCTATATCGAGGTATGATAGGTAGTTTACTTTATCTTACCGCAAGTAGGCCCAATATTATGTTTGTCGTATGTGTATGTGCTCGTTATCAGTCTCAACCTAAGGAGTCACACTTAGTAGCGGTAAAACGTATTTTCCGTTATCTAAGTTATACACTTGATTTTGGATTACTTTATCCAAAATCTAGCACGTATGAGTTAATCTCATATAGTGACGCAGATTATGCGGGATGCAAATCCGACAGGAAAAGTACTAGTAGCACTTGCCATTTTATAGGAAATTCTCTTGTCTCTTGGTTTTCCAAGAAGCAGAATTCCGTATCACTTTCAACCACCGAGGCGGAATATATTGCTGCCGGTGCCGCGTGTGCTCAAGTTCTTTGGATGAGACACACACTTAAAGACTTTGGTATAAACTGTGATACTTGTCCTATCATGGTGGACATCCAAAGTGCAATATGTCTCTCCAAGAACCCGATACACCATTCCCGTTCGAAACACATAGATGTCCGACACCATTTCTTAGATGATCATGTTGCTAAAAAGGATGTCATATTAGTGTACGTTGAAACCCAGAAGCAAATCGTCGATATTTTCACAAAACCCTTAAAGGAAGACTCCTTTGTGCGGTTACGTCGAGAATTGGGGATTATGGGTGAATCCGATATTTAGGATTCATTTTTATTCAATAATCTTGCATGCTATTCATTTCATTATATTTGCACATGCTAGATTTATTGGAATTTTTCTGGATTTTTTCTTGAATTTTCGGAATTTTCGCTCGATTTGTGCGTAATCGTCAAATTTCAGATTTTCGATGTTTAATGTGGTAATATAATGATTAATGAGAGTATTTTGATGTTTCATCGAAGTGCGATTATGAGAGAAATCAAAATCTCAAAATTTTCAATTTTTGGACTCTCTTAGTCGGTCCAAGTTCATTGGCCGACCGACTAGATCCAGTTCTAGTCGGTCAGTGAATGAGCTTAGACCGACTAAATCTTGTCAGGAGATTTGGCTTCAGTTACTGTTTACAACTAGTCGGTTCAAGCTCATTGACCGACCGACTAGATCATGATCTAGTCGGTCAGTGCTTGAACTATGACCGACTAGTTGTGACGGGGACAGTAGCGTCTTTTGAGCTCCCGACCGACTTAAATCTAATCTAATCGATTTCTTTCTTCTCTAGTCAATCAAAAATCTCCTCCAGCTAAAATTCCCCCCCCCCGTGCCGTTTGGTCTTCCCCTCTCCCTCCGTCGTGCCCGATCACTTTCCGGCCACCTCTCCGACCTTCTCCGGCCGCCGTTCAACCCCCTCCTCCCTCCGACCTAGGTCCACCCTCTCCTAGCTACCTAGGGTTAGGGTTTTGCTCCTCGGGTTAGGATTCTCACGGCTAGGGTTTCATTAGATTTCGGCTAGGGTTTAGATTTCTAGGGTTTGTGATCTTAATTTCCTCGGTTGATTCGTGCGTGTACTGTCGCGCTTATGGCACGTACGCGTATCCCTATCCGTCCTACGAGCCCCTCGCCTATGACCGTAGAACCATCCCCTACGGATCCCATTGAACCCTCGCAACCTAGACGCCGATCTAAAACAACCCAACCCTCGTCGTCGTCGCCTCCTCTCAAACGGAAGAGGACGACGACAGCGAAGCCTAGAGCCCAATCTCAGCCTAAGCCCAAGCCCAAGCAACTTGCGTCTTCCTCCTCTTTCCATACTCCTACGGATTCCGATACGGAGTATAGACCCAAGACTGAGACCCATAGGGAACCCTCACCTCCTCCTAGACAGCCTGAGTCTAGCTCTCGACCCCGTACCCGTCAGCCTAAGGGAAAGGCTCCGATGCCGGTTGGCGGTGTCGATATCTCGTTGTGTCGCGATGACACTATGTGTCTCGCGGCTTACAACCGTATCGAACACTGTCCACTGTTTCTGGAGCATTTCGTTCAGTTTAGTGACTTTGTTGGCCTCGCAGATCTTCTTTCGTCTTCCGGTCTTCTCGATTACCTTCGATATGACCCAAAGGCGAACCCACACCCTTACCCTCGCCTCGTGAAGCTCTTCTATGCCAATAGGGTTCGTGGTCAATACGACGAGACCCACTCGATTGAGACGACTGTCTTGGGGACTCCGATAGTCCTCACGGCAGAAATCTTAGGAGAGGTTTTGGGTATCTCCTCGTCTGGCCTTCTACCGTCTGATATTTCCGTCGATGACATATCCTCTCTCGATCAGGTCGTACTTTCTGAGATTTTCCACGAGATTCCTCCCGCCATGATTGGCGTTCCCTCCAAGTCCTTCAAGCCTAATGCCTGGGTCCTGAACCTCATTCTGAAGTCGTGCTTACTTCCTAAGTACGGCTCCTCCTCTTTGTCGTCCCAGCCTTTCTTGAAGTTGATCTATGCCATCTTTATGGGGAGCTCGATTAACTGGGCTCGGATTATACTCGATAAGATGGATTCTTTCGAGTGTATCCGCAAGTCCACGAAGTCGGCTCATATCCCATTCCCGTGCCTCCTGACACTCGTATTCCGTCACTTTCGTGTCACTTTGCCTCGTGACGATGAGCGCCCTCTCGGTCCCCCTCTGAATGCGACAGCCGTCAAGAAGTCTCTTGCGGCACTCCGTCACGTTCAGAGGACGACCCCCTCTACTTCAGTGTCTGCCTCTGCCTCAGCTGCTCCCTCTATCACTCTTGACGAGCTCGCACGTTCAGTGAGACGTGTGGAGTCTCGTTATGCTCGTACCGAGGAGATTCTTTCTCGTATCGCTCGTCACCTTGGTATTGACATTCCCCCGTCAGTCTCTGACGAGGAAGAGATGGATGAGGAGGAGATTGAGGAGCTTGTGCGTGTTTCTACTCGTGCCCCCCGAGGGCACTTCTGGTGCTGCTGCTGCTTCGTCTGCTGGTGACCCCGAGAGTACTCCTGTTGCCACCGCTCCTGTGGTGGATGCTTCGACTGGTGCTCCCGAGGCCACTACCGTTGCTGCTCCTGAGATCTCCACACCTGTCGTGCCAGAGATCACCACTACCGTCGCTCCCGTGGACACAACTGCAGACCCGGTGACCACTACTTCTGCTGCAGAGCCTGCTGCTATTGCAGATCCTGCCACTGCCTCTTGAGCTTCTTTGAGGCCTCTCCCGATGCACTTTAGATGAGATATCTTGTAGTGAGAGAGTGTGGGTTAGGAAATTTTGGGTGGTTTTGTGGTTTTGCTTTTTGATTCTTTTGGATGTATGATGATGTATCCCTGATGATGTTATATGTGTGATACTCTGATGTTGTATCTTTTGTGCTTCGATTGTTGGATCGCTTTTGTATAATGTCGATGTATCATCTTGATGTACTCATGCTTTATATTTATATACATCGATGTTGACATGCATTCTCTTGTGCACATTATATTCTTTTATATGTCTCTGATGTTTGATTTCGTCGCTCGACGATATTAACTTGGTTAAATAGATTTCACTTTATGAAAACATAGAATTGTTTTCCATGCACTAAATTAACCAAGAATGTTGATATTGGAGAGTATATTCCATAACTCAATTCGTAACATTAATTTGAGTTTTGATGATGTTATTTATCGTTTTTCGACTTTGGTCTCATTGACACGCCTTGATTTCATTCGAATTTTCTTTTGGTGTCATTTGGACCGTGGTCGTATTCTACAACTCCCGTGCTTTTATTTGAAGCCATTTTTGTTGTCGTTAATCTCCTCCCACACTTTTTGCTAATGCCAAAGGGGGAGAGATATAATAATGACATGTGCTAAATGATAATTTAAGCATTTTTCCAAGAATCTAATTTGATATGTTAGATTCAGGGGGAGTTAAGATATATAAATGGAATTTCAATTCCTAAATTTCAATATTTGATTCTCATTTTTATACTTTACTCGTCTGCTTGATGCGTATTATTATTATTCATTTTGGAATTAACGTGTCATCAATGCAGGGGGAGTAAGTAAATTATATTTGAATCATTATTTTTAATTATTATTTATGTTGGTTTGTCATTACCAAAAAGGGGGATAATGTTGGATATTGGACTCACCGGATTTGGTTTTGGATGATGAACAAACATAAATATACTGTGAACTAACAATTTGTGAGCGCAGTTATGGAGATCGTCGCCAAATTCATTTGAACATCCTAAGCGACGTCTCGAGACTTCTCAAAGTGTGTGATCGTATGCCTAAAGCTTCGTTGAAGCTTTTGGACCATTTTAGAAGTCATGAAGATTCGGATCGAAGCTTTCGAAGACGGGTCGTTAAGTTCTATTTATAGTCTTTTAGCTTCGTTCCGTAGAATGTTAAGCCTTGAGTAGGTCTTACGTTTTGATCTTCATATCGCTCATATCTTAGACATAGAAACTTGTAAGAAGTCCATACAAACTTTCCCGAAGCATCGCGCTTCGATTCGCGACTTCTTGTGCATGTTAATTGGTTCAAGAAGAAGAACCAACCGACTAGATGGTGATCTAGTCGGTCGGCAATCCTTCTTGGACCGACTAGTTTGCCTTCTTAAATCATAGCTTTTTACTGTTTACAGTTAGTCGGTCTACGTTGACTCACCGACCGACTAGTTTGTGAACTAGTCGGTCAGTGATGCTTCTTTGACCGACTAGTTGAGCTTCTACTATACATGCCAAGTTACTGTTTGTCGTTAGTCGGTCTATGCACATTTGGCGACCGACTAGTTGATGAACTAGTCGGACAACTTTTGTTCTTGGACCGACTAATTCTAGTTGTTCTCAGACTATTGGTTTTATCTCTTAGTCGGTCTGAGTTGAGTCACCGACCGACTAGTTATGAAACTAGTCGGTCAGCAACTCTTCTTTGACCGACTAGTTCCCTTCAGTCTGAACTTATTCTTTTGGCTGTTCTACCATTAGTCGGTTCATGCTGTTTGACCGAACAACTAGTCAACTAGTTGGTGAACTAGTCGGTCAGTCAACCTTCTTTGACCGACTAGTTTGGTTCAGAATAGAGCCGTTGGAGCTTTAATTGAAACGTTTCTCTCTCTCTCTCTCTCTCTCTCTCTCTCTCTCTCTCTCTCTCTCTCCTCTATCCTATAAATACTTGATGAGCTGCATTCATTGCACTCAAGGCTGATATTATTACAAGTTTAGAGATCAAGAGAAATCATTCCCTCTCATTCAAAGCTCTTTCATTCCAATCTTGAATCTCTTCTCACTCTTATTTCAAAAGGGAGATTCATTGATTGTGAGCCTTCCAAGCCAAGTGCTTGATCCTAGGTCACCATCAACCTCATAGCTCTCCATCGCTGATCTTCATCTTGGAGCTAGGGTTTGGTGCCTCTTCATCTTCCCCAAAATCATCTTTGCCCTAATTCGTAAGTATACTCAAGGCATAGGTATTTTGTGGTAAGCATTTCATTTCAATTTACTTTGATATTGTAAGTGATTCGCTCTCGGTTGTGAGAGTGTGTTTGTGATCCCGGGTTGTGGGAGTCACAAGTTCATTTGTGTATGATTTGACTTGTGAAGGTTTTTCACAAGTATTTCATAGTGGAAATCTTGAGTTAGGGTTTCTAACTCAAGTATCCGGAAGTGATCCGGGTGGTTGGGACGTAGGATCACCGGGAACAAGTCGGGGAGACTTGGGTGGATCCGAACCCAGTAATATCGTTTGTTTGCGTTTGTTTATTTGTTATCGATTATTTACTATTCCGCATTTCCGCATTAATTGGTAGAGTTTGCAAGGTAATTAGGAATTAGCCTCTTAATTATTTTAAAGTACTATTCACCCCCCCTCTAGTACTTGTGCAGCAGCTTAGCAGGGCATTACAATAGGTCCTGAAGACCGCCCTCAGGACCGACGCAATTTTCGGCCTTACGACTGTATCGTCGCCCTTCTCAGCCTCCTCAGCGAAACGGAGCCTCCAACGCAGCTCGGCGAGTTGGCCCTAGAGATCCTCCCTCTCCCGCCGGAACTTTTCTTCCGCTTCTCGGCCCAAGTCATGGGCATCGACAAGATCTCTTTTGAGATCATGCACCTGACACTCGAGCTCGTCGTCACGACGACGTAGCTGCCGAGCTTCCATGCGGGCACCTTGAAGGGCTACCTCAGCCTCCCCAACTCGAGCGCGCTCCCGATTTAAGGAATCCTCGAGGTTCCTCAATCGGGTCGCCCGGCGTTGCGCCTCAACAGCCATCGCGGTGGCCTGCAAACAAAAGAAAGGTGGGTTATACTAAGGAAGGACGAAGGGCAGGACAACTGTCCGAAATAGATAGGAATTCGAACCTGTTGGAGATGACAGACCAGGGAGTCCGACAATATGTCCACGGGGGACATCTCCAAGAGGGAACAGTCCCCCGGAAGGACGGAATCCGCCGTCGGCCGATTCGCCAAGGCCATATCAAGGGACACCGAATCCCCGGGAGGATCAGCGGGGCCCGCTAAGGCGCTCGGCAGGACGCAGCCAGCCCCCAAGACCGAAGGGATAGCCGAGTGAGCGACGACGGCGTGGGCGGTGGGGTCGGCCGCAACGGTCGGCGCGATTGCCTGGCCGGGATCCGTCGGCGCGATGGAGGGAGCCGGAGAAGCGGCGCACCCGCCATTCTTTCGCGGCTTCTTCCCGTTGGGGACAGCGGTAACTGGGGGGGGAGCGCTTGCGACTCCCACCCGCGGACGACCGAGGAGCCAATCCGAAACCCTCAACAGGGAGGGGGTCGTTCCCAGTGACCTCTCCTCCAGGGGGACCCGATGCGACCCGTGGGGGAGACTTGGCCTCAATTCTCCCCGAAGGAGGCTCGGACCGGCGCAACTCTTCATCTACAGTGCGACAAGGCGCCCGTCCAAAAGAACTCCCACGGCCTCGGCCAGACCCCAGCCGAATAAGCTCATCAACATCGTCGGTGAATTCGCGGCCAACCATCCCTGCGAGAGGAAGCGAATCAGGGTGAGCCAGAGGTTAAACGGAAGGAGGGGAGACAACCTACCGGGGGACCACAGAGTGCACTTAAGAAGCAGGTCGTCCAGCAAAGGCCAAACCGACCTCCCCTCAAGAGAAAGTGACGACATGAGGCGGACCGTGGCCCGCTTGGCCTCGGATAAGGTTACCGCCCCGTCGGTTTGTTGCGGACTCCCCCAACCTGTCAAGATCACCGAGACCCGGGGAAAGACGACGAAAACGAAGCTGGAGTCCCAGTCCCCCGACCAATGTGTTGGATATGGAAGACGTTTGTACACCCTTGTGGGGGATGTACGAGGGAATACGGACCTCGAACGTCGCGTACACGAAGTCGTGTACAAAGGGAATCTGTTCCCTTGCGGAGAGGATTTCTGGATGAGTGGGAAAGTCGCATTATATATGCATAAGTGCATGCGACATATGGCTAATAAAGGGGGAATATCTTAAGCTTATGTTGTACCATGCATATGGTACAACTTAAGCTTATAATGTGCCATGTATCATGGTACACCTTAATTAAGTTGTTCCAAAGGAACAACTTACCCTAAAATAACTACCTTGGGGGCTATAAATAAGACCCAAGGGTAAGCCATTTCTTACACCTTTTGCATGAAATTCATGCATGCATCTTCATCCTAGCGAAGCTCTGCAGAAATCCTTTCTCTTCCTCTTTCCAAGTTCTTAATCTAAAATAGAGATTTAGATTGTGGATTAGTAGCCTTACTCCGTTCGTGAGAAGACTCGATCCGTCGTGGCGAATCCGAAGGCAAAGTTCCGAGACTACCGTTCCGCATACGCAAGCGTAAGTCTCAACTTTAATTATCGATCCTAACTCTGTTTTGGCAGGACCCTTCATTGGTATCAGAGCCATATGGGTTCGCCCCGGTCAAACCGCCACCCCGTCGAAACTATGAACGAGTCGTTGTCTTTTTCACGAATGGGTCTCCTACTATTACGGATATAGTAGGAACGCTTCGTGACGGAGAGAACGCAGCGGTTGTTCTTTTCACGTTAGGGTCTCCTATCATTACGGATATGGTAGGAACTCTCCGTGACGAGAAGAACCGACCGTTCACGTAGTATGTTATTTTTCATTTTTGGCACACGGCCATTAGGAAATAACTAATTTCTCGACGAACGGGTGCTTCATCGACGAACGAGTGCTTCATCGAGGAAGATGATGGTAGTTATTTCCATCGGGTAAGAGGAAATTTGGTGCATGTGCACCATGGCCAAATGGGCTATGAAGGCCATGCACCCCCCTCCCCAAGCGGAAGGGGTTGGCTACGGCCAATAACCACCGGCGACCACCCCATCAAGGGGGAGGAATGAGTGCGGCAACCCCATTTAAAGGGGGTGGCCGGCCATGGCCAAAGGGGCCATGGCCGGCCAACGCCGAATGGCCTTGGCCATGACCGGCCATGGCCAAGCCATGGCCGGCCATGGCCAGGCCGGCAGTGGCCGGCCAAGGCCAGGCCGGCAGTGGCCGGCCTTGGCCAAGCCCTGCCGGCCAGGCCGGCCCTGGCAGTGGCCAGGGCCGGCGCCCTGGCCTCAGGCCAGGGCCTGGCCGAGGCCAGGGCAGGCGCCCTGGCCCCGGCCAGCGGCCAGGCCGCCCTGGCAGAGGCCAGGGCAGCGCCCTGGCCTCAGGCCAGGGCCTGGCCGAGGCCAGGGCAGGAGCCCTGGCCCCGGCCAGTGGCCTGGCCGGCCGGCCCTGGCAGAGGCCAGGGCCTGGCCGGCCAGGGCAGAGGCCCTGGCCGGCCCCTTGGCCAAGCCCCGGCCAGGGCAGAGGCCCTGGCCGGGAGAATTTGCATTTCGAAAATTGGTCGACCAATTATGTGTTTTTGGTCGACCAATCTGGCAGAAGGTCTGGGTCGACTGCAAACTTGCCTACTGACCCATACGGGGTGACAAAAGGCATTGGCCAAACTCGAATGTGTCAATTAGCCCATACGGGGCTAACCACAGTGCCGACTAGTTCATACGGGACTAACGTTTTAATGAAGTTTTTTGGGCTCTACTCCTTGAAGATTAGCCATAGTGCTCTACTTCATGCGAGATTAGCCATGTCATTGTGCTCTACTCTACGGAGATTAGCCAATGTACTTGTGACGTTGTGCTCTACTCTACGGAGATTAGCCAACGTGCTTTCAAATTTTTTTTGACAAAGATGTTTTTCAAATAGGTTATGTCCCATCCTTAAATCGGGATAGCGCAATTTAGAATTCCAAGTCCTACCACGATCCGGCCATGGTTATCTAACCCATGGGTGTGTATAAGTAATTTTCCGCTGTAAGAGGGATACTTTGAAAGTTACTTCTAGATGGTAGTTGGGAACGTAGTGAACTTCTCGATTCTAGAGTAACATTTCAACGCATCCAAGGAACTTATCAAGTGTTTAAAGAATCGAAACTTTATGCATTGAATTTTGATCGTGTTTTTCATTTTCTTTGCAGTTTTTTGAATCGAATATGTCTACCGCTTCTAAGAATATTGTCGCAGAGCTTAACAAAGGTGAAAAGCTCAACGGCGACAATTATAAACTTTGGTCAATTAAAATCCAATATGTTTTGGAGGAGCAAGATGTGCTCGAAACACTCCAAAACATAATGGAAGAACCTGAGTTGGGCAATACGGCCCAACACAAGAGGGACCGGAAAGCTTATGATACTTGGACTCGAAAGAACAAAATAGCACGTATTACGTTACTGTCCGCCATGGACAATGACATAATGCGTCTATTTCGGGAATTCGACCTAGCCAAAGACATATGGTCTGAGCTAGAGATAAAGTTTGGTGGAACTTCGTTTACCAAACTCCGCTCCTTAAATATTCAATTTGATTCGTACAAAATGCGGCGAGATCATTCTATGAATAAGCATCTCTGCTACATGGCGAATCTTATATCTGAATTAAAGGATGCGGGTGTTACGCTGTCTGACGAACAGCAGATCCAAGCAGTCATTCGTTCACTCCCAGATAGCTGGGATAACATGAAAATGCATCTCACTCATAATGAGTGCATTAAAACTTTAAGCGATGTATCGAAACACCTCGAACTCGAGGAAGAGCGGATTCAAGCCGCAAAACCAAGTGCAGAAGTGCACGTGGCCGCTAGTTCCTCACATGGAGGAAATAAGCGGAAGAATAAACGCTTAAGGTTTGTGAACGAACGAAAGCAAGAACCGGAAACCTCAAAGAAGACTAAGAACAAAAAGTGGCAAAAGAATGTGCACTCAAAGAAGAAAAACTTGAAGAAGATCAAGTGCTTTAAGTGCAACAAGTACGGTCACTTCTCTAACTTTTTGGTTGATGTTAGAAGGAATATCGTTTCCGTGGTCATGTTAATGTCTTTAAATTATGAGTGGAGGTTCTATAAACAATATGTTGACCTTGTTTGTAATAATTCTTTGATTGGTTCAGGTAATGTTTGTAATGGATTAATTGTTTTAAATACAATGTATGATGATTCTTCTTCCATTAATGAAAGTTTCCATTTGACAAATGCTTCTAACTCTGAGTCTGAGATCATTTGTTGGCATGCAAGACTTGGTCATATTGGACCAACTAGAATGGATAGACTTGCCAAAAGTGGCTTGCTATCTAATGTTTCAAAAGTTGAAATGTCAACTTGCGAACATTATCTTGTAGGGAAAACTTGTCGCAAGCCGTTTGGAACTGGCACAAGGGCCGAAGTTCCATTACAGATAGAAATGGTTCGATCATTGACTGCAGCGTTCAGAATTTCCTCAATCATTCATGACATTACTACAAGATGATGACGAACCTGCAAATTTCAAACAGGCCGTCACATGCCCTGCTAAAGATAAATGGATAGCGGCAATGGAAGAAGAACTTCAATCCATGAAAACAAACCAAGTCTGGGACTTGGTTGATTTACCTAAGGGACGTAGAGCCATTGGGAACAAGTGGGTTCTCAAAATCAAGCATAAGGCTGATGGCTCCATCGAGAAATATAAAGCTTGCCTTGTTGCGAAAGGTTTCACGCAACAGGAAGGAATAGACTACGAAGAGACTTTCTCTCCTGTCGTGCGTTTTACCTCCATTCGCTTAATTCTCAATCCTCAAGGCAGTAGATGCCATACTTATTGTCCAACCCAGAACAAGCCACAATGGGGCAGACCGAGCAGGCACACCCGCCCCGCACGGGCCCGGAGGTGCAGCCAAGATCCGAGGCCAACCGTCTGGGTCCGGTAGAAGTGAAAGAGGAGGGGGAGAGACGGCTCCAGGCCGTGAGCGATACAGAGCATAATGACCCGGTCAGCACCGTGATAGAGGATGGCGTCAGCTGGCACAGGGTGACTTTCAAGGAATCCGTGAATTGAATGATAAAAGGGTGGAGGGGGAAGCGGAGCCCCAGATGGAACATCTTGACGTACACGCCGACCTCGTTACTCCGCGAGAAGCAGATCCGCTCATCTCCAAAGGGAATCCGGACGTCATAGGGATGACATAAGTACCTCTCCCGTATTTCCCTAGTGACTAAGAAAGGGGCCATAGATGACGACCGGAGGATCGACGGAGGGATGCCTAGTCGCTCGGAAGACGAGGCCACATCGTCCCCAACGGGATCCGGAAAAAGTTTTCCTTTCCCCTTATCCGGGACCCCGGGGGCGGCGAAGAAGCTTTGGGCCCCGGGGAATGGGCACGATCGGGACCAGACGTCGGTCCGCCAGGACATGTATCACCTATTCTAAGCATGGCCATAGGCCGAGTTAAAGAGTGGGAGAATTACCTTAATAAGAGCTTGGAAGAAGGCAGTTGTCGGGAAGAAGAAGCTGGCAGAACGGAGATCAAGAAGGAATGAGCGCGAAAGAGTTGAAGCTCGAGGGATTAGGACATATATATTGAGGACGGTGGTTGGATCTGAACCGTCAGGGGAGAGCACGTGGCGACATCAAAACGGCGGCGATGCTTCGAAAACTGCACCAACGGAAGTTCAAACAGAGCGGTAATAATGGCATTCATTTAATGGCGGAACCTCGACTGACGCACCCATCGGATCATGTAAGAGTCACATCACCCGAGCCGAACCGACGGAAGCCGAACGGCCCGGGCGATGGGGGCAATTGTTACGACTAATTTGGACCAGCCCGAATTACAACGGCCCACGGCCCAGCCTCAAAGGGGACGCCCACTAGGGAAGACGGATCCGCCCAGAAGGGCCCACAAACGGGGCTGAAGGCCCGGCCACTCCACCCTCGGGGCACCCGACTAGCCCCCATTCTGCCAGATTAACCGCCCCTCGAAATCCGCGATCCCAGAATGGCCATTAACGGACCCGTTAATGGGCCACCCCTCCACTACGCGCGAGTGGGAGGAGGCGGAGGCGGATCGTGGGGACGTGAAAGGAGGCGGGACGTGGGGCAATCACGAGGGACCCTATAAGGGGAAGGCCAAGACGACTGAGAGGAGGATCGAGACTCAGGTAATCAACAGAGAGGTACTCCATCAACGACCTAGGCATTCGCCATCTCAATTCCTCCCTCCCCCAAACTCGCGCCGCTTGGGTTGACGTGCCGGCTTCCTTACAAGCCGGATCTCTCCCCCCCGAGTACCCCCTCAGACCTTGATCTGACTTAGGCATCGGAGGGGATTTGGCCGGAACCTAGGTCCGTCCTCCCTGACGAGTTCCTCATCTGTCCAGGAAGAAGCTGTCCGAGGCGCCGAGGCTACCCCTCAGCGTCAGGCGGCCACCCCCCTCGCAGTCGTCAGGTGGATGGCAGCTCGAGAATCGACCCTCTAGCAAGGCGCCGAGGCTACCCCTCGACGCGGATCCGACCGAGGCCGAGTGCGACCCAGCCGAGGCCGAGCGCGATCCACCGAGCCGAGGCTTCTCCTCAGCTCCCTGAAGGCAGAGGATTGACGCGACCCGGGGACTCCCCCGTCTACGCACGACCCGCTTCCGCCCACGCCGAGAGCACGCGGGCTCGGCGATCCCAAGGGACCCCAAGTCGGCCCCTTGACCACGTTGACCACGCAGCCGACGGTCAATGAACAGTGATGAGAAAACACCCGTAAACATGTGTTAAATTAGATATTTAGTTATATATGACTATATGAGGAGTTAAATTAGTTTTCTTGAAAGTCATGTTAATATTTTAACCATTTATCAAACATAACTGCCTGCCTAATGGTTATCCTAGAAACTGATATCATATGGTGAGTTAAACTAGATAGTCTAGATTCCTTAGAAGTGCATGTGTGTTTAAGCTAATTTACCCCAAAAAAACAAAACATAAAACAAAACAAAAAACAAAACAAAGCATACGATTATTTACACAAAACACAATTCCACACTGACACTTTCTGTAACTATCCATGGTTGCTGATGGGGTCGAGTTTTCCACTGAAAAAAGTCTCACTTAACTTTTATGTAACCTTCTAATTAACAGTACTTTGATTAATTGTTCGTATAAATTATTCTTAAATTTCAGAGTTAAGTGAAAGTAGGGCCTATTTTAAATGAAAAACCTAGCCCCAAAATGACCTAACAAATGAGCCAGCACTCGCAATGGAGCTAGGGCCATGGATGGATAATCGTTGCATAGAGATAGAAGCAACACAGCAGAGGTCAATGGCCAACACAGCCATAATGTAAACCCATCAGCTATGAGGCGAGTGCTTAAAGATGTTGCCTACAAAAATTGACCCTTTGTGAGCATTTTCATATTCACATTGTGTTTTGGGGTGTTTTCTTATCACAGGTTGGAAGAATGGTAGTCCGAAGGACTTCGCTGGTTCGGGAGACGACGATGACCTTCGGGATCGGTCGGCGAACAAGCGCTGATGTGCGGATGCTCGAAACCGAGCGATGGGATGCTGAAGTGGAGCTTCGGCTGGACGATGTCTCACGTGATCTGCAAAACGAGAAGATCGTGAGGTGGGTCGGATCTGGGTACCGATCAAATCCCCTCCGATACTTAAGTCAGACGTTGACAAAAGAGTGCCCGGTGGGATCGATTCCGGCTCGCTGGGAGGCCGTGCACGAGTTCTCGGACCGAGCTATTGAGGGAAGAAATATACGGTGGACGTCGATGTAAGGAATACGTATACATGAGTGTCAGCCATCCAAGATTCGTCCCCTTGTCTTCCCTCTATTGGGTTATTTATAGGTGAGTGTCATGTCATCGCCTCCTCCTGATATGCCATCATGTTTATGACGTTCAAGACCCCTCCTGATGCGTCCATCCGCATTGATATTGTGTTGAATGGCGATCAACGTAGGCTCAGTTTAGGGAGAGATTTCTTTAATCGCGACGAGTCGGCGGTCCACTGGGACTTCGTCCTGGGCTGAAATGCCTCGACCTACATGAGAGGCTCTCGGGCCAGAGCCCAGGGTTGCGTTGGGCCGAGCGATCGACTCGGTTCTCCCCGGGGGGGTTTGGTTGTATCACATTGAGCTTAGAACATTGATCTACGTTGGATAGAATCAGCTCACGCGGCTGACAACCAAACCCTAAAAGACCATATGAATAGAAGACTTGGTGAAGGCTGAAACTCGCGGTCGCAAGTAGCATCCGATTTGTGGTCATTGAACACGGATAATTCGAAAATAGAATGGACTTGATTAGAGTTGGAAGTAGGTTTGGGTCGGATCACTGCCCGCCAGGCCAGCTCAAAAGGTAAGTTATGGATCCGTCGTTACGGGCCATTTTGTATTCGATCAGGGCTTGGGCCTGCCCCTACCTAGTATGGTACATCCTGCGCATGGCCCATGTCCAGCCCAACAGTGGGTCACGAAAAAATTAAGGATGAAGCAATTACCAACATTTGGTCAATAGTTACACAAACCTAATGTCATCACAAAAGCTTATCCATGGTCCACTTCCTCCACCAATCCACATAATAACGAATTGTAATATAAATGATTGATTGGCCAAGTGTTTCCATTTGTTTGCATGATAGTTAATCACAATGAACTGACATCATGCATATATCAATCGCAAAGTTTTTATTTCTCTGGTACACATTCGAATTTAACATTCTCGTAATAACTTAAAATTAGCACTTACTTATTCAACACAAATGGAGGGGTATAATACGAGCAAGAATGGGGGTGACACGATGCGATAAGAATGGGCTGACAAGGGATGGCAAAACGGGTGGGCAGGTATGGATATGCACTATCCATACCCGTACCCGCTCAATTTACCCGTACCCGTACCCGTGATGGGTAAATTTTTGTACCCATACCCATACCCATCGGGTATACGGATACCCGTGGGTACCCGTGTACCCGCTGGGTATGGGTATGGATATCCATACCCATCGTATGGATATCCATCCGTATACCCAATGGGTATGGGTATCCATACCCATTACCTGTAAAAAGATTGACAAACATCCATATCCATATCCATACTGCAAGTATTTTGAGTGACATGTAAAAAATTATTGAAAGTTATATATATTTTTTCAAGCATCAAAGTAGTAAAAATACACATGTATGCAAGAAACTATATAACAATCAAGTTCAAATTAGCAGTTTCCTCATCTTCACTGGTTTAAAAGATTGACAAAGACATGTAGAGTTTAGTGCTGGTTTTAAGGCATATATACAAGAAAGCATTCTGTCACTAAGCCTTATAATGCAACAGCCAACACAATTGCAACTTGGCTCACAGAATAGCACAATATGTAGAAAATATTGAATGAAACACATAAATAATAATATTTAGAGACGCTGCAACCCCGCCTGCTGGAGGAAATTGGAAACCCTTGGCCTTGACTATTGAATCGGTATTTATACCTGTGAGACCTCAAATTTGAAACCCGTGGCTGTGGTGTTAACTCTAGGTTTGTTAATTGTTATGCATAGTTTTATATTTTTATTCATTGTATTAACATATATTAATTTAGATATTTTTTTGAAAAAATATTTAATTGGGGTTTATATGAAATTTACTTTATAAGAATCATATATTAATATTAAAATGACCGGGTACGGGTATCCATGGGTATGTATATATAATATCCGTACCCGTCCAATTTTACCCGTGGGTAAGACATGGGTACCCATACCCGTACCCATGGGTACAAAAGTCTACCCATATCCGTACCCAAACGGGCGGGTATCCACGGGTATCCGTATCCGCGGGTAGAATTGCCATCCCTAATCATGACCCACACAAAACTGCTTAGTCCCAGGCACGGCCTACTTCGTATTAGGAAATGTTTGTCTTTAAGATAATTATTGTAATTTCTACATTTTGTTCAAAATAATAATACGATTATTTGGTAATCTTCATATTTATAATTTCTTATATGACTATTGTTGAATCATTGGGCTGGCATTCAAGATAACTCCGTCGACAAATGATTATGGCCCACAAGGCCTGGCCCACAAGGCCCACCAAATAAGCCCGATATCGACTTAGTCAAAGCCCAGTGGTCAGTCGACCGTTGAGTCCACTTCACTCAAACGTGGGATTAAAGGCGGGCTCGTGAATCTCGGGGACGTGCGCAACATTTATTCCTATTAATGGAGGAAGATCGTGGCCCCATTATGGGTGAGCGTTATCACCCCAACGTCTCCAAAGTAACCCTGAACATCTATAAATAGAGGAAAGGATCCAATTTCCAAGGTACAAGATTTAAGACATTGAACTCTACTTTCTCAACTCATACTTCTTATACATTCGATCTTGTGCCGCCAGTCTTGAGACGAAACTCTGTGGATCGATCTCAGCTGCACCAAGCTCACTCTCTCCCTTAAGTTCCATACAAACTTAAGCATCAGAGGGGATTTTGGTCGAAACCCAAATCCGACCCCTCTAACGAGTCCATGTGGTGCAGATCGACAGTCATCATCCAACGTCGAAGGTCGACATTGAGTTTCCCAGCCTCGAATGATCGACACAACTATCGCACGAAGGTCGATCGAACACCGCATCATCTTCAACTACCATCACTCTACCCTTGTTCTTCCAACCAAGGGTCCCACTCCAACTGCTGACGAGGCTCTGACTCAGCATCTCGAGTCTACGTCAGCTCGACAACTGTCTCGGTAAATTTTTTCCTTAACAGTTTGGCGCCGTCTGTGAAAAACGTTAACCAACTTGACATCCCAAAGCAATCCAGAAGCTATGATAACTGGACCCAACAACGCCGGACCGGTCGAAGGTCCGAAGGAGAAGCCGAGAGCGAAAAAGCGTCCTGGTGAAGGACGTCGCAGACTCCACAACGCCACCACCACGACCAGCAGAGGCCTCAAAGGAGCCCGGGGTGACCCGAAAGGAGTTCATCCAATTCGACTGCAGGTCGATAGGAGCTTAGGAGCATTGGCGACTTTAATAAGCCAAAATATGGGGAGCCTATCCCCCGTAAATGAGCTGTTGCCGCCTCCAAACCTGAACCTGACGCCAACCAAGGGCTCAGCTTTCCTCTGAGATCTGGGGGACTCAAGGGCAGATCAACTGGAGATTAACCTCCACAATTCGACCCCCGGCCCACCAATACAACGGAGCGGGGATCGATAATCGAGCTTTCGTTCTCCAGAGAGAACCCACCCCCTCCAATTATCGGGCAGCAACCCGCAACATCCTAGATCAGGTAATGTACGTGGCTCCCCAGGTTATAACCCACTAAACCCTGCAGGTGGATTCGTGAGGAGGGCGGAGATCATGAACCGATACTCGGGAGCCAACTTCGCACAACCTGGAGCAGGAGGATCCTTACTGGTCCAATCCGCGATTCGGAAGACCCCCCGGAAAGAGAATATCATCTCTGCTCATCCTCTTCCCAAGTTCAAGCTCCCTACTCTACCGTTTAAAATATGGGTAACTCAGGTAAAACTGAATGTGCGACCATGGGTCGTCTCTGCCATTTTCCCTTGGTCAGATGAGGGGGAGTCAACATCAGTGTTGTACTCTTTTCCCTTGGCTATTGGTTTTTCCCACAGGGTTTTCCATAATCAAGGTTTTGACGAGGCAACATCGTGACTATGGATCCTGAAGTATTCACCTCTAGACACATCCCTAAAACAGGGGAAGTTATGGAGAAACTGTTCTTTATTTAACAAGGCAGTTATTCTAACTTGGATCTTGAAGAATCCACCTCTTATTCCACGATTTGTTGGATAAGGAGAAGTGTTGTGAATAAGCCCATTGGGCCCATTGGGTATCCACCCATCATTGAATGCTATATATATGAGGGTAGGGGGCTCCTAACCCCCTACACCTTTTACCCTACGCTTTTTTCTTCTGCTATGGAAAATGAAAAAGATACAAGGGATCACATTCACTTTCGGCACTCTACAAATAATCGAAGTCTACCAGCCTTGAGGAATTCCACGGCCACGACAGTAGAATCGTAGCCAAGCCTGTAATCAAAACCTCTAGTGTAACGCATGTCAGGCATAAGCCCAAGAACATAGCAAGGGCTTCAGCCCATGAAACCAATATCAGAGGCCCAAAGCCCAGTAGGGAATTGATGGGGCTAAAAAGCCCAAGTTTAATAGTCGGCAAAAAGGGCAAAAGCCCAGAAAATAATACTCTACGATCCAAGTCCCTTCTCGTTCTCGCTCCAAATAGAATAAGAAACAAGGCGCGATCGGATGAATAGGGGATGTTGAATTGGTCGGAGCAGCGTGGGACCTCAGCCACAAGTTTATCGTGTCCTCTTAAACAATCGATGCTTTCCTACGTGTAAAAGTCTATATTAATATATATTTCGCTAAAAGGACTCTTGAGCAGTTCTGGCCATCAATAACAACATCAAAAGGCAAAAAAATGAAAACAATTTTATACCTCTACCATTATGATGCTCAATCACTCTTTAATTGGATTTGTGTTGAGAGATGAAGAGTCTCCAAGAAAAGAGTGATGGCTAGGGATTTCCTAGCCTTACATATATATTAATATATTAGGATAGAATACGAAGGGATGGATATACGAAAGGTCTCAAAGAGCATATTCATAAACTTCCCCGTATCCAGTCATCTTTGTAAACTCGACATATGAATACTTCAGGATTCATAGTGCTTATGAGTATCACAAGGTGTGGATACTTCTGAATCTGAAGTTAGAAAGTACGGGTCTCTTTAACTTCCCATGTTCTGTGGATATCACTAGGGGTGGATACTTCTAGATACAGAGTTAATGATGCTGCCTCGTTAAAAACTTTTAGCTATGGAAAACCCGATGGGAAAAACCATAGCAAAGAGAAAAGAGTATAACACAACATTTAACTCTCCCTTGATCTGTACATGCTTCAGGCTTGCAGATCTCTTAGGCATATATACATCAATCTCATCTACAACATTCTGAAAAAAATACAAAACACAAGCATTGCTCATCTATACAAGTATCGCTTATATATGGCAGTTACTGAATCCAAGGGAGCTCCTCTGAAGAGATGTGTTGTGTCTCATCGTCTTTGATGTAGCCTTCTCAATGATGAGCTAGGAAAGTGGCATTACATGCAGACTGTGTAGATAGCTCCATGTCTCTAGTCTCTGACTCAGTCGCCACTGTGTCTGCAAGGTATTTAAGGGCATAGCTATACATACTCTCGATTTGCTTCTTGGATGATGAGCTTCTCGGAATGGTAGGATGATGTTGCCTTAGTTGCATGCTTTGCAGATTTCTAGTGTGTGGCATGTCCTACGAGGTGGTCATTGCGATGATTTATTACCTGCATCTGCAAATATATTTAACATGGAGGATGATCATTTATAGTATTGACCCTTGGAGGTAGCGCAGAAGTTGCGTAGCTCCGGTCCAGTGGTGCGCTGCAGGCGCTGCATTATATCTGGCTAACAGATTTACTGCCAACGCAATATAGGAAAGCGTGCAGTATGCCAGATAAAGGAGTGTACCAAAGACACTCAAGTAAGGCACTTCAGGACCTAGGATCTATCAATTGAAAGATAGATTTTCCATTAAAAAGACGCGATTTGGACTGAAACCAAGATTTAAATGGCTAATTTTTTTGTAGAAATCGTCAACAGATAGATGGATCTCGAGATAAATGACTCGACAAATAAAGGGGCAAAAATCATAGAGAGACTCACAAATAGCCATCATCCTTGAGATCTCTGATGAAATTACCGATGCATGTTTCTTTGATCGCCTTCCGCACACCTCTCACTACTGAAGCCATTTCTGAAAAATTTCTCCTTGAGCGCATCGATTCCTTTCTCTATGAGCGTAATCGTGCTGATAACGTGTTGAGCGATGAAGAGTCTCCAAGAAAAGAGTTTCCTAGCCTAACATATAAATATATTAATATATTAGGGTAGAAAATGAAGGGATGGATATACGAAAGGTCTCAGAGGGCATATTCATAACAATTTGGGATTTTTTATTAAGATGTCATTTTTATTATAGTACTGTCACATTACACATTTTACCGAAGATATTACATTGCTATACACATTACACTTTTTAAACGAATTCTAAGCTCATAACACTTTCTGTCAAAAATATTCATTTTATCACTCTCTTTCTTAACTTCTCTCTTCCCCACCCAACATGGACCCTGCCTCCTTTGCCTCCCTGCCTCAACTCCATATACAATGCCTACCCTTCCTCTCCATCCACCTCTTCCTGATACATCATTAGGCCGGCCCAATGGTCACTCGATTATTTGAGAAGGCAGGCCCAAAAGCCATTAAAGCCCATAGCTTCAACCAAACAGTCTAGAGATTCTCACATGTGGTCGATTCTTCTCATTTAAGACGATAGTTTGACTGACCGTTGGGCTTCTTCAGTTAAAGCGTCGGTTCAGACTAAAGGAATTTAATGACTGGCCGTTAAGCTTGTCATTAATACCGACAGCTCAAGCCAAAGACAATAAAGTGTCTTAAAAGCTCAGATGTTATCCTCTAATGTCTCTCAATAGTGATCGCCTACAAATAGTCTCTGAGACAATGGGAGACAAGACGATTCCTCCTAAACATTCTATGACAACTAGGTTTCCCTACACCGGTATCTGCTCCACCTAAAGTCTACATTTTCTCTATTGCTCTGCATGATAAATATCGGTGGATCTTCTAATAGATTGACCATAGTTACACCGAGCCTCCTTGAGTCATTATCTGACTTAAGTATTTGAGGGAATTTTGGTCATATCCAATATCCAACCCTTCCTAACTAGCTTCTCGTGTTTTAGGACGTTGAAGGTAGCCCGAAGACAGCTCGAACCGGCTTTATCAGGTCGGAATGAGGTCTATCCCACCCGGAGTTAGCTCGTCCAGTGCCTAGACTATTGTCAACATCATCACATGTCAGTTACATCAACCATATCATCTTTCAAGGATCATCCAACAACATCGGCGATGAGAAAACACCCGTAAACATTTGGCTTGGTCGTGACTATATTTTATGAACTTTCAACTGCTGGTCTGATCTGTGTTGTTACTGTCGACCTATACTATTATCATTATTAACCCGTATGGTAGATTACTGATCTGTTATGTACGTTATGACTCAACTTTTTGTTGTTATCGACCTAATTGTTATTACCGACTCGATCGGCGCTACTGACCCGACCTTACCGGTGTTGTCGGTCGACCTGATCTATGGTTTACTGACCTGATTTGTTGTTACCGACCTGTTCAGTATGTTCTGATTGCCGACCTGGTACTAATTAATGACCTAGACAATTACTGATTTGATCTGATCTGTTATTGAACTGTGTTGTTTACCAACCTGATCTGTCGTTTTTACTTACCTGATCCATTGATCTAACCTATTACTGTTGATCTAAACTATCACTACCGACCTAAGTTGTTACTGTCGACCTAATCTGTCACTGTTTACCTGACCTGTTTTTGTCGACCGGATTCGTTTATTGTCATGTCTCTGGTTTACCGATCTAGTCTTAGACTACTCCTATTGTTGGACTTGGCAATACAGTAAGATCTATTTTGTTAAGTGCTGACCATAAACTGATCCCAAGAGTACTGTTATACTTTCTTTTAAATAGATCATTTTTCGTTCTGCAACTTAGATTTGTTTGTTAAAGATCTGTTCTGGTGTGCATCGCATAGCTGACTCGTAATTGATAGCCGAACTATTGCATGTACAGTAGAAATTGCACGAACTGTTAAAATAATGACTAAATTGTGTAGATGAGGTCGTGCAGATTGATGACAGTACTATTGAACTATTGATATAATGAAATGATTGATATGGACACCGAGCTTTTGTGCATGATCTTATCTACATAATTTATGAAGATCAGAAAGCCGAAATAATTAGATAGAGACCGAACTGAATTGACTGAACATACGAGTCTTGGGGAGCTCGTAATTAACAGATGGAAGGAGTGACTGAGACCATGCTCTTGACTGACTTGATAGACCCATCTACTATACTTGTTTGTCCCCTTACTGTACTTGTTTGGACCATGGGTTTAAGGTCCGGGTGAGCTTGTCCGTGGTACGAGGTCGCTTTCAGATCATCCTTCACTCTTTTCATTATGAGTCATAATAAAAACATTAGTAATTAAATGCTTAAACCAAGGAAAGTGTGATTAGTTACGAGCTTCTCCACCTATTTACACATAGAATGTGACTGCTCTATTAGTGGTATGTTGGTATGTTAATAATAAAATATCGTCTACTTTATTGTTTTGATTTTGTGGTTGGTGAAGATTCATCCTATGAGGAAACATCGCCACACAAGTAGACTGATTTTCCTTTAGAGACCGCATACTTTTAAGACCAGGATTATTGCGGAGAGTTTATTTTTTTATCATGTTTTTATGTATTTGTCAGAGTGAGAGTGAGAGATGACAGTTTCTTTCTGTTCAGTATGATACATACCCTCTCGAAGAATGAGCAGTAAGTATTTCTTTTTATAATATCTCCGGTCTTTGTTTCTATTCTGTTTTCACCGGTACCTGCAGGACCTGCATATGATTGGAATTGTAATGTTACCCGTTCGTGGGACTTTACAAATATCCTCATGAATTCCTACATACCCCCACACACCCTTAGTGTATCAAATCAAACTTCAACGTACCTATGAAGAAAGCATAATAGATGTTAACGGTATGGAGGGCATGCAATGTTCCGAGTAACATGGCTAAGATCGGCTCAGCCCTACACACAGGCTACCAGTCAGTATGTTGAGAGGAAAAAACCAAGGCACTAAATGGCAAGATCCAAAAACATGGACATATCGCAAAGCACAAAGTTTCGAAACACATTCAAACGGCACTCGAGTACAATTGCCTCCAGGCAAAAAAAAAAAAGAGAGGCATGATCATTGAAGAGAATCCTATAGCATTAATATCTGCAGAACAACAACAAGAACAAGCTGAACCTAGGGTGCATGGATTTTGATACTTAGAGCACCGACAACCATTAATCATACGTATATCACAAAGAGCCGATGGCCATTGAACAGCTGGCATTCTCTAAATTGCTCTCGCACACATACATTGGATCCTGGCCCTTTCCTTTTGGAGCCCAGGGTCAGGACGAGCAGCAAGCGAGCAGGCGAAGCCCATCCCTGTTACGGACCCCTACCGCTCTGTCCCTTCGGGCTGGCTGCGTGCGTTGCCGCGAGAGAACGCAGGAATAATTTTGCCTGCGATAAGGTTTTAGATCTTGCGAAGGACACGTCGCCGTCGGCCAATAATTCGAGCATGACTGCGTCCTGGGCTTCTTCGTCTCGGTTGACTGGTCGTGTGCGCATCTGCGCTGTTCTCGGATGTGGGTCTTGACCATGTGAAGGATGATGAGGGCTGTACTCCACTGAAGAACTTTTTATCAGCGACAACAACTTTTTCTCTCTCTCATGCCTCTGATGATGACATCTTTTCTTATGTGATGCATAATGCAGCGGAAAAAGCAAAAGAAAAGCATTATGCAACGCAACTTTTCTTTTGTATTTGCGTAAATGCTACACTACAAGTCCAACTTTTAGCGTGAGAGGTGTAGTAGTGTGTGGATGTCCGGCTGAGCCTGAAATGAAAATTTTGGGTCTGCACATGAGGCGTAGGCTCACGACTGGGATGTTAATAGCAACTAAAAGACAGAGACTTGAGCATCAGAAGGCATTATGTTAGACGTCGTTCTAGCTTCTCCTGATTAGTTCACTTCTTTGACGTGCAGATCTATGGTGTTTTGAGGTGAGATTACCCCCACCCTCATATATTGTAGAAAAATATGAAACACATCAATTAATTAAAATGGGTCAGCCAACCTTGCATAGTTGACATAATGGTCAGCCATTTCAAGTTCACTTGAAATGACAAGATGTTGGTAGTTTCATTTCTTGGCATGTGGTTAGTCCTTTAATTTAGAAAACAAAGCAGTGTTATCTTTGGTTTTATCTGAGATAAGCTCGTCTCATTAGTCGATGTCTCATGGCCCTATATTATTATTGTTTGTCCTTAGATAAGATATGCATCTTTTATTTATGCATTATTGTCATCTTAATTATGAAAAAAAAGGAATTTACATGCTGTTTATCAAACTATATATGGACATTAAGGTGCGTCGCCTTCCAAGTCATTAAGGTCTCCTTATTGCCAATGACCTCGATCTAGTATGCATCTGGGTTGATAATAGCTCTCAGATGACAAGGTGCATTTTTGTGTTTAGTTGATCACCTTTGTTTCATGCAGGATCTAATTACCATCTAGTTAATGGGTCTTTTGTCCTTCTTTCTCCTTCCATTGCTCGATACAATTAATAGCAGTTCGAAGTGGTCTCTCTGAATCAAATCATTTTTATCTTCTAGAGTTGGTGACAATCATCAGTATTACAAGAATAATCCTTGTGACATGCATGTCTATGCTTTGAGGTATTGACCTTATTTGAAAAGATACAAGTCTTAGATATCTGTCCCTTTTAGCATATATGAGGAGAATCAGTGAAGAAAGCATTTAATGATACGTGAATGTCTCGAACCATCTTGGCAATGACATTCTCTTAGCTTGATTCTTGTTCATGCGTGCATGCACCCATGTATAAGATTAATGGATATATGTTATCAGCGTAGAAATTTGCTACTTTGACGATAAAAAAACCATGTATCCCGAATTTTTTGTAAAATTTTTTGTTTAAGGTTGTACATTTATAAAATCCTAAAACCCTAAATATGGGTGAATCCTGAGAGGATTTGACACTCGATCCACTCCGTTACAACCCCCGAATGGGCCGGGGAAGCGAACCAACCATTCGGCCCAACGCCCCTCCCCGGGCTCTGGCCCGAAGGCCTCTAGAGCGGATCGGGACCCCTCAGCCCAAGAACAAAGCCCAAAGGGTCATGGGCCCTCCGCGATTGAGGAAATCCCTCCCTAAATCGAGCCCACGTTGACGGGAATTCAAGCCACCATCACTGCGGGCGGGCGCGACGGGAGGAGCCATGAACGCCATGAACGCAAAGGCGTATCGAGAGAAGGCGTTGACATGACGCTCCCCTACAAGTAAATTACCGGCAGGCCAAAAGCCAAAGTGTACGATTTCTGGATATCTGACACTCAGTTATACACCCTCCTTACACCTGCTCCCACCACATATTTCTTCCTCCATTGCTCGGCCGAGAACTTGGTTGGGGCCAAGATCCGACCCCCTGACGAGTTGCTCGTTTTGCAGATCGAAGGAGACACAACCCCGTCAAAGCTCAACTTCGACGCCCAATCGCTCGGCTTCGGGCATCCTCGCACCACAGTCAGCTCGGCCAACCGATCCCGGAGGTCATCATCCATCCGAAGCTTCAATTCGGCATTCCGTCGCTCGGCCAGAGCATCCCCGCAACACGGTCTGCTCGGCTGTCCGGCCCCGAAGGTCCTCCTCGTCTTCCACGTCACCGACGACCTTCGGACCTCCAAACTACCAACCTGTGGTGAGAAAACACCCTAAAACACACCCGTACAAAAAGTTCTACTATTTTGAAATCGTTGATTTTGTGACAATCAGATTGAGCATTGGATTCACTTGATTTTTGGTACAGTGATTTTTCATGATGTGTAGAACACATCTAGAAATTTTAAAATAAATAAATAAAAGTGGTTTTATGTGTGCGCCACCATGGAAAAGTTTCTCGCATTGAACACATATACATTCTTTTGTGTGTAGGAAAATATTGCTAATGTGACAATTAGGAAGCACATTCATATATATTTTGTATGAATTATATGGATGATCCGATCCATTAATATATAATCTACATATCATCAAATTCTTACTTACAAAAAATCATGCATTTTTAATATGTTTTACAATGCGCTATGTGGTTACAAAATGAACGATTTCTAAACAATAGAATAAATTTTGAGAGATTTGAAAAAGCACTATCTCGTTGAAAGGTTCTATACATCTGCCCTTTCTCAACGTATTTCTTTAGACAAAGACTCTGTTGTTTCCTCTTTCCGGATGGTAAATATTTCTCAGAACATGGAGTGTGAATCAAACCCATGTTTGAATTGAAACTGAGATACTGATGCAAGTTCTTCCCTTCTGAATCAGATAGATTCATATCTGAAAGAGTAAGTATAATTAAAGCAATAAGTTTTTTCAAAATTGACTATTTGTTCCTCTCTTAGAGGTGTTGCAGAAATGTCTGCGATCGAGTCAAGAGCTCGCTTATTATACGGACATCACTTGATCAACTTTTAAAAAGCATTTAAATTACATGATTATTTTATGGACAACCATTTTGAAACACGGATCATAATGGACAAAGTGGATCATGCATATAGGAGCTCAATTATGTGATTTTAGATTGAATCCCAGTATAATTATATAAGAAGTCAATTTGGGAACATGTTTTCCCATATATATATAATATCATATTAATAAAATAATTCATTTCATCAATAAAATAATTCATTTCATCTATTTTATTTATATTTAAAATTATTTTAATAATTTATTGAATTAAAATTTAATTAATCATAATTTTGAGAAATTTTCCTAACAATCTAAAGAAATGACGATCAAACCTCATACAATCAACCTAGGTATGTCTCTCCCTAATGGTACGATCTTCCATCAATCAGTAAAATAATAATCGTAAGCCTCGACGGTGATGGATCTTGAATCGTAAGAATACCTAAATATAATATACGAATTTAGATGGGGGAGGAGAATATGATTCTAATCTTTTGAAGAAAAGAATAAAAGGAAGAATATATCTTCTCTACATCTTCTTAACACAAAAACACACACTCATATAATATTGTATTAATGAAATAATTAAAATCATACTATTAACTAATCATAAAACCTATAACGGCTAGATTAATTGATCAAGTCTGTAGATCACTGGGCTGGCACTCAAGATGACTCGATCAACGAATGACTAAGGCCCACAGGGCCCACGAGAGAAGCCCAATATCGTCTCGGTCAAAGCCCACTGGACGGTCGACCTTGGCATTCTCCTCACTCGAAAGTGGGATTAAAAGACAAGCCCATAATTAGCGGGAACGTGGGCACTCCTATTAAAAGGGTAGGATCGTGGCACCATAATGGCTGACCGTTATCTCCCCAACGTCATTGAAGAGACCCAGGAGGTCTATAAATATCGTAAGTTTCCAATTCTCAAGGTACGAGATCTAAGACATAGACTCTACTCCTTCAACTGATATTTCTTACATTATAGAGCTTGTGACGTCAGATATGAGACGAACCTCCGTGGGTCGATTTCAGCTGCTCCAAGCGCTCTCTCACCCTTAAGTTCCCATACTAACTTAAGCAATGGAGCAGATTTGGGTCAGGACCCAGATCAGACCCCCTAACGTGTCTTTGTGGTGTAGATCGACGAGTCACCATTTTTCGCGAGAGTCGCTTCTGAGCTTTCCAAACTCGAACGATCGACGTACAAGCTGTCCGAAGGTCGATCGAACACTGCATCCCAACCAACTTCCATCATCCGACACTGGTTCTACCAACCTAGGGTCCTACCTCACTCGCTGAAGAGGCTCCGAATCAATACAAAGGGTCCACGTCAGCTCGACAACTGTCTCTTTCATTTTTGGCCTTAACAGTTTGGCTTCGTCTGTGAAAACCGTTAGCCAGATCGACATCCCTAAGCGATCGAGAAGCTATGTCGACTGGACCCATCAATACCGGATCGATCCAAGGTCCAAAGAGAAATAAAAGGTGAATAGCGTCCAGGTGGAGGACGCCACGGATTCCACCTCACCATCAAAGCGACCTGTGAAGGCCCCCAAAGAGCCCAACGTGACCCAGAAATAGTTCGACCAGTTTTCAGAACGGGTCGACAAGAGTCCCAGTGTTTTGGCGACCCTGATATGCCAAACCGTGGTAGATCTGCCACCTGCTAGAGGACATACATCGCCTCCAACCCGGACGCCAACTAGAGGCGTATCCACGCTGAGGGATCAAGAAGATCCGCGAGCGGATCGACAAGGGATCAGTCCGCACTTCGCGACCCCCCCCCCCCCCCGCGACTCACCTAAACAGCGAAGGGGGGATTGATTATCGTTCTTTCGATATCCAAGGAGAGCCCGGTCCCTCTAACTACAAGGAAGCGACCCGCAATATCCTAGACAAGGTAATATACGGGGCTCTCCACGGAAATAACCCTCTCAAGATATCTTGTAGGTGGTTAGGGAGGAGAGAGGAGATCCCGAACCGATCTTTCGGGGCAACATACGGACAAGGCGAAGAGGGGAAATCCTTGTTTATCCAATCCACACTTCGGCAGACCACATTGAAGAAAACATCATCTTTTCACCTTCTCTTCCGAAGTTCAAGCTCCCCCTTTGCCAGCGTACGATGGGAGAGGCGACCCATGGTCGCACATCTGTAAATACTTGAACTTAATGCTACTTCATGGGGCAGATGAGCCATACATATGCCGAGCCTTCCACGCCACCTTATTTAAGAGGGTGAAAGGCTGGTATGAAGGATTACCCGACGGCAGCATTGGGTCATTCGACGAACTGGCTGATATATTTTGCAAACAGCTTGTCGCGGGTCGTCGCCCAAAGAAGTAGTCCTTACACCTCTTCTCGCTAAAGAAAAATGAGAATGAGTCGATTCATGCCTTCGTCCAGAGATTCAACGACGAGAGGCTCGATGTAGAAGAGACACCGGATGTAACTGTTATAGCGGCGTTCACTCAAGCGGTACGAAACAAACTTTTGCAGAATGCGCTCCATCAGTTCCCCCCTAATAACCTCGCAGAAATGTCCAATATCACGAATCGGTTCACCATCTCCGAAGAGGCAGAAGAACCGACCAAAACAGCAAGAAAAGGTACTCACCTCCCGCCGTGGAGACACCAGGCGGAAGAAACCAATTCATGTGACCCCTTGCCAAGAGTCTCAAGACAAGAGACCCAGAGAGAGGAGCCCTCAGAGTAAAGAACACCCTACGTATGCAAAGCCAAGCACTCCAAGACGGAGGTCCTCGCCTATGCCCCACGGGAAGAGCTGGTACAAGAATCCACCGAGAAAGGCAAGTACGAGAAGAGGGAAGACCTCAAATTCTGCAAGTACTACAATAACTATGTGTACGATATCAATGACTGTTGGACTCTCAAAAATGAGATCAATGCACTGGTCAAGCGATGGCACTCCAAAAACTCGGTTAACGATCAACCTAGCAAGGAGAGATCCTCTAAGCTGAAGGGCAATATGACAGTGTCACATGTCAACAAGGTGGTCGACTAGCGAGTCATCTAAGCTTAGGGTCAAATAAAAATGGCGAAAGCAACTCCGACGAAGTTCGAAAACACATGTACGCCTTTTATTTCTATCATTCCTTTCAATAAAGCATGTCTTTTCATCAAATAAAGTTTCACTTCCTTTTCGAAATTAAGCCTTCATGAACTTTACAAAAGCTATCCCATCAAACTCCCCACTTAAAAGATCTGATCCTTGGGAATCCTGGATAAGCTGAATTCATATTTGATGAAACTCGTGCGAGTTACACTGAAATGTCGTCAGCCTTACGTCGAAGGGGACATCCCTTCGCCACTGAACGACTCACTGAAGTGTCGTCAGCCGTAAGTCTAAGGGGCCACTACTTGCCACTGAACGACTCACTGACGTGTCGTCAACCGTAAGATGAAGGGGCCACCCTTCACCACTGAACGACTCACTGATGTGTCGTCAGCAGTAAGTCGAAGGGGACACCCCTTCACCACTAAACGACTCACTGATGTGTCGTCAGCCGTAAGTTGAAGGGGCCACCCCTTCGCCACTGAACGACTCGCTGACGTGACTTCAGTCGTAAGACGAAGGGGCCACCCCTTCGCCACGGAACGACTCACTGACGTATTGTCAGCCGTAAGTCGAAGGGGCCATCCCTTCGCTACTGAACGACTCACGGACGTGTCGTCAGCCGTAAGACGAAGGGCACACCCCTTCGCCACTGAATGACTCACTGATATGTTGTCAACTGTAAGTCGAAGGGGCCACCCCTACGCCACTGGACGACCCTCCCGATGCGTTGTCAGTCGTAAGTCGAAGAGGCGACTCCTTTGCCAGTCGTCAGCCGTGAGTCGTCAGTCGTGGGATACCCCTTCGCCACTGAACGACTCACTGATGTGTCATCAGCCGTAAGTCGAAGGGGTCGTCCCTTCGCCACTGAACGAATCTACCGGCACATAGTCAACCGTAAGTCGAAGGGGCGACCTCTACGCCACTAAACAACTCACTGACGTGTCGTCAGTCGAAGGGGCCACCCCTTCGCCACTGAACGACTCACTGATGTGTTGTTAGCCGTAAGACGAAGGGACCACCACTTCGCCACTGAACGACTCACTGATGTATCATCAACCGTAAGTCGAAGGGGCCATCCCTTCGCTATTGAACGAATTTCTCGACGCGTCGTCAGCCGTAAGTCGAAGGGGCGGCCCCTTCACTACTGAACGACTCACCCGACAAGTCGTCAGCCGTAAGTCAAAGGGGCTATGCCTTCGCCACTGAACGACTCTCCCGACGCATCGTCAGCCGTAAGTCGAAGGGGCCACCCCTTCGCCACTGAACGACTTTCCTGATGAACCGTCAGCCGTAAGTCGAATGGGCCACCTCTTCGTCACTGAACAAACCCCTCCCGTCGTCAGCCGTAAGGCAAAGGGCCAACCCCTCACCACTGAACGACTCATGTCTCATCAGCCGCGAGTCGAGAAAACTGCTTCCTCACCATGGAACATAGTGGTCCACCTCTAACATGGTTCGATGGCTTACCCTTAGTCGTCTTGAAGAAGGGTCTAACACATTGAATAGGGCCATCAGGCGTTGCGACCACCACATGGCATAAGCGGCAACAAACAAAGAGATGCAACGACAAACAAAGATATACAGTCCAACTCTTTTGGCGCTTCTATTGCAAAAATTGTTTTGGTTTACATCTAAATTATCCCCTATACATTCAAAAATTATTAACGCATGAGTAAAGGGAGCACCGAGATTCTACAACGATTAACTGGGCCCTTGGTCTCCCTCCATCACAGCCGCGAACTCTGGGTCTCCCGAAGCATCCGCTCCTGTATCGTCACTGGTCATGGGGACAACTTCGCCGGTGAGAGCAGCCTCCTCCATGCATTGGCTCGATTCGTTGTCACCAAGATCCAAAAATATCATCGGGATATGGTCGATCTCAGCAAAAAGATCATGGAATTGGTTCTTCATTTCAGATCAACATCGCTCGTAGCCTTCTGTGTACAGCTCATCGAAATCGGGAAACGAATCCTTGAATTCTTGAACCGTCCTCTCTGCTATGGCCTCAGAGCTAGCTTTCTCCTCCAGTAGAGCCTTCTCCGCTCGCTCCCTCAAGGAAGATTGCACGGCTTATCTCTTACGAGACTCTCGTAATTCATGCTTGAGCTGCTGAATGTGATTCAGTCTCAATTTGTATAGAAGCCCAATACTAGCCAGCTTCGCCTGAGACGTCTCCACGGCCAACTTGGCGGCCTCCAGTGTGACCTCATGATTGGCCACCACCGGGGTGCGTCGAAGCAACACAGCAGTGGTCACTAGAGCCTGCAAACAATGCACGATAGTCAACATATGTGCTCACCTCACCTACAGTGGAGGATGGTGCGATAATTAGCTGAACGCTGGCGTGGACGGCTATCGACGCAAGCTGATCATAATCGACCCTCTCCACGACAGCCATGTCCCGTGGAAGGGTCGCATTTTCAGCAATGCGGGAGGCAGTCCCGCAGTCAAGAAGGGTGGAATATTCTCGCGTCATCAGAAACTCCACTTGAACGAGCTCCTCTGCAGAGCAGTCAAATGGAGTCTGGGGAGATCGACTCTCCAGCAAAATCGGCCAGAATTCATCAGGGATGTCTTCAGACAATTGTACGGGAGGGAACATGCCTCCCCAAGGCCAAGATTCATCTTGCAGATGGAGCTCCAAAGGGACCTGGGTCTTCCCTGAGTCTCACTTTAGAGGAATAACCCTTCCTGCTGGGAGACCGGCTCCGCAGCTTCATTCGACTCAGACTGCTCCAAGTCGCTGAGAAGAAGTTATCCCTCATCTTACTCCCCTCAAGTGCAACCACTTCAAATTTGGAGGCGGGCTTTTCTTCTTCTTCTGCTGAAGACGAGCCACCTGAGCAGTCCTCTCGACAGTAACGTGTCGATCCTCCGACGATTGGGTCATCCTTTCCCCCACAGTCGGCACCCGAGGAGACACCTTGCTCACCTATGACTCTCTAATGGAAGTCTCAATTGCCTCCCTCAACACATGATCCACCTGATAATCCACACCAGTCATGCATGCGGAAGCAACAAACGAGTTAAATCAAAAAAAACGAGGGTCGAATTGTTGGCGAGCACGATCGAACCAACCTTTCGTCCACACATTCCAACGCAATACGTCGTTGGACCACAACCACTTTGTCTTCCACATATTCTCTGACAGACTCGTTAATGCGTCGGTGGCTTCTTTCTCCTCTCTAGTCGGAGGCTTATTCTCGACAGGGCCTAAGTCAGGGGCACCCCAGCCGGTGCAGAAGCTTGCCTCTCCTTGGAAGACCACAAACACGAACTCCTCTTTCCATTTGGGATTAGAGGAGGGGAGGTCGTCAAACAGCTTCCTGCCTCGATGGGCCGTTATCATGTACCAGTCCGTGGTCTTGAAGGAATGGATCGAAAAGAAGTAATTAAACAGTCTCAGAGACAGTTCAATTTCCTTCATTATACACAGAGCTATAAAGCCCATCAGCATGCCAATGGCGTTCAGCATCAACTGGCAGAGGGAAATATTCAGGGTGCACAAGAAGTACCGCATGAAGGGATGCATGGAAAATCGAAGGCCTCGTTGGAAGGCTTTGACATATACCCCCACTTCCTGGTTGGCGGGACGATGGACACTCTCATCCCTCCCAGGCACGCGGATTTGGTAATCGAGACGAATGTAGTTCCTCTGCAGCTCGGGGATCTGCTCAGCTCCAACTTTGGACATCAGATTCGCGAGCAAACCCGGCTCCATACCCCTTTCTTGTTCTTCTATATGATTGTGACCAAGCTTCTCTCAAAGGCAGGGACGGAAGACGAAGCCATTTCTTTCGAATGAAGTAAATCTAAATCAAGGAGAATGAAGAAGATACCTTCGCATTCTGTCCCTAGAACCGTCTTATATTCGCAAGGCGACAACCGCATGATGGAACACGCGTCGAAGATCCAAAGATTCTGAGCGTCTTGGATTTCGAACCGGAAAATCATCTGAATCGACGAGGCAGACGTTTTGGCTCCTGAAACTTGAGTGCTAATTTCTCGACTGTCATGCCCCATTAATGCGATGTAACGTCTCTTGACTTCAATAGGCAAACCCTTTGAGGTCGTGCGACGGGGGCAATTGTTGAATCATTGGGTCCGCACTCGGGATGACTCGACCGACGGATGATTAAGGCCCACGGGGCCCACGAGAGAAGCCCAATATCGACTCGGTCAAAGCCCATTGGCCGGTCGACCGTTACATTTCCCTCCCTTGAAAGTGGGATTAAAAGACGAGCCCATAATTAGCGGAAACGTTGGCAACATTCATTCCTATTAAAGGGGGAGGATCGTGGCACCATAATGGGTGACCGCTATCTCCCCAACGTCACTAAAGAGACCCAGGAGGTTTATAAATACCGTAAGGTTCCAATTCTCAAGGTACGAGATCTAAGACATGGACTCTACTCCTTCAACTGATATTTCTTACATTATAGAGCTGTCGATGTCGGATCTGAGACGAACCTCCGTGGATCGATCTCAGTTGCTCCAAGCTCCCTCTCATCCTTAAGTTCCTCCAAGCTCACTCTTTTACTTAAGTTCCAATACTAACTTTAGCATCGGAGAGGGATTTGGGTCGGGACCCAGATCCGACCCCCCTAACGTGTCTTTGTGGTGTAGATCGACGAGTCACCATCTTTTCCGAGGGTCGCTTCCGAGCTTCCCAATCTTGAACGATCGACGTACAAGCTGCCCGAGGGTCGATCGAACACTGCATCCCAACCAACTTCCATCATCCGACACTGGTTCTACCAACCTAGGGTCCCGTCTCACTCGCTAACGAGGTTCCGACTCAGCACGAAGGGACTACGTCAGCTCGACAACTGTCTTGGTCATTTTTGGCCTTAACAAAGTCAAATTAGACTTGATCAAACATTAAATAAATTAATAAATAATTTTAATTTAAAAATATCCAACAGTATCATCGTAATGGTAAATTATGATGTTTGATACTTGTTTCCTATGCATTATGATCTAAAGCTTTCTCTTCCTTGAACCCAACATTTAAAAATTTTAACAAGACATTCTTTTATTGTATGCAGCTTATATGTCATGCGCCATTTTATTGAATAGCATAGACACCTATTAACCGGTGGTTATCAAGTTTAACAAATGTGCATGTACATCTTAATTGGTGGGGCCCACAAAGAACAAAAAAGGGTTGATTGAACAGTGACGCGTTGGACAATCACATTGTCCTACGCGCGTAGGAGCCAACACGACCCCCTTAATAATATGAGATTAATTTGTATCATGTGGCACATGTCCAATCCATAAAGCAAAAAGTACATTTTGCTTTATGGTCAGACAATGGCAGGCAGTCATGTCAGTGCACCTGACCCAAGTTGATTAGGTTTGATCTTTTCTACATTAAGTCCTTACATATGTATGTATATATATATATATCTATCTATATACATATATGTATATATGTACATATATATATATATATACATATATGTATAGAGTGATCTTCGGTTGCGAAAAATCCCGTGCGAAAACTTTTTTTTATTTTTTTGAAATTTTTTTTTTCAAAAATTCTTTTTTTGATGTTTAATCCATACAAATATATACCCCAGGGAAAATAATGGGTGAACCCGTTGGGCATTAGAGCACCCATCCACCCGTTACAAATTTAACGGTCTCAAAACGTGAGAATTTGATGAAATGGTTTGATCGAAGGCCAAATGACATTATTTCTCAACCATTATTTTTTGAGGGGGGTATAACAACATATAATGAGGGTGGAAAAAAGAATTTTTGAAAAAAAAAATTCAAAAAAAAGATAAAAACATTTTCGCACGGTGCGAAATGTTCTCATTTGAAAATTTTCCTATATGTATATATGTACATATATGTATATATGTACATATTTAAAAAAAAATATGTGTGTGTTGTGTGTGTGTGTATATATGTATCTATATTATAAAAGAGTGATGTTATCAAGAGAAATTGGATAAGAGATATTTGACAAGATAAATTGGATAAGAGATATCTATATTATAAAAGAGGGATGTTATCAAGAGAAATTGAATAAGAGATATTGGTAAATAGAAATTGGATAAGAGTGATGTTATCAAGAGAAATTGGATAAGAGATATCTATATTACAAACGAGAGATGTTATCAAGAGAAATTGGATAAGAGATATTGGACAAGAGAAATTGGATAAGAGATATCTATTATATAAAAGACGGATGTTATCAAGAGAAATTGATAAGAGAATTTGGAAATGAGAAATTGGATAAGAGAATTTGGATATCTATTATATAAAACGGGGAAATTGGATAAGAGAAAATATAAGAGATGAGATTTTGAGGGATAAAAGAGGAGGTGGGGAATTTTGCACATACAACCCCGGTTTTTGTATTTTTGCCCATGGACCCTCCCCACACACCCACCCACACTTTTTATTCTCACCCCTTCCGACCATTTTTTTCCAATTCTTTGAAGATTTTGAATCTTATCCTACTAGGACAAAGCTTTGTCATACGTGGCAAGTTTGTCCTAGGTGGTAATGACAATTTTGGGGGGACTTAAATTTTGGGGGAAAAGTTAAATTTGGGGGGAAACTTGAAATTTTGTGGGAAAACTTGAAATTTGGGGGAACTTGAAATTTGTGGGGGAGAAAAACTCAGCCATTAAATAAACCATGCCCGATGGGCACGGGTAATGACTAGTATATATATATAGAATAATGGGTATCATACGCCGTATGAGAGGGTGTCTCATATGCCCTCTCACATAAAAGGGGCAAGTACAAGTCCACATGGGTTTGTACTTGTTGTACTTGACCCCCTTTATGTGAGAGGGCATATGAGACACCCTCTCATACGGCGTATGATACATATTAATCCCATATATATAAATATGTGTGTGTGTGTGTATTACAAAAGAGGGAGGTTTTTGAATCTTTGTCCAATGTGGCAATGTCACATCGCCACATGGGACAACCTTCTTAAACCCAAAACCTAAAAAACACAAAACTACACTCAACCCCCAAAAAACACACCCAAAACCAAACACCCAAAATCACACCCCCAAGCAAAAAAACCAAAAACCCCAAGACACTACACACACTCATACCCACCATTCTCATTTTCACCCATTTTTGCACTCATCGAAACACCCGTCTAAAAAAATTAAAACCCAAAAAAACACAGTGAATGTGCAATCAAAGAGGTGGGCTGAGCTTTTTGGGCGTCCGTTTCAATTAACCACTCAAGCACAGATCCGAAGGCGCCCGCGCCGAATTTATTCTTCCTCGCCGAAGGCGGCCGTGCCTCTAAATTTTTTAACGCTAATTTGCTCTTTTAAATTTTGGCTGTAGAAATATTTTTTGGGGGACAAAGATTTTGCGGGAAAAAATTTTGAATGCACCGTGCACGCGGGCACGGGTTATGACTAGTATATAGAATAAAAGAGGGAGGTTTTTGAATCTTTGTCCTATGTGGCAATGTCACATCGCCACATGGGACAACATTCTTAAACCCAAAACCCAAAAAACACAAAACTCCACCCAACCCCCCAAAGACACCCAAAACCAAACACCCAAAATCACACCCTCAAGCAAAAAAACCAAAAACCCCAAGACACTATACACACTCAAACCCACCATTCTCATTTTCACCCGTTTTTGCACTCATCGAAACACACGCCCAAAAAAAATTGAAATCCAAAAAAACACAGGGAACGTGCAATCAAAGAGGCGGGCTGAGCTTTTTGGGCGTCTGTTTCAATTAACCCCTCAAGCAAAGATCCGAAGGCACGCGCGCCGAATTTATTGTTCCTCGCCGAAGGCGGCCGTGCCTCTAAATTTTTTTACACTAATTTGTTGTTCTTTTAAAATTTTGGCTGTAGAAATATTTTTTGGAGACAAAGATTTTGCGGGGAAAATTTTGAATGCACCGTGCCCGCGGGCACGGGTTATGACTAGTATATATATAAAACGAAGTATTCATTAAAGATGAGGTATTTCTAATATAACCTGTGCATGTTAGGTACTTGCCTGGTTCAAATGGAAAATGAGATGAAAATAAAAGGAAAAAAAGATGGAAGGATATTTCCCCTCTACTTTGGTGGGGATGCGAAAGAAAGTTTCGAGATTATGCTGAAAAAACTAATTGGGTCGTGTCTAAGACTAATACTCGGGCATTTTATTCCATGAATGAAATGAAAGCACGCTAGAGGGCGACATACCATTGTATTTTCTTACCGACTGCGATCGGATGGGATTCAAAAATATGAAAACCAAAGGAAGCAAAGATTAAGGTACCAACCCCATGTGAGACTTGAGTGCAACAAAGATGCAATATCGCTGTAGGAAGAAACAATTTGTGAACGCACTGTCGACAACATTAAAGGCTCTGAGTTGCGGTAACATAACTATCACTTACGCATTAATCAAACTTGAGATAAGAATAGCTTATCAGAGTACTATCTGACTACCACTTTTGTTAAATTTTTCGCAACTGATACCACAGCTACTTGTGCTACTTGTGCTACTTGTGCTACCATTACCTGGGGCAGCATTCCGCTTCACGCCATGCAAATCCCAACGTCGATCGATCCAGATTTTACTAAATCAACTTTTTAACTTTCTAATTATAGCACGCTACGTGCTTGAGTTTTCTCATAATCTAATGCCCCGATTGCGTACTTAAAAACTCGATGATTGGCTGTAAATGGGGAAGCATTCTGCTTCACGCCATGCAAATCCCAACGTCTATCGATCCAGTTGTAACTTGTAAGTACAACTTGAACTTTCCAATTATAGCACGCTACGTGCTTGATTTTTCTCATAATCTAATCACCTGATGGTGTACCTCAAACCCCCATGGTTGGCTGCAGTGCATCTCGATGTGTACGTTCTTTTTCTTGATAGGCCGAGGGTGGGTATGGACGTAGCCATTGAGACGCAGACTTGTGCTTCGATAACAGGATCAGAGTACCCCCGACTCGGTCCACGCCGACACCAGCCAGTAGACTCATTTTCGATTGGGCCGACGGCCCTCCCAACTCCCCAAGCTTTTTCCGAGCTGGGGGGGGGACCACCCACCTTGATGTTGACAGCCAGCCCTTTTATAAGCCTCTCGCAGGCTTTTGCCCACTCCCACTCCCTTTTGAGCTCTTGATCTTTCTCACTGTTTCTCGTTCCCAAGATCAGATCTCGCTCCAATTTTTTAAATCCCCGGCTCCTGCACTGTGTGCGGTATCACTGAGATTTGACAATGAAGGTCTGTGAGCTTCTTTAATCTAATTATATTTAGCCTCGACTAGTTTTGTTATGGTACCCTTTTTCTAAATATAGTAATTTGATTTCCACTTTTTGACGCCGCAGATCTTTGGTTGGATGCACAAGAAGCTACATATGGGCACTGCTGAATACCACAGGGTGGCTCACAGGAACTCTCCAGGTTCATTCTCGTTACTTTAGACCCGGAAAAAAAAATATCGTTATTTATATATATGATCAGTAGGAATTAAGAAAGTCCTTCAGAATATTAATAGATGATTGATGTCAAGTGGTGCAGATTTACTGTTCTCTGGAAAACTCATTCATCTACAAATATTTGGGTCATGTAGATCGACGAATGCAATCTATCGGGATGGCAATAATATGCATTACTTTTTACGAGCAGAATGCACGTGATTTTCAGACATTTTGGTTTACAACTAATTTCATGTAACCTCATAAAACAATCTTAGTTATATTTATGTGACCATAAAAAATTCTTCTTATAATTCTTTGATTAATTTGTCACATGATTGAAACGTGGTGATAGTTATTATTGATTAACTAAATTATAAAGGATAAGTAAGTTGTATATTTAAGACAATAAATATGAATTGACTTAAATTTTAATTTTTTTTAATAGAAACTGATATGTTATGCATGTATTGTACCCGGCGTTGGTGTACTGGGAACAGTGAGCCAGTTGGACGGAGGAGAACACGATGGGATTGTGATTAAGTTTGAGGTTGATGGGATTGTGATTAAGTTTTGCTACGGAGCAAATGTTGGAATATAGATGTAGATGTGTAGATCTTAGGAGGGTAGAGGTTAGGAGATTTAGGAAGTTGGATTAAGGAGAAGTAGGGATTAATATTTTTTAAAACTTGTTTGGTATTCGGAGCTGTGACTATGATAAATGTTTGATAATGAGTGCATGGGTGGAGGATACTTTTGAATTGATATTTTTGAAAAATTAGCTCATCGAATAATATATACATTATAATATAAAAACTGAATTTTATTTAACTTTTAAAAATAACCATATGAATACATAGTGTGTATTTATATACATACAATATATGTATATATGTGCTCACGGTGCAGGAATTTATAAAAAATTGAATTTTTTTGGGGTTTTGTTTTACACATAATGGATATTCACCCCACCAAAAAAAATCAAGTTATCCCAATTCTATTTGACCCTCAATATACACATTACAAATTTCATAGTTTTGGAAGAACGGAATTTTTTTACAACTAATGGATGGAGGCTGAAATATCCTTAGGGTTCACCAAGATGTGTGGTTTTGGGGTTTTAAAATGTGTACAATAACTCTAAAAGTTTTTCGAATTTTGTTTAATTGACTTTACTCTGTGTGTGTAGTAAGACCAGACGCCATTCGGATGGACAAACATGTGAATCCATCCAAATCTTTTTTAAAATTGGAGAATCTAAAGGAAAAGTCCATTCTGTTAGATGTGATCTACCATTTCTAAACTAATTACAAACAAATTTTCAAACGATTTCGACATGTTTTACCCATGCATCAAGTGGTTGCAAAATTAGTCATAAAATCTACTAATTTTGCAACCACTTGATGCATGTTGAAAACATGTCGAAATCATTTGAAATTTTGTTTATATGTAGTTTAGACATGGTAGATCACATCCAATGTAATGGATTTTTCATTTAGATTGCCAAATTTTGAAATTGGCTTGGATGGGTTCGCATGTTTGGTCCATCCAAATGGAACATAGCCTTACTCTCGCGCTCACGCGCGCATGTGTAACATTTATATAACATCATAATATAATAAAAACTGAATTTTTGTTAAATTTGAGAAAATAACTATATGCATACACATATACATACATGTGTGTGTGCGTGTGAATAATGTGTATATATGCATTATAATATAATGACTGAATTTTATTTAAATTCTAAAAAATACCTATACACATGCATGCATACATGTGTGTATATGTATCTATATGAGAACAATGAGTAATATATGATTTATATGATGACGCAAGGTATGCTTTTACAAACAAAAGGCATGGGAAACAAAAAAGTACAAGTACATGTGATCTTTTACCTATGAAGGAGAATGTGTCACATTATCATATATAAGAACCATCAGTTATATATCATATGATAGACATTATTCATGCATACACACACATTTAACGGGTATAAATACGACATATCGTTAGTTTGCTCATATACGATGACATTATGCAATCTTATCGATTGTTTTTGGACGACCGCCACGTCAGCGCACATGACCGAAGTCTGTTATTCTCACATTTTATACATCCCGTGTCTGTGCTAGGTGGTGGATAAAAGTGAAAATTAAGTTCACGTTTATATGTCTCCATCAGCCCAACTCATCGATCTTTAAAGAAAAAGAAAGCAGCCACACATAACCCAGCCAAGATAACATCTTACCCTTATAACCCCGGATGTTTGTGCTTGTTTGGTTGCTGATGGTGGGTGTAAGGGGGCTATCCCCACGCTAACTCTGACTACCAAACAAGGCCTATATGCATGTGACAAACTGATGACTTGGCCTACAAAGGGCGAGGATCTCTATCAATCTCTATCATGATGCGTGAACATTTTATTTCTGTCGCGACACGTTTGTTTCTTATAGCTACCATGCTTTTGTATATGAACGTTTTCAGATGCCCTTGTCGGCGAGGTGGGTGGCGGGAAGAGTGGCAGTACTCGGCCGGTGGACACGGAAGCGCTGCTGCTCCCTCGGGCGCTCCTCCTCACAATCGGCACCTTCGGCCACATCCCGCCGCCTCCTACTCCCAGCCATGAAGAAGATCCGCCAGCATTCGACCTTCACCAGCAAGTCGAGGAGATTGATCATGACTCGACGGCGGTCGGCAAGCAATCAACTCCCGCTGCAGCGGCAGCCTTCCATTCATCCGATGCAAAGATCGAGCCGACCGTGGAGAGGCATGCGAAGCAGGAGATCGAGATCGTCGAGGAAGAGGAGATCATGGGCGAGGAGCCCTTGCTGAAGGAGGACAATGAGAAGATCGAGAGGCGGACCACGCTCGCAGACCTCTTCGCCGCTGAGACTGCCGCCGCCTCCTCCGGTGCTGCTGCTGCCGCCGCTGACGGCGGCGCGCTGCCGAGTGGGGCCAGCACATTCGCCGACAAGCGGCAGCCCGACCGCCCGACGAAGAAAGCCAAGAAGGCGAAGAAGGGGAAGGAGACGCATAGCTCCGCCAAGAAGATACAAGGGGTACTTTGAATCTTGATCTTTTCGCGCCCAATAAATTTAAACTAATTTCCTGACGTTGGTGTTCTATGGGCCAGCTGATCACGAGGATGCTGAAGAAGCGGATCCATCCGGACGCGGCGCGCTGGGAACGGGAGGAGCGGCACGGCGGACAAAGAGGTGCATCGGACGGCGGACATTCGGCGGCTTGCTATAGAGGCTAAAAGCAAGTGATCACTCGTACAACGGAAGGAACTTGGAACGATCGATGTGGAGCTCATCTGTTTCTGTTGCAGCGTTTGGAAGTCGTGTGTGGTGTGGGACCAATGATTCACATTTGCTGGTCTCGCTTTGTTTTTACTTTTACTGTTCGAAATCGTGTGCGCCGATTTATGTTTCCATATTAAGAAAACTATGAGATTTGTAATTTGGGATGCTGGTTATTTATGTCAAATTATGTACAATATTTCCGACTTTAGTTGCTCCTAATGAAATTTTACGAGTAAATGACTTCAAGGCAGATTCAAGCTATATGCAACTTGTATTTTTGATGTTTGTGTTTGATAAAACCATTGGTATTGCTAGTTGAGATATTTGAATTCATTAAACGCGGCTAGGGTACTTAGCAGATGAATGCGAAAGTTGTGGCGTGGGATGACCACTGCCGTGAAAGCAATTACGGCGCGAACTCGGTGGTAATCGCTCTCGCCGGTTTCGATCCCCAAGGTTAACACAGAAGCAGCTCACAAACGCGTCCACTCGCGGACATAAACAGTAGAGTTTGCACAATACATGAACCCGGGAATTCGAGAGGAACTTGTATGAAGGCATGAGAAGATAATTTTCCGTGTGCAGCAAGAGCAAAGGTCAAGACTATTTATAGGAATCAAAAAAGACTGTTGAAGAATTCAAACGGGCAAAAAGGTAAATGCCGTGTTTGAATGATGTAACAACAGCTGCAATAAAAGATAATACAGCCGTTTGAACATTAACAGCCTCGTATGAATGCTATAATGAAAGCACATGAATGAATGCTGCAATTAAATAGCCATTAGAAGTTTAAATCTGAGACATTAAGGGGCTAGATCCAAAGCCGTCCAAAAAAGGAAAGGCATGTGCACGCCACGGCCGTCGTCGGCAGCGGCGGCGTGCGCGTGGTGGAGACATGACCATGTAGGTCCTCTCCCCTTCACAAAAGTGTCGTACCCCTTGGGGCACATCCCAAGTCTCTACAACTCCTCAAATAAACTCCTTCAAAGCAAATTCCAAGCAATGTGGGACTATAAGAATAGTGGGAATGAAACAATGCTTTTGAGAGTCTATTATTCCCAAAATGATGAAACATTTTAGTTTTAGAGGAGAGATACAAATATACAATTTACATTGGAGTGGAGAAATAGAGTTTAATCGAGCATGACAAAAATGTGAAAGAATGAAAATTTGGTTTACTCTAACATTAACAAGTTACTCAAGTTCTATATTGATCCATTAGGCTACATAATAAAAAGAGAGCTAAACAAGGTTTGAAGATTACAAACTTTTGACGGTGATTGTAACGGCCAGTATTTTTAGGCGTGTTTTCAATTTCCGTATCTGTATTTTTCTTCAGACATCGGGTTAACTTTTCGTCCGTACGAGTTGACGCGAGCGCGTCACTATTTTCATTTTACCGTGTCGTCAATATTTACCGTCAAGTTTAACTAAATTATCCTGCTAATCACTTTCACTAATTACCTTGTTAATTACATCTAAAATTTACTAATTACAAATTCCTAAATCGCTTTAATTACTTTCACAAATTACATTTTTTATTATTACTATTAAGACTTACTAAATTACGTTAATTACGTAATTACCTTAACCCTACCTAAAACGACAAAACACACGTTGATGAATAACTCTTCGGTTGGTCAAATTAGGTTTCCTTCTTTATTTTTTTTTTTCGTTTCAACAAAGCTATACGTCTCTCCTTCCCCATAGTCTACAGATTTCATTAAACACCCATCATAATCTTATTAAGACTCCTTTGACAAATGCAAAAGGATGTTTCCCCGATCATCTTCTTAAGCCCGTAAACCATCCCTGCAAATTCTTAAGGCACAGAAACAAAGGAAAACCAACAACAAATTCCAAACCCAAACCTATTCTTCTTCTTCCCCAAACCCTCAAACAGATTCATCCCAAGAACAAATCTTCCCCAAACAAATCCAAATCAACTTCAGATCCAATACCTAAATTTCAAAATCAAAGACATCAGACACAAATCCAAATCTGAAACACAAATCTGAAAACTCCATTTCAGATTCAAATCAAGGAGTAGAAATCAAAACAAAATCTGAAAAATAGCTACAGATTCAAACCCTTCAACTTCTTTCCTCTTCTCCTTCCTCCACCCTCACCCTAGGCCGGCCACCTCAGCCCCGACCACTCCCGCGCCGGCCGCCGCCGCCGATCTCCAGCAGCGCGCGCCGCCTGACGCCGGACGCCGCCCTCTGCCGGAAGCCGCGCCGCCGCCAGTCCCCGAGTCGCCGCGCCCCGTTCAGCCGCCGTGCGTGGCCACTCCCCTCTCCGCCGTCGCGAGGTGAAAGCCCCCTCCTCCCTTTTTATTTTTCGCAAAAGCCCCCTTCATGCTTGGTTGCTGCAAGCTTGAAGCAAACAAAAAAAAAACAACAAAGGGGAAAGAACGGACTGAGAAGGGAGGGAGACAGTGAGAGACAAAGAGAGGGGGGATGTTGAATGGAAATAAAAAAAAAACAAATGTTATTAAGAGGTGACAGCCTTGTAAGTTATAAAAAGAAATATATAAGAATAGATATATGGCAGGTTGAGTAAAGGTTAGAAAGAGAATTTAAGAGGTGACAGCCTTAGTATAGGGGATTTTTATATTTGCTATTAATTGATTTGTGTAAGAAAAGTGACAGCCTATATTAACCATAAGAATAAGAAAGAGAGTGTGGGTAGGATATTAATATATAAGAAGGTATTATTATTGTCTGTAGTAGGTGTACATTAACCTTATGTTAGCCATATAATACTAGATTAATTTTAATAGGACGATTATAATCGGTTTATATATTAATTGTTAGTATCATTTAAAAACAGCAAGTTAGTATTGTTAAATAATGTTAGGTTAGTAATATTTGAGTAAAATGAGGCGTATCATGTTAGTATAACACAATATAAACATCACCCTAGCCAGAGAACCTAATAAAATTAGATGAACCCAATTTGGGGATTAACCCGATATTTTGATTTTCTCACAAAACATCTAATTCTGTGAATTCTTTAACCAAAACAGAGAACCGGAAGTACCGTTACGTAGTACCCGTCGAGACGAACCCAACGGCACCAGAATCACCAAAATCAGGCAAGTATACGATTTATAATGAATTTACGAATTGGATGTTAAATTAGTCTCTTGTATGTAAATGTTGCTCGTTACTCTCGTAACCATGAAAATTGTTGTTTAAAGATAACTGGTCATATTATTTAATTGCTGCATGCCTTGAAATAATTAACTAGCATGTGACATCGTGAGATCGTGCGCCTCGAAGGCGAAATCGTGACTTTCGTGATGTCATAGAATTGACAAATTCGTGCTTGTAATTCGTGAATTAGGCTGGCTCGTGTTCCAGCACAAATCTTGGGTGGGGTTGGATTGGGCGGCCACTAGGCGTATGAAAGAGTACTCTCTTCAAGGGCACCACCCGAAGGCGGTGGGTTAGCGCCAATCACGGTAAACCCCCGTGAGAAGGACGACTCGCTCATCACGACCTAAAGGCGTGAATCCTTTTTAGACATGAAATGCTAACAGACATGAAATGCTAATATACGTGAAATGCTAACATGAAACAACTTACTAACTTGGAATTGTTATCTCTGTTAAATTGCCATGCTAATGAACCAAAGAAAGGATTCCTCTAATTGTTAAACTGCTTAGAATTGCATGATAGGATGTCTTTTACTTTATTCCATTTTATAAATTACTTGTTTAAATCTTGTTGTCACAATCTCATTTAAATTATTAACGCCCCTTAAATGCAGTATAAATTTGTATACTTCTTGCCTTGGGTTCTAACACCTTTTTGCAGACCCTTGCTGACATACATTCATGTTTTTGGATGTATGTCAGATCCCGAGATTGAGTATCAGGAGGTTCCTTACGAGACACCTGACTTGGAGAGTCAGGAGTTCGCTGTAGACGCCGAGTCTCTCCCTGCGGAGAACTAGTGGTCGATTCCGTTGCTGCTTGCCGTAGTTGTTTTCTATTATTATTGAGTGTACGTCTTTACTTTGGCCCAGCTGTGGCTTGTTGATGTATTGCGTGTACGAACATTTATAATTCTGGATTTGGCTTGTAATGTATGAATATTTTTATTGTTTCTGAAAAGCATGTAAGGACCTCTCCTGCGTTTTTACCACAGACGCTTATTGAACTTGAGTTTCACCGCTCTAGTTCAAGCGGGCCCAGTAACGCTCTCGCTTCCGTCGTGTTTTGGGAAGCGGGGCGTTACAGGTTTTAGTGGTGGCCCATGCAGGTCCTACATTTGCGAATTCAGAACAATGAGAATATTTTCATCGGCCAAACATCTAGAAAGATCACATGCGCGAGTTTGACTTGGGATTTTCTTATCTCAGAATGACTGGGAGACGAAACGCCCGAAATGGACCCAGAGCTGCTGGAGGCGGAGAGGACGACATCCGCCAGATGCTTAGTGTTATGAGAGAAATGCTGGAGGTTCAGCACCATTTGGTCCAAGAAGGACGTCAGGCTGCACCAGCTGCTCCACCACCTCGCTATGAGCCTGGAGCCAAACAGTTCCGAGAGATGCATCCGACGAACTTCTCTGGACGAGAGGGCCCACTAGCGGCCGAGGAATGGCTTCGCAACACTACGGATAACTTGGGTCTTGCCCGAGTCAATCCAAACGAGTGGGTGGAACTCGCCAAGAAACAGCTGACCGATAATGCCCGTCACTGGTGGGATGCTGAAGAGGCTAGGCTGACCAAGCCGATTCCTTGGGCTACCTTTCATAAGAGGTTTGACGCCCAGTACTTCCCGAAGTCTGCAAAGAGGGAGATGCAGCAGCGCTTCATCAACCTGGAGCAGGGCACCAGGACCGTCGATGAGTATGAGGCGGAATTTACCATGCTGAGTCGATTCGCCCCTACACTGGTAGCAGATGAGGAGGACTGTGCACACCGCTTTCTACAGGGCTTAGATCTGGACATACAGGGTGTGTTGTCCGGGCACACCTTTACCACTCATGAGCAAGTCCTAGTAGCTGCAAAGAAGCACGAGCAGGTAGCTTATCAGAAGAAGGCACGTCAAACGGGCAAACGCCCGATGGAGCTACAGAGGAGTGCACCTAGGCCTGGTTTTCGTCCTGTTCAGACCACACCATTCAAAAGGCCAGCTGCACCTATCCCCAACCGAGCGGAGCTGACTTGCCACTTCTGCGGCAAGCTTGGTCATATGAAGAAAGACTGTAGGAAGATGCTGAATCAGTGTTTGATCTGTGGATCACCTACTCATGCTGCAAAAGACTGCCCCCGCAGTTCTCGACCCGTACCTGCTGGAGCACCTGGACCTGCACAGCGGACCGCACCTGCACCTGGACAGCGAGGACCACCTCTGGCTCCACAGGATCGAGCCTTCCAACAGGCCAATCCACCTAAGCGTCGTGCATTCAATATGACAGCCGTTGAGGCTGAAACCGAGGACGACGTGATTGCAGGTAACCTCTAGACTAGTCTTTCTTATTTATGCATTATATTTGATTAGTTAGATCCATGTTAATTTAGTTGTATATTACCCTTAGGTGTCATTTTAGTTTCATCTCAACCGGCCTTGACCCTGTTCAATTCTGGAGCTTCCATGTGCATTCTATCTCGGAAGTTCGTAGTCGAACACTCGATACCCACCTATACACTTCCCAAGTGTTGGAATATTACAACTGGGAATGGTGTGGTGAAGGTTGCACTGGGATGTAGACCATGCCCATTGGTGGTTAGTGGACACGAACTATATGCTAATTTCATTGTCCACGACCTATCCAATTTCGATGCTATTCTCGGCATTGACTGGTTAGGAACTTTTTACGCCACGATCGACTGTCATCGGAAGAAAGTGGTGTTCGAAATTCCTGACCACCCAGTATTCGAGTTTGTCAGCGGAGGACATTCGCTTGGACCCGTCAAGTTCCGAGCCCAGCCGTACCAATTGACCGTTGCATCCTTGATAGCCGAGCCAGAGAAGCCTGCAGTAGTGAGAGACTTCGAAGACGTCTTCCCTGAAGACATTTCTGGACTGCCGCCCGATCGAGCGTTGGAGTTCGGCATCGACCTCATGCCAGGGGCTCAACCAATTTCAAAGGCACCGTACCGTATGGCTCCTGCGGAATTGGAAGAGCTGAGGAAGCAGTTGGACGAGCTACTACAGAAGGGTTTCATTCATCCCAGCGTATCTCCCTGGGGTGCACCTGTACTGCTAGTCAAGAAGAAGGATGGCTCGAGGAGGATGTGTGTGGATTATCGGGAGCTGAACAATGTCACAATGAAGAATAAGTACCCACTGCCTCGTATTGATGATATCTTCGATCAGCTTGGTGGATCGAGGGTATTTTCGAAGTTGGATCTCCGGAGCGGATACCATCAAGTCAGAGTCAAGAAGGAAGATGTACTCAAGACCGCTTTTCGGACTAAGTACGGGCATTATGAGTTCGTTGTCATGCCATTCGGTGTGACCAACGCCCCTGCTGTGTTCATGAATCTCATGAACCTTATCTTTTACGAATTCCTCGACAAGTTCGTAGTGATCTTCATCGACGACATCCTGGTGTACTCGAAGAGCGAGGAAGAGCATGCAGAACATTTGAAGATAGTGTTGGAGACTCTCCGTCATCATCGACTATATGCCAAGTACAGCAAATGCGAATTCTGGCTGGATAGAATTGCATTTCTTGGGCATGTGGTATCAGGAGCGGGTATCTCAGTGGACCCGGAGAAGGTCAAAGCAGTCAGTGAATGGCCTACACCTCGATCGGCATCGGACATCAGGAGTTTCCTTGGATTGGCTGGATACTATCGCAGATTTATCAAGGATTTCTCGAGGATAGCGGAGCCGATGACGAGATTGACAAGGAAGGATGTTAAGTTCAGTTGGTCAGACTCTTGTGAGCAAGCTTTTTCTACCTTGAAGGAGAGACTGACTACTGCACCAGTCTTAGCTATTCCGGATAGAAGCGGAGGCTTCGAAATCTTCTGCGACGCATCAGGCAAGGGGCTTGGATGTGTTCTGCACCAACACAATCATGTGGTCGCATATGCTTCACGACAGTTGAAGGTCCATGAGAAGAATTATCCGACCCACGATTTGGAGCTAGCCGCTGTCATCTTTGCACTGAAGATTTGGCGACATTTCTTACTAAGTGAGAAAGTGAAAATTTTCACTGATCACAAAAGTTTGAAATATATATTCACTCAGAAGGAGCTGAATATGAGACAACGCAGGTGGTTGGAATTGATGGCAGACTATGACATCGACCTTCAGTATCATCCAGGGAAGGTGAATGTTGTACCGGATGCCTTGAGTCGATTGCCCGAAGTGATGACTCTCACAGCTCAGTGGAGATTGCAACAGGATCTGCGAAGGATGAATGTTGAAGCTATACTGCCGGGAATCACATCGTCGTTGATGAACATGCAAATTCAATCGACGATTGTGGATCGGATCAAGACTGCTCAAGCTGGAGATGATAAGTTGAAGAAGATCAGAGAACAAATCGAAGCAGGACTTCGGACAGATTTTCTGATTCATGCAGATGGATCTTTGAGATATGGTAGTAGGATCTGCGTGCCTGCAGGAGATATCAGAGAAGAGTTGATGAATGAGGCTCACAGTTCACCTTATTCTATTCATCCTGGGGGTACTAAGATGTACAAGGACCTTCGTCAGAATTTCTGGTGGCATGGGATGAAGAGAAGTGTGGCGCGTAGCGTTGCCAAGTGTCTCGTGTGTCAGCAAGTAAAGGCTGAACATCATCGCACTGCTGGACTACTTCAACCTCTGCCGATTCCCGAATGGAAGTGGCAGCACATCACGATGGACTTCGTGACTGGCTTACCTCGGAGCACCAAACAGAATGACGCGATCTGGGTCATCGTTGATCGATTGACCAAGTCCGCGCACTTTATACCTTTCCGAGTTGGACAGTCCACGGAAATATTAGCAAGGAAGTATATGGAGGTAATGACCTAACCCATGCCTTTATAATTTCCTTCTAGCTCAAGTTGTGATATGGATTATGTCGTGTAGGAGATCGTGCGTCTGCATGGAGTCCCTGTGAGCATCGTATCAGATCGTGATACGAGATTCACGTCTCAATTCTGGAAGAGTTTGCAGACGAATTTGGGTACCAGTCTGAAGTTCAGTACTGCGTATCACCCACAGACGGATGGACAGTCAGAGCGTACCATTCAGATCTTGGAGGATATGTTGAGAGCCTGTATGTTGGATCTCAAGGGTTCGTGGGAAGATCATTTGCACCTGGTGGAGTTTTCCTACAACAACAGTTATCAGGCGAGCATTGGCATGGCGCCTTTTGCTGCTCTCTACGGGAGAAAATGTCGATCACCACTAAGTTGGGATGACGTAGGTGATAGAGAGCTCTTGGGGCCAGAGATGATAGTGGAAGCCGTTGATGTGGTACGAGATATCAGAGATAAGATTCGGATTGCCCAGGACCGTTATAAGCATTGGGCTGATGCTAAACGACGTCCTCTGGAGTTTCAGCCAGGAGATCATGTGTTTCTGAAGATTTCACCAAATCGAGGAGTGATTCGATTTGGGAAGAAAGGCAAGCTTAGTCCGAGATATATTGGACCCTTCGATGTACTAGAGCGAGTTGGAGAAGTAGCTTATCGCTTAGCTTTGCCACCGTCTTTGGAGGGAGTTCATGATGTCTTCCATGTGTCCCAGCTCCGTCGTTATATCAGCGACCCTTCTCATGCTGTGGATTACTCGGAGATTACAATTCGACCAGATCTGACGTACGAACAACAACCCGTGGAGATCCTAGATCGACGTCAGAAAGTGTTCAGGAACAGGACTGTTGATCTAGTCAGAGTTATGTGGCGTCGCGACTCGCCAGGAGAGTCTACCTGGGAGCGGGAAGATGAGATACGAGAACGATATCCGTATTTGTTTTCTACTCCTTAGTTGATGAGAATTCCGAGGACGGAATTTTTCCTAAGGTGGGTAGAATGTAACGGCCAGTATTTTTAGGCGTGTTTTCAATTTCCGTATCTGTATTTTTCTTCAGACATCGGGTTAACTTTTCGTCCGTACGAGTTGACGCGAGCGCGTCACTATTTTCATTTTACCGTGTCGTCAATATTTACCGTCAAGTTTAACTAAATTATCCTGCTAATCACTTTCACTAATTACCTTGTTAATTACATCTAAAATTTACTAATTACAAATTCCTAAATCGCTTTAATTGCTTTCACAAATTACATTTTTTATTATTACTATTAAGACTTACTAAATTACGTTAATTACGTAATTACCTTAACCCTACCTAAAACGACAAAACACACGTTGATGAATAACTCTTCGGTTGGTCAAATTAGGTTTCCTTCTTTATTTTTTTTTTTTCGTTTCAACAAAGCTATACGTCTCTCCTTCCCCATAGTCTACAGATTTCATTAAACACCCATCATAATCTTATTAAGACTCCTTTGACAAATGCAAAAGGATGTTTCCCCGATCATCTTCTTAAGCCCGTAAACCATCCCTGCAAATTCTTAAGGCACAGAAACAAAGGAAAACCAACAACAAATTCCAAACCCAAACCTATTCTTCTTCTTCCCCAAACCCTCAAACAGATTCATCCCAAGAACAAATCTTCCCCAAACAAATCCAAATCAACTTCAGATCCAATACCTAAATTTCAAAATCAAAGACATCAGACACAAATCCAAATCTGAAACACAAATCTGAAAACTCCATTTCAGATTCAAATCAAGGAGTAGAAATCAAAACAAAATCTGAAAAATAGCTACAGATTCAAACCCTTCAACTTCTTTCCTCTTCTCCTTCCTCCACCCTCACCCTAGGCCGGCCACCTCAGCCCCGACCACTCCCGCGCCGGCCGCCGCCGCCGATCTCCAGCAGCGCGCGCCGCCTGACGCCGGACGCCGCCCTCTGCCGGAAGCCGCGCCGCCGCCAGTCCCCGAGTCACCGCGCCCCGTTCAGCCGCCGTGCGTGGCCACTCCCCTCTCCGCCGTCGCGAGGTGAAAGCCCCCTCCTCCCTTTTTATTTTTCGCAAAAGCCCCCTTCATGCTTGGTTGCTGCAAGCTTGAAGCAAACAAAAAAAAACAACAAAGGGGAAAGAACGGACTGAGAAGGGAGGGAGACAGTGAGAGACAAAGAGAGGGGGGATGTTGAATGGAAATAAAAAAAAACAAATGTTATTAAGAGGTGACAGCCTTGTAAGTTATAAAAAGAAATATATAAGAATAGATATATGGCAGGTTGAGTAAAGGTTAGAAAGAGAATTTAAGAGGTGACAGCCATAGTATAGGGGATTTTTATATTTGCTATTAATTGATTTGTGTAAGAAAAGTGACAGCCTATATTAACCATAAGAATAAGAAAGAGAGTGTGGGTAGGATATTAATATATAAGAAGGTATTATTATTGTCTGTAGTAGGTGTACATTAACCTTATGTTAGCCATATAATACTAGATTAATTTTAATAGGACGATTATAATCGGTTTATATATTAATTGTTAGTATCATTTAAAAACAGCAAGTTAGTATTGTTAAATAATGTTAGGTTAGTAATATTTGAGTAAAATGAGGCGTATCATGTTAGTATAACACAATATAAACATCACCCTAGCCAGAGAACCTAATAAAATTAGATGAACCCAATTTGGGGATTAACCCGATATTTTGATTTTCTCACAAAACATCTAATTCTGTGAATTCTTTAACCAAAACAGAGAACCGGAAGTACCGTTACGTAGTACCCGTCGAGACGAACCCAACGGCACCAGAATCACCAAAATCAGGCAAGTATACGATTTATAATGAATTTACGAATTGGATGTTAAATTAGTCTCTTGTATGTAAATGTTGCTCGTTACTCTCGTAACCATGAAAATTGTTGTTTAAAGATAACTGGTCATATTATTTAATTGCTGCATGCCTTGAAATAATTAACTAGCATGTGACATCGTGAGATCGTGCGCCTCGAAGGCGAAATCGTGACTTTCGTGATGTCATAGAATTGACAAATTCGTGCTTGTAATTCGTGAATTAGGCTGGCTCGTGTTCCAGCACAAATCTTGGGTGGGGTTGGATTGGGCGGCCACTAGGCGTATGAAAGAGTACTCTCTTCAAGGGCACCACCCGAAGGCGGTGGGTTAGCGCCAATCACGGTAAACCCCCGTGAGAAGGACGACTCGCTCATCACGACCTAAAGGCGTGAATCCTTTTTAGACATGAAATGCTAACAGACATGAAATGCTAATATACGTGAAATGCTAACATGAAACAACTTACTAACTTGGAATTGTTATCTCTGTTAAATTGCCATGCTAATGAACCAAAGAAAGGATTCCTCTAATTGTTAAACTGCTTAGAATTGCATGATAGGATGTCTTTTACTTTATTCCATTTTATAAATTACTTGTTTAAATCTTGTTGTCACAATCTCATTTAAATTATTAACGCCCCTTAAATGCAGTATAAATTTGTATACTTCTTGCCTTGGGTTCTAACACCTTTTTGCAGACCCTTGCTGACATACATTCATGTTTTTGGATGTATGTCAGATCCCGAGATTGAGTATCAGGAGGTTCCTTACGAGACACCTGACTTGGAGAGTCAGGAGTTCGCTGTAGACGCCGAGTCTCTCCCTGCGGAGAACTAGTGGTCGATTCCGTTGCTGCTTGCCGTAGTTGTTTTCTATTATTATTGAGTGTACGTCTTTACTTTGGCCCAGCTGTGGCTTGTTGATGTATTGCGTGTACGAACATTTATAATTCTGGATTTGGCTTGTAATGTATGAATATTTTTATTGTTTCTGAAAAGCATGTAAGGACCTCTCCTGCGTTTTTACCACAGACGCTTATTGAACTTGAGTTTCACCGCTCTAGTTCAAGCGGGCCCAGTAACGCTCTCGCTTCCGTCGTGTTTTGGGAAGCGGGGCGTTACAGTGATTTTTCATTGTACTGGAAAATATCGCTAATATGTTTAAATGAAGATGAGTTGTAACGACCCGTATTCATCAATACGACTAATTACGTATTTCACGTATTTTCACATTTTAAAAATATTTTATAATGCTTAGTCAGGAGTTTTATATCAAAAATGATTTCAAAATTCCTTATAAAAAATATTTTGACGCATCAAACTAGTTATGGTGTATTTCAGTAAGTTCGAGTATCATCGAATACCTCTAAATAATTTTTATAATAATTCATTTTCAATTATTACTGTTTTAGCTAAATGAATTAATTTTCTATATAAACATTCTCAAAAAACATTCTCAAAACGTTTTCAAACTTTTACCGTGTGATCCTATGATCATTTAGTGCCACCCATATTAAATTTCGAAATTTTCTGAAATCAAATCGACCTAGAACCTGCAAACTCGCTTCCTAAACATTTTGGCCTAAAACTAGTATCTCCATAACTCAAACCCCAAAATGGATCTCGTATTTGTGATCCTCGCGACGATACGATCCCGTGACTATGTTTTCATAATTTTTTGGAGACATTTAGTCTCAGTGGCAAAATCGTAATTTTCAGTAACTACTAATTACCTTTTACCTAATTACACCAGCCCTAATTACCCTTGCCTAGCTGTAGAACCCATGCCTTCCACGTTGGGGCAACCCCCAACCAATCCTACGATTTCTTTTTAACTCCCATCAAATTTTCCCCTCCTATTAAATTTCATCTTTATAGCAATACCTTATAAATAGCTTCCCTCTCCATTTGTTAACAGCAACCCACTCTCCCCTTTCATTTTTAAACCAAAGGTATCACTCTCTCACTATCTCATTCGAAAACCCCAAGCCCAAGCCTGCGCTCTCCCCAAACTCTCTCCCTCACTCATCAAACCCACCCCCCCGAATCCTGCAACAAAAAAAACCCACTCCCTACCCCTCTCAACTCACACTCCCTCTCTTCCTATGGGGGACTGCCGCCGCCCGCCGTCGCATCTGCCACCGCTCCACCGCAGCAATGCCACCACGCCGCCGTACTCCGACGAGCACTCTCCATCTCCCCTCCGCCGTGTGCTAACCCCTCCGAGGCCACGTCAACCGCCGCTGCCCCCTCTCCATCTCCGTTGCCTCGCCTCCATCGCCTCTCCTCGCCACGCCACCAAGATCACCACCGTTCGCCTCGCAGCCTCGGAGCAACGCCGAACACACCCATCCACTCCGACGAGCCCACACCACTAGCTCCTCCCCCGTGGGCTTCGTCCACATTGCCTCCATGACGTTGACGTCGCCGCCTCCGACCCACGCCGCTCCTTTGCCACGAAGCCACGCCACCGGGAGCACCTCGCCGCCGTTCCCCGAGCGCCTAAGCACGCCGCCGCTCCTTCGCCATGCCCCCACGGATGCCGTTTCCCGCTACCTCCGCCTCCCGCGTCCATCGCCGCTGCCGCTGCCCACGTCCGACGTCGAAGAGTGCACGACGCCCCCTCATCGTCGATGCATGCAAGAAACGGAAGGGTTGAGTTTTTATACATTTTTTTTAAATACGAATACGTATAAACGTATTTTGCAAGTATTTTTAATTATGTAATATGGGATTTTTGATAAAAATGATAATTAATTATATACGGATCAGAAAATTACAATACCGGCTCCAGATAATCAGAAATGACGTTCTGGACCCATTGGCATTAGTTTCATCTCGATCAGACGAGTAGATTTTTCACAATAAATTTTTAAGCCTAAAATTTAAATACGTTGTTTTCATTTAAAAATTCATAACTCGATATTTTCACGTAAACTGATATGTGGAAAAATTATATGTTATAGTACCCTTCGAGACAGTCATTTTGACAGCTCACTTGAAACTTTTTGATACGTATTTCATCCAGAAGAAACGTTTGAACAATTACAACACCTAATTAAAATTAGTTTTTAAATTGATTTTGAGATTTTAAAAATTATAAAAATTACCAGAAGCTTCAAAAAAATATTTCCTTCTTAAGTAAAATTATAGTTCTCATATCTAGCATATATAAAAATTTAGAACGCTTTTCGACACCGTTTCAATCGATTATAAAATTAAAACGATCAAGTTAAATAGATAGAAAATAGTGTGTTCTTTAACCAATTGTTTCTTGTGTTTACAGGAATCAATTCTCGTGCACCAGCAACCTTGGGAGCTCTAGATCTAGTCCCGGCTCACTACCACAACCTTGAAATCTGTAAGTCACAATGAATTCTAGATTTAGAAAATTAGATAAGTGTACAAGCACGAACTCGAGATTTTATAAATAGTCTCCGAACCACTATTGATCGATCGAATGACTAGATATCTAAGTAACTAGAGGAATAATCAACTACAGAGTAACTATCTAATTACATTGTCAGCTTTAAATTTTGGTGGTTGTAACACACAACCATCAACTTGGGTAAATTGTTCGCTAACGAAAATACCACATGCTCGAAGCATGGAATCAACACCAAACTTTCAATGAGTTTTTTCAACGCATTTCATAACACTCATTCACACTTGTCTACCATGTTCTGATGCTTTTCACTTGAAAATTACGTATACACTTGTATACACTTGTTGCACGATTGCTCATGTTTAAATAGACACATCTCCTGCTGCATGACATTTATTACTCAGTGAATGCTAGTGAATTATCGTATACATGTGTGGAATATCATGTTGAACAACTTGTGGAATATCTTGTGGAACATCTTGTGTAACATCTTGTGAACTATCTTATGGAATATCTCGTGAAAAATCTTGTGGAACAAACTGTAAGAAACATGTAATCGATACACACGACACTAGGGTTTGGGATAACTCATTGTAGAGAAATTGTGGGAGCTATGACCGGAGTCACCTCTCTCGTCTCGTCTCGTCTCGTTATTTCTCAAAAGTATATTGTGGTTGACCCCCGGGATTTTCTCCCTGTGTCAACAAGGTGACCCATGGTTGCATATCATACTCTCTCCTATGTGAGTCACATCACATAGTTTGGTTAATTACTGCCAACACCAAAATAACCATTGATTGTACGTCTTATTCAGTACTTTGCATGTTTATTATGGTTACAGTTCATGCCTGCTAGTCTCACTATGGCTATCACCATGGTTGCTCTTATATGTTACTCGTTGTACTTGCACGACCACCTTTTACTTTATGCATTGCATGCACCTTACCTACCACACATGTGCAGTCACCAGTACTTTACTTATCGCATTTATAGCTACGGCAGTAGCATGTTTCACTTGCTTAGCCTACTTTACACTTGCACTGCCACAGTACAGTTCGTTGTCTTTTTTTAGTTCTATTTACCTTTACTACTCAGTTATGTACAGTTGTTGCTCAGTACTTTACCTTTTGCTCTGGTTTGCTTGTACGTAGTTACTTTTTGTCATACTTGTGCACTGCTTCTTTTCTATGTTTAGAATTATTGTGACCTACCTACCGTTCCATTTATGGCATCGGCAGACGACGAACAGATCGAAGAAGTGGCCCCTGAGTTTTAGGAGCCAGAGTTTTATCCAGAGAATACTGATTTCTAGTTGCTTGAGTTGGTGTGCGTATTATATACTATTATGTATCTCCTTTCCGCATTCCTTTTTTGTATTTCCTTTCATGTACTAGGTGAGAGAGTGCTGCTTTGTGTTATACCTTAAATATGAACTGTAATAATGTACGCTGGTTTGAGTTTTGGTACATCTCTGGATTGTGGCTATATTGATTTCACTGGTTAACTGCAGATTTGCAAATAAAATCAAATAAGTAATGGCCCCCTGAGAACGGGTCGTTACATGAGTTCACACTATTAGTATCAAATACAAGAACTCTTAGGGTTGGTCATGTTTGTCTCGTTCCTTGACTTGCAATCTATGATAAAACATCTCTAGATACTCTACTAAACTGATAATACTTCATCTAATCATTGTTTAATAGCAATTCTTTGATTTTTATCATATTCGAATGACAAAGTTCAAACCTTATATTTGAAATTCAAATTTTAGTCTATAAGTTTGAAGCTAGCTTGTGTTTTCATATATGATAATAATGGGTATACATGGCACATCCTTATATGGGATCACATGGTGTGTATTTTTTTTTATCCCTCGTAACTTTTGTGTAGAAGAATGTGTCACTTCATTATATAACAAAGATATCTCTCATATGTCATAGGATATATATTATATCTTTTATGTGTGTATGCATCAATCAATTCATAATACTATCCTTAGCTAGAAATATGGATTTTATTATTTGTTGAATGTCAAAATGCAACATTTGACTCTCGATTTGGTTCGGCTTGATTTGGATTAGAAAATTTTGTATTCAAGTTATAAAATCGAAACTTATTAACCCTTTCTTAATTTCTTTTTTTCATCTTGCCGAAATGGAGTAGCCCACGTTTACAAAGAATTCAAAAAAATACATTGGTTTGTATCAACATTAGAAACATAAGATGCCTTCTTCTTTGATAATATTGTGAAAATCAGTGTTTTGGTCATACGTCTTTCACCTTTTAACTTTCTTTTCCCAAATTTGTTTTTAATATTCCTATTTCGTCACGTGTAGAATGCATCTTGGTGTTATAAATCATTTTGGTCCATGCAATTAGTATCTAGATTCTAAAGAGTAGCCATTGAAACCAAACCGTGCACAAAAAAACGATATGGTTCGGCTGGGTTGAAATTAATTCGGGTTTTTTTTCATAAAGTGGGTCATCACTTTAATAACGACTAAGGTGGGCTATGGCCCGGTTGAGTTTTTTCATCAAATTTTTTAAATATATGTTTTGTCTAAGCCCAAATACACCAACCCAGATAATTTTTGTAACTAGCCCAGCTGTTGACGCTGGCCCAAACCCAAGTTAGGTTTACTTCCTCCAAAAACCTAAAGTGGGTCATCACGTAAATAACGGGTTTAAACCCGCTATCCAACAAAAATTAATCAAGACCCTACTTTCTATCTCTATTAAACGGTACACAACTGTCACTCTCTTTATTTCACCCCAGAGGTTTTTTTTGAGAGGTATAAACAAATTAGTCTTTCATCCCATAGATCCCCATTTGATATCTTCTACGTTTCAGTATCATGCTAATGAATTTTAATTTAAACAAATATAAAAAGATGCATGTTTCAATTTTATGCAAAAATAAAAGAATTCAGATAGGCTGCGATGAACATGGAGGAAGATATTTTTTTGATTTTAACATGACGTCAAAATTCGAGTTTTTATTTTAAAAAAATTGTTCTATATGGAAACTATCTGAGAGTTCTCGAATTTTGTCGGGATAGGTTTCAATTTGAGCATTCCCTTTGTGTATTTGGTCAGTAGCTCGACAGAAAAAACTCCTGTCTTTGTTGGGAAGTTCACAAATTGTTACTGAAATTTTTTAATTTATTAGATTGACCTCAAAATTCAAACAATTTTATGAACCTTGACGTGTCAAGATTCATAAGAAATTAGATAAGAGAAAGAATTGAGTTTGTGAAATATCTTTCTGCAGATGAATACTGTGGGCTCCAGGCCCACATATTTAAATGGTACCGTTGACTGTTTATAGAATTCGGATGCAGCCCACAACAACCATAATTAAGTTTCATTTATTTATTTTTTAAATTTCAACAGGTTGTTGGTGGATGTAGTAGTGGCAAACGTCACCACAAGTATAGACTCCCAAATTGAACCCAAACTTAAAATATTACTTTTGCAGCGGACTGATTGACGACTCCGGCCTTCAAACAACGGGTGCTTTTTTTCAGATCTCGCGCTGGTGACGTGTGTCATTACATGTGTTAAGTTCAATTTATAACCCTGCTCCTTCAGAATTTTACACAAAAAACCAGCGAAAATCATGGGAAGATCCGTGGGTATTATGGTAATCATTTACACATCCGGTCCCTTGAATATAGCGAGGGAGGAGAGGAGAATCTGAAACCAGCATCTGTTACAGGGGGCGAGAGGGAGGTAGGAGAAAGTAGGAGAGAGAGCAGCTCGGCTCGGCACATTTCGGTAAATTCTCTCTTGTTTTTGTTTCCCATATGTTTTGTTGAGCAATTTTTTGGATCTAAAGTTTCGATTTTTTTAAAATTTGATTTTTCTAAGGTTTGGAAGATGACCGGCGATTCCAAAGTTTATCACTTCGATGAGGTGTCGAAGCACAACGCAACCAAAGACTGCTGGCTGTTCATCAACGGAAAGGTTGTAAACTAAGCTTAAATTAATTTAATTAGGTTTCAATTGCTTTTTCCTAAATTTGATCTAAATTAGGGCAAATTTGGTAAGCAGATCATTACAATTGCTTTGTAGGGCTTTTAGCATGTGCTGCGACAGTAGATTTTATGACTTTATAATTGAGGTATTTGATCTGTGAGTTGTTTCTGTGAAATTTGTTCATTATGGATTTTTTTTCTCTTTTTTCTTAATGTGAGTTTTATGGTGATTGGGGTTATGTAAGCTCAGACACAATCATCACTTTAGCTCGAACAGTCCTTAATGATCCATACCAACTGTCATGTACCGTTCGCTTATGATTAATTCCATATTGGCAGCATCTTTAACTAGGGTTTGCTTATAGGATTTGTTATGCAATTAGATTAGGCTGCAGCTAAATGCAATGCAATGTGTGGTGCAGGTCTTTGTTTTTTTTCCAAAAAAAAAAGGAATAAACTCACCTCAGAGAACAAGATTGACCTTTGATCTGTTTTTTTTTTTGCTTTTTTCAGTTAAAAAGTACATGCACCGCAAGAGACTTGCAGTGCAGATAGCAATTACCTTAGGGCCTGTTCTTTTGCCAAGAATAGGGGTGGGAATATAGACAATATTCCTGCACTATTCATCTTATTCCAAGTATGTATTCCAAGCGGTTGTTCTTTTGGGCGTGGAATAGAATCCTACGTGGCTATTCCAATTTGGTAATGATGAGCACTTTTGTATTCCAAGCTTTTTACTTGGAATACAATGGAATCCTTGGGAATGGTGGGCCCCACTCTCTCATTTACTCTCTCTCTCCTCCAACTCATCCACTTTCCACTTTTTCATTCCAACTCTCCAATCCCAAAAGAACACAAGAATAGAATGTGGACCCTACTTTCTATTCCAAACATCACTTTTCATACTCTATTCCATCCAAAAGAACACAAAACTCCATTTTCTCTCTCCTTGGAATACAAACTTTCCTCTATTCCATTCTTCTCTATTCCAGCAAAAGAACAGGCTCTTAGATTATATGTTCTATCAAAGAGTCTAATTGATTCTTGAGAGTATTGTATCGATGAGAAGTTCATGATACAATGTGGTACTATCTGAGTCTATTGAGTTTGTGTTCTGAAATCTACCTAATTTGGGGAATCCTGTGTCATGTCAAGATTCAATATTGGTGGAAAAATTTCTGCTTTGGATGTTATATAGCTCTTCTTGTATAGCAATAGCCATACCCGTTTACCGGAAGAATGTGATTAGCTCAGATGTAGCCATAGCAAAAGATCTTGTATTCAACAAAGGACTACTATTGATTACGTCTTTTCTCCAAGAGACCAAGCTCACTCTAGGGGAAGGGCCTGCATACTGTTCGAAAAGATGCATCTGTGTCCTGGTCAAACTGGTCAAACGTATGCTGTTTCATGTGGTTTTACTTCACAATGTTTTAAGATCTCTAGATGGATAATCAAGGGTTGTAACATGCTTGTGGACTGTAGTCCGTGACAAAATTATTACTGTAGAAAATTTTAGAATATGAGATATCTTCATGCAGATGTATTTATTCTTGGTGAATTGGTGGAGAAGCATTTTCTGAGTACATTCAAGTTTAATAAGGTAATTTGCTAGCTTGTATCATGCATCTTGCGAAGGATACAATATTCGTCTTTATTGATTGGTACAGAGAGCATCAAAGGGACTTCAAGGCAGCATTGCTGAACTTTTAAAGTATAAATCGCCTTTATCATGGTGCTCAAAGATTACAAAAGCCTAGTCATTGTTTCAAGGAAACATGATGAGAGCATCAATGCAACATCTAACTAGCAAGCGTAAGATAATCATAGCATTGATGAGAATACACATCAACATGATCACAAAATATAGGAGAATAAAGGGAAAATGTAAAAGTTCAAGGAAAGATGAAAAGGGAAAGATAGATTTTCTCATGCGAGCACTTGAACGAGGAACAAATATGAATGTTTTGTTACTGCTATGGGGTTTATTGGCTTTGGGTTTCAAGTTTGGATGTGAATTTTAGTGCGAGTTGGATTCGAACTAAAATTTGGATCTGGGTTTTGTCGTTGGATTCGTTTGGATTGTTGGACATCTTGGATTTGCATTTGGATTTTGTAGTTGGATTCTGGGTAATGTGTCATTATTGATTATTTTAATTTTAAATATTTTTTATATGATAAAATATTTAATTTCCTTCTATCTTCACTTGCCCCATAGAATGGTTTCTTCTTAGCCAAAAAGCCAATTGTTTTTTTAAAAAATGATATTTTATTATTTCGATAACAAATGCTCAAGAAACCCAACTGCCTACATGCAAGATAAATAATTTTTCATTCGTCTTCCCGAATTGGTCCAAACACTCCTTGTCTCCTATGGTCCTACTTACTTTTTTAGATTGAAACCAAACCAAGCTTATCGCAGAGGATTCATTTATGATCAAATTCTCATCCTCAACCAATATCTTCAAAAGGGTATATTGACTGTATTAAAATTGAGTAAATTTTGTTTGCAATTAAGAAAATTCTGAGATTTTTGAAGTTAGTGTTAGAAAAACCAGATCTTTTTATCATAGAGGGATGGAAGAAAATATCTGGAATTTGAGCACTAAGAAGCCCATGAACCCTTGGATTCACTTCTCCACTTCAACCTAATGTACCTTTTAGAAAGTATGGATGGAGAAAGAAGAAGAGGACAAGAGTATACGCTTGGATCTTCTCAACAACGAGGAGAAGAGACTGGAGGAGGGGATAGATGAACAGAATGAGAAGATGGGAGAGAGATTGACGGTGCTTGTTTTTCCTCCAAAATTTTCTTACATGGTAGGAGAGAAGTAGGCAAACGAGAGAGATTAGGAATGTCAGCTGAAGTCTTACGATAAGCCCATATGGAATCCAACTTGGATTCCTCCCATCCTAGTGAAATCTCTTCGACTCAAATCAAGGGATTGAATTGTCTCCCTATTTTTAATTCGACCTAATTTTTGGAGTCTTGGATTGAAATACAAATTAAATCCAAGGCACCATTAATGCTATATTTCACAATCCAAATCCAAAACTTAAACCAATAACATAGATTTTGACATCCAAGTTGCAATCGAAATACAACCTTGATATCCAAGACCAGTAACCACCCTTAGAATTCATTCTCTAGGTACATGAAACATGTATATTTCACAATCCAAATCCAAATCCAAAACCAATAACATAGATTTTGACATCCAAGTTGCAATCGAAATCCAACCTTGAAATCCAAGATCAGTAACCACCCTTAGAATTCATTTTCTAGGTACATGAAACATGGTAAGTACATGAAACATGGTAAGTATTCTTGTTGAATAACCAAACCTTTCATCTTTCCACTTAGATACTCTACTGGTTATCAGCTTATCATGGATTTAGTATTTTTGTTTGAGAAGTTGTGATGAAAATTAGCCATCTTACTCTTGCCTAATCATGGGGTCATGTTGTTGTTTTTATCTTACTGTTGCTTAATTGTGGCATTGTTCCTTTTATTCATCGTTTATTCATTAAGTTTTGAGATGGAATGTAATAGTATTTCCCTTTCTAAAATGGATGTTTCAGGTCTATGATGTTACTCCTTTTATGGATGATCATCCTGGGGGTGATGAAGTCTTATTAGCAGCTACTGGTAAGCTTTCTACAAGTCAACTTATCCCTCGGACTTTTACTTCGCATTTTTTTAGAGCTTTGTGTTTCTAATGGATACTTTTGTGATGTAGCATTATCCACCTTTGTGACGTAACATGATGTGATGTAGGTCATGTCATTGGGGACTTATGTTACACGTATGTCCTCAGAGAATGATTTTTTAGTTTCTGAAAATAGGAGTAGAAAGTTTGCCTTTATGTTGCTTCTAGTCTTGTAGTAACAGCAACTTGCTACCATAAGTGCGGAAGGGGTGCCTTAGTTATGACCAACATAATCGTGTAGTAATAGTACCTTGCGGTCATTAATGTATAGAAGGGGTGGTTTGGGCATACAACTGGCTGTTTACAAAAATGAAGGGATGCATATTAGATGTGCTTCAGTAACACTTCATTGGTGTATCATTTGATATGAACTGCTTAACTGACACCACTACATATGCAAATTCCCTATTCCTTACTTAATGAGGAGCATCTACACAGATACAGCCTAATAAGTTTATTTGCTTGATGCATAAAATGGCTGCCAGAAGTCTTGAATCTTTGCACGAATTAATGAAGTGATTACTGTAGTGTATCTCTCTTCATCATGAATCTGATTGTTAGATCTATTAACTGTTATGTAGTTACATGACATAAAATTGTTGAACCTCTTACTCTTTATGAAAATTGGACAAAAAGAAAAGGATGAAGGTACACTAATTGTTATGGAGAAAGGCCAATAGGCTGAGAAGAAACTAATGAACCTTGACTGGAGATATTGTATGATATTTGATTTCTGCACATGAGATATCAAAGAAAGTAAACGCATATTTCTTAAACATGATGTTGTTCACTAATATATTGACAATATCACATATTTGATTATCTCTCAACCAATGCCCAAGCTGCATCAATTTCCCTTGTGTCCTATTTTTATTTTATGAAGATCTTTTACATACCTTCCTTCCTTTGAATCTTGGGCAAACCACAGAGATATTTACAATAGTTAGTTCTTTTTTGTGCTTTGCCCCCTGTTCATATTTTATTGACACCATGTTCTGTTACTTCTCTATACAAGTTCCTGGGATTTAAAAGCACGACTCTGAGCATTAGCATACTTACCAACACGAGATGACTCAATCATATGATAACTTACCATATATATGCATACTAATTTTTTTATGAATGATATGAAATATTCTCCCTAAAAGAACTAACTATCGGTATTCTCAGAAAAAAGAACTATTTGATAAATATTTATATTGTGATGAGACGGTCAAACTGTAGAAGACGGAACTGTTTACCTTTTTGGTTTGATGACTGGTGCAGTTTTGGCAATATTGATAGAAAAGACGGAGAGAACAAGTTTCTTAAAGCCTTTATTTATTACTAACTATACACAAGAAATTGGTCTTGGAATCCAATTTTGACTCCCCCTCTATTTAGTACCGGGAAGGAGATTATTTTGTGTGCAACCTACTAAAGGTGGCAACAGTTGGCTGCAGGGGACGGCAAAAAGAATAATAATACAGCTTTGGATAGAGGATATAAATGAAAATCATGGTTTTGATTGTTATAAATGGATAATTACAAAACCAAGGAAGTAGAAAGAAAATATGTGAGGAAGAACTAAATAAAGAGTGTAATGATGGTAATTGCGAATATGGAAGTAAGAGGTACCTAAATAGTACGAGTGTGCATCAATGTCAGCTCCATTGCGTGTAAACCAAACCATTTCTCTCATGGATGCATAAACTGACTACTCCCAAAGGACTTGACAGTTTGTTTTTGTAACGTTTCGAAGTTTCGAGGAAATAGTCTCAAATTGGTCATGTGATAAGAGTGTCTTTGGGGTAAGAATTTGTATGATACTCAAGAATTAATCAAGCGAGGAATCATGAAAAACTCTATTATTTGAACAATCATGCTCGGTGCATGACAGTGTATCAAAGCCTAACATCGGTTGAGCAGAACTAAATACACATGGATCTAAGTGCTGCCATGTCACACGAGGAAGTGGTGTGGGCCACCACTTTAATCTGTCCGACCCATGTATAGAATCCCACGCCATCTAGTGATGTGTTTGGGCGGGGACATCATCCCCAAAGGGGAGAGTATGTAACACCCTAGCTTATGCTTAAATATTCGATGTCTGACAAGAGGGTTTGGTGTACAAGAGTTTCTAGGAACTCAAGAATTATTTGTAGGTTGGGAGGAACCATAGAGAACTATATTGTTTGGATGTTCTCACTTGGGATGTGACAATTTTTAACAAACAAAAGCCCTTCAAAAAGTTATTTGACTCAGGTTGGCAAGCTCGAATAACTGAAGACAAGGTCATAATCAAGTGCGCTCATGTCTCTGATCATGCATCAAAGTTTGTAATATTAGTAATCTGATCGAACTCTTACATTTTTGCAGGCAAGGATGCAACAAACGATTTTGAGGATGTTGGTCACAGCAACTCTGCAAGGGAGATGATGGACAAGTACTACATTGGGGACATTGATCTTTCATCCGTTCCAGCGAAGCGAGCTTATGTACCACCCCAACAGCCATCATACAACCCCGATAAATCATCCGACTTCATTATTAAAATATTGCAGTTCCTTGTGCCTATCATGATCCTGGCTTTAGCCTTTGGTGTCAGGCACTTTACTAAGACAGACTAGCTTCCCTTCTTCAAGTTTGCGAGCGATAATCTATTGAGACTTGTTCCCAAAGAGATGGATTAGATTATTTGGACAATGGGGGAAAAGCTCGGTGTTGTGACATTGTTTGTGTGGTCATACTTGAAATTTCAAATATTTGCATTGTGAGCAATAATATCATAATGTGGATGTTATATGCTGCAGGTTGCTTGTTTTCTTCCTACCTATTTATGTGTTGATTCAATTAGCTATTTTTTGGTGATATATCATACGTATCAGACACGAGAAATTTTCTTCTTTGTGATCGCAGGACGTTTTGCATTCAGATGCGATGACCTGCACTTGATTCGTTTGCGTAATGATTTATTCTTGCTTAGTTTTAATTCATGTGAAGTGACTGGAAACGGAAAAGATGAACCAGTTTCAAGAATTTATTGGCTGGTTATTGTTTGTTCTTTTAATCTTTCACATCTTTTGAATGGATCCATTACTTTTAAATTCTATTAAAATTTAGTATATTTCCAGTATGTTGCTTACACAAGCCGTACCTTTCCAATAAACCCGATATGTTCATCTTTTTTAACATTTTTTTTAAATTGTTCAAAGTCTTAAATGCTTAATCGACAAACCATGACACGGTAATTTCTGTCCCTCTCAAATTTTCTCATGGTACCTAAAAAGTAAAAACGCAGTTCACCATAACCAGTATTTTGTTTTTATACGAACACGCCCATGATGGTTCACAAGCATCCACCAGTTGCAATACACCGCAAAGGAGTGACCAGAGGAGAGCACAATGACATCCAGATGCCAATGAACACCTGGTTGGTTTTCCCCATCATCAACAAAAACCCAACACTACAAGATGTTTTTCAACTTTCAGATGTCTTTCAATTTCACTGCAAGCCCCGTTTAACAAGGATAAAAATAAAATAAAATGAGAGACTTTCTACACAGTCTAACCAACCTTCACAAATCTTGCAATTAACTAGTACAAGTCACATCTCCTACATGATGATGTCAAAGCCCGTCCCTATTCCTCTTGCTCCCTAACAAGTGTTTCCCAAACAATGGCTGGTTTTCTTTCATAGAGATTATATATAATCCTTAATAGGAAAAGTTTTCCAACATGCAGACAATTAAAATGGGCATTCGGGCTGCTATTGATAAATTTAAGCTGAATAAACAACAATTTATTTGACCTAATACATTACTCGTTACTTTGAAACGAAAGTGAATGCCCAATAAAAGAGCATTGATGCATCAAACTGATTGCACTGGTATATCATTGGAAGTTTAATAATATATATTAAAGATAAATAAAACAACTGGGTACTCTCTTCATCTTTATGCTTTTACCATGGAACCGTTTGTCTGCTCTTAAAAGCTTGGGGGTATGAAATATGGGATAGAAACTGAACCCAGCATCTAAAACCCCATGAGTGATAGAAAAGGTACCGAAAGGGGTGATGAAACCAAACCAGGCGCTATCAGATCTTCTCATGGAGGGTCACTACTAGATCATGAGCATCGTCGAGAAGCTTCCACACATCCAGGCGTCCCGCCATGTTGTTGCACTCCCTTATGATCTCATCCATGCTGCTGTAACTCTCGACGATCAGCTTCCTCCTCTGAAGGACGCATGCTGCGATAGCATACAGAAGCAAGTCGTCGGTGGGCGGTGCCCGCAACCTTATCCTTCCCCATGCCGACTTCCCGATCCCCGCCCGGATCGCTGCCTGGTCCGCCCACATCACCTCCCATAAACACAGAGTCTGCTCAAAGTCGAGCTCCCTCCTAAATAGCACCACCACCATTCTATAGACAAAGAAGCAATCCTCGGCTTGGAGCTTCTCCAAGTGCCTGTATAGGTGAGAATCCTTGGATTTGATGATTTTTGACACGGTATTCAGCTGCCTGCGGATGCCTACCTCATCAAGCCTGAAGTTGTGCCGGGCCTTTCTCATAAAACCGACAAAACACCAGAAGGCCTCGTCATCTTCTTCCATCACAGCAAGTATGGGGGACAAAAGATCACTCATCCCCTGGCAATAGCCGATTTCTTGGTCATAAACGGCATATGCCTCGAGAATTGCTACAAGGCGAGCAGCATGGTATATTCTGCAAGGTTCCAAATGGTCGTAGTCTTTTAACCCAACAGAAGCAGCACACCAGAGTGCTTTCTCTTCTGGAACATCAGCTTGCCTTGGAGAGTAGATGACCCACTCAGCATTCGCTCGGATGGCATCTAAACGGATGATACGCTGCCATGTGGTGAAGTCCTCTGTCGTTCTTTTCGAATTAGGAGTCGCTTCCTTGAGAGAGGCATTTTCGGCATTTTCGGCATCTGTTTTCATATTCCCTTCTAAAGCTAAGGTCAACATGCTTTCCGTTTCTTCTTCCGATGATGATTCAACACCAGAAGATTCTGAACCTACTAGAGATGAATCGACATGTGTTATCCCACTCTCCTCTTCTCCAGAACGAATGGTTTCACATTTATCTTCTTCCAGGCTATCCAATTTGGACACTGATGCATCAACATGAGAAATCCCATTCTGATCTGTGTTGCTACTATTGGTGCTCCCATGCTCTATCGAGACGGAGGGTCTATCGCTGAGCGTATCTTCAGAATCAGTAGATTTAGGGCACTCAGTGAAATTAGGGCTTTCCATATTGCTCACTTCATCGGTTCCTTGCATTTCCCTATTACACTCATCTGTATGCTTTAAAAGTCTTTGGCATCGTCTCCTTAGATTCTCATACTCCTTCCTGGATTAAGAGTTTGAAAAAAGTTAGTGCGGCTCTCACGAAAAAGGAACAGTCATCTGTAAACACGATTTATAACAATATCAATGTTTCCATGGTTTCTTTATGTTCATTAGAAATGTTTTCATGGTATTGTCACAGTGAAATATCAAGGTATAACAGGATAGCTCACAGCTTAAACACAACATGACCGGCACTTCCTAAGCACCACAAGCACGTAGCACACTGCACTTTTTCAGACCAGCTAATATGCGACTGATGGGATCATCACTTATCATAGGAGGCGGCGCAAGACGGATCGTGGAGCGAATAATTAGACCAGATGCATTTTTGTGAAGAATTTAGGACGTTTTTGCGAAGTTTGGGGTTTTAAATGTCATTTGGTCCAAATCTGCCCTTATATGTTTGGGGAGAGATTTCCTTTGTTCTGCATGCTTGTTTTGAGAGAAAATCCCTAGATTAGAGAGTAGAACCCTAGCACAAGTGAGAGTAAGCTCTCTCTCTCTTAGATTCAAAGCTTGAAGAGCTGGTTTCCTCTCGGAAAAAACCCATGTCTCGTATTTCCATTTTCCAAATATGTAAAAATCTCATTTTTACTCATCAAAACCCTAGATTTCTCATTAAATTGGTATCAAAGCGTAGAACCATCATGGCAACAACAGAATCCAAGGAGGGGATGGAGGTCATATAGGAGAAGATTGGAGACACCGAAACCCTAAAGGAGCAACAACAAAAATTGGGTGGTGAGATGGAATCCATCAATAGGAAGTTATCATCGTCATGGTATTCACTCGTTCCTCCTTAACTGGAGTTACTGGAGTACTTCTTGGAGCAGTCATTGCTCTCCACAATGGTACTTTTGGATTCCTTGGCATAATCATCTTCCATGGACTCAGGATCAGAGAAGTCATCATCTTGGACCTCCTTATAATTCTTCTCCGAGTCTAGGAAACCATCATAACTGTTATCCAAGACTGTGGAAACATATGAAACCATGACCGTTTTCGGAAAAGTGGAGGAAGAGAGAGTAAGTGACCGAGTGAAAATGAGGGTGGGTTTAATGTCATTATATTGTGATAAGAGTTGTTGGGGGTGGGAGATATCATGAATATTTCATGGCCAACTCCCTGACATCTGCATGGAATCAGCATATAAGATATGAACTCCCTGACATTTCTAGGCACAGAATCGAGTGCTTTTTCTACTAGTAGTTTGATTAGTAATCAAATACCGGCCTGTAAAAGTTCGTTTAGAGTCACCATTAGTTTAATTACACAATCATCACAAAGCATACATTTTCTTTAAAACAAGGTCTAGCAGAGTTGACTGATACAACGAGTTTGTCGGCATCTAAACGAAATCTTATAGGTCGATATTTGATTAATAATCAAACTACTAGTCAAAAAAGTACTCGATCCCCTACCTGCAAATGTCATGGAGTTAATCTCTTAAAGGCCGATTCCCCTGCAAATGTCAGGGAGTTACCCATGAAATATTCATGATATCTCTCACCCCCATCTCCTCTTATCAAAACATAATGTCATTAAACCCACCTCCATTTTCACTCGGTCACTCTCTCTTCCTCCACTTTCCCAAGAACTGTCATGGCTTCATATGGTTCCACAGGCTCGAATAAAATCGCAGAAGAATGATAAGGAGGTCCAAGATGATGACTTTTCGATCTTGAGTCCAGGGAATAGGATTATGCCAAGAAACCCAAAAGCACCACTATGGAGAGCAATGGATGCTCCAAAAAGTACTACAACAGCTCCAGTCAAGTAGCACGAGTGAATACCATGGGGATGTGTATGAAGGGAACGAGTAGTTGTCGTCCTGATACTTTGGGTCATATGAGGCGAAGTCCATGATTGGCCCACTAGCATACATGCTGAGATTACCACCAGACTCAGTCATCCACCCCGTCTTTCATGTGTCGCAGCTCCGTCAATCCATCGTGGACCATGCTTCTTCTTCGTCCCTAACCCTGACGGTTACGGATGACATGATGGTACTTTTGGAGCCGACCGAGCTGAAGGGAATTCGTCAATGGGGCTCCGGAGCACGGGAGGTGTTGATTAGATGGACCGACCTTCCAGATCATGAGACATCTTGGGAGCCTTGTGATGGTATTGCGCAGCAGTTCCCAAACTTCCAACTTGAGGACAATGTGGTTCTTTTGAGAAAGAGTGATGATGGGATCATCACTTACCATAAGAAGCGGCACAAGACGGATCATGGTGTGAATAATTAGTCCATGGGCATTTTTGTGAAGAATTATGGTCGTTTTTGCAAAGTTTGGATTTTCAGGAGGTTAAATGTAATTTGAGCCAAATTTGCCCTAATATGTTTGTGAAGAGATTTCATTTGTTTTTCATGCTTATTTTGAGAGGAAATCCTTAGATTAGATATTAGGACCCTAGCACAAGTGAAAGTAAGCTTTCTCTCTTAGATTCAAAGCTTGGAGAGTTGGTTTCCTCTCGAAAGAAACCCCTATCTTGTATTTTCACTTTCCAAATATATATAAATCGCATTTTTACTCTTCAAAATCCTAAGTCATCAGCGACTACCCAGTGAAATTGAAACGATGAAAAGGAAAAAAAAATTTAATGGATAAATCCACATACCTTCTCTCTGCCCTAATCGCCACCCTCTCAGCTTCTGTGCTGTTGAGGTCATAACTGCATAGTATAAGTATCTTAGTCAGCACCGGTCAGAATTTGCATCACTACAGCAGAAAGAACATGCAGTAGTAAAAAGTGAGGATAAAATTGTACTACTTTAATGACCAAAGAATCACATAGTGCAAAGAAATGTCCGCAAGTATAAAAACCTTTGGGTAAAAAAACTCCAACCATACTCATCTGTGAGATTTTTGTTGGTCTTGACAGTAGAGACAAAAATGTCTCTCTCTAATCTCACAACTACATAAAAAATCACCATTGTAGCACAAATGAGCTTAAAGAGTGAACAATTCACTTCTTCTGGGTGAGCATCTCCCCTGGTTTATTTTGCCCCCGGGTTCATGAACCTGACAATATGAATTCTTTCATTCTATTCGTCTCTGTTAAAGGACTCTATCACTAAGATAATAATTACTATATCCTGTTTTTTAGTATCTACAGCATCATCCTGGTGTATTTTGCTCTAGTCATACATGTCCTTCAAGTACAATCCCACAATAGGCAGCAATCACCAAAGTAAACAACCACTAGACTGACCGTTCATAAGACACTCAATGTATATACAACCAAAAATGAATGAATCATGAATTATATAGAGATGAAAGGGTATACACAGCTAACTGGCAAATGTAAGATTTGAAGAAGAAAGAAACTGCCTGCTTTCATATATGTACTGCTCGCACACAACAAAAAGTGAATTGCTGTGGAGAACACAGCAAACAGAGAAGAAAGTAACATATTCAATGCAGAGAGTAGGCAAAGAATGAAGCAAGAATGTGACATCAAAAGCCAAAGTCTTGATCGGAAATTTTGGGCACCACATTTTACACTCTTTCTAGAGACAGCCACTTACCTGATGGTTAGCAACATACGATCCTTTTACAGAGGAAATGTGATAGAGCCTGAAATATCATTCTTACAGATAATGAAAAGAACACGGTTTACACCGTAAGATGGGGTTTAATCAGCAAGGCTATGAGGTGCTGCTGAATGCAACAGCAGGAGGAAACTAATTATAACAGTGAACAATCATAAAATATATATAACAACTCACCAACAGTCCCATGTGCACGCTCTTAATTCAATTAGATTTTTTATAAGTCCCAGAAACACAAATAAAGATGCCGAAATCTACTACTATAATGATAAGTCTTTAAGACAATGCAGCTGAGTCCTATTGTGCCACACAACACTTGACAAATCAAGATAAATTAAAAAAATTAGAGAAACCTTCTCCCATCAAATCGAATAAAAACAACACCCAATTAATAGTTGGATGTAGGCTGGCCCATGGCTACTTTCTCGATCTGTAATAAAGCCCATCCCACCCACCCACCCACCGACAAAAACAAAATCTATGTGTGGCCACACTCTGGAGTTAATATAACATTGCTCTCAAAACTTTATCAGCCCAAACTCATACAAATTAAGATGAAAAAAATGAAATAGGCACACATTCTTAACATGTAACAGCTTCCATTCTGATTTTTTAGGATGAAAACATATTTTAAAGGATTGGTTACACTATGGTGCCAATAAGTGGTATAACTAGCCTCTTTAGTCATGTAGATGCAAAAGATCAAAAGATCAAAATTTGCAAATCAACCAACGGCAAATGTGTACATGTTATATCTTTTCAAGGTTCGCATGCAGTGCGTGTACAAAACAAAAAAAAAACCTCGTATCTTTAATGACACATGGACTAAATTAAGAGGCCGTGGCTCTAAGCTCACAAAATGAGCATGAACTGGAGCATGAGCATGAACTGGCCGCGGCTCTAAGCTCACAATAATCCAGAGTCCAGATTATTGTATAAAGAAATTTAACTTCCTAATGATTTCCAATAATGAGGAAATCCAGAAGACAGAACATGCTTATTCACATATAACATAACAAATGAACCTAATCTTCTGGAGATATCAACAAAAATTCTACAAAAATTGCACCATACTCACAAAACAAGGCAATGCAGTATTGTCATGGGAGCTTGAATCGCACTATTTAGTACTGCAATTATAAATTGCATCATGGGCTCGGAAACTGATTAGATAATATGTTTGTCGGCTGTTAAATAACAATATTTTTTGTGTGATCAGCAGACTTTACAAAATGGATCTTTTATTTCACAATAGACGCATTTTTATGGCTCACTGCCATACCCATCCGTATTCCACAAAAAACACTATTCTTCTTTGGCCTAACGATCGCAACCAGGCATTTCTGTATCCCCGTCATAAGATTCCACAAAAGAAAGGTGATAAGAAAGACAGCTTGAATTTTAGAACAAAAAGCCCATGCAAAACGGTAAGATATGTGAATCAACAACCCGCAAACACGACCTAGATATGCACCATTTAAGGGGGAAAATTTCCTTAACAGGCTGGATGCGTTCAAAACCAAATGTCAATCGGCAATCATGTGTTATTTTGATCATATGCTTCTTTTTAGCCATTTCCATTGAAGTTTCCTCAGTTTGCCTCTAATTACCATGTTAATTTGATATTCTATGTCAAGTCGATCATCTGAATTATTCACGTGGCCTACATTACATGGTCACCTTCTTCCCTCCAAAAAAAAGTTCATGGTCTCCTCCTGATATAATAAGCTATGATTAGTAGACATGGGCATATCTGTCATACACATTCTGACACGGACATTGAGTTTTGACATGACAATCCACCAAATCCTAAACTCAGGAAATGGTTATCTATGCAAGTGTATATTCATGTATTTAACTTACATAAGTTCAAGTTGAATGACTAGAGGGAATAACTACATGTATAACAACTTTAGAAGTGAAATTGAGGAGGCTGCTAAAAGATCGAGGAGCTCCTCGGAGCTCAAGGCTCGGCTCATGAACAGTTCTGAAAAGGCTAGTTTGACTTGTCCGATAGCCATTATGAACCACGTTTCTGAAGATACATGAGCGCATTAAAACGAAAAAAGCTTGAACATCTCAAAGGCTAGGATAAACTAGGCTCGGCTCGTGTTCAAGCTTTGTCTCATTGGGGAATCATATAAGCTCGGATTGGCTCGGATTCGGATTTAAATTAGCAAATGTTTAACAAACCAGAATCAAAACTGAGCTGGGCTCATTATTCAAATTATTTAGTGTAGTTTCTCACTGATCTCATACCAAACATTTGAATTTGATTACAATTCTAACAATAGTATATCAATTTTCTTTCCCTAAATTAAACAATTACTTTCGTAGTCTTATACTTAAAAAATTGTATTCAGTGAAGGTCATTAACTTTCTCTCTCCAATGATTCATATCAATAGAAGTACACAATAATAAAATAAGAACTCTTATGACGGAGCAATAATAGGTATTAGGTTGCAAGAGATAATGATAAATAATTCTAATATATATACTTAGATATGCTATTCAATGCTATTACTGCTATTCAATGCTATTACATGTCACCTTAATCTTCATTGCCCAGTTCCAACAAAAATTAATATTTATATCATTTGTGCATGCATTCTTAGAATTTATTTATTCTCTTATTTTTTTTTTGTTAAAAATGTTAATATGGTCAAGAAGCTCCTGGCCCGGCACGAGCAAATTGAGATCTTGCTCGGCTTATTTACTTACCAATGGAATCAAGCTTGAACACAATTCTAAGCTCGCTTAAATAATTTAACAAACATGAATAAACCTAAACTTGGTGTGCCGGCTCGATGAGCCCCCTTAATGACATGCCAAATTTGTGCCATCTCCCTGACATTTCTAAAAGAACAAAATCTCACAATGATTGTATGGTGCAGAACACCAACTTTAGGATGAATCTAACGAAAAGCATAAACATGGAAAGTAATCATAGAGTAGAATTTTTTAGAAACTTTACAAAGTCGTAAAAGGAAGTGACAAGGATCTTTATTGGCATATTTTAATACAACTAATTTTAGGCTATGTGAATAAAGATATTTCTCAATCATTTAAGCCTTTTTCTATCCAAATGGAGTCAAATGTAGATCAAGGCTTCTAAGTCCTACTAAGAAGATTCCACTAGAGAAGCAACCATATTCAGTGTCTAACTTTTACTGGCCGTCAATGTTTCACTTAGGACGAAATCTTCTTGCCGAAGTAACGGAAGGTAAAGGACTTGACATAAGCCTTCAACCAGTTGACAGATACACAGAAATATATCTCAACAATCAGGTTCAGGTTGTATAATAAAGGAGCTCCAGTAACATGAATTTAAATGGAAGGAGATGAATAGCTTATAGGGAATCCCAATAAATATATGTTGATGTGAACAATAAGAGCATACCTACGCAAGTGTCTTACAATGGTAATGATGGTAAACAAATTAACCTACAAAGCCCATCTTGCTTTCAAGAGTCAAATGTATGGCGGCAAGGACAGTAAATAGTAGCCAAGAACCTGAAACCTAATCCGATCATTTTCATATTTTTTGATTTCATATCCAGAATTTGAGCCCAAATCTTTATCGGGTTAGATTCGAGTATGACATTCCAAACCCAAAAACATGGTAACAAACCCAAAAACTGGTTAAAACCCCAAAATAGTATGACACTTATGAAAAAGGAACTCATCATGATAGATTTTGCAATAATTTAGCTGATAAAGTTATAAAAAAATCTATACAATATTGATGAAACAACAATGCATAAAATTTTATCAATTTTTATAATAAAATAGAATTGATGTTTTTAAAAATAATTTCAATTAATACTTGCAAAATTTTAATTCAACCCCGAGTCCAATCCAAACCTGATAAGAAAGAAGATATTTCAAACCGAAACTGAATTTCTTAGTAGGTTTCGGTTTGGATCTCCCTAAGTCCAATCCAATCTGACATGTTTACACTCCCAATGGCAACACCTGATATCCTTTCCTCTCTTCAATTCCTTAAAAAAAGAACCATTACTTACTACATTGATGCCTTGAACGGTGTTCTGCAAAATATTCCTAACTACTAACATTTGACACTCCTTAAACTCCTCTTTATCATGTAATATTTTTGACCAAGTTCATCTACGTCACAGCTTATGACAGTAAAAACTTTTTAAACTTTTTTTTCACATGAACCATCCAGCCAATTACCACCTATTTCTTCATAACATAGGGGCAAATGTTGGATTTTATGACAGTCGCCCCAGATACTTCAACATGAGAATGACAAAATGCACATTTCGTAATATTATGCCTTTTACGGAAACGGTGCTCCACCTTTTACTCAAGAAAAAAGCAGCGAAGATTTTCAATTGCTTATGTTATCACGTATGAGCAAATTCTATAAACAATTTGATATATGATCATATTTAGACACAACTCAAAACTGCCAGTTAGAAATCTTACACTCCAAGAAGAAACGGCCAAACCTCAGACCTGATGCTTGGATCAATTCCCTACATAATAACCAAGTCAACAAAATTACAATCACCGTTGTGAAAGCAAAGTAACATAAATCCCACAAATAGACCAAGTGTAGGTAGTGCTTACTCCACTCCGAACTTTCTTCAAAAACTTCACTCCACCATCCCGCAGCTTCCCTTCCGGTGAGAAAAAACTTTTCCACTGCTGCCTAGTAAGTGCTCTTTTTCTTTTTCTTCGCGACCATGGTGACTTAAGGCTACCTCTGAAAAATTATGTGGCACCGCTATAATTTTGTATCATAATGATAAACGAATTACAAATGTAAAAGAAAAATCTGATGTTAGAAAAGCCATTAAAAAGTCATATGCCTGCGTCTACCGAGTTCTCGAAAAATTCAAGTGGGGATGACATCAGCAAACTAATGGTCAATTGCAAAATAGTGGAATAATATTATAAAATGATCTGAAAACCAAGGTCACTAGAAAGACTGAACTGGGATAATGTCAGATTTAACCAAATCACGAATATCGGATGATGAAACATAGGAAGAACGGTTTTATTAAAAAAAATGGAGTAGAACTCTTCCCTATGACCACAGAGATCCAAACAATCCCCCACAAAATAGTAGGAAATCCCAGTAAGAAAGACTTGGAATCCAAGGACTTTTGTGTTTAATTAATTAAACAGACCAATATACAATCTTTAGCAAGATCAGCATCAGTTACCAGCATTAACTCTATAATCTCACAGCTCAATTTCGGAACTTGAATGAGTTCATCAACTTAGGAACCTAGAATCTCACATTTCTGTTTCAAAACTTTGAATAAGTTCATCATCTTATGAATTAAATTCTTAGCCCAATAGGCAAGTAAATCATGCAAAGCTTAAGATTGACGGACGGAAAAACAATTTTTGTGCCCAATAACTTCTTACTTAGAGTTCGCCAATCAAAAAAGGGAGAGTTGCTGGCCAAGTGAATTTAATGCAGCTGTTAATAATAATCGGATGTACACAAAGAAAGAAAGGTTGCCTCTTTTTCTGCTTTTCGGCTTCTAAATTAAGGGAAAAATTAGCTAAAGAGTGAAGTTATTAAGAGTGAAATCAATAAGGTGAACAAAGAGAATAGGAAAGGAACTCACCGATTGGGAGCAGGTGAGGAGGCAACAACGACGACAAAAGACCGCAATTGGATCCACGAAGACGAGGACGACGAGGACGATGAAGTCGGTGAATTCGAATTAGAATGAGATGAGGGAGAGGCAGTGCTAGTAGTGTGAGATCGACGGAGAGCCTTCATCTAAAATTGTTGTTGAGGGCTTTCGTTTTCTAATAGGTTAGGGTTCGGGTTTTTGATCGTAATTCTTTTTTCTTTCGAAGTTAGTACCTACGGGAGGAGATGACGAGTGTGGCGGCCAAGGCGATGGCCGTCACACCCACCGCTACTCCGACGTGCCACCTGGATCCTCCTCCTCCGCCACCGCCGCTCGGACCCCAGATCCAGCTGGCCGAGCCTCCACCTCCGATCGCTCTCTCGACCCAGCCCCACAACAACATCGATCGCCACCGATCCCCCCTCAACCATCAACCGACGATCTCAGCCTCTGGCTGCTCTCCCTCTCCCAATATCTCTCTCGATATCTCTCGCAGTGGCTTTTCTCACACCAACGACGACTTTAACGTGAGAGAGATTGTTTCGTTATATGTCACTCCTTTTATAAATAAAATAGTTTTCAAATGTTTTATTTAAACTAAGACTAAACCTAATTTAATAAATAAACGAGACAAGGACGGGACGGGGGCTAATGGCAGCCATGTGACGGAGTCCTGGAAACTGCGAATTAGGTTAATCAAATAATATTGGAATGGACAAATTTCCCAGGGACAAATTTTCCAAAAAGGCCAAAAAATTAAGGAAAATAGACTGACCAACAACTTAGGGTGGCAAAATGTACCCGATCCGAACCCGGCCTATTTAGCCAGGTATGGATGGGGCCAATACGGGCGGGTTGACCCGACCGATCCGCATACAATCCATGTCGGGTACGGATTTGCCCTGTCAACCTGGTTGACCCGAATTCCACCCGTTTACAAATTATTAATATATAATAAATACTACACATTCCAACTTCAGTGTCGAAACTTGAAAAGTTGGTTACCGGTCGTATGTGTTGGTGAGTTGGTTTCAATTTCGAATCGTCTTGGATGCACTGTTTAAAGGCATTTGTTTCAACATTTTAATATTACGGTGTACAGAATCACTATAAAGTAATCAAATATCATTTGTATAATAAATAACAATGTAGTCTGGTGGTAGATTCTTATCAGCACGTATGAAAAGTTGCGAGTTCGAGGTTTACTTTCAATTTCAACCCGGCCACCTGAACCTGGTCCGAACCCAACCCGCAAGACAAATCGGTCGAATACGGGTTAGGGTGTCAATTAGGCCCACCCGGCCCGGGCCGGCCCGGCAGTTTAATTAAAAAAAATAAAAAAAATTTAAAACTGTTGTGAATGGGTATTTACTGGGTTGGATGAGTTATTGGGTCAACCCAAGTGTTTGGACACATATCTGTATAAGCCCACTTGTATTCTCCCCTTTGGCTATAAATATAAACCTGAGGGCTCTCCCCTCAGTAGTTGATTCATAACACGTTATCAGCACGACTCTAAAAATTTTCTTTTTCCACAAAATTTTCTTTCCGTTCGTTGCGAAGGCGAAGGCGAGACGGGAGATCCACGAGCGCGGTGCAATGCTTCTTCCATCAAGGGTCGTCATCCGCGTAGGGCTTCGAGCAACCGTCGCTATATCCGGAGGACGGATATAGAGGTAAAAACACTAAAAACGATATTTTTAATCATACGTATGATTACCCCTCCCCTAGATCTCGCAAGATCGTCATGGGGAGTCATCGTCGCCTTGAAAACGACGGATTTTTCATCCCAAAAACCCAATTTTTAGGGTAAAAACCCTAATTTTGAACCCTCCGGCGGCTAGTCGTCACCGGACCCCCCAAACCCCTCGCCGGAAACCCCCCCCCCCCCCCCCTCGCCGGAATCCGCCCCTCCCCCCCCCCCTTGGCCGCCTCCCCCTGCAGGGGGGGCGGCCCCCGAGGCCGCCTCCCCCCGCAGGGGGCGGCGGCCCCCGAGGCCGCCTCCCCCTGCGGGGGGGGCGGCCCCGACCGCTCCCCCCTGCAGGGGGGGCGGCCTCCGCGGCCGCGCCCCCCTGCAGGGGGGGCGCCGGCGGCGCCGGGCCCCCCACCACAGAAACCTAACGTTAAAAAAAAATAATGTGATAAAGCCTGTGGGCCTGAAGCCCACGGCGCCTGAAGCCCACAGGCCGGCTGTGGGCTTCAGGCCCACATGCCAACTATTTCTTCAAAAAAAAAAGAGTCTGTGGGCCTGAAGCCCACAGACCTGTTGTGGGCTTCAGGCCCACAGATTTCAAAAAAAAAGAGCCTATGGGCCTGAAGCCCATAGGCCGACTGCGGGCTTCAGACCCGTAGTCTGTTTTATCTGAAAAGAAAAAAAAATTTGGGGGAGGCAAAGGCTATTAACAAGCCTTAAAAGACAACTTGCTAGCCTAAAAATTTATTTAAAAGGGGGTTTTAAGGGCAAAATATTCGTGAAAAATTACGGTAAATTACGGGACAAATATCGGGCAGGCGAGGACTTTTTGGGATCCTTGGGGGGGCTTTTGGGATGATGAGGGAAACTTTTCCCTCTGACAAAGAAAATGTTTATTTTGGGCTCTTAATCAATTTAATTGATTAATCCCATTCAATTTACAACCTTTGCATTGTAATGATTTTTTTTCTGCAAAAATCGTATTTACATGCTTTGCATCTCTGGTATATTCTGTTGGATATTATATGCGTGGTTGTGCATTGTATTTAAAACTTAATAATAAGAAAGATCCTGCGACCGCTCTGCCGTTAGTAACCTAACCTAACGGTGTATGACGTTGCCCAGTGGTCCAATAATTATTAAGTGTTTAAATTATTTATCCATCTCTGCGAATATTAAATGCATGTGATGCCTGTGATGAAAATGTCTGATGAAAATGTTGATGAGCACAATATTTCTGCATGAATTGCTAAATGTGGTTTTTGGATCGGCCGTTTAGTCCCACAGTTTATTTCCCGCACTTTTCTTTTATTTTTGAGAGAAATTGTAGCGAGGAATTTATGTAAATGTCAAAGAAAGAAGACCAACTTCCATGGAGACGGAGGCCACGCTTGAAGATGGAGATATCATATGGGACCCACGGGGTTTCCAAAGTTGTATTTTCATTTTCTTTAAGCTGCAAATTTGTATAATTTGGACTGTGGACTTTTTTGGACTCTTTCTTGTGGGACTGGCCGATCCACACATTTAGTTTTTCGTTAAATATTGCCTTCGCATGAAAATGTTTTCTCTGAATTAATTATTAATTCATGCATGTTTGTGCTCTGCTAGATAAATGGCTAATATTGCAAGTGTTAATTTCGAAGTACTGGAAGCATCAGGTAGAAACTATCTAAGCTGGCAGCTAGATGTAAAGTTTCACCTGCGGGCAAAGTCCCGCATCGCTGCTGCGACTGAAAAAGAAAATGTTAGCGATATAGAGAAGGCGCAAGCCATCATCTATATTCGCCGCCATGTGGACAAGACCTTAAAGGCTGAATACCTTACGGTCGAAGATCCACTTGAGCTATGAACTGCCCTTGAGGACAGGTATAAACATCAGAAAGATGTTATACTCCCAAGGGCACGATACGAGTGGGAGAACCTGAGACTGCAGGACTTAAAGTCCGTTGCTGAGTACAACTCAGCACTTTTTAGCATCACCGCACGCCTGAAGTTGTGTGGTGAAAAAGTCTCAGAAAATCGCATGCTGGAAAAGACGTATACGTCCTTCCATGAAAAAGATGCGATACTCATACAGCAATACCGTGAACGCAAATTCACCAAGTATTCCGAGCTGCTGTCATGTTTACTTATGGCCGAGCAAAACAGAGAGCTTCTTCTCTCCACTCACAATATACGCTCCCCGGCACTGCCCCCCACCAGAAGCTCACTATTCCTCTTCCTTCAAAAAGAAGAGAGATAATAAAAAGAAAAGAAAGACCACAGAAGGGGGGTCAACATAAAAATGCCAAGGGCAATGTACAGCAGCAGCGAATTAATGAAAGTAAGCGGAAGTTCACGAGGCACAGAAATAACAAAAATAGAAATGATATACCCCCACCCAAGAGGGAATGGGAAGACCAGTGCCAAAATTGTGGCATGAAAGGCCACTGGTCCAGAGTGTGCCGAACTCCGCATCATCCCCAGGATTTGTATAAAGAGAACAAGAAAAAAAAAGCTGAAACAAACCTGATGACATCTGATGCTCCAGTTAAGTTTTTCAGCTGACGACTTCGAAAATAATGACATGCTTGACTAGCCTTTACTTTTATCTTAGCAAATTGTTTAGAACATCTCACGTTATGAGAGCTTTTGTATTACGCAATCTGTTTTGATTGAAAAATTTTAGTAGACAATAAATGAATATGTCTATCTGAATATGCATATGCCTTAATGTTTCATATTTTGAAACTGCTCTCATAAAATAATTAGTAGACAATAAACACGTGCGACCTCTTCCAATACAAAGCCCAATATCAGGGCTATATTGAATATCCAGGGAATGCAACACTGTTGCCCCCAAACGACACAAAAATAATGGATGCACTAATCCCTCCGAATTCCAAAAAGAAACTTTCTAAGTTTCAAGGACATCCGTTTCAACGGATCCCACTTGGAAACAGCAAATGTAAATGAAAAATTACCGTATGCAACGTCTCAAGAAAAAGGAGTAAAATCCACACTTGAACGTTTTGCGAGCCTTATAGGCCTCTACCATACGAAGATTCGGAGAAAGGAAGCAGAATTAAACGGAGCACCTGAAGTGCCCTAAATCAGCCGAGTTTTTACTCTGGCATGATAGACTTGGCCACCCTGGATTTGTAATGATGCACAGCATCTTATCCTATGGGTATGACTTGAAGAACCAGAAGATTCTTCAGAAGGGAAAATTCCTTCGCATCCCTTACTATAAGGGAAGATTAATTACAAGGCCATCTCCACGAAAAGTTGAAAAAGGATCTCCACGCTTCCTCAAAAAGAATACAAGGAGACATATGTGGATAAAATCCACCACCCCTAGTGGGCTATTTTGGTACTTCATTGTACTGATAAATGCATCCTCAGAATATTCGTACGTATGTCTACTACAAGACCCGCAACTTAGCTTTTCCAAAGCTACTGGCACAAGAATAAAAATGTTGCGGGCACATTTCCCAGACAATAAAATGTTGTAAATAAGTCTGGTTAATGTTGGGAAATATACCTCCCAGTCTTTTCAAGAGTACTGCCAGACAACGGGAATTGAAAATGAACATAAAAGTGCCGCATGTTCATACCCAAAATGGGTCGGCAGAGTCACTGAAAAGTAGACTCCAATGGACTGAACGTCCATTAAATCCCGATTGCCTATGGATGCATGGGGACATGCAAACTCTGCATGCTGCATCGTAAATGAAAATAAGACCCTCTGGAGGTCAGAGTCTCCAATGCAATTTGCATATGGAATGCCACCGAACATTTCTCATCTGAGAATCTTCGGTCGCGCAGTCTTAAATCCCCATTGCACCACCAAAGAGGACCAAAACGGTACTCAACGTCGCCTAGGTATCCATGCAGGGTTTGACTCACCCTCACTTATAAGATACCTAGAACCCCAAACGGGGGACGTAATTAAGGCACACCTTGAAGACTGTGATCTCGATGAGACAAGTTTTCCCAAAAATAGGCCCAGATACTGGAAAATCTGGCTCGAAGAAAATTATAACGTGGGATACAAACAGCTTGACCCACTATGATCCGGTAACAATACAATGTGTAGATGAGATCCAGAAGATCTTCCACACACAGAACACTGTTCACCAATTACCGGAATCATTTATTGACAACCAGAAGATTGTCAGATCACACATCCCTGCTGCAAAAACTCCAGCTAGGATTGACATCCCCGAGAATGGATGCAATCCACCAGCAGCAGAAGTGGCTGATCCTCAACAGAAAAGAGGCAGACCACCAGGCTCCAAGGACAGAAACTCCTGGAGACCTTAAGACAATACTACCACAGGATAATGAGCTCCTGTCCACACCATCACCCTTCCCGGAATCCACTGCAGAGGAATTGCCGGGAAAAAGTGAAATTAAGTAAATGTTGTACGTACTGGGGAGGTGTTGGACAGATAGAACATAAATTGTCGACAATGTATTCACGTATCACATTGCCATATACATCGCAATGGCGATGATGTTAGTAAATTATCGTTCCACACTCCGTTGCTAGAAGGCAAACGTAGAGATTGGCCAAACGTGGAACGTGGCAATAAAAGATGAGCTGGACTCACTTATGAAACGTGAAATGTTCGGACCTGAAGTCCAGACACTAAAAGGTGTCAAACCTGTGGATAAAACAAAGTATTGCAAACATAAGAAAAATAAATACAAAATCGTATGCTATACGGTACAACCTATAGCCCAAGGAAAATTTTGCTGAAACTAGGGATCGAACAAATTCAAATAAGCATGTCTCATAAATGATGCATCAGTCTCCCTAAGTTATCAAAAGCGAATACCTTACGATTTGGCGAAGGAAAATTTTGGATATGCCGTTATTGGATGTTGTGACGGCATACCTTCGTGGATATCTTGTAAAGATAATTTCCACACTTCCTTAAAATGCCTGAATAGACTTCGGGACGTCTATTCAAATGAAGAAATATAAGTATAACAAATAAATGTACAACCAAGAGAATCACTTGAGAAGTCAATGATTCCTACTGAAGGTTGTCTTTGCATCTATGCAAAGAACAGGATTAGAGATCTTAGTTGTAGACAACTAACATCTCATCGGATCTCCTGAAGAGAAAACCGAAATAAATGTACTAGCCTGACTTTTAAACATGAAATAAAAAGACCTAGGCAAATATAAAGTCATGGCTCATAGAATCCTGTTACAAACGCCCAGAAGTGCGTTGGAGAAATTAACAGGACCATAGTCATCCAAAGTACACCTACGGTGGTACACTTACTGGATGTATAAAAAGAACCCTTCCGATCGCTGGAAGAGGGGGAGGATATAACTGGTCCTAAAGTCCCTTATCTAAGTGCAATCATGCACTCCTGGCTAAACTGCACGCGTCCCGATATAGCAGTTGCAGTTATCTCATTAGCCAGAGATAGTTGGCACCTAAAAAGGGCCATTAGACCTGAGTTAAGCCTTCTGCGCTTCCTCCAAGGGTCTAAATATTTGGACTTACAAAATGTAGTAGCATCCTCCAATGTTTATGCGAATGCAGGTTACAGGTCCGGTCCCTATACTGAGAAATCACAGAACAGGTACCAACAGTGGGATGACCACCTACTGCAAATATGCAAAGCAACTTATGAAGGCAACATCATCCTATAATTCCGAGATCCTCACCATTCCAGAATCACACCAATGGTGTATTTAAGGGCGCCTGGTGGTACATCACATCCCAGTGACGACTGGGATAGAGGCTGGTTCTGTGGAGCTGACCATATAGTCTGAAGACCACATCAGAGGCGACGAAACTTAGCACACCTCTTCAGAGTTTCTGGATTCAGCAGCTGCTTGATGGTGACAAAATTTGTAATCTGTGTATATTTTCGGAATATTGTAAATAGGAGTGATGAGATAAGCCTAAGAGATCTGAAAGCCTAAGAGCTTTTACAGATCAGGGGGAGTTGAGGGAATTTGTACTCTTTTCCCTTAGCTATGGTTTTTCCCACTGGGTTTTCCATAGCCAAAGGTTTTAACGAGGCAAATCAAATCAACTCTGGATCCCGAAGTATCCACCCCTCTGTGACGCTCAGAATCCAGAAGTATTCATGAGCAGAGTCACTTGTACAAATCAGGGGGAGTTAAAGAGCGTTTGCACTCTTTTTCCTTAACTATGGTTTTTCCCACTGGGTTTTCCATAGCCAAAGGTTTTAACGAGGCAAATCTCACCAACTCAGGATCCTGAAGTATCCACCCCATGTGAGACCCATACAGGCTCAGAATCCTGAAGTATTCATGAGCAGGGTCCACAACTATGGCTGGATAAGGGGGAGTGTTGTGAATGGGTATTTACTGGGTTGGATGAGTTATTGGGCCAACCCAAGTGTTTGGGCCCATATCTGTATAAGCCCACTTGTATTCTCCCCTTTGGCTATAAATATAAACCTGAGGGCTCTCCCCTCAGTAGTTAATTCATAACAAAAACTTAATATTCTAAAACCAAAAAATCAAAAAAAAAATCTATAAGCTAATATCTAAAAATCTAAAATATAGATTTAAACATGTAAAATTTCTTTAAAAAATATAGAACACTTCTAAAAAAATCAAACATTTAAAAACATGAAAAAAAGTTTAAACATGTACAAAAATCTTTAAAAATAAAAATAGTTCAAATTAAAGTTTTAATTACATACTAAATTTTTTAGGTAAGTTTCCAATATATATTTAATTGTATATGTTAATGTTACTATCAATACAAGAAAAAAATTAATATATAACAAAAAGTTTAATCCCGAAATTCTCGAAGGTCCCGGAATGAACCTTTAAATTTTATTAATTGAAGTTTTTTTGATGTGGGATATACGTTGGCCAGCCTTACCCCTCATACATTGGCCAAAAAAAGAAACTAATACATGTTATAAACTGCTAATACATGTAAATATATCAAGTCTCTGTTACTTTTTCTTCTTCCTCTTCTTCTTCAGAGTCTTCAGAAAGATCGGTATGATATTGGGTTCTCGATTCAGCCTGAACCAATCCTTAGCACAAACCGACGCTTCTACTATATTTGGCTTCAGCCGTGACCTCTTGTTGATAAGAACATGACTACTTGCACCAAAAGCAGACTCCGAAGCAATAGTGGATATGGGTACGGCTAACAAATCACGAGCCATCATGGAAAGAATTGGATAATTATTCTTATATTGTTTCCACCATGACAGAACATCAAAACTCTCATCATTCAAGTCTTCTTCAGAAAATGGACAAGAACCTGACAAATACCTAAACAGTTCATTAGCGGTGTCAGATGTTCTTTGCTTCTTCTTACCTATAAGCAGGCGGACTCTGCTTGGAGCACTCGAAGATGCTTGAACATTAGATGTGTGTGCAAAACTACCATATCGTGTCTTATATACAGCAAAAAGTGATCTTAAGCTATTCTTAAAACTAGCTTTGTGTTGTTCTGCTTCAGCTCGAAGGTTCAAGTTTTCGTAATAGGTATCTAAGAAGTCAAGTACTACATCCTCCTTAAACCGGGGATATAAAACCTTCGCTATAGAGTATAGCACATGAACAGGATTCCAATGCTTACTGAGTTTAATCTCCATCTGTTCTATCATTGCTTTAAGGCCTGGAGTCCTGATGGTGTCATTATCTCTATGTTTTTGTATAACGTCAGAGATCACCGCTAATTGGTCTAAGCCTAGAACTGAAGTGGAGTAGTAAACACCAGAAAACTTGTTTGTTATCAAGTAGAAAATTTCAAAAAATTCATAAAGTTCATCTATAAAAAATAGAGTGTGGGATGTTCTAGAGGGTGGGATGTTAAAAATAAAAAAAATTAAATTAAATTGTGGCCAAACGGGCAAATTTCTGCCCGTTTGGCAAAGCCCGGGCCGGGCCATGGGGGTCGCCCCAGCCGGGGCCCGGGCCGCAGCCCGGCCCGGGCCATGGGGGTCGCCCCAGCCGGGGCCCGGGCCGCAGCCCGACCCGAGAATGGGGTCCCGGGCCGGGCCGGCGGGCCGACGGGCCCCCGGGCCATTTTGCCATGCTGAAATATGGGTGAACCCAGGTTATAGTCGGGTCGGGTATGGGTTTCCGATACTTGATCCGGATTTAATCCGGGTCGGGTTCGGGTTTACCCTTATCCGGGTCGGGTCAAACCAGACCCGACCCGTACCCGACCCGACCAGGACCGTTTGCCACCCCTACAACAACTCTCGTAATGTCGCCGAAATGAAATTTTTTAATTGTTTTAAAAAACATTAAATGATTTATACGTATTCAAACCATTTAAACTGCATTTCGAAAATTGCACTCGAGACCTCATGTTTCCGTTTCTAGAGTGGTTTGGTTTTGGATATAAACCAATTAAATGTAGAAATGCGACCAATAATTTTTTTCTCAAAGAAACTTTTGACAATTACATATCCCTTAGTACATCACATAAAGAAAAAAAATCATGGAAACACACCTGAGAATTGAACTCACCAAGTATATTCTTTTTCCAATCGGTGATTTGTTTACTAACCAATTCCATATATTTCCAATCGGCGAGCTTTTTAATTTTTTTTTGTTTTAGCAAAAAAGAATTCTTCACGACATGGACGAATGGACATATGATCTTCCAAAAAATTCTTTAAGAAACTATCATTGGGTATGACTCTTCTGTAGTTTAGTAATCAATAACTTTTGACTGTTGTGCGCGTGAGTAATTTTGCTTTATGTATCCATTTTTACTCATCGCACACAATAGGCTTTTTACTCATTGCGCACGACAGTCAATTTTTATTAAGGGTATTTCTGGGTTTTTGAGGATGTCATTTTCGTTATTTTTCAAAAAACTTAAGTAGTCGTGCGCGGAGTACAACGTTAGTTGGGCAAAGCATTTTCCTTTTTTCGGTTGCTCGATAAATATACATTACATTTTATGACTGTTTTTTGAATTCTAGGGCTGACTAGGACAAGCTGACTAAGACAAATGGATTGATAGAAGAACGGATGAGACTTAATCTTGAGAAATGAATGGTTGAGATGAGATTTTGTGGAACTTTTAGAGGGAACAACATTTCTCGGGAAATGAAAGTTTATATGGGAAATGAAATTTTGGGGAATGAAAGTTTCTGGGGAATAGCAGAGTGCAATTAATGCATTTGGGAAAAAACTTTAATTTGTACTTAATGTTGCAGATCGAATGATATGCAAATCGAATGATCTATCTCTCAACGCAGGGCCCACGTCTCTTCGATGCATGATGCAACAAGATGAGAATAATTTTCCGTGCCGAAGACACCCGGTTTTACGCTAATTTGTTGTCCACGTTGAAGGCGCCCGCACCGAATTTGTTGTTTCACGACGAATTTGTTGTTCTGTGTCGAAGGCGCCTGTGCCAAATTTGTTGTTCTGCGCCAAATGCGTCTGTGACGCTAAATATTTTTATGCTAATTTGTTGTTCTTTTAAATTTTGGCTGTGGAAATAATTTTTTGGGGAACAAAGATTTCGCGAGAGAAAATCTTAAATGAACCGTGCCCGCGGGCACGGGTTATGACTAGTCTATATTACATTTGAGGACTTTTTGAATTCTAGGATTGACTAGTACAAGCTGACTGGGACAAAAGGGTTGATAGAAAAACGGCTGCGATTTAATCTTGAGAAATGAATGGTTGAGATGAGATTTTGTGGACAGTTTTAGAGGGAAAAATATTTCTGAAGCGATGAAATTTTCTGGGAAATGAAAATTTCTGGGTAATGAAAATTTCTAGGGAAATGAAACTTTTTGGGGAATAAAAGTTTCTAGGGAATAGCAGTGTCACGCCCCGCTTCCCTAATATGGAAGGCGAGACGTGAGGAGGTCCGCTCAGACGTGGAGCTGTGAAGCTGCAGTCTGATAAGCGTCTGTAAAAATTTCGAAAAGTAGCAGGTCCTTGCATTTGCGACGAAACAACAACAATAATAAAGCAGATAAGAAAATATCCACCAACAATATCCAACAAATATTACATCACAGAATAGTCACAAAAGTACGAGTCTGAACAATAGGCCTAAAGCATGGCCAAACAAAACAAGAGAGATAGGTGCTACGCACCGAAACCTAACAACAACTAAGGAAAGGTAACAACTAAGGGGAGACTCCAAACGAGTCTAGGACTGGTCACCAGTGTCCTCGAACTCGGTCTCAGCAGGGACCTCGAACTCAGCGTCAACGAACTGCTCGTCCTCAACAACCTGCTCTGTCTCAAATCCTGACATGTGACACCCAAAGAGAAAAGGGCACATGTCAGCAAAAGTCTCCCAAGGGAAGCGGAGAACTTTTGTGCAAGGATACAAATAAAATAATGCAACTAGCAGTTCTACAATGATGATATGGCATGACATTAAAAGAGTGCAACAATTAAATTAACAAGATAAAAATAATTAAGCACGCCGTAGCAGAAAACTACAAATCACTATTTCACGATTTCACGATTAACTTGTATTCACGATGTGCACAGGGTGTACGCCTTTTGGCTGAAGTGGCTGTACGGGCACACTTCTACGCTCAAGTGATCGCTTAACCCTACCCCTCCACGTGTATCGAGCGTTGGTTTCCCAACAACACTGTGCTCGCTTCTGGATCACGAGCCAGGAAGTGTTTTTCAATATGGCATAGGGTTGTGCCCGCAAAAGCAGGTGCCTAGCCTCAATAGTTACAATTATTGTAGCGTGTGCTACGCAATCACGATAGAACAATTTGATGCATGACATGTGATGAGCAGTTAAAGTGCGTACATTTAATTGAAAGTAAACGTGGCATGACAGCATGAATGAAAACAGGTAAAAAGTGTCGGATCTAGTTTCGTTGTCAAACTAGATCAATATGGTCGTCTAGGCGACTATCATTTCACCGCCTAGTCTCTTTTACGCAACTACACAAATTGGCCTAAAACATGGCCTAAATAATTACTGGCAAGTATCACTTGCCTGTTTCTGGTGATATCGGTTGTCGTGGGTTCGCCTCGACGAGCGTTACGCTATAGAACGACTGGTTCTCTGTTTTGGTTAAACAAGTTAACGAATTAGGTCCATTGCAAGATAAGCACAAAATTAAGTTAATCCCCAACTTAGGTTCGTCAGATTTTTATTGGGGTCTCAGGCTAGTGTGGGTTTATATTGGGTTATATAAATAGGGTACGCCTTATTATATTCTAGTTTCATTACCTAAACATCATTTACAATATTAACATGTTGAATTTAAATCATACGAGTAAATTAACACTTACAATTACCCTAGCAGATACTAACAACTAATTAACATTAACAACCCACTAATTAACTAGGCTAAACACATGGTTAAACAGGGTATTAAGTATTTTACCTACTAACTTAGACTAAGGTAAAAAGTGACATGATATAATTCTAACTAATGGTACGGTTAAAATAGCTAATGATAATGTTAACATCATGTTTGAATTATCCCACCTACTCTACACCTACCTCTTATATTAATATTATCTATTAAAAACCCTTTTCATTCTTACAATTTCTTCTCTCTGTCTTATTAATATTAATAATATTAAGACTATCCCTCTTTCTTTATTACTGACACTTTCTCTTCCATTTATTAAAACATGTTTCCTCTTTCACTTTAAGGCTGTCCTCTTCTTCTATCTTCGTTCTTCTTTATTAATTAATTTTTTTTGTTGCAAAGCTGCAGCAACCAAGCAAACGTGGGATCTCGCAAGGCAAGTGGGAGGGGTTCTTACATCGCGTGATGGGAGGAGGGGGTTCCCGGCTGTCGGCGGCGCAAGGCGAGGCTCCGGCGGCCCAGGCGACGGCGTGCGCACTGGAGTTCAGGCGGCGGGCTCCCGGATGCGTGCGGTGGCGGCGGCACGGGTTCCGGCGGCGGCGGCGGCACGGGTTCCGGCGGCGGCGGCGGCTCCAGCTCCACGGCGGCGACGGGCTTACAAGTGGGGCTGAGGGTGGTGCCGGCCTAGGGAGGAGAGGAAGGAAGAAGAAGAATGGGAGAAGAGGGTTTGGGGATTTGTAGGGTTTGGATGTTGAAGATCTTGGGGTTTGATTTTGGTAAGAATCTGAAATGTTTTCAGATCTGAATGTTGATCTCCAGGTTGAATTTGTTTGATCTGAAAATGGGTTTGTTTATCTCCTCTCTTGATTTCTCTCAGTTGGGTTTTGATTTCTGGTTGGATTGGGTTTCTGGTTTGATTTTGGGTTGTATGAGGATGGTGGAGGATGGTTATTTGCTGTTTGTATGGTGGAGGAGATGGTGGTAATGCTGTTGGGTTTGATTTGAGAGATAGGATAAAGCTTGCAGGGATTTGTTTTGCAGGTTGGCTTGTGTCGACGGTGACACTGTTATAAAAACAGTGCAGGGAACACCTTGAAGGAGGTAGCTGGAGGTGGGGGAGGTTTGATGGATGATGTTGGATCTGAACTGTCCAAACGGTGGCAGTCAATATGATAGTTTAAGTAGCAATTAACTTAATTAAGTGTAGTTAACCAACACTGATTAGTGACAATTTAATTAGGACTAAGTTAATCAATGTTTGATTTAGGGATGATTTAATTAGGGTAAAATTAGTTTATCAAATTTGTGATTTGATTTTTAGTCAATAATAACAAATTAAGAAATTAAATAAGATGTGATTATTAAAAATAGATGTAGTAATTAGTGAAGTTAACGGTGATTAGAAATTTGTAATGAGTGGGATAATTAAATTAAGGTAATTTGTAAAAATTGATAGTCAATAAATGTTGGTACGGTAAAACAAAAAGCGGATACACGCTCGCGTCGAAGCACAAAAGAATTTGCGCACAAAAATATCCGGATGGAAATACGGACATACAATAATAATACGCCTAGAAAAATACCGGCCGTTACATTCTACCCACCTTAAGAAAATTCCGTCCTCGGAATTCTTATCCACTAAAGAGTAGGGAACAAATATGGGTAACGCTCCCGTATCTCATCTTCCCGCTCCCAGGTAGACTCTCCTGGCGAGTCACGACGCCACATCACCCTGACTAGATCAACAGTCTTGTTCCTGAAGACTTTCTGGCGTCGATCCAGGATCTCCACAGGTTGCTGTTCGTACGTCAGATCGGGTCGAACTGTGATCTCTGAGTAATCCACAACATGAGAAGGGTCGCCGATATAACGTCGGAGCTGGGACACATGAAAGACGTCATGAACTCCCTCTAAGGATGGTGGCAAAGCTAAGCGATATGCTACTTCACCAACTCGCTCTAGCACATCGAATGGTCCAATAAATCTCGGACTAAGCTTGCCTCTCTTCCCAAATCGAATTATTCCACGATTCGGGGAGATCTTCAGGAACACATGATCTCCTGGCTGAAACTCCAGATGACGCCGTTTAGCATCTGCCCAATGCTTATAACGGTCCTGGGCGATCCGAAGCTTGTCCCTGATATCACGCACAACATCAACTGCTTCCACTATCATCTCTGGCCCCAAGAGCTCTCTATCACCTACGTCATCCCAACTCAGTGGCGATCGACATTTCCTCCCGTAGAGAGCAGCAAAAGGCGTCATGCCAATGCTCGCCTGATAGCTGTTGTTGTAGGAAAACTCCACCAGGTGCAGATGATCCTCCCACGAACCCTTGAGGTCCAACATGCAAGCTCTCAACATATCCTCCAATATCTGAATAGTGCGCTCCGACTGTCCATCCGTCTGCGGGTGATACGCAGTACTGAACTTCAGACTGGTACCCAGATTGGTTTGCAGACTCTTCCAGAACTGAGATGTGAATCTCGTATCACGATCTGATACAATGCTCACAGGGACTCCATGCAAGCGCACGATCTCCTACACGACATAATTCACATTACGACTAGTACTAGAAGGAAATTATTAAGGTATGAGTTAGGTCATTACCTCCATATACTTTCTTGCTAATATCTCCGTGGATTGCCCAACTCGGAAAGGTATAAAGTGCGCAGACTTGGTCAATCGATCAACGATGACCCAGATTGCATCGTTCTGCCTGGTGCTCCGAGGTAAGCCAGTCACGAAGTCCATCGTGATGTGCTGCCACTTCCACTCGGGAATCGGCAGAGGTTGTAGTAATCCAGCAATGCGATGGTGTTCAGCCTTCACTTGCTGACACACGAGGCACTTGGCAACGCTACGTGCCACACTTCTCTTCATCCCATGCCACCAGAAATTTTGTCGAAGATCCTTGTACATCTTAGTACCTCCAGGATGAATAGAATAAGGCGAACTGTGAGCCTCATTCATCAACTCCTCTCTGATATCTCCTGCAGGTACGCAGATCCTGCTACCATATCTCAAAGATCCATCCGCGTGAATCAGAAAATCTGTTCGAAGTCCTGCTTCGACTTGCTCTCTGATCTTCTTTAACTTAGCATCTCCATCTTGAGCAGTCTTGATTCGATCCACGATCGTCGATTGAATTTGCATGTTCATCAACGACGATGTGACTCCCGGTAGTACAGCTTCAACATTCATCCTTCGCAGATCCTGCTGCAATCTCCACTGAGATGTGAGAATCATCACTTCGGGCAGTCGACTCAAGGCATCTGGTACGGCATTCACCTTCCCTGGATGATACTGAAGATCGATGTCGTAGTCTGCCATCAATTCCAACCATCTACGCTGTCTCATATTCAGCTCCTTCTGGGTGAATATATATTTCAAACTTTTGTGATCAGTGAAGATTTTCACTTTCTCACTCAGTAGAAAATGCCTCCAAATCTTCAAAGCAAAGATGACGGCAGCTAACTCCAAGTCGTGAGTCGGATAATTCTTCTCATGGACCTTCAATTGTCGCGAAGCATAAGCGACCACATGATTGTGCTGGTGCAGAACGCTTCCAAGTCCCTTGCCTGATGCGTCGCAGAAAATCTCGAAGCCTCCGCTTCTGTCTGGAATAGCTAAAACTGGTGCAGATGTCAGCCTCTCCTTCAAGGTAGAAAAAGCTTGCTCACAAGAGTCTGACCAACTGAACTTAACATCCTTCCTCGTCAATCTCGTCATTGGCTCAGCTATCCTCGAGAAATCCTTGATAAATCTGCGGTAGTATCCAGCCAATCCAAGGAAACTTCTGATGTCTGATGCTGATCGAGGTGTATGCCATTCTCTGACTGCTTTGACCTTCTCCGGATCCACTGAGATACCAGTTCCCGATACTACATGCCCAAGAAATGCAATTCTATCTAGCCAGAATTCGCATTTACTGTACTTGGCATACAGTCTATGGTGACGGAGCGTCTCTAACACCATCTTCAGATGCTCTGCATGCTCTTCCTCGCTCTTCGAGTACACCAGGATGTCGTCTATGAAAATCACCACGAACTTGTCGAGGAAGTCGTAAAAGATAAGGTTCATGAGATTCATGAACACAGCAGGAGCGTTGGTCACACCGAACGGCATGACAACGAACTCATAATGCCCGTACTTAGTCCGAAAAGCGGTCTTGAGTACATCTTCCTTCTTGACTCTGACTTGATGGTATCCGCTCCGGAGATCTAACTTCGAAAATACCCTCAATCCACCAAGCTGATCGAAGATATCATCAATGCGAGGCAGCGGGTACTTGTTCTTCACTGTGATCTGATTCAACTCCCGATAATCAATACACATTCTCCTCGAGCCATCTTTCTTCTTCACTAGCAAGACGGGTGCACCCCAGGGAGATACGCTGGGATGAATGAAACCCTTCTGTAGTAGCTCATCCAACTGCTTCCTTAACTCTTCTAGTTCTGCAGGAGCCATACGGTACGGCGCCTTCGAAATTGGTTGAGCTCCTGGCATAAGGTCGATGCCGAACTCCAACGCTCGATCAGGCGGCAGTCCAGAAATGTCTTCAGGGAAGACGTCTTCGAAGTCTCTCACTACTGCAGGCTTCTCTGGCTCAGCAATCATAGATGCAACGGTCAATCGGTAAGGCTGGGCTCGGAACTTGACAGGTCCAAGCGAACGTCCTCCGCCGACAAATTCGAACACTGGATGGTCGGGAATTTCGAACACCACTTTCTTCCGGTGACAGTCGATCGTGGCATAAAAAGCTCCTAACCAGTCAATGCCGAGAATAGCATCAAAGTTGGATAGGTCGTGGACGATGAAATTAGCATATAATTCGTGTCCACTAATCACCAACGGGCATGGTCTACATCCCAGTGCAACCTTCACTACACCATTCCCAGTTGTAATGTTCCAACACTTGGGAAGTGTATATGTAGGTATTGAGTGTTCGACTACGAACTTCCGGGATAGGATGCACATGGAAGCTCCAGAATCGAACAGGGTCAAGGCCGGGTGAGATGAAACTAAGATGACACCTAAGAGTAATATGCAACTAAATTAACATGGATATAACTAATCAAATATAATGCATAAATAAGGAAGACTAGTATAGAAGTTACCTGCAATAACTCCGTCCTCAGTCTCGGCCTCCACTGCAGTCATCGTGAAGGCTTGCCTCTTAGGCTGAACAGCCTGCTGGAAAGCCTGTTTCTGGGGAATGAGAGGCGCTCCACGTCCAGCAGCCACTGGAGCTCTCTGCTGCTGAACTCCATCTGGTGCCTTCCACAGTTGCTTAGTTCTCGGACAGTCCTTCAATGCATGCGTAGCGTCACCACAAACCAAGCACTGGCCCAAGAATCTCCTACACTGCTCCTTCACATGACCAGCCTTGCCACAAAAATGGCACAACTTCGGAGTAGGCCCACCTGGCCTCTTAAACTGCACGGACTGATTAGGCTTGAACCCAGGCCTAACCACAGCTCTGGCCTGCTCCATAGGCCTCTTCCCAGTACCTGAATACAGCCCTCTCCTCTGATTGGCAATCAGCTCCTGCCTCTTGGCAGCTATCAACAACTTCTGGTAAGAATCCAAGTCCGAAGAGGAAATCAGACTTTGCAGCTCCAAAGATAAACCTTGTAAGAATTTCTGAGCTCGATCCTCAGCAGTCTCCACCATCTTCGGCGCAAAGCGACTCAGTCTCATGAACTCTTGGTGGTACTGGTCCACCGTCAGATTCCCTTGCTTCAGATTGATAAACTGCTGCATCAGCTCCCTATTGGCAGCTCGAGGGAAATACTCATCATTAAATCTCTTTATCTCTTCTTGGAAACTGAGATTGACACCCAGGATCCAAAGACATCAACGTTGGCGCTGGCGGGAAGTTGTTAAAATTTATGATATTTGGAGCTTGATTTGATAAGATTCATGACATTGGACTCAACACCATAAATGAATGCACATTAGCTTTAGATCAGTGTGTGGTCAAATTGAAGCGGGGCGATCAAATGCTTTTCGTGCCGTGCCGTGCCGCTGAAAAGCTTGGCCCGGGTCCGGCCCGAAAATGAACCGGGCCGGGCCGGCCCGGTCCGATAAGGATTTCGGGCCAAAATTGTTGGCCCAAGCACGGCCTTATCGTGCCGGGCTATCGTGCCGGGCCGAAAATTGCCACCCCTAGCTTCAGATTGATAAACTGCTGCATCAGCTCCCTCTTGGCAGCTCGAGGGAAATACTCATCATTAAATCTCGCCCTGAAAGTGGCCCAGGGGATAGGTTTCGCCAACATATGCTCTTCTGACTCCCACCAACTGCGGGCATTGTCCTTCAGTTGCTTCTTCACTAAGTCAACCCATCCAGCCGAGTTAACCTTCGAGAGAAGCAGGTTATCCTCTGTGTTCTTCATCCATTCATCCGCAGCTAATGCTCCTTCTGACCCAGTGAAATATGACGGGCCCAGCTCTCGAAACTGCTTCGCTCCCGGCTCGAAGCGAGGGGCATTCTGAAGCATGCCCTGCTGAACCTGCATCATCTGATGCATCATCCTCATCATCTCAGCCGTGGTGGGTTCTCTATCAGCATCCGCAACACGTCCTGCTCCACCACCAGCTGCAGGTCCACTACCAGCTCCTCGGGTGATGCGTCTACCGGCCATCTAAGACAAGAAAATGCTCAGATTAGACTTAATCATGACTCGAATGTTATGAATATTTAATGGATGTTGTTATCATCATTGTTGTTCCGATATTTCACAGATGCAAAGAGAGGACCTGCATGGGCCACCACTAAAACCTGTCACGCCCCGCTTCCCTAATATGGAAGGCGAGACGTGAGGAGGTCCGCTCAGACGTGGAGCTGTGAAGCTGCAGTCTGATAAGCGTCTGTAAAAATTTCGAAAAGTAGCAGGTCCTTGCATTTGCGACGAAACAACAACAACAATAAAGCAGATAAGAAAATATCCACCAACAATATCCAACAAATATTACATCACAGAATAGTCACAAAAGTACGAGTCTGAACAATAGGCCTAAAGCATGGCCAAACAAAACAAGAGAGATAGGTGCTACGCACCGAAACCTAACAACAACTAAGGAAAGGTAACAACTAAGGGGAGACTCCAAACGAGTCTAGGACTGGTCACCAGTGTCCTCGAACTCGGTCTCAGCAGGGACCTCGAACTCAGCGTCAACGAACTGCTCGTCCTCAACAACCTGCTCTGTCTCAAATCCTGACATGTGACACCCAAAGAGAAAAGGGCACATGTCAGCAAAAGTCTCCCAAGGGAAGCGGAGAACTTTTGTGCAAGGATACAAATAAAATAATGCAACTAGCAGTTCTACAATGATGATATGGCATGACATTAAAAGAGTGCAACAATTAAATTAACAAGATAAAAATAATTAAGCACGCCGTAGCAGAAAACTACAAATCACGATTTCACGATTTCACGATTTCACGATTAACTTGTATTCACGATGTGCACAGGGTTTACGCCTTTTGGCTGAAGTGGCTGTACGGGCACACTTCTACGCTCAAGTGATCGCTTAACCCTACCCCTCCACGTGTATCGAGCGTTGGTTTCCCAACAACACTGTGCTCGCTTCTGGATCACGAGCCAGGAAGTGTTTTTCAATATGGCATAGGGTTGTGCCCGCAAAAGCAGGTGCCTAGCCTCAATAGTTACAATTATTGTAGCGTGTGCTACGCAATCACGATAGAACAATTTGATGCATGACATGTGATGAGCAGTTAAAGTGCGTACATTTAATTGAAAGTAAACGTGGCATGGCAGCATGAATGAAAACAGGTAAAAAGTGTCGGATCTAGTTTCGTTGTCAAACTAGATCAATATGGTCGTCTAGGCGACTATCATTTCACCGCCTAGTCTCTTTTACGCAACTACACAAATTGGCCTAAAACATGGCCTAAATAATTACTGGCAAGTATCACTTGCCTGTTTCTGGTGATATCGGTTGTCGTGGGTTCGCCTCGACGAGCGTTACGCTATAGAACGACTGGTTCTCTGTTTTGGTTAAACAAGTTAACGAATTAGGTCCATTGCAAGATAAGCACAAAATTAAGTTAATCCCCAACTTAGGTTCGTCAGATTTTTATTGGGGTCTCAGGCTAGTGTGGGTTTATATTGGGTTATATAAATAGGGTCCGCCTTATTATATTCTAGTTTCATTACCTAAACATCATTTACAATATTAACATGTTGAATTTAAATCATACGAGTAAATTAACACTTACAATTACCCTAGCAGATACTAACAACTAATTAACATTAACAACCCACTAATTAACTAGGCTAAACACATGGTTAAACAGGGTATTAAGTATTTTACCTACTAACTTAGACTAAGGTAAAAAGTGACATGATATAATTCTAACTAATGGTACGGTTAAAATAGCTAATGATAATGTTAACATCATGTTTGAATTATCCCACCTACTCTACACCTACCTCTTATATTAATATTATCTATTAAAAACCCTTTTCATTCTTACAATTTCTTCTCTCTGTCTTATTAATATTAATAATATTAAGGCTATCACTCTTTCTTTATTACTGACACTTTCTCTTCCCTTTATTAAAACATGTTTCCTCTTTCACTTTAAGGCTGTCCTCTTCTTCTATCTTCGTTCTTCTTTATTAATTAATTTTGTTTTTGTTGCAAAGCTGCAGCAACCAAGCAAACGTGGGCTCTCGCAAGGCAAGTGGGAGGGGTTCTTACATCGCGTGATGGGAGGAGGGGGTTCCCGGCTGTCGGCGGCGCAAGGCGAGGTTCCGGCGGCCCAGGCGACGGCGCGCGCGCTGGAGTTCAGGCGGCGGGCTTCCGGATGCGTGCGACGACGGCGGCACGGGTTCCGGCGGCGGCGGCGGCTCCAGCTCCACGGCGGCGACGGGCTTACAGGTGGGGCTGGGGGTGGTGCCGGCCTAGGGAGGAGAGGAAGGAAGAAGAAGAATGGGAGAAGAGGGTTTGGGAATTTGTAGTGTTTGGATGTTGAAGATCTTGGGGTTTGATTTTGGTAAGAATCTGAAATGTTTTCAGAACTGAATGTTGATCTCCAGGTTGAATTTGTTTGATCTGAAAATGGGTTTGTTTATCTCCTCTCTTGATTTCTCTCAGTTGGGTTTTGATTTCTGGTTGGATTGGGTTTCTGGTTTGATTTTGGGTTGTATGAGGATGGTGGAGGATGGTTATTTGCTGTTTGTATGGTGGAGGAGATGGTGGTAATGCTGTTGGGTTTGATTTGAGAGATAGGATAAAGCTTGCAGGGATTTGTTTTGCAGGTTGGCTTGTGTCGACGGTGACACTGTTATAAAAACAGTGCAGGGAACACCTTGAAGGAGGTGGCTGGAGAGGGGAAGGTTTGATGGATGATGTTGGATCTGAACTGTCCAAACGGTGGCAGTCAATAAGATAGTTTAAGTAGCGATTAACTTAATTAAGTGTAGTTAACCAACACTGATTAGTGACAATTTAATTAGGACTAAGTTAATCAATGTTTGATTTAGGGATGATTTAATTATGGTAAAATTAGTTTATCAAATTTGTGATTTGATTTTTAGTCGATAATAACAAATTAAGAAATTAAATAAGATGTGATTATTAAAAATAGATGTAGTAATTAGTGAAGTTAACGGTGATTAGAAATTTGTAATGAGTGGGATAATTAAATTAAGGTAATTTGTAAAAATTGATAGTCAATAAATGTTGGTACGGTAAAACAAAAAGCGGATACGCGCTCGCGTCGACGCACAAAAGAATTTGCGCACAAAAATATCCGGATGGAAATACGTACATACAATAATAATACGCCTAGAAAAATACCGGCCGTTACAAGCAGAGTGCACGCAATTAATGCAGTTGGGAAAATTTTTTTAACTTGCACTTAATGCTGCAGATCGAATGCTGTCGCAGAACAAATGATCTCTCTCTCAACGCGTGGCCCACTGTCTCTTCGACACATGGGGGCAACAAGATGAGAATAATTTTCCGCGCTGAAAGCGCCCGCGTCGAATTTGTTGTTCCACGCCAAAGGCGTCCGCGCCGAATTTGATGTTTCGCGCCGAGGTCACCCGCTAAATTTTTTTACGCTAATCGAATTTGTTGTTCTACGCCGAATTTGTTGTTCTGCGCCGAAGAGGGTTCACGCCGAATTTGTTGTTCCGTGTCGAAGGCTACTGCGCCGAATTTGTTGTTGCGCGTCGAAGGCGTCCGTGCAGCTAAATATTTTTACGCTAATTTGTTGTTCCACACAATTTTGACTGTGGAAATAATTTTTTTGGGGAACAAAGATTTCGCGGTGGAAAATCTCAAATGAACCGTGCCCGGGGGCACGGGTTATGACTAGCCTATTATATAAAACAAAAGTTGAATTCTAGTGCTGCCTAGGACAAGCTGTCTAGGACAAACATGTTGAATAGAATGACGACATTATTTTGATGGGAATTTTGGAGGGGAACTAAAATTTTAGTGCAACATTATTGATATTCGTTTAAATTTAATGCATAAAAAGTTGTGTCTTGATTTGAAACTTGGGTCATCCTCTTTCAAAATTTTAATGGTGAGAATTTAATACACAAAGACAAATTTCCCTCATAACAGTAGGTGGCATCAATCATTATAGTCAAAAACAATTTAATCCCCAAATCACCGCCCAAGTTGTCCACTTCAGACAAAATTTCGATTACAAAGAAGTGCATATAAAAAAGTCTCTGCACTCTCGCTTTCATTAGCTGTAAAATTCTGAATTATTTTTACGCTAATTTGTTATTTCGAGCCGAAGGCGCCCGCGTCGATTTTTTACGCTACTTTGTTGTTCTGTATCGAAGGTGCCCGCGCCGACTTTTTTACGCTAATTTGTTGTCCGAATTTGTTGTTCCGTGTCGAATGCGCCTACGCCGAATTTGTTGTTCTGCGCCGAAGACGCCCACACCGAAGGTGCCCATACTGCTAATTATTTTTACGCTAATTTGTTCTTTTAAATTTAAATTTTGGCTGGGGAAATAATTTTTTGGGGAAAAAAGATTTCGCGGTGGAAAATCTTAAATGAATCGTACCCACGGGCACGGTTCATGACTAGTTTATTATACAAATGGGGACATTTGTCTTACTAAGACAAACCTAATAGGACAAAGTATTGGCCTAGGTTTTGCCACCTCATCATAGAAGGATACTTGGAGTTAGTTGGGATTTTGGTCTTGCTTTGGTGTGTGGCTTTGGGGAGTTGGGTTAATTTCCCACAATTCCCTTATTTGCAAGCTTGGCATTGCTTCTTCATCAATCCCAAATGCCCTTCTCCTTCCACATATTTACGTGTTTGCCATTATGATTGTTGCACTTTGCCACCGCGAAGGTTTTTTTGCAGTTCAGCCCCAAATTTTCACCATTTTACTCCCGACGATGCACACCCATCCACCACACACACTTTTCGCTTCTTCTATGTTTTGCGCGTGCAAAGCATCCTTTCCGTGAAGCTTTTTTGACGCCGTGAACTGTGTGAACGGGTTATTTCTAGTCTATTATACATTTGAGTGAGGTTGATGGGACATTTATCATATGTGGCATCCAAAGAGGGGCGCCACATAGGATGCATCATCACCCCAAAAAAGCACCAAAAACCAAAAACACCCAAAAACCCACCCCACACTCAAAACACACCTAAACGGCTAAACCCAAAATACTCAAAACATACCCCAATCAAAAAAGAGCAAAAACACCAAGACCATACCCGCACACACACACTCTCTCTCTTCCTATTTCACCTAGTTTTGCACCTGCCGAAACACATGTACGTGTCCCGTGTCCTGAGTGTGTGTTGGTTTTTGCACAAGTTATATTTCTAGTTGTTTATAATAAAAGGAGGGGATCATGTGCAGTGGCATGTGACGCGAATAACACCTTGAAAAAGCAAAAGGGCCGTTGAATTTAAAGATGGTCACAATTTTCATTTGATTCCTGCCGTAAAGATTGTCTCCAACCTCGGAATTGAGTGAAGGGGAAGAAAGCGATGTTGTAGGATAATGTTTATTATTGTCTACTATCCTTTGTATCATTGTATGGGCCCAACCAATAGGAGACAAAGACTGTTGTAAACGGGCACTTCTGTGCAGTCCGAATATAGAAGTTACGAGCATTCCTAAGTTTTTAGGGGTATTTTAGACATCATTCATCCGGTGTTCGATGAATAGATGGACCTAAGTGTTTTTGTTATTTCATCTGGCCGTTACAAAAAATTTCTATTATTGTGAAATCGTCAAATTTTCGATAAAATAGATGAACGAGCAAAACATCTTGGGTTCAGTAGATATTTGGTGTTACGGCCCAATGGCCGGACCAGTTAATAAATGCCCAAATAGTCGAAGCCCAAGCAAATAAGCTTCCCGACCAGCCTGGACAAGAGCAAGCCCAGACAAGGAGCTCGACCCCCTAGCCAGAAGCTCGCCCAGCCGAGCGGAGAGCTGATCCGACAAGTCGAGGGAGAGGCTCGTCCAACTAGTCGAGCGGGGAGCTCGCCGCCAAACTTAGAGATCATCCGGCAAACGGCGAAGCTCGCCTACTAACCGAACGAGGAGGACGAACGAAGGAAGCTTGGGACGTCGAGCTCAGACGCCAAAGTCGTCTCTCTCCAAGGGCGTCACTCGGCGACCTAACAAGCATAAATATCTCTAACATGGTGACGTAGGGTCACCTACGCCTCCAATTAATACCAGAGGTTAAAGACGAGAACTGATGGCCGCCATCGCGTCTCCATTAATACACAAATATCACTGACATTCTCTGACATTTAATTAATGCAGAGTTAAGACGGTGCGAAAATATCTCTGACATTCTCGCCAACCAATCGCATCCCCATTAATGCTCCACCCGAGCTCCAGCTAAGCGGACGCGACAGCTGATTAGATGTCGCTCAACCGACTCTCCCCACTATAAATACCCCCATCCAGCCATCAATAATGAGGTTGGTTGGTAGAAATCTAAACTATCATCCATATACAAGGTCTGATATCGTCTACATCTCTGTGCCTTCCACATAAGCTCGCCACGTTAGGTCGCTCTACACTAAGATCGGCTAGCGTGTCCAGCCTTCTTCTATTAAGTCACATACTGACTTACCATCGGAGAGACCACGGGTTGACAGCCAACCCAGCCTTTCTGACGAGCTGTTCGTTGTGCAAGAAGATCGACGATACTCCCTAGCAGTCGGTGACCTTGGATTGTTCGGCCACTGATCGAGTCTCAAGTCATTTTAGCCTCTACGAAAACCACATTTAACATGTAATCACCGTACCATTGATTCCATACTAAGCAAATCTCATTGTTAGGCGGATCCGACCCGCAAAATTTGGTCTTTTGAGTTTTTAGAACACAAAGATAAAAGTGAACTATTCTGATCATCGAGAAAAATAGTCGAGAGTATACTTTTTGACTGGGCCAACTGTTGATTTCATCCTTGCCCAGCTGAAGACCAAATTCCTCATACACAACATGCTTGCCTATTATTTCAGATAATAGTTCAGATATTAAACTAATAGAACTAACAAATATTAGAACTGGTTTGGTTATTCCTTTTAAAATATGTGAAAGGAATACAATGTCAAAGTTCAATTGTTTCCACAATTAGATAACTTAACGTTACTCAACAAAATAGTATTAAAAATCAAAATCCTACTTCTGTTTTTCCTTTATTTAAAGAATAGGGTAGAATCTTACCATACCATTCTAACTCATATTGTACTCATGTTGTATGGCAGAGAAACATTGACATAGAAATGAAATAACACGACGTGTAGACACTAAATCAAATTCTAAAAAGCATACCGAAAATAGAAGTATCATGTCCGATACGGATGTCAGACAGGCGAATCCGACGGACATCCGAAACAACACGATTTAACGATTGAAGTATCTACGTTTCCTAGATCATAGTTCTTGATAAAGTTTTTATTAGATACTCATAACAGTCCATCTGCCAAACAAGGTAGGCTTTGTTTGGCAGCTAGGTATGTTGGGGGCTCCAGCCTCAGAGATATGACTTGTTACAGATGGATCCTAACATGAGTTAGGAGTTAGGTTTTAATTGGTAGGTTTAAGACTTTTTGGTAATATTTGTCCAGAATATAAAGATATGTGAGCAGGAAATGAATTCTTTAAAGCGTGCAATCGGAAAAAAGATTTGCGGAGCGTATTTGGCGCATTGGCACCCGGGTGAAAACCCGGGACCTCTGGTGTGAGGTCCCGGGTTCGAAACCTCTTACCCCCTCCCTCTATGTGTAGCTAGTGTAGTGGTTCCCCCGGACTCTTGAGTTGGGCTGCCAGCCGGCTATACTGTTTCAAAACAATGTCAAATCAACTATTTCAACCCTAGTTTTGAGATGGCGCCAAAGAGAGGGTTGGCGTTAACTAGTGGTGGGTAAGAAAAACCCAGTCCCGAGTCTGATTCCGATTCCAAAGATAATTCGGAATCAGACAATTTAGGTTCAAAAACATAATCCCATTTGAATCGGAACTGGAAAACAGAGTTGAACTAAAAATACATCATCCGATTCGGTTCCGAAAGACCAAGCCCAACTGCATTCTCACATAGCCCACAAATGAGTGCTTTGATGTGATATTTGTCCTACTAGGACAATTCCAGTAGGACACACAAGTTGCCTAGGTTTTGCCACCTTGGCAAGGTGGGGCATCTTTGGGGGTATGTGGATTTTGTGCTTGCTTTGGGTTGTGGCTTTGGGGACTTGGATCAAATGCCACACAATTTCCCTTTATTTGCAAGCTTGTCATTGCTTTTTCATCGAACCCAAATACCTCTCCCTTTCCACATAGTTACGGATTTCTATTGGTCTTTTTTCACTTTGACCCTCTTGCACTTTTTGCACTTTAAATCCCGTCATTCTCCCTTTTGCCCCTGGGCGAAACCCTCCACACACCAACAATTCTCAATCCTTTTCAGTTTCGTGCGGGTCAAGCATCCTCTCGAAGAAAATATGGTGCATTGTCTATATGATTTGAAACTCGATGGATTTGTTTTCCATTTTTGGAAAACTTTGAATGCATGCACAGTAAAATTCGGTGGTGTATATAGTTGTTTGGTTTCGTAGTACCTTTACAACAGATTTGACCTACAAAAACGGGACATTGGGCTTGGTGTACTCGTTGATGCTGATGACACCATGAACGCATGGTGAAATGCATCCAGTTCCCAATCATTTTTAAATACTTATCAGCAGCCGCATAATTTTGACTTGGGACGGTTCTTAGGTGACATCATTAGTTGACAACATGTCAAAAAATTGGAGATAACCAAATTTTAACTTGGATTTTTAAAGTTGCCAACCAATTGTTCTGTTCATTTCTTCTTTACCATCATCTTCCAAAAGAGAAATTAAATATCTTCTTCCTCCTCCTCCATCGCCGCCCAGCCAACGCCGCTAGCCACTCGGCTCGGCTACCATTGCCCAACCTTAGGGCCCCGCCCTCCGACCACCTCCAACAATCAGGACGGGATTCAAGGATCTTGAAGGAAACACGAAAAGCTAAAAAAACTATTAAAAACAAAAAGAACAAGAAAAAAGGCCCGAGTCACAAGTAAAACTTCGCCGGTGCTCGTTTAAGTTTTCACAGAAAAGCTATGGCTGCTGCTCTCCATGATTCAACACACCAAACATGTCATCAGCCTGATGAACATCAGGCAGAGAATCTAGTTGTTTTGACATCTGAAGAAGCAGCAGAGAGCTAGGAAGACGACACGGATAATGAGAATCATACAAAACATTATCCAGTTGAGGGAAAACCCTAACTAACCGGCAAGCAGTGATCTGGGGGTGGTCAAGTGTTCTGCACACATGGGACACCATGCTCGGTGGTTAGGTTATGAACACACATATAGGTCAAGTGGAGTTGTCAACCAATCATTTAGTCGTTTTAGACTAGGCCCAATCCAGTCTATGATTTTTATTTTTTTTTGAGTTAGAAAGATATCATCTATAATTTATATTGATCTCAACCTCCATGTTCATCTCAGTTCTTATCAAAGGAGCAAAATGTATTCTACCTGGAAAAAAAAAACCTGTGCACAAAGTGCACAGGCCCCAACAAACCCACTCCATCCTCCCAAGACGCGGGTCCCACCACACGTGGGTTTTCTATGGGCGAGAATCTAGGTGCACTAGAATTTGTGAGAAGAGTGAGTGTGTGTTGTCTAGGGTGCAAAGGGGGGTTTTTTTTTAAGGAGGGGGTGGTGAGGCCACAGGGTGAGGTGGCCACCACCACTCTATCCACTCCTTTGTCTTAATCACACTTGGACGTGAACAAACCTCCTTAATTGGCTAAAAGGCTAGAAAATACACATGCACCTACCTCATGGGTACCTCTCGGGTCCCACCCGTCGGTGGGTCTTTATTTGGGTGCGGCCTTGGATGCATTAACTTTTGTGATAAGTGCGAGTCTATGTGTGGGTGCATGGATTTTTGTGAGGAGGGAGGTGTGACCCACACATGATGACGTGGCCAACTCCTGACCATGCTTCTACCTATCCCTATGTCTGAGCCAGCAGATTCCACCCTCTTTTGTATAATAGTTTATAAATGTGTACTTGGTGCATGGGCTCCAACAAACCCCTTTCCATCCAATGACATGGGCCTCAACTGGAGGTGGGTATTTATGTGGATGTAGAAACAGGTGCATGAGAGTATGTGAGAAGGGTGTGTATATGTGTGAATGTGGCCTTGTGTGCATAGGGATTTTTGAGATAGGTGAGGTGTGACCCACAAGATGAGGTGGCCTAATCATGATAACCACTCTATAAACCCCCATGTCCTAAGTGGAAGATTACTCACTAAATTGTAACATAGAAATAATTACAAGCAGAAGATACCTCTTCAAAATCTGCAAATAGTAAAATACACAAAAAGCAAAAGCTACGTGAGTCTGTGCGTCTTTGCGCACGTGCAAAGCGGAAAATCTAAAAGCAATTTATTCATGTGAGTTGCTATTAGCACAGACATCATTGTTGAGTTCACAGACTTCTTATTTACAAGTTTGCCATTGAAACCCCTCTGCTGAGTTCACAGACCACTTATTTACAAGCTTGCCCTCCTCCTCCCCCTTTCCATCGCGTCACCGTCCTCCTTCGCATCACCGTTGCCATCGTTCGCCTACGCCTACGCCTTCCCCGATGGTGAACCTCGAATCGACGTCTTCACCGACGATTGCCACGGCTCTTGAACTCGTTGAAATTCTTTCTGAATTGGGCTCGGACCAAGCTTATGTATTTTTTAGACGCTGCAAACGCGATCATAAATTTGCTCGATGACGATCAAGATGGATGATATCTTCACCTATGATCATCCAGAGACTTGTGCAAGATTCAGAGTTTCAGTTTTTGAGATGATGGTTTCCAAATATATTTGGAGATTTATTACTTCCATGAATTAAGCTCGAATCGCCAGGGGAAACACAGACGGTGAACCTCGAATCGACGTCTTCCCGACGGAGCCACGGCCCACCCAACGCCGGCACCCCCTCTGCCGCCCTTCCATGGGCAGCTCCGACCACCGGAGACACCACGCCATCCGTCCTCTCCTCAGCGCCCACCGACGAATGGCAAGCCACGTCGTTCCAAGCACAGCAGCGAGCCTCTCTGCTCGCCGTCCCCCTTCTCAAGCCATCGCCTCCCTCCGCGAGCCTCTCTGCTCACCGTCCCCCTTCTCAAGCCATCGCCTCCCTCCGCGAGCCTCTCCGCTCGCCGCCCCCGCCTCCCTTCGCCGGGCTGAGCTTGAGATCTCGCCGGCAAGATCGAGATTCAAAACGAGGAGTATGGCAAACTTGAAATTAAGTGGTCCATGAATTGGATTTTCAATGGCAAACTTGTAATTAAGTGGTCCATGAATTGGATTTTCAATGGTAAACTTGTAATTAAGTGGTCTGTGAACTTAGCAATGAGGTATGTGCTAATAGCAACTCCCTTTATTCATGGTGGTTTCAAACAACAAAATGTGTGGCTGCACTGATTGCAACCAAAGACTAGAACAATGGCCTTTCTCGGTGGTGAAGCAAGGGATTGGATTACCGGTCACCGGAGATCCCAAGTTTAAGACTCACCTACTTCCTTCCTTCAAAAAGAAAAGAAAAGAAAACTCTTGGACTGCATTTCAACTTCACAACATAATTCAAAGAAAAGGGAGCCCAAGGGGTTAGGGGTTGATGAAGCTCAAACGGCCTTAAGTTAGCCTTAAGTTTTCACTGTAATATTTGTTGGTTCTACCAAAAGGCGTGCAAAAGGGGTGAGTAAGAGGTTCAGAATCTGATAACCATATCAAGGATTAACAAGTTCAGCAGTTAACAGCCTCTTCTTGGGCCATACATTGAAGCCATCAAACCTCACCATAATTTAGAACAGTATACGTAATAAGTTCACAACTCACCGAACAGAACAAACCATGCTTCCAGATTGAAGAAGAGCCCCAGGACTGAAAGAAACCAAATACTTTAGTCAGGGAGAAGTAATCTAACGGTTATGAAATAAGGTTGAATGATTCAAATTTTACTCAATGTTTCAACGGAAACAATAACTTTGAATTTGTAGAGCAGTATCCGGGAAGTAAAATTAATATGGTCCCTATAGCAGCAGCAAACAAAAGAGAGCAGATGGATATAGTATGGTCACCTAGACAAAAGAAGCAAAACCCAAAAATATTGAGTCATAAATCTTCAATATTGTAAGCAAAAGCTATTCTTTGCGTTTACCACATTAATGAAAAATCACTTGCAGACCTCACAGTGTGTCATAATTATGATGCAACCTTTGATTTTAGCGGACTTGATAATGTTGTAGTATATTGATATGGCTACTTCAGCTGTCCGTAATTGTAACAGACTTCTAGTCTCATGCTCCATAAACAAACACGTTTTAATGGCAACGAGCTTGTATATTGACAGTGAGGATGATCTCATTTTTTTTTGTTGAGGGAAAACGGTGTGGATGGTGACCGACTTCCAAATAAATTAGTTATCAGTACAATGAATGATATCAGTTTCTGCACCTTGCTGCACCATATTGGACCCCACCTTGACGGGTAAGGCTTATTGCTTTGATCTGGTTTGTATCACAAGAACATCAATCCATGCACGGTAACATCAAACTGTCAATCCATAGATTAATTTATGAATATGGGTATCAGCCGTCGCATGAGGAAATTTCCTCGTATGACAGACAAAAAAATACACTCTGCATCTTTGTTGTGTGATCGGCACAGTTTATTTTGAAATTCATATACTAAAATCCAAATACGTAAAAAATCAAGTGAGCCCCACTAACATGAAAACCCCAATATTTTTTGAGAATGACTATTTAAACCGAACCATTCGGTGCACCGAGTGGACATATTTCCACTAATGGAATGAAATTTGATGGGAAGAGAAATTGATTTGACCCTTTATTTGTTTTTTCTTATCATTTTGGGACAATTGTCCCATCTATACACCGAAATTCGGTGTATATAGTCTCTTCCTATTTTTTTTACTGTGTCTATGTTATAATGCATATTAATCAACATGAACGGTGTCAATCATCTAATTAAAAAAAAGAAAGCAGAATCCTTGACTTCGATCTGTTTGTCCTCTTTTAGCTCGTGCGTCCAGAAAAACTTGGAAGATATGTGCTTCATCCTGTCGCCCTTGATGTAGCATCTTTGAAGTTGAGCAATGCATGCGGCGTTGTCTTCAAAAAGGACAGTATGCTCCAAATCACCAGGCTTCAGGCCAGTGGAGTGAAGAATGTGATGGACGACGGAGCGTAGCCAATAACACTCTATGCTTGCTTCATGGATCGCAATGAGCTTTGAATGATTGGATGACGTAGCTGTTGTGGTTTGCTTTACCGATTCCAGTAGATAGCAGTACATCCGTAGGTAAATACAAAACATGTCTGTGATTTTGCCGTGTGCGGATATGAAAAATAACCTGCATCTACATAACAAGTAATTGGGGAAGGCACCTCTCTGGTAGTAAAGTCCCAGATCTATTGAACCCCTGGAGGTAACACAGAAGATACTTTACTCCGTTCCAGTGACGCTTTGTAGGCGCTGCACTGTATCTGGCTAGGAGATTAACTGCAAACGATATATCGTTACGCGTACAGTTAGCCAGATATAGAAGTGATCCAATGGCACTGAGGTAAAGTACTTCGGGACCCAATATCTCCTCCCCCTCTTCCAGTGGCCGGAAGGGGTCCTTATGTACATCTAGTGATCTTACGACCATAAGAGTACTTAAAGGATGACATTTAGCCATATGATACTTGCGTAGAAGTTTCTTTGTATAATTTGATTGGTGTAATATGATTCCACCTCGTAGGTGGTCAATCTCTAAGCCAAGACAATACTTTGTTTTGCCTAGGCCTTTCATTTCAAAAGTATGCTTTATGCTTTCAGATATCTCATTGATCTCTGCAGGAGATCCTATGAGATTTAAGTCATCAACATATACTGCTATGATGACGAATCATGCTCCCGTTCTTTTGATAAAGATACACGGGCAGACTTCATTATTTGTGAATCCTTGATGTGCAAGGAAATCACTAAGTCTGTTATACCACATTTTGCCCGATCGCTATATCCGGAGGACGGATATAGAGGTAAAAATACTAAAAACGATACTTTTAATCATACGTATGATTGCCCCTCCCCTAGATCTCGCAAGATCGTCATGGGGATTCATCGTCGCCTTGAAAACGATGGATTATTCATCCCAAAAAATCAATTTTTTAAGGGTTTTTGGATTTCCTTTTGCCAAAACCCCAAATCAACCCCGCCGGCGGCCTCGCCCCCCTCCTCGCCGCCACGCCGTCTCCCCCACAGGGGGGCGGCCGCCGCGCCTCCCTGCAGGGGGGCGGCGGCCATCTCTGCCGCCGCCCTCCCCTGCAGGGGGGCAGCCGCCGCCGCTCCCCCCTACTGGGGGGCGGCGGCCCCCGCGAGGCCCCCCCTGCAGGGGGGCGGCGGCCCCTGCCGCTCCCCCCCTGCCCGCCGCCGCCCCCCCTGCAAAACCCTAACCCAAAAAAACAGAGTTCTGTGGGCCTGAAGCCCACAGCAGATCTGTGGGCTTCAGGCCCACAGATTTAAAAAAAAACAGATCTGTGGGCCTGAAGCCCACAGCAGATCTGTGGGCTTCAGGCCCACAGATTTTCAAAAAAAAGAGGCTTATGGGCCTGAAGCCCATAGGTCGACTGCGGGCTTCAGGCCCGCAGGCTGGTTTATCTGGAAAAAAAAATTTGAGGGAGGCAAAGGACTATAAACTCGGCTTAAAAGGCAACTTATTAGCCTAAAAATTAATTTAAAATGGGGATTCAAAGGTAAAATATTCGTGAAAAATCACGGTAAATTACGGGACGAATATCGGGCAGACAAGGGCATTTTGAGGATTTTTTGGGGGGCTTTTGGGATGATGAGGGAACCTTTTTCCTCATACAAAAGAAAATGTTAATTTTGGGCTCTTAATCAATTTAAATTGATTAAACCCATTTACTTTACAACCTATGCATCGTAATTTCTTTTACATGCTTTACATCTCTGGCAAAATTATGTGGATATTATTTGCGTGGTTGTACATTTTATTTAAAAAAAACTTAATAATTAGGAAGATCCTGCGACCGCTCTGCCGTTAGTTACCTAACCTAACAGTGTATGACGTTGCCCAGTGGTCCAATAATTATTAAGTGATTAAATATCGCTTTATCCTCTTATGAATAAACTGCCTGCGATGTCTGTGGATGAAAATGTTGATGAGCACAATATTCTTGCATGAATTGCTAAATGTGGTTTTTGGATCGGCCGTTTAGTCCCACAGTTTATTTCCCGCACTTTTCTTTTATTTTTGAGAGAAATTGTAGTGAGGAATTTATGTAAATGTCAAAGAAAGAAGACCAACTTCCATGGAGTCGGAAGCTACGCTTGAAGACGAAGATATTAAATGGGACCCACGGGGTTTCCAAAGTTGTATTTTCATTTTATTCAAGCTGCAAATTTGTATAATTTGGACGGTGGACTCTTGGACTCTTTCTTGTGGGACTGGTCGATCCACACGTTTAGCTTTTCCTTAAATATTGCTTCCGCATGAAAATGTTCTTTCTGATTGATTATTAATTCATGCATGTTTGTGCTCTGCTAGATAAATGGCTAAAATTGCAAGCGTTGACTTTGAAGTGCTGGATGCATCAGGCAGAAACTATCTAAGCTGGCAGCTAGATGTTAAGTTTCACTTGCGGGCCACGTCCCTCATCGCTGCTGTGACTGAAAAAGAAAATGTTAGCGATATAGAGAAGGCGCAAGCCATCATCTATATTCGCCGCCATGTGGATAAGACCTTAAAGGCTGAGTACCTTACGGTCGAAGATCCACTTGAGCTATGGACCGCCCTTGAGGACATGTATAAACATCAGAGAGATATTATACTCCCAAGGGCGAGATATGAGTGGGAGAACCTGAGACTGCAGGACTTTAAGTCCAGTGCTGAGTACAACTCAGCACTTTTTAGCATCACCTCACGCCTGAAGTTGTGTGGTGAAAAAGTCTCAGAAGATCGCATGCTGGAAAAGGCGTATACGTCTTTCCATGAAAAGGATGCGATACTTATGCAGCAATACCGTGAACGTAAGTTCACCAAGTATTCAGAGCTGCTGTCATGTCTTCTCATGGCCGAGCAAAACAGAGAGCTTCTTCTCGCCACTCACAATATGCGCCCTCCCGGCACTGCCCCCCCATCAGAAGCTCACCATACCTCTTCATTCAAAAAGAAGAGGGACAATAAAAGAAAAGAAAGACCACAGAAAGGGGGACAACAGAAAAGAGCCAAGGGCCCACCACAGCAGCGCAAGAATGAAGGGAAGCGCAAGTTCACCTGGCGCAGGAATGATAACAAGAAAAACAATGCACCCCCACCCAAGAGGGACTGGGAAGACCAGTGCCACAGCTGTGGCATGACAGGCCACTGGTCTAGAGTGTGCAGGACCCCAGTGCATCTCCAGGAGCTTTATAAACAAAGCAAGAAAAAGAATGTTGAATCAAACCTGGTGGCTGCGAATAATGCAGTCAAATTTACAGTAAAAGACTTCGAGTCAGATAATCTGCCTGATTAGCCTGTTATCATTTATCTTAGCATTTTATTGTATGAACATTCTATGTTATGAGAGCTTTTATGTATCTTCAATTCCGTTGAATAAAATTTAGCCTTTCTGAATGCAAATGTTTACTCATCTTTTTTAGATGGAATGCTCTCATGACTGCTTAGTAGACAGCGCGTCAACACATATGATCCTTCAACACAAATGCTATTTTCATAGCATTATCCCGTATAAGAGCCCTGTAAACACAATTTCAGGGCCATCTGACATAATTGAAGGTTCTGGGAATGCAACCTTGTTTCTCCCCAATGGAACAAAAATAAAAATAAAAGATGCACTTTACTCTCCGAATTCCAAGAGAAACTTACTAAGTTTCAAAGATATCCGTCTTAACGGATTCCACTTGGAAACAGCAAATGTCAAAGAAAATGAATTACTGTATGTAACGTCTCAAGAAAATGGAGTTAAAACCATACTTGAACGTTTTGAGAGCCCCCCTCTCTCCAGACACACGTTCTCTTGTATATTTACAACCATGCATTTTCAATATTTCCACTCCAAAAGAAATTCAGAATTTGCACACATTCTCCATCTTTAGTGTTAAGAATAATGGTCCCATATTGAATAAAATAGAAAAAGATGATCCTTATAAATTTGTAGGTAGGCATCTACCCAGAAGCTTAAGCTTGTGCGTTAGATATGGTTTGAACTACTAGTTTGTCGCTTCACCATTATAAAATGATTGCATGCCTTCTGTTACTATTTTTAATTTTCATGTGGTATCAGAACTAGACACTTCAAATATCTAGCTGTGTTCTTCACTAAATTTTTAATCTGGTTTTCAAACTTAAAAGTGAATTCATTTTAAGGGTGGTATTAAAAATAATAATCCTACATTGAATTAAATAGAAAAAGGTTATATGTCTAAGTTAATAGTTGGGCATCTATCTAGAGTCTTAAACTTTTAGTTTAGATATGATTATAACTACTAGTTTATGGTTTCATCATTATAATTGTGAGCCGGGTCTCTGCCCAAAAGCTCAAAGGTTTTTTGGATTACATATGATTTCAACAATTGGTTTGTGACTTCATCAATATAGAATAATTGTAGGCATCCCATTACTATATCGAATTCTAACAGTTAGTTTCAACACTACACGAGACACTCCCCCCTACCCCCAGCACAAAAAAGCCTGGAGAGGAGAAGGAGATGAGGATGATGGTGAAGAAATAAGAGAACAGAATAAAATTCTTGGATGTCTGGGACCATCTCCTCTTAAAGCCCCCTCGATTGTAAATGTCATGTGAAGCTTGAGATTCCTGTGAAGGTTGAGATTTGGCTCAGGATTGTTTGAAACAAATTTTAGGTGAGAATGAACAAAATCTTAAGCTTTTTAATAATTGAATTTGGAAAAACTAAAGCTTGATTCAATTAACAGCCTTGCCTACAGCAAGAAATGAGATCACTAGTTTTTAAATGCCATCAGAACAACTAGGGGATCAATCCCTCAATAAATATTTATCTTTCAACTTTCATAATTAACCTATTTTACCCGGTCTACCAACACTTAACGCGCATTAAACTGTTAGGATCCAAGATAAAAAGACAATTTTTATTGAGAAAACAAAGCTAGAACAAGATATTTGAGCACAAAAGAGGTGTGCTCTCCTCCCAAGACGTCAAAGAGGGCGTCTGCACTCGTTTAATCTACGAACTACTCCTAATGACACTCAATAGAATATGAAGTTCAGTACGCAGTAGAGAACATAAAGAACAACAGAAATGACACACAGCAATCAGGGACACAAGAGACTTGGTATCGCAGTTCGGTGCGCACACCTACATCTGCGGGGCCACGCCCAGAAAAATAGAATACTTCACTATAAAGATCAGAGAATACAAACTCTAAAATTCACGCTTCTATAAGGAAGAACACACTCATCCTTAAAACAAACCGTGAGGGGTGATCGCAATCAACCCCATGAAGTATTCTTGGCAAGCTCCCCTTGCCTGCAAGCTCCCCTTGCACCATCGACTAGATCAACTCCCTTGATCCCACGTGCGTGGTTGCCGGCCTCCCTCCCGGAGTATATCTCAGAGGACTTCTTTCGCAAAAGTCTTGACCTAGCCGCCAATGCTCTCAAACCTTTAAAGCAGCGACACTGTCCATCTCGGTTCAATCAGCACTAGATCTATCAATCTAGAAGCGACTCAATAACAGCAATAACCGCAACTCCCATAGATGGAACGAGATCCCTAAATCTCCGCAGGAGATCGTTGCCAGAATCTCGCCATCGAAGATATCTTCAACTAATTCTTCACGAATGGAACTGAAAGATATTCTCAGCCAATCAAATCTTCAGCAGATATTAACCATCATAAATACCTGAACAAATATAAATGGCGACTTAAGATCACGCGGACCTCAGGCTTCGATCTACAACAGTCGCACATAGGCACATCATGTTGAACACGGAGGTTCAACAATCTGTCCAACAAAACATCCAACAAGCTCAGCTGAGACTTGTCTTCTCTTCAGATAATGAGGTTCTGACGCAACAAAACGTTCAACAAGATGTCTAACATCCCCAGATAATTTTGTCCAAACACTTCAAGGAGTACAAGGAGAGAGACGATTATCGGAGTGCCACAAATGACAAGCAAGGCATATACTAGCAGTAGAGACAAAACCTAACAATACCCCTTTTGTCATTTAGTGGCACAATACAATATGATATTCAACAACATACCAGTCTGAAGAAGAACTGAGGTACTCCCCTTCACCATAAGAACCACAAAAAGACTGCCTACCTTTATCTCCCCTTTTGAGCCACTAAAAACAAAAGAACCATCTAGAGAACACCAGTCATAGATCGGCAGAGGAGCCACGCTTCAGAGCGGACAGCTTATCTTGCAACAGCAGCTTGTGACGATCCAAAAAAGCCCGCTGGCTATCAAGAACAAGAAGCTGATCATTGACATTTTGAAGGGCATTTTCCAGGAACTCAATGTCCACAGCACTCGACTGAGAGGAGCTGGCAGACTGAGATTCAGGAGGCAAAGAGGACTGGGGTCCAGCATTACTAGACAGAGGGGGTGAAGAAGGACCACCGGGCAGAGAGGGCAACACCTCAGTGATATCATTGTATTTTCCAGCCACAGACTTTGCTGTATACGAGATACTGTCACAGGTAGAGGGAAGATCAGAAGGAGACAAGTGCACCTTTTGAGCCAAAAGCATCATGGATATGAGAGCTCCATGAGGTAAAGAGGTCCCGGAGGATGATAATTCAGCAAAAGATAAGATAGAATCGAAAATGATTCTTCCTAAATTGAAGACCTGAGACGTGCCGGCAGAGAACAATAGTTTGCACATGTCCCTTGTGACCACTGAAACATTTGAGGTAGGGAGCCAGTTTCGAGTAGCAACTCTGAATAGAATAAAATACTTTGCAGTAAGTGCAGACGAGGGAAAAACAGATGACTTAGTAGGCCAGCGAGTCAACTTTTCAGCAGTCACGACCTCAATCAGTCTGGCAAAGCTCACTCCAGATGTGTCACCGAACGCTGGAACAGATTGGGAACATTTCCATTCTAATAATTTGTTCAGAGATGCAGGAGAGAATGTGACAATCTTCCATCGGACATAATTTCTGAAACTCCACCGAGAGGATCCATCACTTGCAGATTTGGAGAGATTACAGTAAAATTCTCTCACCAAAATAGGATAATAGACGCTGAAGCATGTAGCAGCATGGACAAGACCAAGATCCTTCAGAATAGAATCCAACTGAGTCTTGTCGAATGATGACAGATTGAGGACTTTCTCTGATATAAGAGATCTCTCGGAGTAAGCTGGCCATCTGTTCTTACGGGCTTTGTCAAAGAAAGTTTTGCTCAGGGCATCTGAAGATGTAAACGAGGGAGGGCGACAGGGAGCAGAAGCTGAAAGTTTAAGCCGCTTGGAAGGCGAAGTCTCAGCACTACTGGAAGGGCGAGGAACAGGACGCTTTTTGGACACAGATCTACTCTTGCGCATGAAGGAAGACATGGGTGGTTCATTTTGTTCAGAAATCGCACATGTTATAGGACTTGTTGTAACATTTTGTACAACAATATCTTCATCAGCTTCCTCCACAAAGGGAATAGCATCAATATTCGTCCCTGTAATGTCACCACCAGCATCTGAAGAACCTTCAGTCATATCACAACGATCAGCTGAACCAATCGCAGTCTCAACAACAACTGCATCATCATCTTGACCAACTTGCAAAACCTCAGTCTCTGGCAGAACAGAGGGAAGATCCACATCTTGACCATCCAGTGGTTCTCCTGAGATGTCTAAATTCATAGAAACAGGTATCGACCCCACTGCATCTTTGAGAGACTGCCTATTTTCTGAACCATCACCAGCATGATCCACATCTACACCTGTCACATTTTGGCCCACACGAGGGGAATCTTCAAGGCATACACCCTGATCACAGCCATCTTTCTTAGATTCTCTTTCAGTCTCAGTCACATGCTGAGAGGAGTCAAAAGACACAGATTGAACTCCTTCATTTGAACCACGATCATTGTCATTAGCCACATTTTGGATATCCTCATCCACACCCATAGGAGACAGAGGGACAGGGGCCTCTTCCTGAGATGGGATAGAAGGCACAGTATCATCATCAACAACTACCTCCATTTCAACATCCTTGTTCATCTTTACATCACTTTGCTCAAAAGAATTCTCAGAGAACAAATTTGCTGTGGAATCTTCAACAGTGTCCCTTGACATATGCATTTCAGCAAACACTGGAGGGTCTTCTGAATCTGAAATCTCCACAATTTCAATTTCAGAGATTTTCACATAGGACTTGGGATTCCAAGTTCGAATCACAACCTTCCTATCTCGAGGCACTTCAACACTCATAACTTTCCCTTTAATCTTCTTGTGCATGAGATTTTTGAAATGAATGTGAGATACATCCATAGAAGAAAGGTCTAATCTCTTACCAGTTCTTCGCAAATACCAAAACCATTCTTGAATTGTAACAGGTTCAAGGAATTCTTCATCATCAGAAACTTCAACCTTAGAAGGGTTTCGACAAAGGGGAATTTCGAGAATTGGGAAAAACTTGACTAACTCCAAATTTGAAATACCATGAGAGTGCATGCTGGAGAAAAGGCTAGGGGATTGAGGAGAGAAGGTAGTACCCATGGGAGACCCGTGCCTGGAGCGAGAAGACCCTTTTTTCCGTTTGATAGGAGAGGAAGAAGATGGTGGAGCATTTTTCCTCGCGGAGGCAGTCCGACGAGAAGACCGGCGAGGAGGCTGCGAAGGCGATTTCGAATGATCTCTCTCCATAATCGAACAAGAAAAGAGAAATTGTCTCACAGTCACAAAGATCAGATCAAGAACCCTAGAAGATCAGACAAGAGAATCTTGAAGATATTTGATTTTTAAAGAGAGTAGAGAATTGCGCCTTGGGAACGGGATATGAAAAGAAGGAATTAAATATCGGGTAACGAACTTGGAAGGAAAACCAAACCCGATAGCCCAAGACGGCCCAATTCTCTTATTGTTGCAACCTAAAGTTGCAACAATGTTCACAACAAAGTGAACAACATCAGATACGACACAGTCCTAAGGCTTGTCGCAATTCCTCAAATCTGGTGGAGTCTAGAGGCTTTGTAAAAATGTCTGCTAGTTGATTACCTGTAGCTACATACTCCATGGCTAGGGACTTCTTCTCAACCAGCTCTCTAATAAAGTGGTGTCGGATGTCGATATGTTTTGTTCTGGAATGCTGGACAGGGTTCTTGGAGATGTTTATAGCACTCTGGTTGTCACATAAAATAGTCATAATTCCTTGTTCCAGTCCATAGTCTATCAACATTTGCTTCAACCATAGCAATTGTGTGCAACAACTTCCCGCTGCAATATACTCAGCCTCTGCTGTAGATAATGATATGTAGTTCTGTTTTTTACTATACCATGACACCAGATTGTTCCCCACATAAAAACATCCTCCGGTGGTGCTTTTCCTATCATCTGTATTTCCTGCCCAGTCAGCATCACTATATCCTGAGACAAGAGTATTCGTATCCTTTGTATACCATATACCATAGTCTGATGTTCCACTGATATACCTGATAATCCTCTTTACGGCAGTAATATGAGATTCCTTAGGACTTGCTTGGTAACGAGCACAGACTCCAACACTGAAGCTGATATCCGGCCGGCTAGCTGTTAAATACAAAAGACTACATATCATACTTCTGTAAAGAGTAACTTCAACATCTCTTCCTCCTTCATCCTTGGAGAGTTTTTCAGACGTACTCATGGGAGTCCGAACATGTCTTGCACTTTCTAAACCGAATCTCTTGACAAGATTCCTTGCATACTTGCTCTGCGAGATGAACAGACCATCTGGACACTGTTTAACTTGGAGGCCAAGAAACACATTCAACTCACCTACCATGCTCATTTCAAACTCCCTTTGCATGAGATTAATAAACTCATGCACTAGCTGTTGCGATGTTGAACCGAAGACTATGTCATCAACATAGATCTGGGCAATCATCACACTTGATCTTGTCCTTTGAACAAATAAAGTTTTATCAGCTCCTCCTCTTTCGTATCCCTTCTTGAGAAGATATGTAGTCAATCTTTCATACCAGGCCCTTGGAGCTTGTTGCAGCCCATACATCGCCTTCTTCAGTTTGTAAACATGATTTGGAAGAAATGGATCAGCAAAGCCTTTGGGTTGTTCAACATACACTTCTTCATTCAACAGCCCGTTCAGAAAGGCACTTTTCACGTCCATTTGGTGCAGTTTGAAATTTAAACTACAGGCAACCGCTAGCAATAGTCTAATAGATTCCAACCGAGCTACTGGAGCGAATGTCTCATCGAAGTCAATTCCTTCCACTTGGGTATACCCTTGAGCTACAAGCCGGGCTTTATTGCGAGTAACATTTCCCTTCTCATCTGTCTTATTTTTGAATATCCATTTTGTCCCGATGACATTTGTTCCTTTTGGTCTCTCCACAAGACTCCAGACATCATTTCGTTGGAATTGGTTTAGTTCCTCTTGCATAGCCGAGACCCAGAAATCATCAACAATTGCTTCCTTCACATTTTTGGGTTCGGTAGTAGAGAGAAAGCAAGCATACCCAGCCAGATCTCTGTAGTTAACACGACTAGTACCTCTGGTGCGACGACTGTCGTGAACGTCACCAATGATTAGCTCTGGCGGATGGTCTCGTATAATCTTTGTAATTCCCTCAGCATCTTGAGCATTTTCAGCTTCTACTTGAACCGACTCCATAGTTGCAGTGTCCTGTGTTGCAACAATTTGTTCAACATTGTTCTGTTTGGTTTTGTTTGTTGCAACATCACTTTCAACACGAAACTCATCCTCATTTCTGTCTTCTTGAACTCCCTTTTCACCAGTTAGAATAGATTCTCCCTGATCAAAATCATCAACCACAACGTTAATGGATTCCATCATGACATCTGTTCGTTCATTCAGCACACGGAAGGCACGACTCCTTGTAGAATACCCCAAGAAAATTCATTTGTCACTCTTGGTGTCGAACTTCCGTCTTGGTGTCCGATCTTGCAGGATGTAGCACTTGCTTCCAAAGATATGGAAGTAGGAGACATCAGGCTTTCGTCCTTTCCAAATTTCGTATGGAGTTTTCTCAGTCCGTGGCCGAAGGTAAACTCTGTTGATGGTGTAGCAAGCAGTGTTAATCGCTTCAGCCCACCACTTAACATTCACTTTTCGAGCATTCAGCATAACACGAGCCATTTCCTGAAGTGTTCGATTCTTCCTTTCAATAACTCCGTTTTGCTGAGGAGTCTTAGGAGCCGAGAACTCATGTCCTATACCTTGTGCCTCACAGAATTCAGAGAATGAGTGATTCTCAAACTCTTTTCCATGATCACTTCGAATCCGGATGACTTTCCCTATGTTGTCTCCTCTTTCAACTTGAAGACGAGTACACAATTTTTTGAAAGCATCGAAAGTATCTGATTTCTCCTTTAGAAAATCCACCCAGGTGAAACGTGAAAAATCATCAACACATACAAAGATGTACTTCTTACCTCCGACGCTTGTTTCTGAAGTGGGTCCAATCAGATCCATGTGTAGCAGCTCCAGAGTTTTTGAAGTTGTGATATTCTGAATTTGCTTGTGACTCACTTTCTTCTGCTTTCCCAGTTGGCAAGCTTCGCACACTCCTTCTTTCTTCTTGATTAAAGTTGGCATTCCACGGACAGCTTTTGCTTTGGAGATTTTCATTAGGATCTTGAAATTTACATGTCCTAGTTTCTGATGCTACTGTTCAGAAGCATCCGTGGTGACACTCAGACATCTGTCAGGTTCTTGCAACAGGTAGCAGTTGTCACTAGATCTTTTTCCGGAAAGAATGCACACTTCATCACCATTAAACACAAGGCATTCATTTTTGTTGAATCGAACCAGCAGACCTTGATCGCACAACTGACTGATACTAATGAGATTAGCCTTTAAATTTTCAACATGCATCACATCTTTCAATTTCAGAGTTTCTGTCATATTCAGATTTCCTTTTCCAACAACCCTGCTTCTCTGTCCATCCCCAAAAGTGACATGGCCTTTATTCCCAGCAGTGTACTCAGATAGGAGACCCTTGTTCCCTGTCATGTGCCGAGAGCAACCGCTGTCAAAATACCACTGATTTTCTGCAAAGGTAGCCAAAGATGTGTAAGCAACCATACTGATCAGCTCAGACTTCTTAATCCATTTCATACTTGTTCGCTGTTGCGGATGAATAATATTTCTTCCTTCACTCACGTGCTTCATGCGCCTGAAACAGCTCCAATCATTGTGTCCTATTTGTCTGCAGTAATTGCATATAGGCTGCCTAAATGTAGTACCTTTTTTGTTCTTTCATCTTGACTTGGCCTCATCATGTAGACTCCTTTTAACATGCTCCTTAACATTGAGACTACTCCTGGTCTTGAGTGTGTGTAGATGACTTCCTCTGTGGTAACCAACTCCTGTTCGATCTCCAGCCACCTTTCCCATGTTGAGAATGTCATCAAGTTTGGTTTTTCCTGAGTTCCACCAGTTGACAGTGCTTTCTGCCTTCTCAGCTCTTAGTAAAGCTCTCTTCATATTTCTCTCACAGTTTCGGAGGCTTGTTTCAGTCTTCAGAAGTTTGGCTTGAGTCGCATCCTTCTCACTTCTCAACTTAGAGCATTCATCTTTCAGTTTCTTGTTGATTGCACAGATTTCCATCCATTTGTAGAACATAATTTGATAGGCTGTGCGGATTTCCTCATCATCAATATCTTCTTCACTTTCACTTTCTGATTCAACTTCACTGTCACAAGTTGCACTATTTGTCACAACATTTCGTACAACATTTTCTCACTTGTGCTTGGATGTTGCAGCACATGTTGCAACATTATGTTCGACATGACTGAAGGACTTGCCTTCAGATTTGTCATTCAGAATAGCTGTGAAAGCAACATAATTACTAGTTATGTCTTCATCTTCCACACTACCTCCAGAGTCTTCATCGCTCCAGGTGCTGGCGAGGGATTTCCCTTTTTGCTTCTTAAGGGTGTTTGCACATTCTGCCTGTATATGACCAAACCCTTCACATTCTCTACACTGTATCCCCTTTCCTTTGTTTTTAGACTCATACCTTTGAGTAGGGCGACCATCACTCTTTTCACCAGCAGGAGGTCCTGACCGCACCATCTTATTAGTAGCTTTGAAATTCTGACATCTGTTGCTAATCTTTCTCATCATCCTACTAAAGTTTTTGGTGAGTAGAGCAATATCATCTTCAAGTTCTGACTCATTATCAGATTTTGACAATTCATTGGCTTCAATCTTTAAGGCAACACCCTTCTCCTTTTTGTTTTGTTTGAGATTCATCTCATAAGTCTGTAGGGAGCCCATGAGTTCGTCCAATCTCATGGTGGATGTGTTCCTTACTTCCTCTATCGCAGCAATCTTTGCTGAAAATTTATCTGGCAGGGACCTCAGGGTCTTTTCAACAAGTTTCTTTTGTGAATACTTCTTACCCAGTTGGAATGCCTGATTTGCAATATCCCTCAATCTTCCATTGAATTCTGCAACCGTCTCGTTTTCATTCATTCTCAGATTTTCAAACTGAGAGGCGAGCATTTGCAATTTTGAGGCCTTAACAGTGCTGGTTCCTTCATGCACGTTTTGAAGAATGTCCCAAGCTTCTTTAGCGTGCTCACAAGTTGATATAAGCTTGAACTGCTCTTCATCAACGACAGTAAAGATGGCGTTCACCGCTTTTGAGTTTCCTAAGGCAGCACGTTCCTCATCAGGATTCCAGTCTCTCACAGGTTTGAAGCATTCCTTGCCTTCTTTGTTGACTTCAACCGGAGGGCTCCATCCTTCAACTGTAGCAACCCAAGCCTTTTCATCCAGAGATTTGATAAAAGCTCGCATACGAGACTTCCAATAAGTGTAATTCGATCCAGTGAGCAAAGGGGGACGAGTAACCGAAGCACCTTCTTTTGTATTCATGATCAGCGTACTGAAACACAAGATCACACCCACTTTGAAAGAAAGTCAAAGTATTATGGATGACCTGCTCTGATACCAAATGAAGTTCAGTACGCAGTAGAGAACATAAAGAACAACAGAAATGACACACAGCAATCAGGGACACAAGAGACTTGGTATCGCATTTCGGTGCGCACACCTACATCTGCGGGGCCACGCCCAGAAAAATAGAATACTTCACTATAAAGATCAGAGAATACAAACTCTAAAATTCACGCTTCTATAAGGAAGAACACACTCATCCTTAAAACAAACCGTGAGGGGTGATCGCAATCAACTCCATGAAGTATTCTTGGCAAGCTCCCCTTGCCTGCAAGCTCCCCTAGCACCACCGACTAGATCAACTCCCTTGATCCCACGTGCGTGGTTGCCGGCCTCCCTCCCGGAGTATATCTCAGAGGACTTCTTTCGCAAAAGTCTTGACCTAGCCGCCAATGCTCTCAAACCTTTAAAGCAGCGACACCGTCCATCTCGGTTCAATCAGCACTAGATCAATCAATCTAGAAGCGACTCAATAACAGCAATAACCGCAACTCCCATAGATGGAACGAGATCCCTGAATCTCTGCAGGAGATCGTTGCCAGAATCTCGCCATCGAAGATATCTTCAACTAATTCTTCACGAATGGAACTGAAAGATATTCTCAGCCAATCAAATCTTCAGTAGATATTAACCATCATAAATACCTGAACAAATATAAATGGCGACTTAAGATCACGCGGACCTCAGGCTTCGATCTACAACAGTCGCACATAGGCACAGCATGTTGAACACGGAGGTTCAACAATCTGTCCAACAAAACATCCAACAAGCTCAGCTGAGACTTGTCTCCTCTTCAGATAATGAGGTTCTGACGCAACAAAACGTTCAACAAGATGTCTAACATCCCCAGATAATTTGTCCAAACACTTCAAGGAGTACAAGGAGAGAGAGACGATTATCGGAGTGCCACAAATGACAAGCAAGGCATATACTAGCAGTAGAGACAAAACCTAACAGAATAATCTCAATATCAAGCATGAAAATCACAAATGACGGCTAGCCCTATAAATAAAAGAAACTAGGGTTTTCCTAGGCTAAGGGCGCGCGCGCGTAAACAAGAGGGCAAGGAGGCCGGCGGCCACATGGGCCGGCCCATGCTTGGGCGGAAATAGACCGCTAGGTCTATCAATACTCCCCCCCAAAGAACCACCTTATCCTCAAGGTGGTGTAAGTCCCGGCAGTACTACTCCGAGTGGGAGTCGTCCTCCCCTCCGATCCGTTCGTCCTCCACGTCATCTTCCTCGTCGGCTTCCGCTATCAACACTTGGGGCTTTCGATCCACACAGCGGTGTCCTGGAGTGAAGCGCTCGTCGCATCTGAAACATAGCCCTTTTTGCCTTTTCTCCCTCATCTCTGTATCGGTCATCCGTTGAAATGGGCCCCGGCCGGTAGCGGGTTCTGCTCACCCGTCTTCTCAAGCCCTGTTTGAACTGTCTCAGTAGTGGTCACTGCTACGCCTGCCCCAGTCGTAGTGCCCTGCTGTATCTGCCCACTGTAGCTGCTCCCGCCTCTCCTATCCTCAGCTCGGGAGTCCACCATCTGCGCCATCTCGATGACCTCGGAAAGCCCTCGAGACTTGTATGGCCTCACCGCAGCTCGAAGACTAGGACGTAGCCCCTTCAAGAAGGTGCCCTCCAGCGACTCGTCCGACACCCCATGAACTCGTTCCGCCAGTGTCTCGAATATCTCAATGTACTCCCGCACTGGCCCCTCCTGCCTGAGGGCGTATAACTGCTCGTGTAAGTTCCCTAGTCGGGGGTCTCTAAACTTCTCCAGTACCATATCCTTCAGCTCCTCCCAGCTCCTGATCTGCTGCAGCCTCTCCTTCCACTGGTACCATCCCAAGGCTCGCCCCTCCATGCAGATGGCCGCCGCCTCCAGCTTCTGGGCCTCGGTCATGTGATGCGCCGCGAAATATCTCTCCGCTGTGAACAACCAGGCGTGTGGATCCTCCCCAGAAAAGATCAGCATCTTCAGCTTCCGGACTCTGCAGTCTCCTCCAAAGTGCCCCTGCTCGGGCCTCCCATCGTCTCTGTGACGCGGATGGTAGTGCTGCCTCCTCTCGTCCAGAGTCTCGTATCACCTAAGTGGTCCTCCTCCGCGACCCCCATAGTCTCATAGGTCTCTGTGTCCCTCGTCGCCTCCAAACACGCCCTCTGGCCACTCCTGGTAGTCTCCGTATCTTCCTCCGGTGCCTGATGTGCGTCTCTCCTGGTGGTGGGACGGTGGATGCCACCTCCCAACATCAAAACGAGGGTCGGGAGGGTCCCGATAGCCCTCGCCGTAGTCTCCGTGCTCCTGAAAGTCCCCGGGTCCCAAACCCTCCTCAAAGTCATGTGCCGGAGCCTCTCGACGCGGCTGCCCATGCTGAGAAGTGCCGAAATCGCCGCCAACAGCCCTCGGAACGTCGCGCGTCGGCCTGGGAAGGTCGACGGGGCCGCAGCCTGCCAGGGGCAGGGCCGCCGGCCCCGCCCGGGGATCCTGGGGGGCCCAGCGCCCCCCCCCCCGTGGGTCGGGAGGGGTCGCTGGACCCTCCTGGGGGTTCGGCGCCCCCGACCGACCCCAGAGGGGTTCGCCGGACCCCCCCCCCCGTAATCCTGGGGGGCCCAGCGCCCCCCCGGGGGTCGGCGGGGGTCGTCGGACCCTCCTGGGGGTTCGGCGCCCCCGGCCGACCCCGGGGGTTCGTCGGGCCCCCAGTGCTCCCGGGGGCCCCAGCGGCCCCCCCGTTGGTCGAGGGGTCGCCGGACCCTCTTGGGGGTCCGTCGCCCTTGGGCGAGCCCATGGGTGGCCGCCGCCCCCCTGCGGCTAACCTGGGGGCCGGTGACCCCCTGGGGGTGGTGCCGCTGCCCCCCCCCCCCCCGCCCGCCCTCCTCGCGTGCCTTCCCGCGTGGTTGATCGAGGTCGCCGGTCCATCCTTGGGCTTCTGCGGCCTTTCGCCTAATCTCCTCTCGATAATCGATCTTCATCAGCTCCTCTTCATCATCCACGGCCAAATCTTCCACCAAAAAATCACTTTTGGGGTCAAAGCTTTCAACTTTCTCCTTCTCCTTCTTCAAAGATGCCGCCTTTTCCCCCGATTTAGGGTTTTCTTCCCCTTTGTTGTTCGCCGCCAATTGTTTTAGGGTTGCCTTCATTTGCGCGAATTGGTCGTCGTGCTTCGCTTAATTTGCCGTCAATTGGTTGATGGAAGCCGTCAATTTTGCCATGGATTCGTCGTTGGCCACCAATGATTTCTTAATCCCGTCGATTTCGCTCGTGAATTTGGCCTCCAAAGCTTCAATTTTGTCGTGGGATCTTGTCGTAGCCGCCATGGATCGTCACGTGCTCTGATACCAAAATGTTAGGATCCAAGATAAAAAGACAATTTTTATTGAGAAAACAAAGCTAGAACAAGATATTTGAACACAAAAGAGGTGGGATCTCCTCCCAAGAAGCCAAAGAGGACGTCCGCACTCGTTTAATCTACGAACTACTCCTAATGACGCTCAATAGAATAATCTCAATATCAAGCATGAAAATCACAAATGACGGCTAGCCCTATAAATAAAAGAAACTAGGGTTTTCCTAGGCTAAGGGCGCGCGCGTAAACAAGAGGGCAAGGGGGCCGACGGCCACATGGGCAGGCCCATGCTTGGGCGGAAATAGACCGCCAGGTCTATCATAAACCTATCATGTTAACATTTGACTTAACCCAGTAGATGACGACAGTGGCAAGCATCTGATAGATCCGGCCCATTAAAGGGGCTTTTTGGGGGCTTTGTGTTATTTTGATTAATGTATGGGTATTTGAGTCATTAGACATTGAGTTGAAGTATTATAAATAAGGGGGAGGCTAACCGGCCCTAGACATGCCATTGATTTGATTATTTTCATAATAGAGAGAATTCCCTTGGTCCTCGGGAAGGTGCAGACGTTTCTTATCAATCGGCGTCTTGAGAGGACGATTACCCGACAATTTTAATCAACTATCTTTTTATTTTCAGTTTTATTAATAAATCGCAGATTCCCCTAGGGGCTTTTTGGGGGCTTTGTGTTATTTTGATTAATGTAAGGGTATTTGGGTCAGTAGACATTGAGTTGGATTATTATAAATAAGAGGGGCTAGCCGGCCTTAGGCATGCTATTGATTTGATTATTTTCATAATAGAGATAGAATTCCATTGGTCATCGTGAAGATGCGGACGTCCCTTATCAATCGACATCTTGGGAGGACGATTACCCCTACAATTGTAATCAACTATCCTTTTATTTTCAGTTGTATTAATAAAATCGCAGATTCCCTTTTGGTTCCTATTAGTTCATTGTGCCCTCCTGCCTGAGGATAGCAGCTGCTCCCACACGTTCTCCAAGTATGGGTCCCTGAACCTCTCCATCATCGAATCCCTGATCTCCTCCCACGAGCGAAAAGGATGCCTCGCATACTTCCACTGAAACCAAGCGAGAGCCTTTCCATCCAGACAAATCCCAGCTACCTCCAGCTTTTTCTCCTCCGTCATGCGAAACTCTAAAAAATCTCTCTGCTCGGTTGATCCACGATACTGGATCACCCCATCGAGTACTGACATCTTCAGTTTCCGCAGCCAGTCCATATTGAATGTGCACTGGTCTCCTCGTCTCCCGCCATACCTAGGCTGATGGTAGTACTGCCACCTCTCTGGTGTGTCTTAAACCCTCCGGTGGTCCTCTCCAACGATCTCCATGTCCCCCTCGGGGCCCTTCTCCTCGACCATCGTAGCCTCCTACTGACCCTCCTGCTCCTCCTAATAAACTCCGGGGCGTCCTTCATAAGTGTTGGGTGGCGGGTGCCATCTATCATCGCCATATCGAGGGTCTGGAGGGTCTCGAAAACCTCCTCCGTCCTCGTAATACCCTTGCCCATCTCCGGGTCCAGACAGCTGCCAAATCCACGTGCCGGGCCCTCAGAATAGGCCGAAAAATCCCTGAAAGACGGCCGCTGCTTCTGCCCTGCTTCCCGCCCCCGCGGGAGGTTTCTCGCTAGTCGACATGGCCCCATCGGCCATGGGAAGGGGCAGCGGGGCCCTGCCAAAGGTTCTCCGGGCCCCCGCGGCCCTGTCGCTGGTCGGCGGGACCTGCCAGGGCCTTAGGGGCTTTTATCGGCCCCGACGCTAGCTGGGGGTGCGCCCCCCCAAAGCTGTTCTGGGGGCCTGCGGGGGCCTGGGGAGGGACCCGCGGCCCCCCAAAACCATGTTGCACGTCGTGGTGGGGGCGGCTAAGGCCACTGCCCCCCTCCTTGCTTCATCCGCTTTCCGGCACACCGTTTCTCGATAATCCTCCTTCCAAGGGCCTCCATCTTCCTCCTTATCGTCCTCCTTCACGTGGACGTCTTCCGGATAAAAAAGCTCCATCTTTTCCTTCCCCTTAACCAAAGGTAGCATCTTTTCCGCTGATTTAGGGTTTCCATCATCTTTTCCATCCTTTCCCGAGTTAGCCGTCAATTGAAAAATCAATTGCACGAATTGTTCGTCTTGTTTCTCTTGTCTCGTCGTCAATTTTTTGATAAAAGCCGTCAACTTTGCCATGGATTCATCGTTCCCCGTCATGGATTTCTTTATCTCGTCGATTTCGCAAGTAAATTTTGCCTCCAAAGTCTCGAACTTGTCATTTGATCTTGTCGAAGCCGTCATGGATCGTCACGTGCTCTGATACCAAATTGATAGGAATATAGCAAATCTGAAATTATATTGAAGAAAACAACAATAAAAGAGATAACTTTGGCTACAATTCTAGGGCAACCACCCTTCAAAGACGCCAATAAGCGAGGACGTCCGCACTCTCCTAAGAATTCCCTCAAGAACAATTCAATAATCAAGCATGAGCAATAAAAGACTGCTAGCCCTAGCTTAAGGATAAATCCCCCTAATCAATTACAAGTTTGCCATTAAAAAATAATTAGAAGTGATGGGTCGAAAACGCCCCGAGGGGAAAAAACCCCTCATGCGCGTGCGGGCTGCTAGTCGAGCGCGGGCTGGCCGCGGGTCCGCCTCCTGTTGTAGACGTGGGTCCCATCAGCATCTAGTTACCAAAAGCCCAATGTTTCGATCTTTCCGTTGTTCACTGTTCCAAACTTTGTTCTTTTGTTGTTTCATTTGTAATCTAGGATAAACAAAACTTCAACCATTATCTTAACTGTTAATCCAGATTTTAAAAGAACATAGCCAATAACCTAGAGAGAATAAAAATCATAAATGACTAGAAAATTTCAAAGAAACATAAGTTGTGATACAGGGTGAGGTGGTTGATTTTTCATTTATAACAGCAACTGACCAGCAAGGATTATTCCTATCATTTCCACCTCAACTGTTCTAAACTCTAGACTATCCTGTCCAGATGTGCATTATTCTACGTCACTTTTAAATTGCAAAAGCCACAAATAAAGCTGATCAAAATGAAAGCTTATAGATACAAGAACAAAGAGAAGGTTTATAAGAAAGAAATGGCATTATCCTAGAAGGTTTCCATGAATATTCCAAATTTGTTCATCACATACAAATGTGAGTTTAACAGAAAGATTAGCTGGAAACAAGTATTGGGCAAGTCAAAAATTTCTGGGGGTGACTGATAAAATAGTTAACGGTAAAATGTGCTATTACTTATTATCATTGCCCCAAATATTTAAGTTTCAGTTATTCTGAATGTGCCTCTAACCCTATACCTAAAAAATGTAAAAAATATGTTTCAGATTACTAGAACGGACATTTCCAGGGAGAAATAATGACTGCAATGCGCCTAAATGGCAAGAAACCACACTTTTGTGGAAACACCAAAATGCATTTAAAAGACATAAAATTCACTAAAACCTGTTGCTTATGACATGAAATACTTGAGATAGCGTGTAGATAGAGTTGAAAAGGTTTCATACATTAACTTTGAGCTATCTCATAAATTATTTAAGTAGTTGTGTAATGATTAGCCTAAACAATGGCTATATAAGAGAAGACCATATTGCATCCATATATTAAAGGGTTAATTGCATAAAAATACCCTCACGTTTGGGCCATTTTTACGTAAGTACACTGAGGTTCATTTTTGTGACAAATTGATACCATGTAGTGGAAAATGGTCCAACAGTGTTAAATTGGACCATTTTGCCCCACTCTATCACGTTTGGGCCATTTTTACGTAAATACCCTCACGTTTGGGCCATTTTTACGTAAATACCTGAGGTCTCTTCTCTCTCTACCGATTCTATCTCTCTCTATCTCTCTACCGATTCTCTCTCTATCTCTCTCTACTGATTCTCTCTCCTCTCTCTATACCGACTCTCTCTGTCTCTCTCTACTGATTCTATCTCCTCTCTCTCTTCAAATTCTCTCTATATCTCTCTATATACTGAATCTCTCTCTACCGATTCTCTCCCCCATTCTCTCTGTCTCTCTACCGATTCTCTCTCTACTGATTCTATATATATATATCTCTCTCTCTCTCCCTCTACCGATTCTCTCTCTATCTCTCTCTACTGACTCTCTCTCTCTCTCTCTCTCGCTACAGATTCTCTCTTTCTCTCTCTACACCGAATCTCTCTCTACCGATTCTCTTTCTCTCTTCCCCCAACTCTCTCTCTCTCTCGGGTGGGATGGTGCATGAGGTGGGTGAGTGGGTAAGTGTGTGTTCATGCGTGGGGTGTGTGGGTTGTGTGTGGTGTGTGCATTGGGGGTGTGTGTGCATGGGGTGTGTGCGCGTGGGTAGATGGGTTGTGTGCGTGGGTGTGTGCTTGGGGTGGGTGTGTGCATGGGTGGGTGTGTGGGTGTGCGTGGGGTGGGTGTGTGTGCTTGGGTTGGGGGTGTGTGTGCATGCGTGGGTGTGTGTTTATGGGTATGGATGGGTGGGTGCACAGGGGGTGGGTGGGTTGTGTGCATAGGGGGGTGTGTGGTGTGGTTGGAGGGTGTGTGCGTGTGGGGTGGGTGTGGTGTGTACTTAAGGGGTGTATGTGTGTGTGCATGGATGGGTGGGTGTGGGCATTGGAGGGTGTGCGTGGGGTGGGTATGTCAGCGTGGGTTGGTGGGTTGTGTGCATGGGGTTTGTGCGCATATGGGGTGTGTGCTTAGGGTGAGTGTGTGCCTGGGTGGGGGGTGGGGTTGTGTGGGGTGGGCGTGTGTGCGTGGGTGGGTGTGCGTGCATGGGGTGGGTGGGTGTGCTTGGGGTGGGTGGATGCATGGGCGTGTGTGACCTGTTGAAGTATTGGCTCAATCTGGACACTATAAGGTAGACGATCACACATGCACAACCCACCCCAATGCACATGCCCACCCAATACACACACCCATCCCATGCCCACACCCACCCTCATGCACCAACCCACCCCAATGCACACACCCACACACCCATGCACACACACGCACCCAATGCACACACACCCATGCACCAACCCACCCCAATGCACACACCCACACACCCATGCACACACCCACGCACCCAATGCACACACACCCCCCATACACACACACCCATGCCCACACCCACCGCCCATGCACGCACACACCCACACAAACCCATTCACCAACCCACCCTGATGCGCGTGCACACACCCCCATGCGTACACCCACCCTATGCACACACACCCATGCCACACCCAAACCCCATGCACGCACACACCCACACACAAACCCATGCACCAACCCACCCTGATGCACGTGCACACACATCCCCCCATGCACACACACCCAATGCACACACACCCCCCATGCACATACACCCATGCACACACCCACACCCCATGCACACACACCCACACACAAACTCATGCACCAACCCACCCCAATGCACACACATTCCATGCCCACACCCACCCACCCATGCACACACACCCCATGCACACACCCACCCACCCATGCACACACCCTCCCCATGCACGCACGCACACCCACCCCCCATGCACACCCCCCCAATGCACGCGCGCACACACACCCCCACACCCATGCACCCACCCACCCCAATGGACACACACCCAATTCAGGGTATTAACTTATAAAAGGCCCAAACGTGAGAGTATTAACTTATAAAAGGAACATTCAGGGGTAAATTTGTCCAAATTTCTGTCTTTTGGACGGAAAATTAAAAAAAAGGTATCAACTTAAAAGCGTCGGAAAACGTTTGGGTATATATTTTGATGAAAATAAATGTCAGGGTATTTGCGTAAAAATGACCCAAACGTGAGGGTATTTTTCTGCAATTTACCCGATATTAAATGAAAACATGAACAGATTGGAGGTTAACTATGTCAAGTTTACATCATACAAATACTGAAGAATATGTTTCAAGAGAACTTTGCATATGGTAACAAAATGAAAATAAACCACACTTCTGTGCAAAAACCAAAATCATTAAAATTAAATGCTCAATAGGGGACTTGTTGCATATAACAGAAACAAAATCTAGGTTGCTTGTAGGAGTTGAAAAGAATTTCTTCTAATACATTATGTCAGTAGTTGTCTCATTGCTGGCCCAAAACTCATGACAAGATGGCTACACAAGAGAAAAACATTTAGCATTCATATATTACATGCACACATGCACCCGTGCGCACGTGCATGTGTGTGCACACACGCACAAAAGTTTACATATTTCGAGCTTATATAATCCAAAAACCGAAGAATCTACTTTTAAAAAAAATTAGGAGACAAGAAAAATAAAGGGTGTAGTTTTATCCCAACACTCACATGGTTTTTCAAATGATCGCCAGGTCCTCCAGCTTTGAGGTTGCGTCTTTATCAGTAAACCAAGTGAATTCCCCATTTTCAAGTGACACCATTTGAACAGGCAACAAATCAGATGAGTTATCACTACTTCCTAGAGCCTTACGAACTGCATCAACTTCACCAGCTCCCACTACCACCATTGCAATGTATGCAGATGCATTAATAATGGGAAATGTGAAAGTTATTCTCACTGGCGGTGGCTTTGGAGAATCTTTTATGAATGTTACCCACCTCTTATCCTCCTTCAGAAGAGGATGATTTGGGAAGAGGGATGCTAGATGGCCATCAGGGCCCATACCAAGCAGCATAAGATCAAATCGCGGAAAACCAGTAGTTGCTGAAACTTCGAGTACTCCCATTTCCACCAATTGCTTCAAGCATGATTCATAGTCATCGGCAGCACCCTCAGCAGGTAGGGTGTCATTAATGGCATATATCTGATCTGGTGGAATAGGGACCTAATTTTCAAAAAAAAGGAAAAAGAATAATGAGAAGAAATGTATCAAAGCCAATGATCCCAAAATATATTCTGAACAGACACTAGTAGTGGCATTCTATGAAGCATAGATCCATCAGCCATGAATAAGAGAACTCATATTTGCAAGGATAATTATGTGTTACTTTATTGGTGCTGCTTGATACTTTTTTTAAATTTGTTTAATTTACTTGTAGAACACTTTGGATGCTAGTTGAACACAATTTGTACATTTGTGCAGTACTTCTCTAATATGATTCCACATATTTAAGTAGGTTTTTCGTTTTATTTTTTAGGCAAGCATTAGTATTTTAGTAAAAAGTATGAGATACATACATGTAAGACATCAGATAAATTAAGCACCTCAATGGAAAGAACAAATGAAACACGCGTGCGCGCAGGGAAAGAGACATGTCATATGAATAAACACTCATATGGCGCCCATAAAGTCCCCTGTGGATGACACGGCTCGTTGCGATATACACATCCTAAAACATAGATACACCAAAAAGTGAACCGCATGCTTCTTGCTCCTTGATGTATATGGGTTTTAAGCATATGAAGAACGTAAATGGTGCTGATTGTCCAAAATGTAGATGGTTGATTTTTTGGCCACCAACTGAAAGAGTTCTCAGATGCAGACCGATAGATCAATAGATTTTGTGTTTGTGTTTGTGTTTGTGGGGGGGGGGGGGGGGGGGGGGGGGGGAAGATGACATGCAAAAATAGATGATAGAATTATGATGGGAGGAAAGAAGATGACATGCAAAGATTCCCCAATCGTGCTTGATGCTACCATAAATACATTGAGGTTTGTTTCCATTCAATTCTTACATTGCATATTCTTTTAGTATATGTTTGTTTATTTTTCTCCACATGATGTGAGTATTTGGTTAGGAGATAAGTATAAATTGAAGTAGTTTGCATTTATAGAAGTTGAACTTTTTAATGGTTAACATCATAAAAATAAAATAATGTGTAGCTGATGGTAACAACTTTATCATGTATAATTGCTTTTTTTCCTTCTATCATGATATCCACTTGAATGGTGAGTATTGCTTGATCTTTCAGTGTTTAGAAGGATTACCTAATCCCATTAAGAGATTAACAGATGTAGACGGTTTCATGAAATCATAAAGATAAGAATATGAGTAACTAAAGATAATTTGGCATATTAATAATTTATGTACTAAATCTATGTAATAGGTCGTTATTTTAATTCTTTTCCTTTCCTTTTTTATTCTTATCAAATTCCCTTAATTCAGATCAAATTTCACCTTAATTCTTGAATCAAATCATCATCGATAATCAAGATCATGCTGTATTTGAAGTTCAATGTTACTATCTATCTTTACTCTTAAGCATGAAAAATAAAGTATTTGTTGGTTTTGTTTTATTATGAGATAAATGAAATACCCAGTCCTAATATCAGTAGGTTTTATTTTCTCTGCCAAGCAAAAACAGAGAAGAAAGTGGGTGAAGAAGGGAATCTTTTAACTAAAATGAAAGTTGAGTTGAAGAAGAGAAATGGAGAAGTTCAGCACCCCAACAAGCAAGATAATTCTTTTCTAGTAAGTTGTTTTCCAAGTTTTCTAAAGGCATTAAAATATTTGCTGACCAAGAAACTCTTGGGCCTTTCGAATTCCAAATTAAATGACTCACTCAATAATACCACAATCACAACCCGAAGAACCAAATGTTCCCGCTTGGACTGCATGTGAACAGCGAAACATGAAACACGACCAAGGCAACGTGATGCTTCGCAGTCCACCATCAGCCCAAGATTCTTACTGGCTATTATGTGTGGACCTGATCTAACTTATCGCAATGAGACGTGTGTAACGAAGGTGGAAGAGATTGATGAATGCTCAAAATTATAACTTAATTCCCACAAATTGTCCAGTAATCATCTAAAGATTGCTGGCATTCGTGGGATTCAAGGATCTCCATCACTGAGGATTTAAAGTTGCCTAAGATATAACAGGAGGTCCTGGTCAGCAAATGGATAGGGATTACAACTAAACGTGGTAATTCCAGATTGTAGAACCACAAGAGCAATTTTAATGTGATTGAAGGGCTCCCACAGGCCAGTGAGTAAAATCCAAGCCATGATGCAATATGGCATACTAAAGTGTCGGTTGCCTCTGGGTTTAAAAAAATAACTTCAGTAAATGTCGTTTGAATGGGAATTCCTAATTTAGCTACTGGCAGTCTCCTCTCAATTCTGTTTGATTCATATGGAAAACACGACACAAACAATAATTTAACTGATAGTTTTTATTTCATTTTCCTTCTTTTTTAAAATCAAAGTATTATGATGGTTGTGAATGGTTCTGATAGCCTACTCTTGCATCCATCTTAATCAAATTAAGATCAACTGTGGGTGTTCAAGTAAGTAGATGTTTTTTAGTTCTGCTTATATAATCCTCCATACAGTTCAGTGTAAGATTTGTTTTATAAGTAGGAACGGACAATAAAGATACTTTTGCACTAGTCATCTCTTCAATGGATGCAAACACCTACATTAGAAGCTCATCGTTTAAGCTGATGTCTTCCACAAATTGTTTGCAAGTCACATCAGTTGATTTATTAACTACTTTCATCAATTTTTCCCCAACATGAACATGAACATTTGCAGCGTGATTAAATTTCCTATAATGTTAGGTCTATTACTGGAGATAGTAACACTCTAACATTGAAATAAGGATCATTAAAATTTATTAACCCAGCCCAAAAAGTCATTATTTTTTATGGCATTGAAGCTTTGATGTTCAGGAAAAGTATCACATCTCAAAATATATTAGGAATGTCCATATTACTTTCCTTCATTTTCAATAGCCAAAGTGAGATAAGGATCATAAGAAGTACTTTTGACCGTTCTATAAGCAGTTGAGATCAAGGCACAATCAAATTTTTTTGGGAATATTCAACAGTTTTGGGTTACAGAAATCACATTGGTAAGATTTTTATAACGTAACTGCTAACTTTCTCTTAAACAATTTTCATATTATGAGCATTAATACTTTTATAAACTCTTTTTCTTTTCTATGAAGATTTTGATTCGATTAAGTTGGTCCGGACGGTGAAAGTTGGCTCGATTAAGGCGCTGAAAAGTATTGGTTGAGCAGCTGAGCTATCTTGTGCAGAGCTAGCTCGGCTATGTTCGAATCTGACATATCTGACTCTGCACAAGTCAGATACGAGGATGCCGAGCAATTGGACTTTGATAGTGCATTGGATTCTGATACGATCCGGTGGATCGAATCAATAAAGTTCAGATTTTTAAAGGAGAAAAAATATAAAAAGAGGATTTTTAGTGGACTTGAGATTGTGAAGAACAATATTTTGATAGATAATGAGTCTCTTTCGAGAGGAGACTCGCTCTCTTAGCTTTGATTGCACGGAACAAAGCCTAAATCCCTCACAAAAGATGCCTACAAATGTCTTCACAAAATAAGCATAAAATAAAAGAAAGACGGCTAGCCCTAATTTATAGAAAAAGTGTGGAATTACTAATCTAGTCTAGAATGACTAGAATACCCCTAGGCTAACCCTCCTACGTGGTACCGCACCTCCTTCGGCGCACGTAAGTAACTAAAGGAGGGGGGTCCCACCATCATAGCCGCCGGCCCCTATTGGGTGCGGATGCGGGTCAGGCTCCGCATCAATACCCCCCTAAAAGAGCCACCTTGTCCTCAAGGTGGAAATGGGGAAACTGCTCCTGGATCACTCGATATGCCTCCCATGTCGCATCACAGTCTGGTAGCCCCGCCCAGTGTATCAGCACCTCCCTCTGTCCACGCGGCCCCTGACGAACAGCTCGGACCTCCAGTGGCTCCAGCATCACCTCCATCTCCTCAGTAAGTGTAGGTGGTAGGGTAGAGGACACCGTCTGCTCCCCGATGGCTCGTCGAAGCTGTGACACATGAAAAACCGGATGTATCGTCGCAGTCGATGGCAACCTCAGCCTGTAAGCCACCTGGCCAATCCTGGCCGCAATCTCAAAAGGTCCATAGAATCTCGCTGATAGCTTCTCGTTCCGCCTCCTCGCTAGCGACCTCTGTCTGTAAGGCCTCAGCTTCAGATAGACCATGTCACCCTCCTGGAAGTGCACATCCCGCCGATGCCCATCCGCCCTAGCCTTCATCACCTGCTGAGCTCGCAACAAATGCTTCTTCAGCTCCTCCATAATGCTCTCCCGCTCCCTCATATAGTCCTCTACCTGAGAGACCGGTGTCTGTCGCTCCCCAAATCGAAGTAGCTCTGGTGGGTCCCTGCCATATAGTACCCGAAAGGGGGTCGTACCTGCTGTTGAGTGGTACGAAGTATTGTACCAATACTCTGCCCAGGCTAACCACCGATACCACTGTCGTGGTGTCTCCGACGCGAAGCACCGCAGATATGTCTCGATGCTGCGGTTCACTACCTCCGTCTGCCCGTCGGTCTGAGGGTGATATGCGGTACTCCTCTTTAGCACTGTACCCTGGACACGAAATATCTCCCGCCAAAACCCACTCAGGAAAACCCGATCTCTGTCTGTGACGATGGAGGCTGGGATCCCATGTAACCGTATGACCTCTCTGGTGAAGGCTGCAGCCACTGAAACAGCCGTGTACGGATGTTTCAGCGGTATAAAATGGGCGTACTTGCTCAACCTATCCACCACAACAAAAATCACGGAGTACCCCTCTGACCTGGGTAGCCCGTCTATGAAATCCATCGTCACCTCCTCCCAGACCCGCTCAGGTAGTGCTAAGGGCTGCAAAAGTCCGGCTGGCGCCATGGCCATGTACTTGTGACGCTGGCGCACGTCACAAGTAGCAACCAAATGTGTTATCGCTCTCCTCATACCAGGCCAGTAAACCTCCCGGGACATTCTCATATACGTCTGCTGCACCCCGGAATGTCCCCCAACCACCGAACTGTGGAACTCCTGAAATAATGCTGGTATGAAGGTGGACGCCCGCGGCAATACCAACCGCCCCTGGTATAATAGTCTCCGCCCCTCTAGTGAGTAACCCTGCGGGGCCTCCCCGCCTCCCTGCAGCTGCTCACGAATCAGTCTCAACTCCGGATCGGCATCGGCCTCCTGCAGCATGGGCTCACTGTCTATCCATACCGGCAACGAGAGTGCTCTCAAGTGCACCCCCTCCTCTCTGCGTGATAAGGCGTCTGCCGCCTTATTCTCCAACCCCGGCCTGTACTCAATGACGAATCTGTACCCCACCAGCTTGGATAGCCAGCGCTGGTGCTCCTCTGTCACCAACCTCTACTCCAATAGATACTTCAAACTGCGCTGGTCGGTCCTAACCACGAACTCCATGCCCATCAGATACGGCCGCCACTTCTGGATCGCCAACACAATAGCCATCAGCTCCCTCTCGTATACAGACTTCAGCCGTGCTCTAGCTGAAAGCACCTGGCTGAAGTAGGCTATCGGCATCCCTAGCTACATAAGGACCGCCCCCAATCCTACTCCTGACGCATCAGTCTCCACCACGAATGTGATGCTGAAGTCAGGCAACGCCAAGACTGGTGCTGTGGTCATCGCCTCCTTCAAGGCCTCAAAGGCCTTGGCCGCTGCCTCTCCCCACTGGAACCCATCCTTCTTCAGCTGATCTGTCAGTGGCCCTGCAATGGTGCTGTATCCCCTCACAAATTTCCGGTAGTAACCTGTCAGCCCGAGAAATCCTCGTAGTGCCCTCAGAGTGGTGGGTACCGGCCAGTCTAACATCGCCTCTATCTTCGCCCGGTCTGCTGCTACCCCGGCGGCCGACACCACATGTCACAAGTACTCTATCTGTCTCTGACCGAAACTGCACTTCTTTTGGTTGGCATACAGCTGATGCCTCAGTAACTCTCGGAACACCACCTCCAAATGGCCCACGTGCTCCCCCATAGTCCTGCTGTAGACCAGAATGTTGTCGAAGAAGACGAGTATGAACCTCCTCAGGAACGGCCGGAAGACGTCGTTCATCAACGCCTGGAATGTAGAAGGAGCATTCGTCAATCCAAACGGCATGACGAGAAACTCATAGTGGCCCTCGTGGGTACGAAAGGCTGTCTTCGGCACATCCTCTGGCCTCATCAGGATCTGGTGATACCCCGCCTTCAGGTCAATCTTGGAGAACACCACTGCTCCATGCAGCTCATCTAGCAGCTCGTCTATGACAGGGATAGAAAACCTGTCAGCCACTGTCTCCTTGTTCAGTGCTCGGTAGTCTACACAGAAGCGCCAACTCCCGTCCTTCTTCTTCACCAAAAGGACTGGGCTCGAAAACGGGCTAACGCTGGGCTGTATCACCCCCGCCTGTAACATCTCCCCGACCATCCGCTCAATCTCATCCTTCTGCACGTGGGGGTAGCGGTAAGGACGCACACTCACTGGTGCAGCGCCATCCCTCAGGACTATCGCATGCTCGTGCCCTCTCTCTGGCGGTAGCCCCTGTGGGTCCTGAAAGACCTCCTGGTACTGTCCCAACACCTGCTCCACCTCCTCGGGAACCCCTGCCTGCGGCTCCTGCTCTGTCCCTGCTAAACGGCACTCCACCAAGTACCCCTCTCCCTCTCTCCGTAAGGCTCGAGTGATGGCCTTGAAGGCCACCATCGATAAACATAGGGTCGGGTCCCCAGTGAGCACCACTGTCCGCTCTCCCTCCTCGAACTCCATCCTGAGTCGCTTCCAATTCACCCGCATGTCCCCCAGTTTCTTCAGCCACTGTACGCCCAGGATGATGTCAACATTGCCCAGCTCCAGGGGTAGGAAATCCTCCATGATCTGTACTCCCTGCAAGGTCAGGCACAGACCCTTGCAGAGCCCCTTGCTCTCCTCCATCTTCCCTGTCCCCAGCAGCACGGTAAACTTCTCCTGCGTACTCAGCTGCAGCCCATGTCTCTCCACTATCCGGCTAGAGATGAAGTTGTGGGTGGCCACACTGTCGATCAGCACCGTCACCGCCGTGTCTCCTAGCTGCCCCGTCAACTTCATGGTATGGTTCGGAGTGAACCCCACCACAGAGTTTAGGGACACCTCCGCGAAGTCTAGGTGAGACTTCTCCTTCTCTACCGGCGTCTCCTGCTCCACCTCGAACTCCTCCTCATCACCCACGTACCCCTCCTCGTCGGGCACCATGGTGATCTGCAGTAGGCGGCTCGCACACATGTGCCCAGGGGTGAACTTCTCGTCGCAACGGAAGCACAACCCATTGGCTCTCTTCTCCCTCACCTCGGCCTCCGTCATCTGTCGCCCCAGGGTAGCTGGGCGGCCCTCTCCTCGCGTCTCGGGAACGGCCGCAGGTGGTCTCGGTGCCGTGGCTGGTGAGTAGGGCGGGAGCTCTGTGCCCCCCAAGCGCCCCGTATCCGCCTCTCCTCTGTGTGCTTCTCCTCCGCTTTATGTGCTAAGCGAAGGACGTCCTCCAAGGTGGCCGGGCTCTGCATCCGCAACTCAGCTCGTATCGACGGTTTCAGCCCCCTCATGAAGTTCCCGATCATCACCTCGTCGGTAACCCCCTTCACCCGGCTATTCAGCATCTCAAATCTCTCTACATAGTCTCTCACTGTCCCCTCATGCCTCAAGGCCGACAGCTGCTTGTAGAAATCCCCCCTGCCGTCTCCTGGAATCGATCCACGATCATCGCTGACAACTCCTCCCAGGTCCGAAAGGGGGACCGGGCTATCTTCCACCGGTACCAAGCCAGAGCCTTCCCCTCAAAGTAAATCTCGATGGCCTTCAGGACCTCCTGCTCCGTCAACACCATCACCTGGAAATACCTCTCTGCTCGGTAGATCCACCCATCAGGGTCGGTGCCGTCAAAGGTCGGCATCTTCAGCTTCATCAACCGCCGATCTGCGTTGATGTCGCCTAGCTGCCCCCCTATCTCCGCCTCGGTCACCCCCCGGACCACCTCGCCACCCCGAGCCTCCCTCGGGCCTCCCCCGTCAACCCCGTACAGCTCCTCTGGCCATGCAGGTCTCTCCCACGCCTCGGGCTGGTAGTAGTGCCCCGAAAAATCTGGTGGCCGTGCAAAATTGGGCCTCGGCCCAGGCGGAATGGTCTCTGCTCTCCAAAACTGGCCCGCCGGGGTCCCAATAGCTGCTCCCGAAGCCCATCCGCCTCCCATAGTCCCCAAAGTCCTCCCAGAATGAGGAACGAACCCCGCCACACCCCCGAAAGGGCGGGACGAAGTCACCGGGCCCCCAGGTGGGCCGGCCCAGCCCGTCACGGCCTCGGAAGGCCCGGCCCAACTCGGCGGGCCCTGAATGGGCCGCAGCCCTCTCCCGCACCTCCCGCGGCCCCGGCCGGGGGGTGCCGCCTGCACCCCGGGCCCGCCGAAGTCGGCCGAGGGCCCTGGTGGCCCCGGCGGCTCCACCCAGGCCAGGGAGAGCCTGGGGAAGCTTGTCGGGGGCGCCGAGGCCCCTGGTTGGCCGGGCGGTCTCGCCCAGGCATGGGGAAGCCTGGGCGGGGCCGTCGGCCCTAGGTCAGGCCCGGTTGGGCCTGCCGCAACTTGTACGGACCCGCGCGGGTCCGTTGGTCCTTCAGCGCCGTCGATTTGACGGGGGGTTGCCGCCGTTGTTTCCGTTTGCCCTAGAGAGGCTGATTCTAGGGTAGATCCGCCCCCCTCTAGGATTCCCTTGCCTTGATCTCCTCCTTTCGCCATGGCGAGGGCTTGGATCATCTCCTTCAATTCTCGGAGATCTCGTCCTTGTTGCGTGGCATCCGTCCTCATCCCCCTAAGCTCGATCTGGATGTCTTCTTGCGAATGGGCGTGATCCTTGAGTGAATCCCCCATTGTTTTCTTCAACCCTTCGAATCGCTCTTCGATCTCTCGGTTGAGATCCTCCCGTAACCCTTGAATCCTCTCATCAATCACATCCGCCTTCGATCGAGTACTCGCCGCCATTTGGATCTAGGGCTCTGATACCAATTTGATACGATCCGGTGGATCGAATCAATAAAGTTCAGATTTTTAAAAGAGAAAAAATATAAAAAGAGGATTTTTAGTGGACTTGAGATTGTAAAGAACAATATTTTGATAGATAATGGGTCTCTTTCGAGAGGAGACTCGCTCTCTTAGCTTTGATTGCACGGAACAAAGCCTAAATCCCTCACAAAAGATGCCTACAAATGTATTCACAAAATAAGCATAAAATAAAAGAAAGACGGCTAGCCCTAATTTATAGAAAAAGTGTGGAATTACTAATCTAGTCTAGAATGACTAGAATACCCCTAGGCTAACCCTCCTACGTGGTACCGCGCCTCCTTCGGCGCACGTAAGTAACTAAAGGAGGGGGGTCCCACCATCATAGCCGCCGGCCCCTATTGGGTGCAGATGCGGGTCAGGCTCCGCATCAGATTCTCGGTTCGGAGTATCGGCGGCTCATAGATTGACAGCTCAACAGTCCGAGCTTTGGGAAACTCTGATAGCTCAACTCGGCACTTCGTTTGCTCGGTCTTTAGCGGGAAGCCCGACAACACAGAGGGGGCCCACCATATGACGTAACGACCTATTCGTAGTAGAGTTGTGATTTGATTGAAATTCTGTTAAAGTCAGGATTCGTACCTATTGGGAATCACTCTTCAATGATAATAGATATTTTATCCTAGGGCTATATATAGGGGGTTTAGACGAGGGTTTCATGTGCGCGTGGAACACATTGAGAGAACTTAGAGCCGCCATTTGTGAGAGCCAACTTTGAGAGATTGTTGAGAGCTTTTGGAGAGATCATTGAGTACTTCTACTTCGTTGTGAAAAGAAAATATTTGTATTTGTTCTTTCCTTTCGTAATAAAGCTCATTGGTGTTCCCTTGGCCGGCCACGGACATAAAGTTGTAATCTTCATAGTGCTATATTTGTTTGGTTGCTCGTCCTTTGTCATCTAATATTCGACGATCATCCACCGGCGCATAACAAACTGGTATTAGAGCTCACGGTTTCAGAGATAAACATACGAGGCGAAGATGAGCAACGGGGGCAATGGCAGTTTTTCAAAGGCGTAGACGTCCAGAGAACATGCTCCAGCGGCTCGGACTATCGTGGCCAACATGAAGTTAGAAATTGAGAAGTTCGATGGAAAGATCAACTTCGGTATGTGGAGATGCGAAGTCCTGGATGTCTTGAACCAACTTGGTCAAGATATCGCATTGGACGAGAAGTCGACGAGCATGTCTGATTTAGAGTGGAGAACTTTAAAAATCGGAATGCATGTGTAACGATCTGACTATATCTAATGAAGGAGAAAAAATACCCGTTTATGGAGAAGACAAATGCAAAGAAGTTTTGGAAGGAGCTCGGCGACAAGTACACGAATAAGAACATCCAAAACCGATTGTATTTGAAGAAGAAGCTTTTCGTTCTAAAGCTTGAGGAGACTGTTTCTATCAAGGAACAACTCGACTACTACAACAAGCTTCTTACCGATCTGAAGAACGTCGACATTAAGGTCGACGATGAAGACAAAGACACGATTCTCCTCAACTCCATATCCATTGAGTATGAGTACTTGGTGTCGGTTCTTACTTACGGTAAGGACTCGATCACATTTGAAGAAGTGTCCAATGCTCTTACGAGCAATGAGTTCAGGAAGAACGATCACATTTGAAGAAGTGTCCAATGCTCTTACGAGCAATGAGTTCAGGAAGAACGATCACATTTGAAGAAGTGTCCAATGCTCTTACGAGCAATGAGTTCAGGAAGAACGATGAGGACACGAGAAGCCAAGCTAACGACGCTCTTACCGTGGTAAGAGGTCGGAGTAATGAGAAGGGTTGAGCTCGGAAGGGGTATTTCCAATCCAAGTCCCGGGACAAGAGTAGATGATCTCTTTGCAAGGACTTGGCAAAGGACCAATGTGCTTTCTGCAAGGAAAGAGTGCATTGGGTCAGAGATTGTCCGAGGGTGAAGAAGAAGCACGACACAATAGCCAACGTCGTCAAGGGCGTTGAGGTCGAGAAATGTGTATTGGTCGGTGCTTCGGAGGACGTGACGTCAGATGATTGGGTGCTCGACTCTGTGTACTCTTTCCATATGATGCCACATAGAGAGTACTTTACAACCTTCCGTGAAGGGAGTAAGAGTACGGTCCTATTGGGCGATGACCGAGCTTCCAGCACTATTGGCATCGGGACAGTTCGAATGCAGATGAACGACGATGTTACACGAGACATTGACAAGGTATATTTTGTTTCCGGCCTAAAGTGTAACCTCATATCGCTCAGCTCACTCGAAGCCAAGGGATGCCGAGTGACGATGGAGAATGATGCTCGAGTGTGACCCGAGGAGCTGTGATCGTGATGAAGGGGAAGCGGAAAGGCAACCTCTACTACTTGAATGGTTCGGTCGTGACTGGCACAACAGCTCTGACACATGAGGCCGACCGAGACGACTCGCTTCTTTGGCACATACGTCTAGGTCATGTTGGTTAGAAAGCTTTGCAGAAGCTTATCGAAGGAGATCGTCTGAGAGGAGTCAAGACCGGGAAGATCGAGTTCTGTGAGCATTGTGTCTTCGAAAAATCGAGCTTTTTGGGGCGGCCATCCATGGTACGAAGGGAGCGCTTAACTATGTTCATACCGACGCATAGGAATCAAGTAGGTCAGCCTCATTGGGAGGTAAACACTATTGTGTATCATTCATTGATGATTTCTCACGCATAGTTTGAGTATTTCCTTTGAAGTCAAAAGACCACGTTCTTAACACTTTCATAGAGTAGAAGAAGCTGGTTGAGACTCAAACAAGTCTGAAAGTCAGGCAGCTCCGAAGTGACAACGGTGGAGAGTATAGGTCGAACCTCTTCCAAAAGTTCTGCTAATTCAGAGACATTTCACCGTTGTGGGTACTCTACAGCAGAACAAAATATCTGAGAGGATGAATCAGACTTTGCTGGAGAAAGTCAAATGCATGCGATCTACTGTTGACCTACCAAAGAAGTTTTGGGGGAAAGCCCTGGCGTACACGCCCTACTAGGTCAATCGACTACCATCTGTTGCATTGGGAGGACGACCTCCTTTGGATGTCCGATCGGGAAAGCCAGTTCCTGACTATGAGTCTCTGTAGATTTGGAGCTGTCCAAGCTATTATGCTGTGAAGGATGACAAGCTCGATACTAGAGCCAAGAAAGCCATCTTCTTAGGCTTTAGCAATGGAGTCAAAGGATACAGGCTATGTTGTCCGACACAAAGGAAGGTAATCGTAAGCAGATACGTAACGTTCTATAAGTCAGCGTTACTGAAGAAGGAGCATGAACAGATGACGGAGACCGAACAGACAAAGACGAAGCAGGTATACTTGGAAGTGTCTAATGTTCCAGGTAGCTCGGCTACTGACTCAAGCCGAACTACACCATAGGCTGCAGACGACGTACTCCAGACAGATAATGGTGACATTAGTGGTTCAAGCTCGAATGTTGGAGATAGCTCGAATGGTGACATTTTGTTGGAGAAAGTCTAATGTATGTCCTGGTATGTGGGATTTTTATGGCTTTGAACTACTAATTCTAGGGTTTAAAGGCGAAGAACTAATCTGAAAATAATAATTAAACCTAGAACAATAGATCTAAAATCATGAGTACGAGAATTACCAAAGAGAAATAATCTAGGGTTCTAGGGAAATAAAATTATCTTCACAATTCTTCGATAAAAGCCATGCTAGGGCCGGCCGGCCCTTGATTAGGAGAGAGTTAGTCCAATGTCGAATTACGAAACGGCCCTCCCCTATGGATGCTAAATTACGAGTTTGGGATCGGGCTCGTGGTGGACCCAAGTCGCCTCCGCCGTTGATATACTTGAATCGGGACCCCCTCGTGAGCCGCGTGAGCCGTCCCCTTGATTGCCGCACCGTATCACTACCCCCCCAAAAGTGCCACCTTGTCCTCAAGGTGGAAACCTGGAAATTTGCCACGTATCACGGTGAATGGCTTCCAGGTAGCATCGTAGTCCGGTAGACCCCTCCATCGAATAAGCACCTCTTGTGTCCCATCTGTAGCCTGTCTAACCCCTGTCAGCTCTTGTGGCTCAAGAAGCACCTCCATGTCCTCCGTCAAGGTAGGTGGCAAAGTCGGCGATAGCGTGTGATTCCCAATGGCTATCCTCAACTGTGAGACGTGAAACACAGGATGGATGGTGGAAGTCGCTGGTAGCTGCAGACGATACGCCACCTTTTCGATCTGAGTTGTCACCTCGAATGACCCATAGTAGCGGGCTGCTAGCTTCTCATTGCTCCGGCGGGCCAAGGTCTTCTGTCTGTAGAGTCGTAGTTTCAGATAAACCTGATCCTCTACAGCAAATTGCACATCTCTCCGGTGCTCATCTGCCTTAGTCTTCATGATCTGTTGGGCTCGTAGCAGATGTTTCTTCAGCTCCTCCAAATATCTGTCCCGCTCCCCCAGATGCTCCTCTATCTGTGACACAGGTGTGGTCCCTCTGCTGTAGTGTATCAAATGGGACGGGTCCCGACCATACAAAATCCGAAACGGTGTGCTCTATGCTGCCGAGTGGCACAAAGTGTTGTACCAATATTCTGCCCACGGTAACCATCTGGCCCACTGCCTTGGCGCATCTGATGCAAAACACCTCAAGTAAGTCTCCACATTTCTATTCACCACATCTGTCTGACCATCTGTCTGTGGGTGATAGGTTGTGCTCCTTCTCGGCTTGGTGCCTTGCACCATGAATAACTCCTGACAGAAACTGCTCATGAAGACCTTATCACGATCAGACACTATGGAGGCGGGAAAACCGTGCAAGCGTACCACCTCCCGCATGAAAGCTGTAGCCACTGTCACTGCCGTGTAGGGATGTTTAAGCGACACGAAGTGGGCATACTTACTGATCCGATCTACCACCACCAATATAGATTTGTAGCCTTCTGACCGGGGAAGCCCCTCGATGAAGTCCATGCTGATATCCTTCCAGACTCTCTCCGGTAAAGCCAACGGTTGTAGAAGTCCTGCAGGTGTCATTGCCATATACTTGTGACGCTGGCAAACGTCACACTCTGTATCATCTGGGCAATGTCCTTCTTCATCCCGGGTCAGTAAAGTTCCCTAGCCATCATCTTGTAGTCTTGATGTATTCCTGAATGCCCGTCGATGGCACTGCCGTGGAACTCCTGAAAATCAACGGAATGTGGGTGGAGCTCCTGGGAATCACCAGTCTACCCTGACATAGAAGTCGCTGCCCGCTCATGGTGTAACCCGGAAAATCTGTCGAACCCTGCTGTAGTGCCTCCCATATATGTGCCAAGTCTGTGTCGGCCTCAATCTCCCTGCCCAACGGCTCCCAGTCTAGGAGAACCGGTCTGGAAATGGCTGCCACCTCTGCGAGCTCCTCTCGACGAGACACGACGTTTGCCGCCTTGTTCTCCAAGCTTGGCCGGTACTATATCTTAAAGGTGTAGTGGACCAGCTTGGAGAGCCACTTCTGATGCTCTTTTGTGACCAGACGCTGCTCAAGTAAATATTTCAGGCTTCGTTGGTCGGTCCTTATTATGAATCTCCTCCCCAACAAATAAGGCCGCCATTCTGTATCGAGAGTACGATCGCCATCAACTCTCACTTGTAAACTGATTTCAGCCTTGCCCGTGCTGACAGAGTCTGGCTAAAATATGCGATAGGCCTCTGCTCCTGCATCAATACTGCGCCCAAACCATGTCCCGATGCGTCTGTGTCTATAATGAAAGGCTTGCTAAAATCTGGTAGTGCCAGGACAGGTACTGCCGCCATTGCCTTTTTCAAGGCCTCAAATGCCATAGTGGCCTCCTCGCCCCAGTTGAAACTGTTCTTGAGCTGCTCTGTGAGTGGCCACGCAATAGAACTGTACCCCTGAACAAATTTCCTGTAATACCCAGTCAGCCCCAGGAAGCCCGACAACCCTCGTAGTGTGGTGGGTATCGGCCAATCTAACATCGCGGCGATCTTGGCCCGATCCGCCGCTACTCCCTCAGCTGAGACAATATGTCCCAAATACTCCACCTGTAGCTGACCAAATAAACACTTCTTATTAGCACACAGTTGGTCCCGTAGCTCGTGCAGAACCGACTGCAAATGTCCCACGTGCTCCTCTACATTATGGCTGTACACAAGAATGTCATCGAAGAATACCAGCACAAATCTTCGGAGATAAGGTCGGAACACTTTATTCATCAGTACCTGAAAAGTCGCGGGAGCATTCGTCAAGCCGAAAGGCATGACGAGGAACTTATAGTGCTCCTCATGAGTCCTGAAAGCTGTCTTGGACACGTCAGCTGCCTCATCCTTATCTGATGATACCCAGACTTAAGATCGATCTTAGAAAAACATGCAGCTCCGTGAAGCTCATCCAGAAGCTCATCGATCACCGGAATAGAGAACTTGTCTGCAACTGTTTCCTTATATCGGGCCATGTAATCTACACAAAATCTCCAGCTGTCATCCTTCTTCTTCACAAGTAAACATGGACTGGAGAACGGACTAGTACTCAGCTGAATCACCCCTGCCTGCAGCATGTCCTCTACTAACCTCTCTATCTCGTCCTTCTGCACCTGTGGATATCTAAGGGGGGTACACTAATGGGGGACACGCCCTCACATAAGACGATGGCGTGCTCGTGGTCTCTGTACGGTGGTAGCCCTTGTGGTGTCTGGAACACCTCCACGTACTGTACCAACAGCTGCTCAATCTCTGATGCTACCGCCTGTGACTGGTCCACCCCCTGTTCCGATGCTGTCATTGCATGTAGCTCAACTAGGAAACCTGCCCCTGCTGTGTGGATCGCTCTAGACATGGCCATATACGACACTAAAGAGCGGCAGAGGCTGGGATCCCCCTGTAATACCACCGTCCTCTCACCATCCTGGTACTCCATCCTCAGTATCTTCCAATTCGTCCTAGTCTCCCCTAGTGTCTGCAGCAACTTCATCCCCAGGATGACATCGGTGCTCCCTAACTCCAAGGAAAGAAAATCTGTGACAATCTGTACTCCCTGAATCGTCACGATCACTCCGCGACAAACACCGGTGATGTGTGTCACCTGCCCCGTGCCCAGCATCACTCCATACCTCTCCGCGCCACTCAGCTGTAGTCCATGCTCATCCACCAACCTGCTAGAGATGAAGTTGTGGGTGGCCCCACTGTCTACTAATACGATCGCCTCCTGACTGCCCACCTGTCCCACCAATTTCATTGTGTGGTTCGGTGCGAACCCTACCACGGAATTGAGGGATACCTCTGCCAAGTCCAAGTGCTGGTGCTTAGTCTCCTCCTCATCCTCTCCTGCCTCTAGTATGACGACATCGTCCTCCTCCTCATCATTCACTAACAGTATCTGAAGAGTCCGATCCGTACATCGGTGTCCTGAGGTGAATTTCTCATCACATCTGAAGCATAACCCTTTCACCCGCTTCTCCCTCATCTCTGCATCGGTAATCCTTTGTACCTGTCCTCCCGCTCGAGGCTCTTGTCTCCTGTCTCTGTTGCCCCCGGCAACGGATGTAACTCCCTGGGCAGGCACGGCCCCTGGTGTAGGCGCAGTCCTCTGTCCGGTAGCAGACGCATGTCTCCGAAAAGTGGTACCTCTCCACGCTCCGCGGGCTCTCTGCTCCGTCTCATGATGGTCCTTCACCTTCCTTGCCAATGTCATCATCCCGCATAGACCCACTGGCTGTAGCTGCCTCAGTCCAGATCTAACAGTAGGCCTCAGCCCCTTCATAAAGCAGCCCTCCAAAGATTCCTCAGATACTCCCCGGACTCGGTGGCAGAGCGACTCAAACTTCTTAATATAATCCCCTACACTCCCCTCCTGCTTCAGTGAATAAAGCCTCTCAAAAACTCCGCCATGCTGCCCTGCACCAAAACGCTCCACCAAAAGTGACGTAAACTCTTCCCAAGTCTGAAAGGGTTGTTGCTGATCAGTCCACCTGAACCATCCCAAAGCCTCGCCCTCCGGACAGACTCCTATCGCGCGCAGCCAATCCTCCCCGGGTATTGCCGACACCTCAAAGTATCTCTCCACCCGGTACAGCCAGTCGTCAGGATCTCCTCCCTCAAAAACAGGCACCTTCAGTTTCCTTAACAGTCTCTCCCTGGTAAATCCACCTCTCTCCTGCTGTTGGAATCCCCCCTCGACTGGTTCCCCAATGGTCTATCGGGTAAATAGGCCTCTCCACGATCTCGCATGCCTCCATCTGCTCTACCCCACTGCCAGTCTCCCCTCGCATCTCCCTGTGGATGTCCATACTCTGCCTGATGGGCTCTCTGGGGGCCCTGGTGTGCTCTCCAATCACCCGTCACTCCCCCGAAAGGTGGGGGCTAGGTCGACGGGCCCCCAGTATACTGATGGCACCCTCCAGTCTGCTGAAATCCCCCGCCGAGTCCCGAAGATGGCTGAAATCATGGAATTGGTGCAGATCGGGACCCGTGCAGGGCCCACGGGGGGCCCAAAATACTCGTCAGTGGATGTCGCCCTCTCCTTGCCTCGGTAGGGCCATCGCCGCCTCCGGGGGGTTGAAACCCCCCGTACTGCGCTGCTGCCCCTTCCCAAGGGCTCGACGGCCCTGTCCAGCCCAAACTCTGGGCCGGCGGGGCTGCGCCGAGAACCCAGGGGCCTGTTGCCACCCCTGGGGTGGTCGGCGGGGCTCCGCCGAGCCCCCAGGGGGGTGGCGCACCCCTGGGAGGGGTGGGCGGCTCATGCCGCCCCTTCGGTGGGTTCACCGGCCCTCCATGTGCATGTCGGGGGGTTTGCCGCCCTCCCCCGACCATCCTTGCGCCATCCCATGCCGTCATCACAGCTTGAGACGCTTTCCAATCTCCATCAACATCAGATTCCGACCCCTCCTCATCAAAAATCACCTTTTTACATTTGTCCCTTGCCAAAGGTGACTCCTTTTTGCTTAGATCCGCTTTCGAGTTGAGATTTGCGGACAACGCCGCTATTGCCTCTGCTATCGCCGTCAATTTGATTTCAGTTTTTGCCTGATTCTCCTTTATTTCCTCTCGGATCTCTGCGGCCATCTCTGCGTCTTTCTTTTTAGCGTCGATAAACCCTTTGCTGATTTGGGCTTCCATCCTCTCCACTTTCTCTTCTAATGCTTCGATCCGCTCCATAGATCGTGTGCTCGCCATGGATCAACCGCTCTGATACCAATTTGATGCGTCTAGGGCTTTTTGTAGGGATAAAAGGTGGGATTTTTATGGCTTTGAACTACTAATTCTAGGGTTTAAAAGCGAAGAACTGATCTGAAAATAATAATTAAACCTAGAACAATAGATCTAAAATCACGAGTACGAGAATTACCAAAGAGAAATAATCTAGGGTTCTAAGAAAATAAAATTACCTTCACAATTCTTCTATAAAAGCTATGCTAGGGCCCGCCGGCCCTTGATTAGGAGAGGGTTAGTCCAATGTCGAATTACGAAACGGCCCTCCCCTATGGATGCTAAATTACGAGTTTGGGACCGGGTCCGTGGTGGACCCAAGTCGCCTCCGCCGTTGGTATACTTGAACCGGGACCCCCTCGTCAGCCGCGTGAGCCGTCCCCCTAGATTGTCGCGCCGTATCAGATTCCATTACAGTTTCGAGACCAAGACGTGAGATATGAAGACCTACACGATACACTGAAATGGTCTCGTTCGCCTTTCCCGCTGTAAGTACCCACTTCTTTCAGAGAGGTGTGGCATTCGAAATACACATACAAGTGAAGGAAAGCCATGGACAAGGAGATGGAATCATTGATAAAGAATGAGACTTGTGATCTGGTGGAGCTTCCAGAAGGCAAGAAGACGATTGGGTGTAAATGGGTCTACACTAAGAAAGACGGAGTTAAAGTTGGAGAAGTTCACTACAAAGCTCGTCTTGTAGCGAAGGGCTATGCACAGAGGAAAGGCATCGACTACAACAAAGTATTTTTTACAGTGGTGAAGTATTGCTCAATTCGAATCCTATTGGCATTAGTAGCACAGCTCGACCTTGAGCTGGTGCGACTAGATGTTAAGACTGCGTTCTTGCATGGAGAGCTCGAGTCGTAGATATATATGGCTCAGCCCGACAGCTATGAGAGCGGCACTGGGCTTGCATGTAGGCTGAAGAAGTCGCTCTATGGGCTGAATCAGTCACCTAAACAGTGGTATAAGTGTTTCGAACGCTTTATGACAAATGATCAAGGATAAGTTCGCAGCCCTTACGATTATTGCGTGTTCTTTCGGAGGATGGATGATGAGTCCTTCATATATCTCTTGCTTTATGTTGATGATATGCGCATAGCTTCATCAAGTAAAGCAAAGATACAGAGACTGAAGTCTTAGCTAAGTTGTGCGTTTGAAATGAAGGACCTAGATGAAGCACGGAGGATTCTTGGGATGGAGATCACACGAGATCGAAGTGGAGGCAAAGTTTATCTTTCACAAAGTCACTATTTGAAGTCTGTGATACGGAGGCTTAGTTGTGAAAGTATGAAGCACATAGCTACTCCGCTCGCACCTCACTTCAAACTCTGTGACGAACGTTGCCCAAAGAACGAAGAAGAGAAGAAGCTTATGAAGAACATACCGTATGCTAATGCGGTAAGAGCCTTGATATATGCTATGATATGTACCCGGTCCAATCTATCACATGCAGTCAACATGGTGAGCAGATACAGGCACAATCCGAGAAAAGTACATTGACGAGTTGCTCAATGGATACTGAGAAACATCAAGGGCACCATTGATGTCAGATTAACATATAGCTAAGGAGATGAAGGTCTGCAAGCTGTAGGCTATGTTGATTCCGACTTTATAGGTGACTTGGATGGGAGGATATCCATGATAGGCTACGTCTTCACCCTGTCAAGAGCTCCGATTTGTTGGCAGAGTATACTTCAGTCTACTGCGACTAAAGCGGTGAAAGAGACGATATGACGGATGTGCTTGATAGATGATCTGGGAGTCAACCGAAAGAAGTATGATCTCCATTGTGATAGCTATAGTGCGGTGCATTTGGCTAAGAATCAGAGCTTCCATGCTCGCACCAAGCATATCGATGTGAGGTACCACTTTGTCCAAGACTATGTGGGAGAAGAAGACGATGACATCAATTTGTTAAAGATCGAAACATATGACAACCCTGTGGACATATTGACTAAGTTTGCATCGAAAGCCAAGTTCAAGCACTGCTTGGACTTGCTCAATGTTGTTCCGAGATGATATCGAGGTGGCCCCAGTTGAGAGCATTGAGGCTCGATGGAGCCAGTTGAGCCCCGTGAGGGCATTTGGCTCCTCGGAGCAAAATTAGGGGAACACCAGATGTGACTCTACCAAGTTGGTGCATTGAAGGTCAGCTGTGTGACGGAGGCCAGAATCTTGCCAAGGTGGAGATTTGTGAAAGTTGGCTCGATTGAGGCACTGAAGAAGTATTGGTTCGGCAGCTGAGCTATCTTGTGCAGAGCTAGCTCGGCTATGCTCGGATTTGACCTATCTGACTCTGCACAATTCAGATACGAAGATGCGGAGAAATTGGACTTCGACAGTGCATTGGATTCTCGGTTCGAATGATCATCGGCTCATAGATCGACAGCTTTACAGTCCAAGCTTCGAGAAGCTCGGATAGCTCGGCTCGGTACTTCATTTGCTAAGTCTGTAGCAGGAAGCTTGGCAGCACTGAGGGGGCCCACCATAGAACGAGTCATCCTATTCGTAGTAGAGTTGCGATTGGATTGGAATTCCGTTAAAGTCGGGATTCGTACCTGTTGGGAATTCCTCTTTAATAATAACATCTATTTTACCTTAGGGCTATATATAGGGGGTTTAGACAAGGGTTTCATGTGTGCAAGAAACACATTGAGAGAATTTAGAGCCGACATTTGTGAGAGCCAAATTTGAGAGATTGTTGAGAGCTTTTGGAGAGATCATTATGTGCTTCTTCTTTGTTGTGAAGAGAGAAGATTTGTATTTGTTCTTTCCTTTCGTAAGAAAGCTCATTGGTGTTCCCTTGACCAACCAACGGCCTAAAGCTGCAATCTTCATAGTGTTCTATTTGTTTGGTTGCTCGTTCTTCGTCATCTGATCTTCGGCGATCATCGACTAGCGCACGACACGGACATTTGACAAGCAACAGAGATGTGATTCTTGGCAAGAATTCAGGGGCAAAGGAAAGATGCTGGGCAAAGGAAAGATGCTTACATTACTGTAAGTGAAGTTGACCTGTAATTTCTTTCGAAAGGTATCAAGTATTTGATAATAGTCTACCCTCATCCACTTCTTTGCACATTTTAAAGAAAAAGTAGCAACAATGCCTGCTTTAGTATCTTGTGTGGATCCATTTGTGATGCAAAGTTTAGTGTCATTGTGATACTCCAATATTGTCTCTTTTATGGACTTCTAAAGTATCAGAACCATAATAATTTCAGAAATCAGAGGTAATCAATGACAACTACGGAGATAATTTTGTATAATCTATATGTTGAGATGACTAATTTTTCATGATGTCTAGAAGCTCATCGAAAAGGCAGACTTAGCCTATAGAATGACATATTGCTTCATTTTAATTTGAAGTTGCATCATAATCCTGACCGTGACCATATTATTTTGAATTAGGCCTGGATTTTATATGTGATACTTTTTATGAAGTCCCGGTCCCGAATGAAATGTGCCATAATGTTGCAAGTGGGCTTGGTATGACAACTATTGCCGAGTACAAAGAGAGAAAACAAGAAATATCTAATACTGACAAATTAGAAGAAAATATCGAATACTAACAAACTAGAAGAAGCTTCAAGAAGTATGGTAGGACGGTACATTGGGATCATGGGTGCTGTTCTAGACATACATATGGTAGGATACCCTGGTAGGGATTGTAAAGAGACTTGCATGTGTACAACCTCCCATGCTCAACTGTTGGGAGAAAAGAGATGGCATGTTAAGTTGTGTTTTATATTTGATGGGTATCCTTTGCTATAAGCTTTCTTTTTCTGTATTCAGTAGCTCACTGTGTTTCTCTAGAAATAGAGAAATAGCTGCCTAATTTTGTTAATGAGATGAGGATAAACAAGAAGGATAAAATCAAGCTAATGGGAGAGAAGTAAGATACATGATGGGAAGTGCGATTATTACTGATCTGTATGTTAGCCCTCAAGCACAATTTAAATTTTGTTGAGTTGCTAGAGTGTTTAAGAAGTTGAAGTCTGTCGAGTTTTGGCAAAAGTGTGTTTTATCCTTGACCCCTTTAACTGTCATTTGTGTTCATGAACGTTGTACATCCGGTGTTCCTAATGGATGAAGTTCCAAAAGATAGCCCATAGTGCTACCATTTTGTGTTAAATTTCATGCATTTGTTGATTGTGACTATTAAATTGTTAATAGCAATGATGGCAAGCGTGGCTCCTGTTTTTGGGAGAGAAGGGCTTACTTACATGTACAAATGCATAAATTTATTATGTTCCCTAGAGCAATAAATTTATGTGCCCAGGATTAATAATTATAGTACAAAGGCATAAATTTACGTGTCCTATATTAAGCACCATTTTTGGAATTTTGTTGATGGCATGAAGCCCAGCAAGTTGATGATAAATAACTAACTGCATGATTTTCACTCTATCACTCATTATTTCGGCCCTCTCATCATCATCATCATCATAGTCTTCCTCCCAAAAACTGGGGTCGGCTTGATGGATTTAATAGAAAGAATGTCGGATTGTGATCACGTCGGATCATGACGTTGGATACTCATTTTTCATGCATTACGATCATTTCGGCCCTCTACTAATATAAAACTGGAATAACAAGAAGACGAAAAAAATTTGTGTTGCACGTAAAGGAGGGGTCTAGAATTGTTGGTTCCTGATTTTTCAAGTTTTAAAGATAAGTGTTGTTTTAGATGCATGCCCCCAACAGATTGCTAGAGAAGAACATAGTATTAATAGTTTTTGAATAGTTTATATAGATGATGACAAGCATATTGAGCAAACTAAATATATTGCATGGATTCATTCAAGTTGAACGACATGAGCAGTGTAAAACATGCTTGCATCATACATGCACGTATTCCATATAGATGGCTAAATGTATTGCACAAGTTATTCTATTGGACAAATGTACCATTTCAACCTCAGATAGATTTACCATTAATTTGTCTGAATGCACACTAAAATAGAACACCATGTGCATAACATGTGCACTTTCCTAGAGCATATTGAGATAAAAGAGAATCAGCCTCCTTTGGTGTTCTAAAAACTCATTCTCCATGTCTTGTCTCGATAATCAGCTTCATTCATTTTAATCTAAGTACTAAAGCATATGAACAATACAGATTTTATGGTTTCCATAGTGTTTTCACATGCATTGAGTTGGCAGTTGTACAGTTATAGAACTTTTTTAACCTCTAAATCAAAAAAGAGTAAAGAGCTTAGGATTCAATAGGTCGTTCACGACTTACCTAAATAAAAAAATAGGTCGTTCACGTATTTAGGTTTTAGAATATGAGTCATTCGCGTATTTAGGTTTTAGAATATGAATATCAAAATAACCAGTGTTGGTCATCCTCAAATGGTGTGAAGAGAGAATTTTTTAATCACCATGGAAACAATTTTCATCCTATTGCAGAATATAGCCATATTACCCCGAAAGAAAAAAAAACCAATGAGCTGATATAGTGATCGGCCTGAAGCATTGGCCTAAAATACGGGAGAAGTCACAAATTTTAGAATGCCTGAAACTACTTTAATATCTCTAATAAGAGGTCGACAGGGAAATAGTGCATTTTGTCATCATTCAAACCTGCAGATTGAACATTAAACTGTTCATCATCAGCGACTCGAGACATAAAATGCAGAACACACACCCCCCAGGGGGGTGGTGGTGGGGGTGGTGGTGGGGGTGGGGGTGGGGTGGGGGTGGGGCAGAAAAGTTTGTGTTCCTTGGGAATGCATGTTATGAATACTTGGCTTCAATTGTGCCTTAAAACCGAAGGTTATTTCCTATCGCCAGATTAGCAGATTCCAGCCTTTATATTGTCTTATTCGTGCATAATTCAAACATGTGTGTTTTTAGTTCATGATCTTAATCTGTGTGACTATGTATTCTCTCACAACCAACTGACCTTTTAGGCTTAATGAAATGCTTTAAACTTGCACATATTTTCCCCATCAATGAGTTTCAAGTTTCAACTTTCATGCAATTTTGGTCGAAGATACAGGTTGACAATTTGTCATAGAATTGACATCTTTTTTAGGACATTCTATTCAAATAGGCATAATACAGTAGGTCAAGATGCAATCTCCCTTGGTATGACCTTTCCCACTGTACATTGTAACTACAGCTCATCCCATTTTGATTGGAATGTCTTAGATGATGATACCGATTAAGGAGAAAAGGTGGTCATCATATTTTTATGGAATGCTCTCTCGTGCTCATACTTTTATCAACAAGGATGAGGGAGACATGGAAGCATTGAGGTTTTGTGGCGAAAGAAAGTGAGGATTAGAGAAATCAAAATTAGAGATTTAATAAAGGGATAGACATTCAACCCTAGCACCCAGGTGAATCGCTCACCCACTCTCACACCTCGCATGTAAAAAGATTTAATTGTTAGGTTCCTCGCAACCAGCTAAAGTTTACCAACTCAACTTTCAATTTACTCTTCAAATAAACTATTTCACAATGAAAGGCATAAAGAATTTTGTATAAAAAACCAAACATGTCCCCTATGAAAGTCCTATTCTAGCCAAAATTTTAAGAGGAATAAAACTTACATTTTACCTTTTATAAATAAGGTTTAAAAATATTCTAAAACAAAATAAACCCCTAAACTAAAAGAAAACTTAGATTCATTGCTTAATCAGATTCAAACTCTAAAAATAAAAGAAAATCTAAAATAATATGAATGTCTAATAGTCTAAAATAAGTATAATTTCTCCTTGTTGCAAGTTTCGCTTCTATTTCCAAACTATTGTTGTACATGTCCCAACGTGTTTGTGGTTGGTTCCACATCAAATCTTCTATGTTTGAATACAACTTGACATCACGTTTTAAAGTAATGCAATATGAAGAAACTCAAACAATCATGTCGAAAATAACGATCTAACAACGACAAAAATGGTTATAAAGAAAGATGTAACATATGTTGGTTAGTGGGATGCTCGGGCTCAATATCAACATGTTGGTCCTATTACAACTTAAACACGGACTCTTCTTGGGACTTTAATTCAAACTATGTCTAGGATTATGCATCTAACAATGGTTCTAACGCAAGCTTGATATCTGACTCAGATTTGATTTTCAGCTCTTGTGCATGCTCCAAATCTATTTTTAAATGCTTTAGCTCTAAATCTAACATTGCAGGCTAACTCAAACGGTGGCTTCAACTCAAGCCTAGTCTTAGATTGTGGCTCCAATTTAGACTTTGATTACACTTGTTTCTTGTACAATTTGAATGAAATTTGGAAGTCTATATGTGGCTTGCTCAGGCTTATGCTTTGGATTTGATGATGTTTAATATGAACGATTGGCACTAAAAGTAGATAGTGTGTCATAACCAAGGTTTTAGGTCTCGGGTTCGGTCTTTCGAAAATTTGGGTTTCGGTATCGGTATCGTCCTTTTTGGTGGGTTCGGACGTATGTTTCTTTTTGCCCGTATTGGTAATTTCTAATACTTAAATACATATCAAATACTATCAAATACTAAAATATCAAATATTTTTTTACAAGTTAAACATTTTGCAAAATATATAAAAATATATTACAATTCTTTTGCGAAATATATTACATTTAAAGAACCGAATGGCAAATTTGTAAATAAGTTGGACTGTGATGCTAGCAAAAAGGTCTGTACTCATAGAAATTTTCAAATATCTTAATGATACTATTCACACTACACATTTTGCTAAACATACTATATATATACAAGCTGGACATTTCAAATGGCAAACTTATAAATAAATGAACGTTGTATAGAAAAATGCGTAAGGTGAATAGCAGCATTAAAGGTTAGTCTGCTACTCAATAAATGAACTTCACAAAAAACTTCACGTGGGCTGCACATCACTTCCTCCCTCCCTCTTCCCTCATCATCTTCTTCTTTTCCCAGTCCCATGAGGAGCCACGGTGACTCTTTCCTCGTCCATCATCCCTCTTCTTCTTCTCCCAGTCCCACGAGGATCCGCGGCAAAGATGGGACGGTGAAGGTGGAAGGCACATGTTAGTCTTTTTTATTAAAAAAATTCTTCCAGTTTTTTTTTCAATTTTTTTCTTCGTGTTAGTTTAAGCTGCTTCTTCTTCTTCCTTCTCTTCTTCTCACTCTTTCTTCAATTTTTTTAACTTGGGTTTCGGCCGGAACTTTGCCGTTTCGGTCAGAACTTTGCCGTTTCGGCCAGAACTTTGCCGTTTCGGCCAGTTTCGGTCGAAACTGGCTGGAACGACGAAGCTCTTGCTGGTTTCGTCCCGGTTAGGGCCGGAACCGGGACGAAACGCCCGATACCAACCGGTATCAGGCGAAACCTTATACCATGGTTATTACATCTCGTCGAACTATGAACAAAGTATCAATTGTTGAGGAATACTCTCAAATGTTTTCAAAAGCACATGTCAATATAATTACTTGGTAACCATCCATATGCTTCATATTGTAGCCTGATTCTTGCATAAAAATATATATGTAATTCTATCATATCATAATAGGAGAATAAAACATTGAAGCATTTCATTTAACCGTTAAACTCGCTTGAATGATGATCAAATCTTTCATCAAAGCCTAAAAATCATATGAGTTGATAAACATACTAGGAGTATAATAATAGTTTCAAGATGACAACAATATATCATTATAAAAGGCATATCATGAGGATGATACAAAGAAGAACTAATAGAAGACATGCTAAAAAAACTTGCACCAAAATAAGCATGACATACTTTAAATTACCTCTGGATGTGGAAATAGCTATTTAGCTAAGATCTTAGCTCAGGTTTGGCTTCAATTTGAGCTGCCTCAACAGAACTGAATTAGCTTGGCTCAAATTTGACATGAAGAATCTGATTACTTCAAAGTTCAAAGTTAACTCGAATTGAGCCAAAAGTTACTATATAGCTTGGATCGAGTCGAGATCGGCTTCGACCTGAACCAACATCCATGGTGCATCAACCAAAGCCATGTGGTCAACAACTCGTGCCTCATTGATAATGACAAGATGGTATGGTAACAGCACACATCTGGGAGGATGACATAGGGGTACTTGGTGATGATCAACAAGGACCTTCTCTAATGACAGAGGGAGAGAAAACAACGTCAACGCTATGGAGGCATGAGAAAGACATCGGTGAGGTCAATTCAATGAGACAATAATGTTGGTGCCATCAAAAATAAGAATTGTCAATAACGAAAAGTGGTGGTGTTGATAGGGGTTGTCGAAAAAGCTACAAATCTATACAAAATCGATAGTGAGGCAGGTGACGAATCAATATTGATGATGTTAAAGTCGGACTAGGGAATTAAGGATGATGGATTTCAGTTGATGATCTCATGTTAGGGCTAATTTTTTAATTGGGGTCGATTGGTTGTCGAGAGGTTAGGAACAATTAATAATTCAATTTTTTTATTTTCACTTTTATGCAAACCTGAAATCCAAGATAATAATTTTTTTGGTAAAGAAAAACAAAACTTTAATCTCCTTTAATCTAAAGAAAAAGATGGTGATGATGAAAAATAGAAATTTTAGTTCTGATACCAATTGATGGTATGCGAATGTGTTATGGCTTTGTGGTGGAGGAAATTGAGGATTTAAAAAATCTAAATTAGGGTTTTTGATTAAAGATAGAAATTTAGACCTTGCACCCCAGTAAATAGCTTACCCACTTTCATACCTTTTATGCAAAGAGATTCATTCGCTAGGCTTTCTCACAAACCAACTAGAGTTTAAAAACTCAAAAAACTCAAAATTCTATTTAACTATTTCAATAATCTAGTTTACAATAAAATGCATAAAGGCCTTTGTCCATAAAAACAAAAGTTGACCTCTAAAAATTATTCATATTCTAAATAGAATTTAAAAAGAATAAAGCTTCCTATTATATATATAAGGCTACAAAAAGACTCCAAATAAAATAAAAATATAAACTAAAAGAAAACGTAAACTCATCTCCTAATTAGACTCAAACAATAAAAATAAAAAAACTTTTAAATAATAAAGTTTTGAATTTGAAAACAATTAAAACTTCTTGGTGCAAACTTTGATTCTACTTTCAAAATATTGTTGCATGTGTATGCGCATGGTCGCGATTTGTCCCACATCAAATGTGTTTAGCACAATGTTCATAGAAGGATGACATTTGGTCAAAATACCAAGTCATGGAAATTTTCACTAAGCCTTTAGTTCAACATTATCAACATAAAGTTACATTTTTAAGCTAAAGCGGTCAGTTGTGAAAGGAATTTTAGATGATGATGATACGATTCGGATCTGGATTTAGGATAAAATATGATTTTTAGTGGTTTTGTGGTGAAAGATGTGATTTTTATGAGAAAGGTAGTATTTTTAGGGCTAGGGAAGAGATTTGGGGGAAAGAGGGTTTTTATTGATAGAAATAAAAGGAATACAAGATAGGTGGCCTCGATTTGAGAGGAGATCGCTCTCCTAGTGTAATGGCATGTTTTCTTTTCTTTTTACTTTTCTTTCTTTAGTTTTAAAACCCCACAAAGCCCCCTTGTAACCGGCTCATCTCCACTTATTAAAAACAAAACCATTTTCCTTTTCTCTATTCGCGCACGCACCCGAGCGCAGCGAGAAACCCCCGCTCTCTTTTGTTTCTCCATGTCTCTCGCGAGCGGCGGTGGCAATACTTAGGGTTTTCGAAACCCTAACCTTACCTGATGACGTGCCATCTTCTCGTGAGGAAATCCCGACGATTTTAGACTCTGATCTTCACGCGATAAGATCTCTTCTCTCTACCCTCATCCTCTCTATTTATCCTCTCTATTTATGCGAAGAGATTTTCTAGGGTTTTCTTTACACGAAAATTATCTTTAATTATTCAAAAGTTCTCGATTTTTGCTCTGGGATATTCGGTTTTGCTCCTAAAACTTTCGGTTTGCTTTTGGGAGCTTCAGTTTTTGCTCCTTAAGTTTGGATCTTCCTGTGGGGCTTTCAGATTGCTCTAAGGTTTCGGATTTCTTATTTCTCGCCAAGCTTCGTTTTTCAGATAGATTTCTTCCCATATTAAGCTTTTAATTATTTATTTTAAGAGATGGATGTGGTGATGATTCATGCGTTTTTAGAGAGGAGTACTCCTCCATGAAACTATTTGTCACCTAAATTAGATTCTCGGTGTTTTTGCGTTGTTCGTTGTTTTCGTTAGACCCTTGTGTCAATTTATTAGTTGTGGTCGGCCGCTGAGGAGGAATGCATGGCTTGAGATTTGCTATCGGTTTATGCCGATGGGTCTACTGCATTGCGTTTGGTTTCGTGTGGGTGTTTGTGGTTTTCTGGTCTTGCAGAGCCTATTTGTCTTCATTTTATTACTTGGATTATATATATATAATATAAAAGAGGGATGGTATCATGAGAAATTGGATAAGAGAATTTAGATATCTATTATATAAAAGAGTGATGTACTCAAGAGAAATTGGATAAGAGAATTTGGACATGAGAAATTGGATAAGAGAATTTGGATATCTATTATATAAAAGAGGGATGTTCTCAAGAGAAATTGGATAAGAGAATTTGGACATGAGAAATTGGATAAGATAATTTGGATATCTATTATATAAAAGAGCGATGTTATCAAGAGAAATTGGATAAGAGAATTTGGATATCTATTATATAAAAGAGGGAAATAGGATAAGAGAAAATATAAGAGATGAGATTTTGAGGGATAAGAGAGGAGGTGTGAAATTTTGCACATACAACCCCGATTTTTGCATTTTTGTCCCTGGACCCTCCCCACACACTCACCCACACTTTTTATTCTCCCTCCCTTCCGACCATTTTTTTCCAGTCCTTTGAAGATTTTGAATTTTATCCTACTAAGACAAAGCTTTGTCTTACGTGGCAAGTTTGTCCTAGGTGAAAATGACAATTTTGGGGGACTTAAATTTTGGGGGAAAACTTAAATTTGGGGGGAAAACTTGAAATTTTGTGGGAAAACTTGAAATTTAGGGGAACTTGATATTTGTGGGGGAAACTCAGCCATTAAATAAAACGTGTCCTATGTGCACGGGTAATGACTAGTTTATTCTATAAAAGAGAGATGTTATCAAGAGAAATTGGATAAAAGAATTTGGACATGAAAAATTGGATAAGATAATTTGGATATCTATTATATAAAAGAGGGATGTTATCAAAAAAATTGGATAAGATAATTTGGATATCTATTATATAAAAGAGTGATGTTATCAAGAGAATTGGACAAGAGAATTTGGATATGAGAAATTGGATAAGAGAATTTGGATATCTATTATATAAAAGAGGGAAATTGGATAAGAGAAAATATAAAAGAAGAGATTTTAAGAGATAAGAGAGGAGGTGTGGAATTTTGCACATATAACCCCAGTTTTTGCATTTTTGCCCCTGGACCCTCCCCACACACCCAACCACACTTTATATTATCCCCCCTTTCGACCATTTTTTCCAGTCCTTTGAAGATTTCGAATCTTATCCTACTAGGACAAAGCTTTGTCCTACGTGTCAAGTTTGTCCTAGGTGGTAATGACAATTTTGGGGACTTAAATTTTGGGGGAAAACTTGAAATTTTGTAGGAAAACTTGAAATTTGGGGGAACTTGAAATTTGTGGGGGGAAACTCAGCCATTAAATAAACCGTGCCCTATGGGCACGGGTAATGACTAGTATATATATAATCTTGCTTGTTAAAGTGGACGATTTAGAAGATATAATTGGGGGGCATGTATGGTTAGGTTCCATTTGTATACTTGGTGGAATTTGGCATATCTTAACCAAACCTTTTCTTTAGGTTTCAGTTCTGTTTCTTTATTAATTCAGTTATGATCCTTTATAAATTCAGTTCTGTTCCTTTACATATTCAGTTCAGCTCCTTTACATATTCAGTTCAGCTCCTTTATAAATTCAATTTCTGTTCCTTTAAATATTCAATTCAGTTCCTTTATAAATTCAGCTTCCGTTCCTTTATAAATTCAGCTTCCGTTCCGTTAAATATTCAGTTCAGTTTCCCTTACAAATTCTGTTCTGTTCCTTTACATAGTCAGTTCTGATCTTTATAAATACAGTTTTGTTCCTTTATAAACACAGTTCTTGTCCTTTATAAATAGTTCTTGTCCTTTATAAACATAGTTATGTTCCTTTATAGACACAGTTCTTGTCCTTAATAAACACAGCTTTCTTATAGACTTCAATTCGGGTTTCCTTATAAGTTGAGTTATGTTTCCCTTATAAGTTCAGTTTAATAGCTGGAAATCTGTACGCCCTTTATTACAATGATTTTGGCCGAAATCGGTATCCCTTTTCAAGCAAATCTTGATCCGAGCAACCCCTCTAGGCAGGTAGACCACAACCCATTAATTGTGCCAAAATATGAATCTGATCCATTGAGTCTTTCCCATAAGTTTTCCAAACTTTTCGTCTTTTCCTTATTTTACTTATAAGTTGTGCTTTAAATATCGTTTTTCTGAAAATGTTAACTTCAATTGTTAACTATTGAGTTTCTGCTTATGAGATTGAACATGTGAAATATTGAAAGTTTGGGTTGTTGCTTATACTAAGTTACATTATTAGAGATTAAGCAATGTGATTATACAATGATATTGATACGTCTGTTATTTGCACAAGACATGACAATCCTGAACATAGTTTACATAACTCTCTAATTATGTAATTTAGAGATTAAAAACATGAACATGATACCTGACACCCTAGAACTAGAACAACTACACTTGAAATCATGGGTATATGGTAAATTATAATTGAGAGCGTGCGGGAGCGATTAAAGCCATGCTTATGGCCCATATCTGGGAGGATGTTCTTTTATGGATCCCGAGTGCTTGGTATAGTTAACCTTTATACTCGGCCAGGGATAGCATCCCGCGGTCCAACATCGTGCTTCTCCTCTTATAAGTCACAACACTAATTCTCTTAGTTAGTGCTAGAACCTTACTGCTATTAACATTGTTGCCAGGTCAGTAATTTCCTTTACAGTTCCTTTTTGTGCCTGTTAATTTCCTGCAAAATAAATAAATAAATTGTTTAATATGGATTTCAATCTACTTTATTAATAGTGGTTCAAATCCATCAGGTGACACACAGCTTGAGGAGGAGGCTCTGCAATATGAGAAGTCTGATTTTCCCATTGAGGACGCTGATTTCTGACTTTTGTGCTACCAGGAGAGTTTTATCATTCTTTCAATTATTTTCTTTTAGTATCTATAAAGTTGACAGTTGTAGTTCTTTTTCTGCCTAAACAATGTAATTCTTTCCAAGGTTGAAATAAAATGAGTATTTCTTTTCTTTTATAAATATTTCATGTTTATTACTATATTGATTTCACTGATAACTGCAAGACCTGCAAAACTAATGAGCGTGTGACGGCACCGGTGTCTGGGACGTTATACCTAGCTTTAGATTCAAGATCAAGGCCTAAATTTCCACTAGATCTACGGGATGTACCCTATTCTTCTCAAAACTCAACATCCTCTCCCTGTCTCATCTCCCTCTTTATTTATATTAAGACTCCTATTGAGCCGCCGTCCCTAAACTACAGTAACACCTCTGGCCTATGGTTTTTACCCAAAAATACAAATCTGCCCCTTGATCCACAAAATTAAAAAACACCTCCGTGTCCAGAAATTACATATATGCCATTATTCACATAAAACCTAATCTTAACAGATGATTAGATGAAGTTGATAAATCATTTACTGAAGGTATGATAAATATTCATATTACATCGAATACCTGAAACATAATAAAGTCGTGGAAAGAAAATCAAACCTAAATGTAAAATCTCCCGGATAAAGAAAATCACATAACAATAGTTTGTGGTTGCCAAAACAAACATGAGATGCAAAAAATCAACTTGCAAGCAACCACAATGAACGGTGTAATAATTGATGAATTGTTCATTCATAAGGATAAACTATATAGTTATGTGCCTTCTTACTCAGTCTTTTTTATTGTGGTTGAAAGCTTGAAATATGATACTCTCACCATGGATGATGATGCTAACATAAACATTGCTGAAATACCTATGACTACATCAAACATTTTAATCATTTTCTCTCTTGTTCTTCTTCCAATTTCAGATGGCACTGAAGCTAGCATTTGTGGCTTCGTTGCTCTATTTTGTCATTTTTTTCATATAAGATGAATGTGCTGCAGACTGGACTTATAAAAAGATTTTGCTGTTCAAGAAATTAGTCAGGCAAATCCTGCTAGAGTCTCATTGTTTGTATCCTGATTGTTGTCACTGATCACCTGCTCAGTAGGATGTGAAAAATATATTTTTTCAGCGCGAACTTATGTTTTCCTTGTATACCTCCTTGTGTGTATCACATCCATCACACTCCCTACACTCAAAATAGGATCAAATAGCCATCTTGTGTCTACCTTGAGAAATGCAGTCGGTTTATTTTAGTTGCTGAATCTGTATGAAATGTATACAATCATGCTAATGCCCATTATTTATTAGATAAATTCTCCTTTATATAGCTGATATGATCATTATTTCTATATTTTGGATGATATGTCTCTATGCAGTTCATCAAGCAATATATATGGTTTCACTCTAAGAGGTCGGATCAGGCTTCTTCATTAGTTTCTGGACCTTGAGATGTTTTTGGTTGCTGCAGTTATTTTCTTTTGCCATAAAATAGGCATCTAACATTATCACTTATGGTTGCTGAGAGATAAGGTGACTACTTCTAATTCGATCGTATTCAAAGAAAAGCTCCAATTTTTCTTGATGATGCTGACCCATTTTTTCCTGCTTTTGTGCTCAATATATTGGGTTTCTTGTATATGTTACATCTTAAGACACGATATTACATTTTACAATGCATGTTGTCAATCATTTTGTTGTCACACCACATAAGGGACATTATTCTGCTATTATTTCTGGTTATTTGTCATTCAACGTTGTTTCCTTGTTTAATATGCATCGATCTATGCATTCTTTACAGTAATGGGATGGTCAAGTTACCGGCCACTAATTGCTTTGGTGCTTATTGTTTCTTGCTTATTTTGAATTTCTTGGTTGTCCTCTTATCCTTTGCCGTGTTAAGCAGAAAATAATCTCACCAGTGATGTCTAATGTGGAATGACATACCGTGGATATTATAGTTGAGTGATTATGCCTTGACATTTACTTATCGATACAGGTTTTGCTATCACACTTCATGCTCCATTAGTTATAGTGCTCATGGAAAAAATCCAGATTACGAGCAACCCAGTATTTCTATGAGAAAACTAAGCATATTGGATATCTTACCATGCACTCCAATTACTTACATAACTTGAATGCTCTTACTGTGTCTCCTCAATTTGCTGATCTCTTCAGTTTACCCTCACATTCTCATTACAATTGTAATGTCGAAAGCTCTTTATGTATCATATAAAACTTAACAACCCCATTCCAGCAAGAACCAGTAAAGTTTATCACCTTTCTATGAGTATTTGACATAGAGATTAGTTTAGCTCATTTGTTTTAAACTACCCTACTTTGTGCACGATGCCATCAGCTGAGGAAGCTATGCACCAAACATATAAGAGATACCCATATTTAGTCCTAATGTAGAAACCCGAACCGAATATTTGTTAAGTTAGTTGGAAACAAATCGGAAGCTTTGATCTAAATTGGTGACAGTTATAGCACTAGCCTAATATGAGAAGAATATGAACCTCAAATGCTCAAATTGCAATCATGCCAATTAAAAGCCTTTTATGTGCATTCGATAGTGACCAAGAGAAAGATGAACATTACATCTTCCACCATGCTGATCACTATAGTACTTTTGAGATCATTATCAAAAAAGGTATAAGATGAAGTGTGACTATTTTTAGCACACACTTCAAGTAGATTGAATGTTACCAATATCCTCTGTGGTTATGGATCAAAAAGCTCACTCGACAATTAATGGAGATTCTCGGATCTCTCGCTTGGGTAAACAAGTGCGCCAATTTGAATTAAGTATAAGTTACTACTATAACAACAAATTACTATCAGATTAAACACATATATATAATGATAGAGGGAAATTTTTGCCCATACATTGGATAAAAATCCATCAAAAGCGAGCTTATAATTGCTATCAGGGTGAGTCTTCAGCACCACCCTCTCATCCACCCAGAACACGTGCCATTTCTCCCAATCAACGCCATCCACATAAGGCGGTTCCAACAATTTCCTAAAATTGCCCCCAACACAAGTTTCATTATGGGGAAAAAACTTATAAACTGTAATAAAATCGCAAATAAATAATTCAGACAAATAAATTACCGGAGACAATCGATGAGATAACCGCCGGACAAAACTACGGTGAAAGCCCCTCTCTCTTTCACGTGGTAGTCGGAGAGCTTCGCCGTGTACTCGGCCAGGCCGGCTGCCACGTCATCCTCGGTCGGGTAGACAAGCAGCGTTTGGTCGCCGGCCACCGTCGATTTGATCGGATTTGACTCGTACGCCATTGAGGATGGAAGCTAAGCTAGGTCGGATATCGAATGGGAGTAGAAGGAATCTGGAGTGCGATTGCTTTTGTGTGCGGGGTTTTGTGGGAAGTGGAGTGATTGGGATTTAGGAGTGCATCGGGAATTAGGAATTGTGACCGATGGGAAGTATAAGTATCAGATGCTGTCGACGTACGAAATTGATTTCGTGCAGGAATTTCCCGCGAATCGATGCGAGCTCTGAGAAAAGAGATTTTTCATTTTCTTTTTAATTAGTTAATGTTGTGAACGGTTATTTAACCGTGTTGATTGAGATTCTGGTCTATTCTAGAGATAGACTCATATCTTTGTAGCTCATGTTTGTATTCTCCTATATTGCCTATAAATAAAGAGTTGGGGGCTCCTCCCCCAATAGTTGATTCATAACACGTTCTGATAACGAGCCTCTAAAAAATTTTCTTTCCTCAAATTTTTTTCCGTTCGTTGCGAATGCGAAGGCGAAGGCGAAGGCGAGAGGAGACGGGAGATCCACGAGCGCGGTGCAAGGCTTCCTCAAACGAGCGTCGTCATCCGCGTAGGGCTTCGTGCAACCGTCGCTATATCCAGAGGCCTGATATAGAGGTAAAACACTAAAAACGATGTTTTTAATCATACGTATGATTGCTCCACCCCTAGATCTTGCAAGATCGATATGGGGTTTTTGTTAATCGTCCAAAACGACGAATTTTTCATCCCAAAAAATCAAATTTTTATGGTTTTATTTTATATAAACCCTAAGTTTTGCCTGCCGGCGGCTTTGCCGCCGGCCTCCCCCTCCCCCAACCTCTACGCCGCTCCCCCCAGAATAGGGGGGCGGCGGCCCGCCCGTCGCCTCCCCTCCTGCAGAGGGGGGCGGCGGCCCGCCCGTCGCCTCCCCTCCTGCAGAGGGGGGCGGCAGCCCCCCCCCCCCCCCCCCCCCCCCCCCCCCGCAGGGGGCAGCGGCCACCGCCGCGCCCCCCTGCAGAGGGGGGCGGCACGCCGCCGCGCCCCCCCTGAAGGGCGACGGCGACCGCCCCGACCCCCCTACAGAGGGGGGGCGACGCAAGCCCCCCCCCCCCCCCCCCCCCTGCAGTGGCGGCGGCTAACCCTAGCCCCCCCCCCCAGTACAGCGGCGAATTGGCGACGGCGGCGGTTAACCCTAGCCGCCGCCCCCTAAGCCCTATTGGGCTTTTCGGCCCAATTCTACACCAAAAAAATCTCTGCGGGCCTGAAGCCCGCAGGCCGGCTGCGGGCTTCAGGCCCGCAGGCCAACGTTTTTAACAAAAAAAATTTTCCCTGCGGGCTTCAGGCCGAATTCAAAAAAAAAGAATTTCCATGCGTGCCTGAAGCCCGCAGGCCGAATTCAAAAAAATGAAATGACAAAAGGGGGGCAAAGGCTAGTAGCAAGCCTTAAAAGATTTTTGGCCTAAAAATCAATTTAAAAGGGCGCATTTGAGGGCCTATAAATTCGTGAAAAATCACATTACATTATGGGGCAATTATCGGGCATATTGGGGACTTTTGGGGGTTATTTGGGATGATTTGAAAAGGAAAAGCCATTTTCCTTCTACAACGAAAATGTCTATTTTGGGCTTTTAATCAATTTGATTGATTAAGCCCACTTACTATACAACCCTTGCATTGTAATGATTTTTTTACATAATTTACATCTCTGGCAAATTATGTGGATATTATATGATGCGTGGTTGTGCATTATATTTAAAACTTAATAATTAGGAAGATCCAGCGACCGCTCTGCCGTTAGTCACCTAACTTAACGGTGTATGACGTTGCACAGTGGTCCAATAATTATTAAATGATTAAATATTTTATCCTCATGTGAATATAACTGCCTGCGATGTCTGTGAATGAAAATGTTGACGAGCACAATATTTCTGCATGAATTGCTAAATGTGGTTTTTGGGTCGGCTGTTTAAGTCCCACAATTTATTTCCCGCACTTTTCTTTTATTTTTGAGAGAAATTGTAGTGTAGAATTTATGTAAATGTCAAAGAAAGAAGACCAACTTCCATGGAGACGGTGGCCACGTTTGAAGCTGGAGATATCACATGGGACCCACGGGGTTTCCAAAGTTGTATTTTCCGTTTAAAGCTGCAAATTTGTATAATTTGGACTATGGACTATTGACTCTTTCTTGTGGGACTAGCTGATCCACACATTTAGCTTTTCATTAAATATTGTCTCCGCATGAAAATGTTTTCTTTGATTAAATATTAATCCATGCATGTTTGTGCTCTGCTAGATAAATGGCTAAAATTGCCAGCGTTGATTTCGAAGTGCTGGATGCATCAGGTAGAAACTATCCAAGCTGGCAGCTAGATGTAAATTTTCACCTGCGGGCCAAGTCCCTCATCGCTGCTGTGACAGAAAAAGAAAATGTTAGCGATATAGAGAATGTGCAAGCCATCATCTATATTCGCCGCCATGTGTACAAGACCTTAAAGGCCGAGTACCTTACGGTCGAAGATCCACTTGAGCTATGGACCGTCCTTGAGGATAGGTATAAACATCAGAGAGATGTTATACTCCCAAGGGCGAGATATGAGTGGGAGAACCTGAAAGTGCAGGACTTCAAGTCCATTGCTGAGTACAACTCAGCACTCTTTAGCATCACCTCACGCCTGAAATTGTGTGGTGAGAAAGTCTCAGAAGATCGCATGCTGGAAAAGACGTATACGTCTTTCCATGAAAAAGATGCGATACTCATGCAGCAATACCGTGAACGCAAGTTCACCAAGTATTCTGAGCTGTTGTCATGTTTACTCATGGCCGAGCAAAATAGAGAGCTTCTTCTCACCACTCACAATATGCGCCCTCCCGGCACTGCCCCTCTATCTGAAGTTCACCATTCCTCTTCATTCAAAAGAAGAGAGGTAATAAAAGAAAAGAAAGAGCACAGAAAGGGGGGACAACAGAAAAAAGCCAAGGTCCAAGCACAGCAGTAGCGAAAGAATGAAGGGAAGCGCACGTTCACCTGGCGCAGGAATGACAACAAGAAAAATGATGCACCCCACCCAAGAGGGATTGGGAAGACCAATGCCACAGTTGTGGCATGAAAGGCCACTGATCCAAAGTGTGCAGGACCCCAGTGCATCTCCAGGAGCTTTATAAATAAAGTAAGAAAAAGAATGTTGAATCAAACCTGGTGGCTGCGAACAACGCAGTCAAGTTCACAGCAAAAGACTTCGAGTCAGATGATATGCTTGATTAGCCTGCTACATTTATCTTAGCATTTTGGCATCTTATTTCAAGAACAATCTATTTTATGAGAGCTTTTATGTAATTTGACTTCTGTTGAATAAAATTTCGTTTTCTGAATGCAAATGTTTACTCATCTTTTTAGATGGGATGCTCTCATGACTGCTTGATAGACAGTGCTTCGACACATACGATCCTTCAGCACAAATGCTATTTCCATAGCATTATTCCGTATAAGAACCCTGTAAATACTATTTCAGGGCCATCAGACATAATTGAAGGTTCTGGGAATGCAACCTTGTTGTTGTGATATGATTCCCCTGATTTGGTTTTGGATGATGAGCAAACATAAATAATGGATACTAACTTATTTGTGAGCGCAGTTATGGAGATCATCGCCAAAAGAATACGAACATCAAAAGCGACGTCTCAAGACTTCTCAATACGCATGATCGTGTGCCTGGAGCTTCGTTGAAGCTCAAGGAGCAATATTGAAGTCAAGAGGAATGAAGAATGAAGCTTTGAAGACGGCTCGTAAGGTTTATTTTATAGTCTTCTAGCTTCATAGATTAGAACGTTAAGCCTTGAGTAGGACTTACATTATATACTTCATTTCGCTCATGTCTTAGAGCTATGATAATCTTAGAAGCCTTTAGAAACTTTCCCGAAGCCTATCGCTTCTTCCCTCGGCTTCGAGTGCATGTTAGTTGGTTCAAGAAGAGTCACCAACCGACTAGATGACGATCTAGTCGGTCGGCAACTCTACATGAACCGACTAGTTTGCCTCTCTATATTCAGCTCTTTATCTGTCTACAGTTAGTTGGTCAAAGAAGAGTCACCGACCGACTAGATGACGATCTAGTCGGTCAGTAATCCTTCTTAGACCGACTAGTTGTGTACAGACATTTTCAGCCTGAGATACTGTTTCGAGTTAGTCGGTCAAAGAACATTTACCGACCGACTAGTTGAGAAACTAGTCGGTCAGCATTTTTTCTTAAACCGACTAAGTCATCTTGAAGTCATCCTATTCTATTTCGACGTTAGTCGGTCAAAGATCATTCACCGACCGACTAGTTGAGAAACTAGTCGGTCGGCAAGTCTTCTTAGACCGACTAGTTGTCTTTGCCTGGAACTTCGACTTTTGGATGTTCTTCCATTAGTCGGTCTACGTTTATTAACCGACCGACTAGTTGATGAACTAGTCGGTCGGTGGTTGTTCTTTGACCGACTAGTTGGGTTCAGAAAAGAGCCGTTGGGAACTTTTACAACACGATTTTCCTTGCCTATATAAATACAAACTTGATACATTTGAGGCAAGGTTGAAGGTCCATTTTACAAGTAATTTCAGACCTAAGAGAAGAGCTCTCACAAGCTAATTCAAAGCTCTCTCTCCCTCACAAGAATCTCTCCCTTCACTCTTTGAGCCATCTTCCTCAAGAGAGATTCTCTCCATTGTGAGCATCTCAAGCCAAGAGCTTGATTCTAGTCACCATACTCCACCATAGGCTTCCATTGCTGGTCATCTTCTTGAAGCTAGGGTTTGGTGACATCATCTTCCTCAAAATCCCTCCTTGCCCTAATTTGGTAAGTATACTCAAGGCATAGGATTTTGTAAGGTAAGAGTTTATTTCATTTCTATTGTAATTGAATTGTGTCTCTCGGTTGTGAGAGAGGGTGTGATTCCGGTTTGTGGGAGTCACACGTCTTTTGTATGATTTGACTTGTGAAGGTTTTCACAAGTACTTCATAGTGGAAATCTTGAGTTAGGGTTGTTAACTCAAGTATCCGGAGGGGATCCGGGTGGTTGGGACGTAGGATCACCGGGAACAAGTCGGGGAGACTTGGGTGGATCCGAACCCAGTAATATTGTTTGTTTGCGTATGTTTTAATTCTTGTTGATAGTTGTTTAATTCCGCATTGTCGTTTGTTTCTTGCACAATAATTAGGAATAACTATCTTGATTATTTTAAGTACTATTCACCCCCCCTCTAGTACGTGTGCAGTAGCTACCACAGGGCACTACAATTGGTATCAGAGCCAAGGTCAAAGCTATGACGAACAACGACTACAACGTCTTCAAGGATCGACACGGATCGTCTTCAGTTATGGAAGGACAATCCTCTGTCAGGCCTCCTCATTTCAACGGTACCAACTATGGGTACTGGAAATGCCGGATGGAAACCTTCCTCCGGAGCGCTTCACTTTGGAGAGCCACGATGACAGAGTATGTCGAGCCTACCAAAGAAGATTTCGCGAAATGGACTCCCGCGGAGGTCGTCGCGGAGGTAAGTAACGCCAAGGCAATGAACGCCTTGCAATGCGCATTGGAGCCCGAGGACTTCAATAAGATATGCACTTGTAAGAGTGCATATCAAATATGGAATTCCCTCATCATCTTGCACGAAGGATCGAGCACGGTAAAAGATTCTAAACTAGTTGTTGCTAATAAAGAATTTGAGTTGTTTCACATGGAACAGGGTGAAACGATGAAGGACTACTATGCTCGGTTCGTGGACATTTCCAATGAATTGGAAGCTCTCGGGAAGCTCTATACCCAAAAGGAGAAAGTCGCAAAGATTATCGACGGACTTCCCTCTTCTTGGGAAAAGCGTACATTCGCCATCGAGGAAGGTAACGATATGAACAAGTACACGGTTGTACAACTAATGGGTACCTTGTTGTCTTACGAGGTACGCAAGGAGAGCAAGATAAAGATGAAGGAGAAGATGAAAGCGTACTTGAAGCAAGACGAGCCTAAGAAAAAGGCGATTGCATACAAGGCCGCTCCATCTACCGATGATGAAGAATCGGAAGAAGAATCGGAAGAAGAATTGGACATGGAAACTCTTGCCGAAATGGCAAAGGAGTTCTACTTATGCTTCCGAAAAGGTAACTTTAGAAATAAATCTAAAGTTAGTTCGACTAATGCTTCTACTCCCGTGTGTTATAAATGCAATAAGCCAGGACATATCAAGCCGGATTGTCCTCTCTACAAACACAAGGGAAAATGGAAGGCATCCAAGCGCGACAAGTCAAGAAAGCACAAGAAAGGGCTTGTCGGCACTTTCACCGACTCCGATTCCTCAAGTGGAGAGTCGGACGATGAAAAAGTGGAGAAAGCACATACGTGCTTCATGGGCAAAGAGGTTCGTGATGAAGCCACCTCCTCCGATGAAAGCGAGGATGGAAGCGAGGATGAAGGCGAAGAGGTAACCAATGATCAACTTAGAGTAGCCAATGAACAACTTTGGAATAAATTTTCTAATTTGGCTACTAGATTTAATAAGACTAAAAATGAGCTAGATAGTCTTAAAAACTCGCCTAAGCCTATCATCGTCAACAACGACACCGTTGTTGAAGGGTTGAGAAATGAGATTGAAAATCTTAAATCTCAACTTGAGCATGTTCATGTCGAGGATTCAGATGAACATGTGATAGCGGATGTGACGTCTCAAATCTCAACTTTGAGTATTGAGAATAAAAATCTTAAATCACGTGTTTGTGCTCTCGCATCGCAAGTGTCCACTTTGGATGCTTCTTTGCATTCTCTCACCGAGAAGCATGAGAGCACATTAGGCCGAATTCATGAATTCAACAAAGGTAAGGGCAAGTTGGATGATATCCTAAATGACTTACCTCCGGCCAATCATCACATTGGTTTGGGGTATAAGATGGGAGAGTCATCCAAATCGTCTGCCACCTTTGTTAGGCCCTCTTCCGATGCTTCTACTAGTGGAAGTAAACACGTCATGGGTAGATCTTCTACCAATGGTGCTTCCGCTAGGAACACGCTCTCATTTGGAAAGAAACCCACTTTGGGTGGACCTCCAAAGAAGGGTCATGATTACATGTATACCATGCCACGTAGGAACACACATCATACCCAACATGTTAGCACAAATGATGATTTTTATGCTCCACACCCACGAGCACGTGCACACCATGTGAGACACACTCATGCACGTGTTCCTCCACATTCATATGTTCATTCTCATTCTCATATGAATAATTATCGTCATGCACCATTGCATCGCATGCCATATGCTTACCCACGTCATGCGTCACATAGAAATCAACAACGTATGTATGTTCCCAATAGGATTAGGACTCCCAAGACATACACCATTTGGGGTCCGAAGTACACAATCATGCATAATAAGAATTTGTATGTGAAATCGTTTATTAATGATGTTATTTTGAATGATAATTATGTTGGGAAATCAAGTTCCTCGTGGACTTGGTTTCCGAAGGGTTAGTTTCCTTTGACCCTTCATTGCTTGGTACCATAAGTTTAATTTCATTTTTATGGGTACCAAAGCAATTGTGGTAAGAATGGGTTACATTTATTTTGAATTTAGTTCTCTAAATTTATTGCCTAACCCATTGGATCCAAATAGATTTTTGGATACCAAAATAATATTCTCCAGGTTAATTTCACCAATACCAACCCTACCAACTCATTGATTTGCAAGGATTTTCATTCAAATGGAGTTGATGGTGCTTAAGTGATGCACCAAAGTAGGGGGAGCTTAATGTTGTAAGTATATTCATACTTTTGATTCACATTGGTATCCATTGGTGGAATATATTACATTTGGTATCTTTTTGTTTCAATTTGAATCCTAGTATGCTAGATTAGTGTATGCCATTCAAATGTTCTTGCATGCTACATTTGGTATTCTCATTGAAATTTTTGCCTCTAATGTTGATTTTGGAGAGTATGTTCCAAAACTCAATAAGTGAAATCGATTTGAGTTTTGATGATTTCGGATTTCGTTTTCGCCTATGGTTTGATGATTTCGTTTTCTGATTTTCGCCGATGATTTTATGATTTCGGTTTTCGCTTTTCGCATATGGCTTGATGATTTTGTATTTCGTATTTCGCCTATGGCTTGATAATTTTATATTTCGTATTTCGCATATGGTTTGATGATTTCGGTTTTCGATTTTCGACTTTGGTCTCTTTAGGCACGCTTTGCTTTCATTTGGTATTTTACATTTGATATCTTGCTTTGGTGTCATTTTGGACCGTGGTCGTATTATTCGACTCCCTTGCGTTATTTTTAGCCATTGGTTTTGTCGTTGATCTCCTCCCGCTCTTTTTGCTAATGTCAATGGGGGAGAGATATAATAATGACAATGTGCTAATTAATAATTCAAAGGAATTTACCATGAATCTAATTTGATGTGTTAGATTCAGGGGGAGTGAAGATATAAAATGGATTTAGATCCTAAATGTCAATATGTGGTTCATATTTCATATCTTCCCGTCTGCATGATGCGAATGAATATTATTGAATATGGAACTAACGTGTCATCAATGCATGGGGAGTAAGTAAATTTCAATTGAATCATTATTATTGATTATTATTTATGTTGGTTTGTCATCACCAAAAAGGGGGAGAATGTTGTGATATGATTCCCCGGATTTGGTTTTGGATGATGAGCAACCATAAATAATGTATACTAACTTATTTGTGAGCGCAGTTATGGAGATCGTCGCCAAAATACCACGTACATCAAAAGCGACGTCTCAAGACTTCTCAATACGCGTGATCGTGTGCCTGGAGTTTCGTTGAAGCTCAAGGAGCATTATTGAAGTCAAGAAGAATGAAGATTGAAGCTTTGAAGACGGCTCGTAAGGTTTAATTTATAGTCTTCTAGCTTCATAGATTAGAATGTTAAGCCTTGAGTAGGACTTACATTATATACTTCATTTCGCTCATATCTTAGAGCTAGGATATTCATAGAAGCCATTAGAAACTTTCCCGAAGCCTATCGCTTCTTCCCTCGGCTTCGAGTGCATGTTAGTTGGTTCAAGAAGAGTCACCAACCGACTAGATGACGATCTAGTCGGTCAGCAACTCTACATGAACCGACTAGTTTGCCTCTCTATATTCAGCTCTTTCTCTGTCTACAGTTAGTTGGTCAAAGAAGAGTCACAGACCGACTAGATGACGATCTAGTCGGTCAGTAATCCTTCTTAGACCGACTAGTTGTGTACAGACATTTTCAGCCTGAGATACTGTTTCGAGTTAGTCGGTCAAAGAACGTTTACCGACCGACTAGTTGAGAAACTAGTCGGTCAGCATTTGTTCTTAAACCGACTAAGTCATCTTGAAGTCATCCTATTCTATTTCGACGTTAGTCGGTCAAAGATCATTCACCGACCGACTAGTTGTGAAACTAGTCGGTCGGCAAGTATTCTTAGACCGACTAGTTGTCTTTGCCTGGAACTTCGACTTTTGGATGTTCTTCCATTAGTCGGTCTACGTTTATTGACCGACCGACTAGTTGATGAACTAGTCGGTCGGTGGTTGTTCTTTGACCGACTAGTTGGGTTCAGAAAAGAGCCGTTGGGAACTTTTCCAACACGATTTTCCTTGCCTCTATAAATACAAACTTGATACGTTTGAGGCAAGGTTGAAGGTCCATTTTACAAGTAATTTCAGACCTAAGAGAAGAGCTCTCCCAAGCTAATTCAAAGCTCTCTCTCCCTCACAAGAATCTCTCCCTTCACTCTTTGAGCCATCTTCCTCAAGAGAGATTCTCTCCATTGTGAGCATCTCAAGCCAAGAGCTTGATTCTAGTCACCATACTCCACCCTAGGCTTCCATTGTTGGTCGTCTTCTTGAAGCTATGGTTTGGTGGCATCATCTTCCTCAAAATCCCTCCTTGCCCTAATTTGGTAAGTATACTCAAGGCATAGGATTTTGTAAGGTAAGAGTTTATTTCATTTCTATTGTAATTGAATTGTGTCTCTCGGTTGTGAGAGAGGGTGTGATCCCGGTTTGTGGGAGTCACACGTCTTTTGTATGATTTGACTTGTGAAGGTTTTCACAAGTACTTCATAGTGGAAATCTTGAGTTAGGGTTGTTAACTCAAGTATCCGGAGGGGATCCGGGTGGTTGGGACGTAGGATCACCGGGAACAAGTCGGGGAGACTTGGGTGGATCCAAACCCAGTAATATTGTTTGTTTGCGTATGTTTTAATTCTTGTTGATAGTTGTTTAATTCCGCATTGTCGTTTGTTTCTTGCACAATAATTAGGAATAACTATCTTGATTATTTTAAGTACTATTCACCCCCCCTCTAGTACGTGTGCAGTAGCTACCACAGGGCACTACACGTGTTGCTCCCCAAAGGAACAAAAATAAAAATTAAAGATGCACTTTACTCTCCGAATTCCAAGCGAAACTTACTAAGTTTCAAAGATATCCGTCTTAACGGATTCCACTTGGAAACAACAAATGTAAAATAAAATGAATTACTGTATGTAACGTCTCAAGAAAATGGAGTTAAAACCATACTTGAACGTTTCGAGAGCCTTTCATCAGGCCTCTACCATACAAAAATTCGGAGAGAGGAAGAAAACCTGACGGAGCACATGAAGTGCCCGACATCAGCCAAATTCTTACTTTGGCACGATAGACTTGGCCACCCCAGATCTGTGATGATGCACCGCATCTTATCACAATCTCACGTGCGTGACCTGAAGAACCAAAAGATTCTTCAGAAGGGAGAATTCTCTTGTGTCCCCTGCTTCAAGGGAATATGAATACCAAGGCCATCACAAATTAAAGTGGATATCGAGTCTCCTAGCTTCCTCGAAAGAATACACGGAGACATATGTGGACTTATCCACCCCCCTAGTGGGCCCTTTCGGTACTTTATGGTACTGATTGATGCATCTTCGAAATACTCGTATGTGTGTCTACTTTTAACCCGCAACTTAGCTTTCCCAAAGCTTTTGGCACAAATAATAAAGTTGCGGGCGCATTTTCCAGACAACCAAATTAAGAAAATACGTCTGGATAATGCGGTGGAATGTACGTCTCAGTCATTTCAAGAATATTGCGAGGCAACGGGAATAGAAATTGAACATCCGGTGCCGCATGTTCACACCCAGAACGGGTTAGCTGAGTCGTTAATTAAAAGACTCCAATGGATTGCACGTCCATTGCTAATGAAATTCCAGTTGCTGGTGGATGCATGCGGACATGCAATTCTGCATGCTGCATCATTAATAAGAATAAGACCCTCGGGAGGTCATAGTCTATCTCCAATTCAACTTGCATATGGAATGCCGCCGAACATTTCTCACTTGAGAATCTTCGGCTGCGCAGTTTATATCCCCATTGCACCACCCCAGAGAACCAAGATGGGCCCTCAACGTCGCCTAGGTATTTATGTAGGGTTTGACTCACCCTCCTTATAAGATACATAGAACCCCAAACAGGGGACACTTTTAAGGCATGTCTTGAAGACTGAGACTTTGATGGGATGTATTTCCCCAAAATGGGCCTAGACATTGAAAAGTCTAGCACAAAGCAAATGTTAACGTGGGATACAAAAAGTCTGACCCACTACGATCCGGTAACAAAACAATGCGATGATGAGATCTGGAAGATCTTACACATCCAGAACACAGTTCATAGATTACCGGATTCGTTTATTGACAACCAGAAGATTGTCAGATCACACATCCCTGCAAATACTCCAGCTAGGATTGACATCCCAAAGGATGGATGCAATCCACCAGCAGCAGAAGTGGCTGCACCTCAACAGAAAAGAGGCAGACCACCAGGCTCCAAGGATAAAAATCCAAGAAAAAGAAAAATATCCGGAGACCTAGGGACGATACCCCCACAGAGAAACGAGCTCGTGTCCATACCCTCTCCCCTCCCGGAATCCACTGCAGAGGAACTGCCGGGAGAAACTGAAATATCATTGAATTACGTACGTACAGTGGAGGTTTGTACAGAAAGAGTACAGTCGTCGACGATGACTTCGCGTTTCATATTGCCATTCACGTCGCCGAAAGCGACGATGATGATGATCCACATTCTGTTGCTGAATGCAAACGTAGAAATGACTGGCCAAAGTGGAATCAGGCAATAGAAGCCGAGCTGGACTCACTTCAGAAACACAAAGTCTTTGGGCATATAGTCCAGACACCTACCGGTGTCAAACCTGTGGGATACAAATGAGTATTCGTCAGAAAAAACAAAAATAATGAGATCGCACGCTACAAAGCTAGACTTGTAGAACAAGGATTTTCCCAAAGACCGGGTATCGACTATGACGAAACATACTCCCTGGTCATGGATGCGATCACTTTCAGATTCCTGTTAAGCTTAACAGCAAAGGAAGGCCTAGATATGCAGCTAATGGATGTTGTGACTGCATATCTATACGGCAATCTCGACAAGGAGATTTACATGAAACTTCCTGATGGCTTTTCTATGCCTGCTGAACTAAAAGATAGACCTCGGGACGTCTACTCTATTAAGCTACAAAGATCATTGTATGGTCTCAAACAATCAGGAAGAATGTGGTATAACAGACTCAGTGAGTTCCTTGTCCAACAAGGATTCTCAAACAATGAAGTCTGCCCTTGTATCTGCATAAGAACAAGGGGAAAGAATTCGTAATAATTGCTGTCTACGTAGACGATCTGAATCTCATAGGATCTCCTGAAGAGATCACTGAGATATCTATAAGCCTAACAAAAGAATTTGAAATGAAAGACCTAGGCAAAACAAAATTCTGCCTTGGCTTACAGATTGAACATCTAAAAGATGGAATCTTATTACATCATACCACATACACGAAGAAAATGTTGCAAAGATTCCATATGGACCAATGTCATCCACTAAGTACACCTATGGTGGTACGATCTCTGGATGCACATAAAGACCCCTTCCAGTCGCTGGAAGAGGGGGAGGATATTCTTGGTCCAGAAGTTCCTTACATGAGTGCATCGGATCACTACTATATTTGGCAAACTGCACGCGTCCCGACATAGCGTTTGCAGTAAATTTGCTAGTCATATACAGTGCAGCGCCCACACATCGCCACTGGACCGGGGTTAAGCACCTTCTGCGCTACCTCCAAGGGTCTATAGATTTGGGACTCTTCTACAAAAATGGAATATCCTCTACACTTACTGGTTATGCTGATGCAGGTTACTTGTCTGATCCCCACAGAGCGAAGTCACAGACCGGGTACGTGTTTGCCTACGGAGGGATAGCCATTTCCTGGAGATCCATCAAGCAAACATTGACAGCAACCTCATCCAATCACTCAGAGATCATTGCCATCCATGAAGCAAGAAGAGAATGTGTATGGCTACGCTCAGTTGTCCACCACATCCCGTCTACGACCGGACTGAAGACTGGAGACCTCGAGCCCACTACAATGTTCGAGGACAATGCTGCTTGCATAGCTCAGTTACGAGGTGGCTTCATCAAAGGCGACAGAACAAAGCACATTTCACCAAAGTTCTTCTGGACGCACGATCTACAGAGAGATGGCAAGATCGACATCAGACAAGTGCAATCATGTGACAATTTGGCAGATTTGTTCACTAAAGCCCTTCCTACTGCCACTTTTAGGAAGCTTGTACATATGATTGGAATGAGACGTCAAAGAGATCTGAAAGCCTGAGGGCTTGTATAGATCAGGAGGAGTTTGGCAGAACTTGTACCTTTTTTCTTAACTATGGTTTTTCCCACTGGGTTTTCCATAGCTAAAAGTTTTAACGAGTCAAATCTCCCAACTCAGGATCTTGAAGTATCCACCCCATGTGAGACTCTCCTACGCTCAGAATCATGAAGTATTCACGAGCAGAGTCCGCCCCTATGGCTGGATAAGGGACAATGTTGTGAACGGTTATTTAACCGTGTTGGTTGAGATTCTGGGCTATACTAGAGATAGGCCCATATCTTTGTAGCCCATGTTTGTATTCTCCCCTATCGCCTATAAATAAAGAGTTGGGGGCTCATCCCGCAATAGTCGATTCATAACAGTTAAGTTATTATTATTTTTAAATACTTAGCACGATTTTAGGCGATTTTTTCCTTTTTCTTTTTTTAATTGATTCAATTGATATTATAAAAATCCTTAGTGCTATTTCAAGGGAGCTAATTTGCGAATCGAGTGCTCAACAGATATACCGTTTAAACTTTTTATCATACTATATATTTTTGGAAAAAATAAGTTTTTGCTCAGTGTACGTGTCGGATTACCAAAAATGCACTTAAGTTCATATATCACTTAATTCAAAATCACTTGGTTCATATATCACGTAATTTTTATATGTTTCTGCAAGATATAGCTAATCATTTTCTGATGAATCAAAAAAACATATAACTAATCAAACCCTAAATCTCTAATTATTAAGTTGAATTAAGTGATATTAATTAAACCCTAATTAAGGTTGGCGAGGACGAGGGGGGAGGGAGGGGGGAGGGCGTTGGGGATGAGGGAGTCTTGGGACAGGCGAATGGGTAGGGGGCGATCGATGGGGGGAGGAGTGCGAGGGAGGACGGGCGAGGGAGGGGGGAGATATGGATAGTGTCACACCCCACTTCTCAAAATACATGGAGAGTGAAACGAGAAGTCCATGGCGTATTTAAAACAAAGGAACTAATGGATTATTTTCTGAGTGCTGTTAGTTGCACCGTAAACTTTTATGATTTCACTGTACTTCTATTTACAAGTTTTCCATTACGAGTGCTCTTATGATTGCACCGCAAACCCTTAAAAGTGCTGTTACTTTTTTACCCTTATGAGTATTCATCAGGAGAGGCCCGAAGCTGACTGATCAGGCCCAAGAGGCCACCATGAGGAAGGCAATGGTCACGGTTCGTGCTCGATCGTAAGCCCCAATGGTTAATTCAATCGGATCATATATTAATCACTTCATTAATAGTACTTCTATTTCCAATATTTGGTACTAATTGAAATGAAATTGAATTTGTTTAATCTCAGATCACCGATCATGCACACTATATAATGGCTAAGCATTTGTCCTCTATATAATGATCTCTATATAATGATCTCTGCATTCCTATGCAGTTTTGCATCGCATCGGAAGGCGATTCAAATAGAAAGCATCGAGAATAAAAATGAAAGCAACCTATTGGGGATGGGCGATGGAAGAAGAAGACGGGTGGGGGGGAGGTGGAAGCGGTAATTTCAACCGATTACCGGAGGAATGGCAAATTAGTCATTTCATGTTTCCATTTTTAGCTCGCTTTTCTCCTGAATTTAACAGTACGGTGAATTCATAAAAGATTGCGGTGCAATTAACAGAACTCTTATTTTATATTTTCTTTTTCCTCCACTTTTCCTTGATCTAAATACGTCAAGCGTAAAAGTAAATTCCACAGGTCCTCCATACAAACAACTGAAATAATAAAATTACATCACCGTTCAACATACATAGGTTCCTCCAAAAATAGGAGTATAATTATTACAACACGGTTCAAAATGAAAACACACAACTAGTACATGATGGATCCACAAATTACAGTTAAATAAAGCTGGAAAACTACTCCTGGTGGTAGATCGGCTCCTCCCCAGCTACTGGCTTGTAAGACTCCTCTCCAACTATGGGGTCACAAGACTCATCATCAACATATTGGTTCTCAGGGTCTGACCCACATTCACAAAACAATATGAATGTGTTCAGCGAGATAAACTTGGTATGCTCTCATAAAGACCACCATAAGAATAACCATAAACAGAGGACATATTGAAATTATAGCATTGGAAGTAAACAAGTAAACTAAACTAATGAACATCGCATAATACTCACATGTACGAAAACTAAAACCGTGCTACATGATCATCAAAAGTGGTGTCAAGTGTAGCGAACATATGTATAGAAATGGTGACAACTCGTGAAATTCTATACTTAGTGTGTGACTCTTATCCTGAGGGTACAATTGCAATTTGAGTGTTCCGTCCGCTCGGAACATCGATCTAAAAATATGGACAAAGGGACAGTCCTCATGGAGTAGCCTCGATCTATCATCCATGGAACAACCACACCCACAGATACCACCACACCCACACCTCATGGGCCCTCGCATACAGCTGCAATCCTGCATCAACTGTGACAACTCATAAAAATATAATGGCCATGTTACTCGCCGCATCCCTCTATTGGATGACCGGTCAAGGAGACTGATACGATCCGCTTGGATCGATCAAGCAAATCAGTTTAACGGTGGAAAAATTAAAAAGAGATGAATATTTTTAGGGTTTTAGATAGAGAAGAACAATGAAGAACAATGGAAACCAATTGATAAAAGCCTCCTTCGAGAGGAGACTTGCTCTCCGAGCTTTTGATTGAACGGAACAAAAGCCTAAATGTCCTTCACTAAGGATGCCCAAGAGTTTCTCAACAATCTAAGCATAAGAAAATACAATAACTGCTAGCCCTAATAAAGAGAATGAGGGGATTTACTAATTTGGCCTAGAGCGACCAAAATATCCCTAAGGCTAATAATGACTAATTAACGCCTCCACGTCTCCTCCTGTGCACGAAAGTGATCATGGGCGGTCCCACCACGTCCACCGCACGTGGTGCGGTCTCCTCGGAGCATGTGCCGGTTGAAGATGCGGCATGGTCCACATCAATACCCCCCGTAGAAGAGCCACATTGTCCTCGAGGTGGAAGTCCGAAAACTGCTCCCGAACAACGTCGAACGCCTCCCATGTGTCATCGCAGTCCGGCAATCCCGCCCAATGTATCAATACCTCCTGCCGACGCCCCGGCCCTTGACGCACCGCCTTAACGTCCAACGGCTCCATCATCACCTCCATGTTCTCTGTCAGTGTCGGTGGAAGTGTGGATGACACCGTCTGCTCTCCAATAGCGGCGAAGCTGCGAAACGTGAAAAACTGGATGTATCGTAGCCGTCGTGTGTAACCTCAGCCTGTAGGCCACTTGGCCAATCTTGGCCTCAATCTCGAAGGGACCAAAGAATCTGGCAGATAGCTTCTCATTCCTCCTCCTCGTCACTGATCTCTGTCTGTATGGCCGCAGCTTGAGATATACCATATCTCCCTCCTGAAAGCTCACATCCCGATGATGTCCATCTGCCTTCGCTTTCATCACCTGCTGAGCCCGTAGCAGGTGCTTCTTCAGCTCCTCTAGCATCACATCCCTCTCCTCCATGTAACCCTCCACCAACGAGACTGGTGTCTGTCTACTCCCGAACCGAATCAGCTCGGGTGGGTCTCTTCCATACAACACCCGGAAAGGGGTCGTCCCTGCTACTGAATGGTACGAAGTATTGTACTAATATTCCGCCCAGGCCAACTAGCGGTACCACTGTCGTGGTGTCTCCGATGCAAAACATCGCAGATACATCTCTATACTGGGACTAACCACCTCTGTCTGCCCGTCTGTCTGGGTGTGATAGGCGGTACTCCTCTTCAACACCGTTACCTGTACCCGAAACAACTCCCGCCAAAACCCGCTCAAGAACACCTGGTCCCGGTCAGACACTATAGAACCAGGGATCCCATGCAGCCGTATCACCTCTCGAGTAAACGTTGTGGCCACTGAAACTGCCGTGTACGAGTGTTGTGCGTACTTACTCAGCATGTCCACCACTACGAAAATCACCGAGTACCCCTCCGACCTGGGTAATCCATCGATGAAGTCCATCGTCACATCCTCCCACACCTGCTCAGGCAGAGCCAAAGGCTGCAGCAACCCTGCAGGTGCCATGGCCATGTACTTGTGACGCATGCAGATATCATAAGCCGCCACGAAGAGGGCGATCACCTTCTTCATCCCTTTCCAGTAAACCTCTCGGGCCATCCGCATGTAAGTCTGCTGCACCCTGGAGTGTCCCCCAATCCCTGAACTGTGGAACTCCTGAAACAGCACTGGTATGAAGGCCAACCTCAGCGGTAAGACCAACCGTCCCTGGTACAACAACCTGCGCCCCTCCAAAGAGTACCCCCTTCGGCGCCTCCCCGCCACCCTGTAGTCGCTCCCTGATCTGTCGCAGCTCTGTGTCGGTCTCTGCCTCATGTAACATGGGCTCCCCGTCTAGCCACATCAGTAACGAGAGCGCCCTCAGATGCACTCCCTTCTCTCGCCGAGACAAGGCGTCAGCCGCCTTATTCTCCAATCCGGGCATGTACTCAATGACAACCCGGTACCCTACCAGCTTCGAAAGCCAACGCTGGTGCTCCTCAGTCACCAACCTCTGCTCAAATAGGTACTTGAGGCTCCTCTGGTCTGTCCTGACCACGAACTCTCTCCCAAGTAGGTACGACCGTCACTTCTGCACCGCTAACACAATCGCCATCAACTCTCTCTCGTACACCGACTTCAGTCGGGCTTTAGCAGAAAGCACGTGGCTATAGTAGGCTACGGGCCGCCCCAACTGCATCAACACCGCCCCCAAACCTGTGCCTGATGCATCTGTCTCCACTACAAACTCGATGCTGAAGTCAGGCAGCGCCAGCACCGGGGCCGTAGTCATGGCCACCTTCAAGGCCTCAAAGGCATTGGTCGCTTCCTGCCCCCAGGCGAACCCATCCTTCTTCAAAAGGTCGGTGAGCGACCGTGTAATTGTACTGTACCCCTCACGAACTTTCGGTAGTAGCCCGTCAGCCCAAGGAAACCCCGCAATGCCTTCAAAGAAGTAGGTACTGGCCAGTCCAACATGCCCTCTATATTCGCCATGTCCACCGCTCTTCCTTCCGCCGACACCACGTGCCCTATGTACTCTATCTGCAGCTGGCCGAAGCTACACTTCTTCCGGTTCGCATACAACTGTTGCGCCCCAACTCCTGGAAGACTGTCTCCAAATGCCCCACATGATCCTCCATAGTCCTGCTGTAAACCAAGATGTCATCGAAGAAAACCACGACGAACTTCCTCAAGTATGGCCGAAATATCTTGTTCATCAAGGCCTGGAAGGTGGAAGGAGCGTTCGTCAAGCCAAAAGGCATGACGAGAAACTCGTAGTGCCCCTCATGTGTGCAGAACGACGTCTTCGGCACGTCCTCAGGCCTCATCAGGATCTGGTGATAATCCGCCTTCAAGTCCATCTTCGAGAACGCAACTGCGCCGTGCAGCTCATTTAGCAGCTCGTCGATCATGGGAATGGGGAATCTGTCAGCCACAGTCTCCTTGTTCAGTGCCCTGTAGTCGATGCAGAACCGCCAGCTCCCGTCCTTCTTCACCAACAGCACTGGTGAAGAGAAAGGACTCACACTAGGCTGGATCACTCCCGCCTGCAATATCTCCCCGACCATCCTCTCAATCTCGTCCTTCTGCACATGAGGATATCGGTACGGCTGCACGCTCACTGGTGATGCTCCCTCTCTCAAGACTATCGCATGCTCATATCCCCTCACCGGTGGTAACCCCTGCGGGTCCTGAAAGACCTCCGGAAACCGATCCAGCATCTGCTCAACCACCTTGGGAACCTCTGACGGCTGCTCCTGCTCACTGCAACTGCACGACACTCCACTAAGTACCCTCCCTCCCTCTGTAAAGCCCGAGTAATGGCCTTAAAGGCCACCAACGAAAAGCATATGGTGGGGTCCCCTGTGAGTACCACCGTGCGGTCACCCTCCTCAAACTCCATCTTGAGACGTTTCCAGTTCACCCGCACGTCCCCCAACTTCTTCAGCCACTGCATGCCCAGAATGATATCGATATTTCCCAACTTCAGGGGTAAGAAATTCTCCATAATTTGCACTCCCTGCAAGGTCAGACAGAACCCCTTGCAGAGCCCCTTGCTCTCCTCCATCTTCCCAGTCCCCAACAAAATAGTAACCTTCTCCATGGTGCTCAACTACAGCCCATGACGCTCCACTACTTGGCTAGAGATGAAATTGTGGGTGGCCCCACTGTCTAGCAGCACTGTCACCGCCATATCGCCCAACTGCCCTGACAACTTCATGGTGTGGTTCGGTGTGAACCCCACCACGGAGTTCATGGAGACCTCCGCGAAGTCTAGGTGAGACTTCTCCTCCTCCTCGAGTGGCTCCACCTTGGTCTCCTCCTAGTCATCCTGACACTCCTCCTCATCTGGCACCATGGTAATCTGTAGCAGGCTGCTCGCCCATCTGTGGCCAGTGGTGAATTTCTCATCGCAACGGAAACACAACCCCTTGGCACGCCTCTCACTTACCTCCGCCTCTATCATCCGTCGCCCAAGAGTAGCGGGGCGAGTCTCTCCCCTAGCCTCTGGTGCACCGGCAGGTGCCCTCGGCACTGCCACTGCTGGCGTGGGCCGGGAATTTTGGGTCCCCCAAGTCCCACGTATCCTCCTCTCCTCCGTATGTTTCTCCTCCGCCTTATGTGCGAGGCGAATCAGGTCATCCATGCCCCCCGGGCTCTGCATCCTCAGCTCAGCTCGAATGGAGGGCTTGAGCCCCCCCATGAAGTTCCCCATGAGCGCCTCCTCTGTGACCCCAGGCACTCGGCCCGACAGTAGCTCGAACCTCCTGATAAAGTCCCGCACCGGCCCATCCTGCATGAGTACCTTGAGCTGCTCGTAAAAATCTCCCCCTGGTGTTTTCTGGAATCGATCCATCAAGTAGGCTGTCAGATCCACCCACGAGGAAAAGGGACTGCGTGCGACCTTCCACCGGTACCATGCTAAGGCCTCTCCCTCAAAATAGACGTCCACCGCCTTCAGGACCTCCTTCTCGGTAAAACCCATCGTCTGGAAGTACCTTTCCGCTCTGTAGATCCACCCATCTGGATCGCTCCCCTCAAACACGGGCATCTTCAGCTTCTTCAGTCGCCTATCAGCGAGAAACTTTGCTTCTCCCCGCCTCTCCTGGTCCCAACGCCTATCTCCGTGGTTCCGGAGGGGATCGTAGTCCTCATCTGCATATTCGTCCTCAGGCCAAAAAGGTCTACCGTCTGGTGCTAGCCCATGGGGTCCTCCAAAAGCTACCGCAGCTGGCCGCCGTCCTCCTCAACCACCGAAATGTCCCCCCGGTCCCCGTCCTCGCCTCGGAAAAACCCTCGCGCCCTCCCGAAGTTCTCCCGCTGCTGGCCGCCCCCAGTCGGTAGCCCAAGGGGCCTGATCTGCCATCGTCGGGACCCCCAGGGGGCCCCCGCCCGCCCTCCACCCGCCTGGGCGCAGCCCCCCAACGGCCAATCGGGGGCCGCGCGGGGCCTCTGCCACTGCGGCAGAGCCCCGCCGCCCCTATGCTGGGCTTGCGGCCCCCCTGGGGGGTTCGCCAGGCCTGGCCGACCCCCTGGGGGGTTCGTCGGGTCTGGCCGATCCTCTGGGATGGTTCCCAAGCCCAGACGCCCCCGCACGCGTGCTTTCGTCGCTTGCCCGCTCATCGCCGTCGCCCGGTTTCGTCGATACGACGACTTCCGATGTCCCGACTATTGCAAACTGTGCCGCAACCCTTGCATCTCGCACCCTTAACTCCCGGCCTTCGATATCCGAGTCATCTTCAACCTCCGCCCATGATTTATTCCCCTTTCCCTTGACTATGGTTTGCAAAATCTCCATGATGTTGATTTGCTTCGCTTTTTGCATGCTTCTCTTCTTGGGCTCGGTTGTTTTCCTCAATCTTCTTCTCAAGCCGATCGCTCATTGTCTCCATCGCGGTTTCGATCTCCTTGGTGATTTCTTCATATGGGGCTTGTAGCTTCTCCTCAATGATGGCTCTCGTGCCTTGCGCCATTAGATCTTATGAGCTCTGATACCAATTTGATACGATCCGCTTGGATCGATCAAGCAAATCAATTTTAAGGTGGAAAAATTAAAAAGAGATGAATATTTTTAGGGTTTTAGATTGAGAAGAACAATGAAGAACAATGGAAACCAATTGATAAAAGCCTCTTTCGAGAGGGGACTTGCTCTCCGAGCTTTTGATTGAACGGAACAAAAGCCTAAATATCCTTCACTAAGGATGCCCAAGAGTTTCTCAACAATCTAAGCATAAGCAAATACAATGGCGGCTAGCCCTAATAAAGAGAATGAGGGGATTTACGAATTTGGCCTAGAGCGACCAAAATACCCCTAAGGCTAATAATGACTAATTAACGCCTCCACGTCTCCTCCTGCACACGTAAGTGATCATGGGCGGTCCCACCACGTCCACCGCACATGGTGCGGTCTCCTCGGAGCTTGTGCCGGCTGAAGATGCGGCATGGTCCGCATCAGAGACCCTCGTTGCTCCCACACCCTTACAAAAGTTACCCCACATCGAGTGTCATGTGTACTTTTAACAAGCCATAACATGTGTTTTCATCACGAGTTTCTCTCGCTCAACATAACTCAATCTCAATCTCATATATTTCTTACACATGAAAAAGTAAACACACAATGTTATATCGTCATCACTAGCAAATTAACTGATCATAATCACTCTAAATATCATGTGATTAACGACATGGGTAAAAGAGCAGTACGACTAAATGATAACTATCCCCTAACCACACGAGAACATCATCATTATGAAATTTCCACATCCACCACTCGTTTGACATACGCTTAAACAATCTATTTACGAAATAAGCTTGAAGGCACCATCATGCACTAAGCTACTCAAATCGTAAATATATTTAAAGTAGAGTGTCGGTCTTGACAGAATCTACTGCTAAACTTCTTGTTTCTTATAGTATTTGTAACAGTTGTCGACTTCATGCAAATATTGTGAGGGGGTGGCCGGGTTTTGTGATAGGGGGAGAGTGGCCAGGGGGTTAGGAGAGGGGGGAGGTGGCCGTACAAACCTGCATGGGATAATAAGAACATCAGGGTGAGGGAGAATGGTTGAGATAAAGGGAGAGATATAAAGGGATGCTTTTTAATGTTATTAATTTTCCTGTTCCCATCATTTATTTGTAGAGGTTGAATCCAAAATTTTCGGAAATGACCAACATTTGGGGTGATTTATGGGGTAGGGTTTACGATAATTAAATGGGGTTGGGTTTAAGTTTAAGGTAGGTTGAATTAATTTAATTTACTTTAACGGTTTCGCGATACATATGAAAATAACTGTTTCTGAAAAATTACTATACGTTCGGGCCGATGCGCAATTCATGTAAATAATTTTCGTTAACTTTTTTTCGGACGACTAAAAAGTTAGATTTTTGGAGCAAAAACATTTATCTGTCTCGAGACGATTACGATCTTTCAAATTTAATTAAAAATTACGAAAAATACAGAAAAATAAGAGCAATGATCTAAAAACATTACTAACATTTTTTGGCCGTCACATAGAGGGGTGGATGGAGGGGGGCTGGTGGCTGAGGAGCGGGTTAGGGAGAAGGGGCAAGCACATTGGGGAAGGGGAGGGATTAGGGAGGGGGAGGGGCCGGGGCCGGTTAGGGTCAGGGCTTAGTGGAATTAGTTAAGTGTAGTTAATTGTTCTACTTAGTTTATTTAGTTAATTAGTATGTGCGACGAAGAGAAGAACTAGAGAGAAAGATAGAGAGAAGAATAGCAAAATATTTTTAAAAAGAATAAGTGGGATGTGTGATCTGAGTAAATATTTTAAGCAGGATGTGCCATGTGCGTAATTTGTTGTGTGCCGAGTAAATTTTTTAAGCGGGATATGCACGGTGAGTAATTTGGTGTGTATGCCGAGTTTAAGCAGGATATGCGATGTGAGTAATTTGGTATGCGCACGGAGTAATTTTTTGGGGGCTGTAACGACCTGTTTTCATGGTGTACGTTTTTCCGTATTCAAAACGGATTCAAACGATTTCAGAGTAATTGATTTTTCCTATTAGATTTCGTCGGTCAAATCTTAAAACGGACTTCGTATTGTTGATCTTCGCGATGATACGAACACGTGGTATTATTTTCGTAATTTTCGGAGACATTGGTTCTAGTAGCAAATGGTAATTTCGTAACACCTACTAACAAATTACCTCTCCTAATTACTAATTACACGTTTATTTTAAGCCCCTATTGTTAACCTCACCTACCGTCATCACGCACCACCTTATGTTGATCAGATCCGAATTTCTCGGATCTTAACCCCCAACATCCCACTGCCCAATTAACACATTTGTCATGCATTTGAGTTATAAAGCTCTCCGTTCAACGCACACACAATAGCCAATCTTCATCTAGAGCTCCCCCTCCCATTGCCTTCTTCCCCATTCACGTCCCTAGCACTCAAACAGGAGACTCTCCATATTCACGTCGCCCCTTCGACGAGCATTGCCGACGAAGCCCCGTCCTCCCCCTCCGCCATGGCACCACGCCACGAACCCATCGCGCAAGCAGCAGCCCTCTCCCTCTAGCAGCCCCTCTCCGGTGTCTCCGTCACGAGCTACGACGGCCACTCCGGTCTCACCCCCGATTTCCGCTACACTGCGTCCAGCTGTGCCGCGCGCTGCCACCTAAGGACTCCCATGTGTGCGCCTCCCCTGCCATGCAGCCACCTAGATCCGCCTCCTCATTTGCCCAGATCCGCTGCCCCTGCCTACCCGCCGCTCCTCCTCCGACCGGTGATCACCGCCCGCCGTGCACTGCCCCTACCGGCGCCCACCTTCCGCGACCCTGACCTCCCCATCGCCCACCACCTTTGTGCACCCACTGCCATGGACTCCGGCAGCCCCTGCTCGCATGCATGGGTGAAGAAAACACAAATCTATGGTTTTGGTTAAAGAGAGAAAGTTAGAGAGAGATATAGATTTAAATAGGAAAAAATAGAAAGTGAAAATATAAGACCCATACTGAAAATCTAAAATTACCTAAATGTTCTACGCGTTGTCGAGAACGCGTATGTGCCAGTTTCGTCCCAATCCGATGTTTATTTTCCAAGTTATGATTTTTCAAAGTTTACGGAAGTCAATTCAGATTTGATAAACCCACCTATATTTTTTAAACTACACTTGAACCCATACATATAAAAAATATCGTTGTATTCTACTAATCAAGACGGACATTTTGACAGTCATACGAAATATTTCGACAGGTACTTTTCTCTAAACAAATCATCGAACGTTAACGATTATTAGTTTTTAATTTTAGAAATTACTTTTTAATTGATTTTAAATTCCAAAAATTGATTTTTACGATTTTAAAAAAATTATAAACAATACATATGATCTTCAGGAAAATATTTTCTTTCTATATAAAATTATTTTCCTCTCACCTAGCCTATCTAAAAAATTATTCGTGCACGTTTTGACTTGATTTAAGCGATAATAAAAATACGAACACGTTAAGAAAAATAGATAGAAAATAGTGTGACCTTTAACCGATTATTTCTGATGTTTGCAGGTACCGTTTCTCGTGCACGAGCACCCTTGGAAGCTCTAGCTCCAGCCCATGCTTACACAATGACATTGAAACTGTAAGTCACTTTAATTCTAACTTTAGAAGTTTAGATAGTGTACTCGTATGAAATTAGGACCTCATATATAGTCTCAGAAAAGCTATTGACTTGAACCAATGATTAGCCACTTAATTAACTAGAGAACTAATCAACTGCAGAACGTCTTTGACTTGATAATACGGCATTGCCAACTTTCAACTTTGATAGTTATAGTACACAACCATCCACTTGGGTAAACTGTGTACAAATGGAAATATCACATGCTCGAAGCATGGAATCCTCTTTGTTTGACTTGTCTTTATCTTAAATCCCTAACTTTCTGATGTTCAATAAGAAAGTAAATCAACGGTCCTGGTTTAACTATCATAGTAAATGAGCAGGAAACTACTCTACCATTTGTTGATATAATCGATGTAGTGGAACTCAATAATCGGCGTTCTTATTATTGGAAGGATTGTCTTACCCTTGCAATACTAACAACAACACACTATGGGGGTGAATCGTGTAATGGCAATAAATTGTGCAATTAAAATTAAACTTGCAATTGCGGAATAATAAATGCAAGAGGAAATAATCATCACAATTAAATCAAACGCAAACACAAGAATATACTCTGGTTCCCCAAAACTTGGGTACGTCCAGCCACACTAATATTCACTATATTTCCCACAAAGAGAAGTGAATACAATCTCACAAGAGATGCATCACCAAGAGGATTTTGTCCTACACAAGGAGCCAACCAACTCTACACACGGGTCAAACTCCCACCTATAGAATTACTAACACATACTCAGAGAATTAGGGTTAGCCCTACACTAGGACACCAAACTCCCACAAAGAGAGTTATTCCCACTAAGAGAATATCATATTCACACTAATAGAAATACTCACACAAAGAGAGTGTCTAATTTCCACAAAGAGAATTAGAGATTCAAAGAAACACCAAGTAAAACAAATACGCTTACATATGCCTTGAGATGAACTTACTCATTAATAAATGCAAGGCATGGAAGAGGATCTCCAGGTGTTGAGATTAGCTTGAAAGCACTTGGATGATTTCTCTTGAGCTTGACTTCAATGCATGAAGAAGAGAATGAGCTCTAAGAGGAAAATGAGAGAGTTTGAGAGTGGCTTAATTAATCTCTAAGGATTTTCAATAGAACTCATCCATCTCATATATATATGAACCATATAGGAACTCTCAAAAGCCAAGAAAACAGCCAAAAAATGCTGCAACAGCTAGATTTTGGGCAAAAACCGTCACTGACAGTCGATTGATGAACAAATGACAGTCGCCTGTCCAACGGCTAGAAAATTCCCAACGACTATATTCTGAGCATCGACAGTTGACTGATGAAGTCGATACAGTCGACTGTAAACAGGACATGCGCATGTAAAACCTTCAGCAGGCGCCTGCTGTAGGGGATGGAATAAAACATAGAGATGCACTCTTTCGCACCGTTTGCAGACAGGCGACTGATGGCCAATATACAGGCGACTGTCAAATGGACAGGCGACTGTAAATACTGAACATGTCAACTGACTAGCAAACTGGAATGAAGCACAGCCAATGCGAGTAACGCACAGTCGACAGATGAACCAATCACAGTCAACTGTAAATGTACCGTCAGTCGACTGTTCCAAAAGATCAAGTATGAGTCAATCAAATGATGACTTGAGCAGTGCACACAGTCGACTGCAGAAGGCTTGACAGTCGACTAGAAATCACACAGTCGACTGTAAAACTGTCATTAGGCGACTGTTGGAGAGCCAGAGACTCCAAATGAGTCTTTGGTCAAGATGAGCCTATTGGATTGGATTCTATGATAATCCCAAGGCTCACTAAGATGGTAAAATGAATATGCATGAATGAGTAGACCACCTATCAAGGCATTACATCAAACCTAGACTCAAAAAGAGAGAAAGCAATAAATGAAATTACATGGATTACAATGCTTTCCTTAGAGTCTATGGCTTCAATCTTGATGCCTTGATGCTCCCCATCATCTCCAAGTTTTGGCACCCCTTGATTCCAAGCTTTGGCCCTTCTCCACTTGATGTCCATCCTTGCACCAAGTGTTTAGTCTCCAGACCTGCTATTCTTGAAAAGTAACTAGGAGACTAAAATAAGAGAGTCATTATCAACAACATAATATTGTGATCATCATCAAAATAACATTGGTATGAAACACCAATACTCAACCATTATTGATTTACCAAGTCGGCTGGTTTCATTTGGACCCAAGTCCTGGATCACCCTGCTCGTGGGGATAGTGACCTGCTTGGCCAACTTTGACTAAGCCTGTTTGTATGGATCAATGCTAGAACTCCAATTCTCAATGGTTCGCCAACATCGATTTTAACTTTTTAAAGAGTTATTTCAACCGTTTTGTCACCATGATAATTATTGACTTGTTTAACATTGTTTACCATGTTCTGATGCTTCTCACTTGCAAACTATGCATGGACTTTGGATACACTTGTTGCATGATTGCTCACGTTTAAATAGTCGCATCATTTGCTGCATGACATCTATATGATGACTTATGAATTATCAAATAGAATATCTTGCGGTACATCTTGTGGAATATCATGTGGTACATCTTGTGGAATATATTGTGGAACATCCCGTAATAAACAAATACCTGATACACATCACATACACTTGGGTTATTGGGGTAACTTATAATAGCCGGAATGCGGGAGCGACCAATTCAAGCTTTGTTGTCACCGACCGGGTTCTAGCAACCCATTCAAAGTTGGTCAGTGACAAATTCACAGACTTGATCACAGATTCTTGAACAGTATTGATTGCTTGTATGATCATAGATTCTTGAACAGCATTGCATGCTTGTATGATCACATATTCTTGAACAGTATTGCATGCTTGGCATTGTTTTAGTTTAAGCCGGGTACGCGCACCCATGGTATACGATGGACTCTTGGTTGCTCACTGCACTCCGCAGTATAAGTCATGATCTAAGCAAGGCACAATTATACTCCCCTTAATATGGTCATCTCAATTATGTTTCATTATTGCTATCACCATGGTTGCTCTTGTTCGTTACTTATTGTACTTGTACAATCACCTGTTTATGTTACTTATTGCACATGCATGCATGTCTGCTCTTACATTAATTGTTGCACTTGCATGATCATCTTTAACTGTATTTACCATAGTTTGTTCCATACTTTTGTACTACGTTATTTCTATTGCTAAAATTGATGTGACTTACATACGGTTCCATCTTCGTGGCACCGTCAGACGTCGTACAAGCAAAAGTGTTGGGTATTGGTATTTCATACCAATGTTATTTTGATGATGATCACAACATTATGTTGCTGCTAATGACTCTCTTGTTTTAGTCTCATAGTTAACACTTCTAGAATATCATTTTTGGAGACTAAACACTTGGTGTAAGTATGAATATCAATAGGAGTAATGTCAAAGCTTAGACTCAAATGGTGCCAAAGCTTGGAGATGATGGGGAGCATCAAGGCATCAAGATTGAAGCCATAGACTCCAAGTAAAGCAATGTAATCCATGTATTATTTCATTTATTGCTTTTCTCTTTTTGAGTCTATATTTAATGTAATGCCTTGATAGATGGTCTATTCATTCATGCAAATGCATTTAACCATCTTAGTGAGCCTTAGGATTATCACAGAATCCAACCCAATAGGTTCATCTAGCCCAAAGACTTAATTGGAGTCTCTGGCTCTCCAACAGTGGCCTGATGAAGGTTTTACAGTCGACTAGATGATTCCAATCACCGGTCGAACCTTTTACAGTCGACTGTTGTACACTGCTCAAGTCAATAATTTATTGACTCATACTTGAGCTTTTGGTTCAGTCGACTTACAGTCAATTTACAGTCACATGTCTTCCTACAGTCACCTGTGAATTGTTCTATAGTCGACTGTGCGCAACTTGTATTGTCTGGGCTTCATCCCTATTTGCCAGACAGTCGACTGGTTCAGTATTTATGGTCGCCTGTCCATTTGACAGTCGCATGTATACTGGCCATCAGTTGCATATCTGCATACAGTGCGAAAGAGTGAATCTCTCTATTATTTTCCACCTCATACAGCAGTCGCCTGCTGAAGGATTTACAGGCGACTGTCCTGTTTACAGTCGACTGTATTGTCTTCATCAGTCGACTGTCATGGCTTAGATTATAGCCGTTGGGAATTAGTTAGTCGTTGGACAGTCGACTGTCATTTGTTCATCAGTCGACTGTCGATGACGTTTTTGCCCAGATTCTAGCAGTTACAGCCTTTTGTTTTTGGCTATTTCCTTGGGTTTTGAGAGTTCATACAGGGTTCCTATATATGAGAGGGCTGAGTTCATTAGAACTTCTTGACGCTATTGTAAATATTTAGAGATTGATTAAGCCACTCTCAAACTCTCTCATTTCCCTATTAGAGCTCATTCTCTCCTTCATGCATTGAAGTCAAGCTCAAGGGAAATCATCCAAGTGCTTTCAAGCTAATCTCATCACTTGGATATCCTCTTCTATGCCTTGCATTCATTAATGAGTAAGTTTATCTCAAGGCATATGTAAGCGTATTTGTTTTACTTTGTTATTTCATTGAAACCCTAACTTTCTATGTGAGACCTAGTTACTCTCTGTGTGTGAGTATAACCTTCTGTGTAAGGGTTGGTTGAGGTATATCTGTGTGAGAGTTTGAGTCTCTCTGTGTGAGAGCATACGTCTTTCTGTGTGAAAGTAAGGATTTTTCTGTGTGAAAATCCAAATCCTCAGTGTGAGGTATCACTGTGTGAGATTGTATTCACTTATCTGTGTGAGAATTATAGTGGATATTGGTGTGGCTGGACGTATCCAAGTGTGTGGAAGCAGGTTAATATCTTCCGTTTGCGTTTGGATTTTTGTGGTGTTTAAATTTCTCTTGCATTTATAATTCTGCATTTTCAAGTTTAATTTTTAAATACGCAATTTGTGCTATTACACTATTCACCCCCCCTTTAGTGTGTTGTTGTTAATATCGCAAGGGTAAGCCGATCCTTACAAAAAGAAGAGGTTCCTGAGCTTGAGGAGCCAGAGTTCGACCCAGGGGATGTAGTTTTAGAGTTTATGTCGTGGCACATTTCTATTTGTACTTCTTTTCTTTCATGTATCTTTGTTAGAGCATATTGTACAGTATGGATTGTAAATATGGGGACTGTTGGGTATTTTTGTACTTCTCTGCATCGTAAGCTATTTTGTTTTTACTGGTTAACTACACACCTGTGAATGTATTCAAATAAGTAATGGCCCCCGAAGGCCGGTCGTTACATGGGCATATGTGTACGGTGAGTAATTTGTTTGTGCGTTGAGTAATTTTTGACGGGTATATTTGGATGTTTTTTTTTGAAAATTACAGTTTCATTATTTTTCAAAAAAATTAAGCTGCGTGCGCTGAGCAAAATGGTCACTTCACAAAGTTGGCTGTATAAGTGACACGACAATTTGTTATATTAATTTTCTAAAAAAGTTTTTCAATCGGTTCGAACAAAAATGATACTTATTCATTTATCAATTGTATAAATCACAGTGGCTAATCTCGTGGTAGCCTAAGCCTGCGATCAACCGATCTTTCCCATTTATTGTTTGTTTTACGGACAATTTTTGGAAAAAAACAAAAATTTAAAATAATTTGAAAAATCGACCAAAAAATATTTAGCAAAACCGCCCAAGTTTTGCTATGTCAGCGATCATGGATGCTGACTGGGCGCCCTTGCCGCTGACTGGGGTCGCCACACTTGCCTAGTGCAGGCAAACCAATTGGCTGCACTTGGCAAGTGCGCCCTTTGGCCATGCCCCCGATTTGCCCGCACTTGGCAAATGTGATTATTTTGTATTACCGGGGAAGAAATCTATATTACATTTGACAACTATTTTTGAATTTTAGGGCTGACTAAGACAAGCGGACAAGGACAGATAGGTTGATAGAAGGATGGTTGAGATTTAATCTTGGAAAATCAATGGTTGAGATGAGAGTTTGTGAAAATTTTAGGAGGGAAAACTTCGTAGTTCGGGGGAAACTTTTGGAGAAATAAAGCTTCATTTAATTTTGTGAAATCCGAGATCTTTGAATTTAACAGTTCTTGGAAGTTGAACAAACATGCATTTATATGATTTAATTTACAATATTTATAACAAAAATAAGGTAAAGTAATATTATCACTGAATTATATGTTGCCTATTCAAAGCATACTTATCTATCCAGCTATTTGACTTCATCGAGAAGAAAACAATACACTCACAAATGGGATAACAGAACGTCGTAATTAATACACTCACACTGGACCCCGAATGACGTCATTATCAGGGAGCCCACTAAATTTTTTCCCACCGAGGGCACCCGCTGTTCCACTAAATATTTTTACACTAATTTATTGTTCTTTTTGTAAGGATCGTCTTATCCTTGCAATACTAACAACAACACACTATAGGGGGGTGAATAGTGTAATGACAATAAATTGTGCAATTAAAATTAAACTTGCGAATGCAGAATAATAAATGCAAGGGGAATTAATCACCACAATAAAATCAAACGCAAACACACGATTTTACCATGGTTTCCCAAAACTTGGGTACGTCCAGCCACACCGATATTCATTATATTTCTCACAAAGAGAAGTGAATACAATCCCACAAAGAGATACCTTACCAATATGATTTTGTCCTACACAAGAATCCAATCAACCCTACACAAGGGTCAAACTCCCACCTAGAGAATTACGAACTCACACTCAGAGAATTAGGGTTAGCCCTACACTAGGACACCAAAACTCCCACAAAGAGAGTTAGTCCCACAAAGAGAATGTCCTATTCACACTAAGAGAAATACTCCCACAAAGAGAGTGCCTACTTCCCACGAAGAGAATTAGAGATACAAAGAAACACCAAGTAAAGTAAATACTCTTACTTATGCCTTGAGATGTACTTACTCATAAATGAATGCAAGACATAGAAGAGGATCTCCAAGTGTTGAGATTAGCTTGAAAGCACTTGGATGATTTCCCTTGAGCTTGACTTCAATGCATGAAGGACATTTAAAGCAATAAGAGGGAAATGAAAGAGTTTGAGAGTGGCTTATTTTATCTCTAAGGATTTTCAATAGCATCAAGAAGTTCCAATGAACTCAGCCCTCTCATATATATAGGAACCCTATAGGAACTCTCAAAAGCCAAGAAAACATCCAACAACAAAAAGCTGTAACGTCAGATTATGGTAAAAACGTCACCGACAGTCGACTGATGAACAAATGATAGTCGACTGTCCAACGGCTATATAATTCCCAACGGCTATAATTTGAGCTATGATAGTCGACTGATGAAGATGATACAGTCGACTGTAAACAGGACATGCGCCTGTAAAACCTTCATCAGGCTGCTGCTGTAGGGGATGTAATAAAACAGAGAGATGCACTCTTTCGCACTGTTTGCAGACAGGCGACTGATGGCCAATATACATGCG